>OY288267.1:38503449-39731773 GCA_958450335.1 Hibiscus tridactylites | reverse complement strand
TTTCTTGTCGACATGCCGCCGTCCGATTTCATTGACTTCAGTCATGCTTTGTATCTGCACCCTTCCGATACACCCGGCGCGGTCATGGTCTCGCATCAGTTGATCGGATTTGAGAATTACAACGTATGGAGCCGATCTATGCGCATCTCTCTCCTCGCCAAGAACAAGCTTGGTTTCATTGATGGTTCTTGCACTCACGATACATATCCGGAGATGCAATCCCAGTGGGACAAATGTAACGCCATTATTTTGTCGTGGATCCTTAACACCGTCAATAAAGATCTCTCTGTCGGCATCGTTTTTATGTCCAGTGCGGCTCTCGTCTGGAAGGACTTGAAAGAGTGGTTCGATAAGGTCGATGGCGCTCGGATCTATTACCTTCATCATGCAATTGCCACTTCCGTTCAAGGTGATGTCTCTGTTTCCACTTATTTCACTCGTCTCAAGCTTCTTTGGGACGAATATGCAATTTTGGTTCCCTTGCCGCCTTGTGATTGCGATCAGTCTACTGATATTGTTAATCATGATCTTCAACAACGGATGTTCCAATTTCTTATGGGCCTGAATGAGTCTTATGCGGCGGTTCATAGTTAGATCCTTCTGATGAAACCCTTGCCCTCTATGAACCAAGCCTATTCCATGGTGGTCCAGGAGGAGTCGCAGCGTCTGCTGATGTCCAGCTCTTCTTTCTTGGAGCCGTCTGCTTTCTACTCTATTGCTATCACTGGTGGTTCTGCTCGTCGTTGATTCAATGGCGTCTGTGACCACTGCAAGGTCTGTGGTCATAAGAAAGAGAATTGTTACAGATTAATCGGGTTTCCACCTGATTATAAGTTTGGTAAGAAAAGAGATGTTAATGTTGATTTAACTGTTCAACTGGGGAATTATGTTACATCCGATTCAGTCTCTGTTTCTTCTACTGATCGGGTCCCTTCTGCCTCTGTTCTTGTTTTCACTAATGCTCAGTATAATCAGATTTTGGATCTTCTTAGTAAGACCTATGTTGTTGAACATGTGGTTAATATGGCATGTAATATTACTCTTAATCCCTCTGCTAGTTGCAATTGGATACTTTACACCGGTGCTACTGATCATATAACATTTAATTTTCATAGTTTGATTGATCCTGTTACATGTACATCTGCTCATCAGTTTGTTCACTTACCCAATGGAAAAAAAGCCCTAATTACACACACTGGATATGTTGCCTTAACCCCTCCTTAACCTTGAATCATGTTTTATTTGTTCCCAATTTTACACACAATTTGGTTTCTGTTTCTAAGCTTACTTCTGTTCTCCAGTGTGGTGTTCTCTTTTCTCCTGACTTTTGTCTATTGCAGGATCTATCAAGTGGGAAGATCAAGGGGATTGGTAGAGCATTTGGTGGTCTGTATTTTTTCGAGTCATCTTTTTCAACTTCTGGTGTGTGTTCATCTACAAGTTCCTTCAATTTTCATTCTTCTGTTTGTGTAACACCCGGGTTTAGGGGTTAGGTGAAAATAATATTTTAATATTATTTGGGCTCGGTTTTATAATTTAAATAATATTCGGGTTTTAATTTCAAAATAAATGGTGTTGAGCATAATTTGATTTTAGCCTAAATAGCCATGGATCACCTTCTTGTGAATAGTCCAATTCATTAAGGGCAATGTGGTCTTTTAGCCTTTAAATTTAAACAAACAATTAAAAATACCCATTTTCTCACCATCTTCTACTATTCACCTTCTTCCTCTCTAACGTGAAAAAGGGTTCCCCTCTTCAAGCTACTATTCCATTTCAAAGCTCCCTCATTTCACCTCCATTTTGAAAGGTAAGGACATTTTTGACTTCCCCTCATCTCCCTCTCCTTAAAAGTACCTTTTATTTTCATTTTCATGAAGGTTTTAGAAAATGGCATTTTGGAAAGTTTGGATTAAAAATGAAAGCTTTATGATGTTAAGTGAAATGTTTTGATTTAATATGTTTAGTTATGATGTATATAGGTCAAATGGTATAACATATGTGAATTTCAAATGATTTTGAGCAATTTTCGGATTTGGGTTTCAAGGGGGTTTTTGGAGGGTTTTAAAGTGGTTTTTGGGGTGGTTTAATGTTGGTTTTTGAGGGTTGGTGTTAGTATGATATATGGGGGTCACTTTGGGTGTATTTGATGGTTGTTTGGATGCTTGAATTGGAAGATTTCAGTGGGTTTTGTGGGTTGCTCGGAAATTCTGTTTTGGGCTTGATTTTGAGTGTTGGATGCTTGAAAATGTTAATCCGGGTTAGTTCCGATGACGAGTTATTGATTTTGGATGTTTTGTTTGTGTTTGGGATTGATTAGAATCGAGTTTGGGCATCGGTGAAGCATCGAAAGTAAATCCGGGGAATTGAAGGTGGTCGCTTGCTTGGTCTTTAAGCTTGGGAGCTTAGGTGAGTGGTTAATTGTTTTACATGGTTTTAAAATGGTTGGTTCGAGTATATGGACTAGGTTGGGCTTGGTAGACCCACCTAGAGTTAGGATTAGGGTGGTAGCCTAATCCTAAGCTTGATCTAGAGCCTTTGGATGAACTCATTTATGTGGTTGTGTATGTCTCGTATGAAATGTGATAGGAATGCTTATGTATATTGTGTTATACATGTGGGATGAGGCATGATTTGTGATGCTTGAGACATGCATGATGATGGTTATTGGTGAGTACGTGCTAAGCACGAAATTTGGTTGAAATGAGTAATGTGAAATGAGTAAAATGTTGGCACTAGTATGCTTGAGTACAAATGATCGATCATTAGGATGTTAGTGTGTACACATGAGTCAAAAGTCGCGCGTGGCCTTGGTGGCGTTGAGTCACCAAGGAGGAGTACGGGTTCGCCCGGAAATTGTACTTATATATAGTCGGTGATGAGTGGAATCCCATCGACGGGGCGTGAGGATGAGTGGAATCCCTTCCGCGAGACCGGTGATGAGTGTAATCCCACCGTGAGGTAATGTGGTTGTTGGACGTGAGTTCCAACGTGTCTATCTGTGTATTCGGGTCATAGCTAGGTGCCAATGTTGATTGATAAGTGTATCAATGTGTTGAGGTTTACGATCTTTAATTGGATGCTTGAATGTGATTACTTGAATTGTGGAAATTGAGCTTATGATCATGGCATTTATATTGTATATCGCTCATGCATCTTTATCTTGTGGCTCTTGTGGATCCTTGGTATATATGTGTAATGCCTTGGCTAGATCTTGCTCGCACCCTGCAATGTTGAGGTTTGTTTTAAGAGCTTACCCTCACTAAGCATCATTTCTTACGCTCTCTTTGTTCAACATTGCAGATCCTTAGTTCGTGGGTTGCTTAAGCAAGTGGAGGGCCTCCAAGTGTGGTTGTTGGCTTGAGTACATCAAGTATGACTTTTAAATGTTAAACATGTAATAGTTTAGGCAATGGGACATATGTTATTTTGATGGATGATTGTTGGTTGTATAGGAGCTTGCTTAGACTCCATGTTAACTTGTTTTTGCATGGCTTGTGATGCCATGTTTGAATTGTATCCCATGCCTAGATTGCTTAGTATGAATGTTGGCTATATGCCTTAGAGGTTGCTTTCATATTAGAATATTGAGGTATGAACTTTGAATGCTTGAATGCCATATTGGGTCTATTGCATGATTCCCTTGATGTTTATACATGTTGGGTGCTTGTATGGCTATAAAGTGGCATGTAAATGTTGTATGGATGCTTGTTTGGGTCTAGGGAAGTCTTAAATTGCATCTAGGTCCGAGTTTCGTTCGTTTTAAGTGAGTTTGGAGGTTTTACAGTGCAGGGAGTATCGATACGCCTCAGGGCCGTATCGATACGGTCTTGCCCAAAGGCCACAGATTTTGCCTGGCGTACCGATACCCTAAAGGTATCGATACCCTCCAAAGTTACTGGAATTTGGAGTTTTGAGTGAGAGTAGAGCGTACCGATACGGGGTGCACGAGTATCGGTACGGGTCCACTCTGTTGACCAAGAAGGGTTGACCGAGAAGGGCGTATCGATACGCTCAAGGGCTGTATCGATACGGTCCTCCCGGAGTTGACTCCTTGGGTTGACCTAGTCAGGGCGTATCGATACCCCTAGCTAGGGTACCGATACGGCCTGCCTTATAAGCTTAAAATGGACTGTTTATGCATGGCCGTGTTTCGAATGTGATTTCCTTTGATTGTCTCCGCTGTCGTGATCACTTAGGACTTAATATCCCTTTAGACAAGATAAATAAAAAGAAAATTTTGGGTCGTTAACCGAGGGGAAACCTTAACGAGTTTCGCTTCGATTTTCCCCGTGTGGCCCACTCAGACCGGTCATCCGGCCAGACCGGGACGAGAAGGTTACACTTGGTTGTATCAGAGCCTAAGGTTACCGAGACCTTGGGCAGGTAAGTGAGGTAAGCTTAAGTTTTGAATTGAATTGCACGGTGTTTGCTTGCTTTGTAAGTATGATTGCTTGTGTGACAAGTATGTTGATCGTTTTATTCAAAGCATGTGTGTAGGAGTCCCATTGCCACTATTACATTGGAAAAATGATTTTTTAAGTGAGGGAACGTACTTGAACACTTGGGAGCCTTGCCTTGCTAACCCAGCTTTGTATGTTTTGTTGTTGTGGTTGTAGTTAATACCTGTGAGAGCGATGTCTAGACCGAGAGGTAGGCCGAGGGTGGTTCGTCAGGAACCATGTGTTGCTGCTCCTATTGAGCCGGCAGTTGGTGTGGAGGCTCACCTAGAAGGGTCGGTGGCCGCGGGAGTTGGCGCTTCTCCGCCACCTCCACCACCACCACCTCCTCCGCCTGGAGTTGGGGGCGAGGATGGAGCCGGAGAAGATGGACCTCAAGGTGGCCAAGGAGGCCAAGGTCCAGCTGGAATTGATATGACTCCGCTAGTGCAAGCGATAGCGGGAGCATTTCAGGCTGCAGTTGCGGGAGCCAGGCTGCAGCTCAGCCTAGGCGTGACGATGCCAGTCTACCATTGGAGAGGCTCCGTAGCTTGGGGGCCGAGGAGTTCAGAGGATCTACTCCGGAGAGGTCGGAGTTATGGTTGGAGAAGACAGTTCGTATCTTGGCTCAGATGGGTTGTGCGGGCGCACGTAGATTGGGTTGTGTGATCTCGTTGCTTCAGGGTGATGCCTATACCTGGTGGGTCACCATTACTACTGGGGTTCCAGAGACAGAGATTGATTGGGATTTCTTTGAGACCGCTTTCCGGAAGAGGTACTTGGGACCGAGGTACTTAGATGAGAAGAAGCGAGAGTTTATGGCCCTTACTTAGGGAGATGCTTCTGTGACTGACTATGAGATCCGTTTTGTTCACTTGAGTCAGTACGCTCCAGAGTTGGTTCCTACGGAGGTGGAACGCTGTAATCGTTTCCGTTATGGGTTGAATGAAGAGGTCAAGAGGTACACTCTAGCTTCTGACTACTCAGACTTTGATGTATTGGTCGCGAGGGCCAAGGATTTAGAGCAAAGTTTGGGTTCGGCCAAATGATCTAGTGGTTCTAGTTCTGGTAAGAGGCATAACCACTTTGATGGTAGAGATGCCAAGAGGCATAGAGGTGGCGGACATCAGTTTGACCAGAGACGTGGCGGTGGCCATCATGGTAGAGGCCATCAGGGCCATGGAGGAGGAGGGCGTTTGCCCGAGTGTACCCGTTGTGGGAGACAGCACGCTGGTGAGTGTTGGGGTAACTTTCATGCTTGTTGGAACTGTGGTTCGAGGGACCACTTTAGGAGGGATTGTCTGCATCAGGCGGCTTAGGCACCGAACATTGCTCAGGCTCCTGCGAGAGCGAATGATTTTCAGAGAGGTCGTGGGCGCGGTCGTGGCTACTTCCAGCCTAGGGCTGATGCACCTAGGGTAGATGCTCAGAGGAACCTTGCTCATGTTGTGGCAGTGCAGCCAGAGGCGGGAGGACCAGCGAGAGTTTATGCTCAGAGAGAGGCCGGGAACGTCACCGATGTGATAGCAGGTAATTTCGAGTTACAGTCTATGTCTTTGCTTTCTTTGGTTGATTCGGGTTCTACACATTCCTACATTTTGAGTGAGCATGCACAGAAGTTAGATATCCATGTTGAGATCTTAGATGTAGGTATACATGTTACTAGTTCTTTTGGTGAGACAGTTGTGGTTAGACGTATGTATAAGAGATGTCCACTGAAGATTCAGGGTCATGTGTTCTCAGTTGATATGATGGAACTTCCTTTCTATGGCTTTGATATTATTTTGGGTATGGACTGGTTAGTTGAGCACCGAGCTAGTGTGGATTTTGAGACGAAGAGGATTTCCTTGAAACTTTCTGATGACTACGAGGTAGTGGTAGTGGGCGAGAACATTAAGTTCTTGTCTAATGTGGTGTCAGCTTTAGAGGCTCATAAGTTGATGGACTCTGGATGTGGGGCTTATTTAGCTTATGTTATGAATCCGGATATGAGTGAAGCTAGACTGAAAGATATCAGAACAGTGTGTGACTTTCCGGATGTGTTTCCTGAAGAGCTGTCGGGTTTGCCTCCTGACAGAGATGTTGAGTTTGTGATTGAGACAATTTCAGGGTCTAATCCAGTTTCGATAGCTCCGTATCGCATGGCTCCGAAAGAGTTGAAAGAATTGAAGAGTCGGTTGCAAGAATTATTAGACTATGGTTTCATTAGGCCTAGTAGTTCTCCGTGGGGTGCTCCCGTGTTGTTTGTGAAAAAGAAAGATGGTAGCATGCACATGTGTATTGACTATAGACAGTTGAATCAGTTGACTGTGAAGAACAAGTATCCGTTGCCTCGTATAGATGATTTGTTTGACCAGTTGAGAGGTGCTTCAGTGTTCTCGAAGATAGATCTGAGATCCGGGTACTATCAGTTAAAGGTGAAAGAGTGTGATGTTCCGAAGACAGCTTTTAGGACTAGATATGGTCACTATGAGTTTCTTGTGATGCCATTTGGGCTCACGAATGCACCCGCAGCATTCATGGACATGATGAATAGAATTTTTAGAGATTATCTAGACCGATTCGTAGTTGTTTTCATTGATGACATACTTGTGTACTCGAAGACAGAAGAAGAGCATGATGAGCACTTGAGGTTTGTTTTACAGAGATTGTTGAGCAATCAGTTGTATGCGAAGCTTAGTAAATGCGAGTTCTGGATTCGAGAGGTTGTATTTCTTGGCCATGTTGTTTCAGCCGAAGGTATCCGAGTTGATCCATCGAAGATTGAGGCTATTGTTGAGTGGAAACAGCCTAAGTCCGTGACCGAGATTAGGAGTTTCCTAGGATTAGCCGGTTATTATAGGAGATTTGTTGATGGTTTCTCTAGAGTAGTTGCTCCTTTGACTAAATTGTTACAAAAGGGAGTTAAGTTCGAATGGTCATATGCAAGACATAAGGCCTTTGAGAAATTGAAAGAAGCTTTGACAAATGCTCCAGTGTTAGTGCAACCTGTTTCAGGTAAGGAGTTTGTGATTTACAGTGATGCTTCCTACGTAGGCTTAGGATGTGTTTTGATGCAAGATAAGAGAGTTGTTGCTTATGCTTCTAGACAGTTGAAGATTCATGAGAAGAACTATCCTACTCATGATATAGAGCTAGCCGCGGTTGTGTTTGCATTGAAGATTTGGCGTCATTATTTGTATGGTGAGAAGTGTATAGTTTACACCGATCACAAGAGCTTGAAGTATCTGATGACATAGAAAGAGTTGAACTTGAGACAGAGAAGATGGCTTGAGTTACTAAAAGATTATGATTTGACCATTGAGTACCATCCGGGTAAAGCAAATGTAGTAGCTGATGCTCTGAGTAGAAAAGTGGTCGTTGAGTTGAGAGCTATGTTTGCTAGATTGAGTGTGTCCGATGATGGTGGTTTGATCACCGAGTTGCAAGTGAAGCCTTCTTTGATTCAGTTGATTAGATAGAAGCAGTTGCAAGATGTGAGTTTAGTTCCTCATGTTCAGGACATAGCCGAAGGAAGACCGACCGATTACAGTTTCAGTGGTGAGAGCTTGTTGTGCTTTAGAGATAGAATTGTTGTACCGGAAGATGTTGAGTTGTGACGTCAGATTCTGAGTGAAGCTCATTCTAGTCCCTTTTCTATGCATCCGGGTAGTACCAAAATGTACCGAGACTTGAAGAGTGATTACTTCTGGGTTGGTTTGAAGAGAGATGTAGCCGAGTATGTGAGTCGTTGTATGGTTTGTCAGAGAGTGAAGGCAGAACATCAGGTTCCTTCAGGTTTGCTACAGCCTTTGAAGATTCCGGAATGGAAATGGGAGAGGATCACCATGGATTTTGTATCGGGGTTGCCTTTGTCTCCTTCGAAGAAAAATTCAGCGTGGGTGATTGTTGATAGGTTCACTAAGTGTGCTCACTTCTTAGCAGTGAACACTACGGATTCCTTAGACAAGTTGGCAAACTTGTATATCCGTGAGATTGTGAGACTTCGTGGAGTTCCGAAGTCCATTGTTTCATATAGGGATCCTAGATTTACTTCGAGGTTCTGGGGTTGCTTGCATAGTGCTCTAGGTAGCCGTTTGCATTTCAGTATGTCTTATCATCCGCAGTCCGATGAGCAGTCAGAGCGAGGGATACAGATTCTAGAGGATATGCTTCGTTGTTGTGTGATTGACTTCCAGGGTTCTTGGGAGAAGCACTTATCGTTGGTTGAGTTTGCTTACAACAACAGTTATCAGTCTAGTATTCAGATGGCTCCTTGTGAAGCTTTGTATGGTAGGCGATGTAGGACTCTGATCATTTGGGCTGAAACAGGTCAGAGATTGTTACCTATGCCAGACTTGCTTAAGGGGACTACCGACAAAGTAAAGTTGATTTGTGACCGTTTGAAAGCAGCTTCCGATCGTCAGAAATCTTATGCAGATTTGAAGAGGAAGGAGATTGAGTACTCCGTGGGTGAGAAAGTGTTTTTGAAGGTATCTCCGTGGAAGAAGGTAATGAGATTTGGCTGAAAGGGCAAGTTGAGTCCGAGGTTCATTGGTCTGTATGAGATAGTTGAGCGGATTGGGCCTGTAGCTTATCGTTTGAGGTTACCTTCTGAGTTAGAAAAGATCCATGATGTCTTTCACGTGTCTATGCTTAAGAGATATAGATCGGATCCTTCTCATGTGATGCACGTTGAGGAGATAGAGTTAAATCCGGATTTGTCCTATAATGAAGAGCCCGTTGAGATACTTGCTTCTGATAGCAAGGTGTTGTGTGGCAAGACCATAGAGTTGGTCAAGGTGTTGTGGAGACATAGAGGTGTGGAAGAGGCCACGTGGGAGAGGAAAGCGGATATGGTTGAGCAGTTTCCGTATTTATTTCCGCCAGGTAATTTCGGGGACGAAATTCCTTAAGTGGGGGAGAGTTGTAACACCCGGGTTTAGGGGTTAGGTGAAAATAATATTTTAATATTATTTGGGCTCGGTTTTATAATTTAAATAATATTCAGGTTTTAATTTCAAAATAAATGGTGTTGAGCATAATTTGATTTTAGCCTAAATAGCCATGGATCACCTTCTTGTGAATAGTCCAATTCATTAAGGGCAATGTGGTCTTTTAGCCTTTAAATTTAAACAAACAATTAAAAATACCCATTTTCTCACCATCTTCTACTATTCACCTTCTTCCTCTCTAACGTGAAAAAGGGTTCCCCTCTTCAAGCTACTATTCCATTTCAAAGCTCCCTCATTTCACCTCCATTTTGAAAGGTAAGGACATTTTTGACTTCCCCTCATCTCCCTCTCCTTAAAAGTACCTTTTATTTTCATTTCCATGAAGGTTTTAGAAAATGGCATTTTGGAAAGTTTGGATTAAAAATGAAAGCTTTAGGATGTTAAGTGAAATGTTTTGATTTAATATGTTTAGTTATGATGTATATAGGTCAAATGGTATAACATATGTGAATTTCAAATGATTTTGAGCAATTTTCGGATTTGGGTTTCAAGGGGGTTTTTGGAGGGTTTTAAAGTGGTTTTTGGGGTGGTTTAATGTTGGTTTTTGAGGGTTGGTGTTAGTATGATATATGGGGGTCACTTTGGGTGTATTTGATGGTTGTTTGGATGCTTGAATTGGAAGATTTCTGTAACACCCGGGCTTGGGGGTCGGGAGAAATAAATAAATAAAATAATATCTCAGTTTTAATTTACAAAATAAAATTAAAGTGTTGGACCAAATTTTTGATGTCTAAGCCCAATAGTCATTTTAATGGCATTTTTGTAAATAGTTGGACTTCCAAATTTAAAACCCCTTTTTTAATTAAAACAAAAAGCTTGTCATCTTCATCTCTCTTCAACTCTCCCATTTCCACGACAATGGAGAGCTTTTCCTCCATCTCCCCATTTCATCCCATTTCTTCTTCAATCTTGGAGCTTTTTGAAAGGTAAATATATTTTTTGACTTGGCCTTGTCTTCCTCTTCATGTTGGTACCAATATTTCTCATTATTGTTCATGATTTTGAAATTGAAAGTTTTAGGGTTTTGTTCAAAAATGAGAACTTTATGGGTTTTAACCTAACCTATTGATTTATTATTGTTATATATGTTGTTTACTACCCATAAGGTCCAACATAGTTAATTTTTACATGGTTTTATGTGGAATCCCGAATTTGGGTTTTAATGGGTTTTTTGAAGGGTTTTGGGTGAGTTTTGGGGGTTGTTTTAGGTGGGAATTGATAGCCCAATGGTAGTGCTATGGTTAGGGGTTGATTTGGGGTCATTTGTGGGTGCAATGGATGTTGGAAACATGGATTTTGGAAGGGGTAAGTGGGTTGTCCGAGATTGCAAAATAAGGGGTTTGGTGATGGCTTGCAACATTATAAATTGAATTTGAATTGTGTTCCGGGTTGGTCTTTTGATGTTGGGCTGATTTGGAATATTTTGAAATGTGTTTGAGGTTGTTTAGAAGCGGGAATTTGTGTTGGAGAAGCTTCGGGAAGAAATCCGGAAACTTGAAGGTGTTGCTTGCTTGGTAGTTAAGCTTGGAGGTAGAGGTGAGTGGTTAAATGTTTTTAAAATGGTTTTGAGTTTTTGGTTCAAGCATGTGAACCTAGGATGGGCTTGGTAAACCCACCTAGAGTTGGGATTAGAGTGGTAGCCTAATCCCAAACTTTGATTAGAGACTTTGGTTGCACTCTTTAATGGTTGTATATGCTTTGTGTTAAATTGGGATGGTGTTGATTATGTATATGTTGTATACATGTATGTTGAGGCATGTTTGATGCATTGTTATATGCATGTTGATGATATGTATGATATGGTTATACACATGTGTAAAATATGATGTGATATGGTTGTTAATGATGTACATGTGGTGTTGTCATGTGAAATAAGATTTATGAAGTGATTGTATGATCCGAGGATCATGGTGAGTACATGCTAGGCATGGAAATGTGGTTTGTGCATGACAGTAAGTCATGGTGAGTACGTGCTAAGCACGGAAGTGTTATGAATTAATATTGTGAAAGAGTAATGAAATATGTAGTATTGGCACTAGTATGCTTGGGTACAAATGATCGATCATTAGGATGTTTAGTGTGCACACGTGAGTCAAAATGCGCGCGTGGTCTTGATTATGGTAGTCATCAAGATGGAGTACGGGTTCGCCCGGAAATCTTCTTAATTATAATAGTCGGTGATGAGTGGAATCCCATCGACGGGCGTGAGGATGAGTAGAATCCCCTCCGCGTGAAATGAGGCGTGAGGATGAGTGGAATCCCCTCCGCGTGAACGGTGATGAGTGTAATCCCACCGTTAGGTAATGGTTGTGTTGTTGGATGTGAGATCCAACAGTTATCCGCGTATTCGAGTCATAGCTAGGTGCCAATACGGATTGTAGTTTATGTTGCCAATATGTGATTAATTGTGAGCCATTGTGATTTGAGATGTGTTGCTAACATGGTTTAATACATGTGATTTCATGTGTTGTGGATTTAAACATGTTGAGCATGACATGATATTGAATATATGTTCATGCATCATTTATAATTATGGCTCGTGTGGATCGGAGGTAAGATCATGCATTTTATCTTGGTTGTAGCTCGTGCTTGAACCCTGCATTGTCGAGGTTTGTTTTACGAGCTTACCCTCACTAAGCTTTCATGCTTACGCTCTCTTCTGTTCGACAATGCAGATAAATAGCTTGTGGGTGGCAAGGTCAAGGAAAGGTCTCCAAGCGTTGCTTACGGTTAGCTCAAGTATGATAGTTAAATTTAGAGATTGTAATAGTGAAGCAACGGGATAGGTGTCGTTGATTTGTGCTTTTGTTGGTTGTTTAGGAGTATGTTTAGACTCCTTAATTATGTCGTTTTGATTGGCTCGGTGATGCCATGTTTGAATTGTAATCCATGCCTAAATTGCTTATTATGAATGTTAGCCATGTGCCTCTTGAGGTTGCCTTTGTGTTTAAACCTTGAAGTATGTGACTTGAATGCTTAAATGTCATCTTTGATTCAATTGTATGTCTTCCTTGGTGTATGTACATGTTGGGTGGTTGTATGGCTAAATAATGTCCTGTAAATGTTGTATGAATGCATGACTTGTGATGTCTTGCCTTGGTGTTTAGACTCGTCTTAATAATGTTGAAGCATGCTAATATAGTTGGGTTGCCTTAGGTTTAATTGTTATAGAGTTGTAGGGTGTTTTGGTGGTGTTTTGGGGCACCCTTGTGCCTTAAAACAACCAAAATGGAGTCTGCAGACAGGGGCGTATCGAAACGGGTCACCCTGTTTCGATACGGTCCCTTTGCATTTGGCCAGCCGTTTCGGAACGGATAGGGGCTGTTTCGGTACGTTTTTGCTACTGGAATTATGAGAAATTGACGAGATATAGGCGTACCGAAACAGGTCCTTGGTGTTTCGAAACGGTCAAATCTCGTTGACCACGAGAAGTTGACCGTTAGGGTCGTTTCGATACGGGTCACCCCTGTTTCGAAACGGTCACCCTATGGTTGACCCTGGCCTGTTGACTAAGTCAAGGCGTATCGAAACACCTTAAGGGCGTTTCGATACGGCCTACTATAAAGGGCTAAAATGAGCGGTTTAATATATCGTTTGATTTGTCGATGTTAAGTTGTTTGCATTTTCCGCTGTTGTGCTTCACATAAGATTTAATTATGCCTATAGACAAGATAAAGTAAAAAGAAATTTTTCTGGGTCGTTAACCGAGGGGGAACCTTAACGGGTTTCGCTTTGATTTTTCCCGTGTGGCCCACTCGGATCGGTCATCCGACCAGATCGGGACGAGGGGGTTACATTTGTTGGTATCAGAGCCTAAGGTTTCCGAGACCTTCGGCAAGTAAGTGAGGTAAGTTGTGTTTTTTGATTGATATGCACGGTGTTTGCTTGCCATGTAAATATGTTGCTTGTTATTCGTGTATGCTGTGAGGTATGATTGTTTGATTGAGAATGTATGTTGTTTGATCGTACGCATATGTTTGCTTGTTTAGCAAGTAAGCCTTGTTATATGTTTGGTTGAGCATGTATGTGTGTTGATTCGTGTGAAACCTGTCTAGTAAAGTCCCATTGCTACTATTACATCGAAAAAGAGATTTTTAAGTGAGGGAAATCATACTTGAGCCACTTGGACCTATCCTTTGCTAACCCAATCTTGTATGTTTTACTGTTGATCTTGTTGTTGAATTAATTGCTTTTCGGTAAGTAGAAGTTGTAGTTCTAAAAAGGTGGACGATGTTGAGGGAGTCCCTCATCTTAGTTAGGGAGGTATGGTTGTACCGAAATTGAGGTACAATTTATCCGTTTGAGACGGTGTGTATGTGGGTTGATTCCTGTGGATGAGGGACGATGTGATCAACACTGGCATCAGTTGGTAAGAAGAAGTGAAGGCATATGAGTGGGAGTTAGAGTGGTGTCGATGTTTTAACAGATAAGCCCTTGGTACATTAATGAGTTGTTTCCTCCAGTTGATTCTAAACCCATGCTTTTGTATATCGATAGTGAGTATGCAAGTTTGAATGTGCCCGATAAGGTGTCAGAGGTAGATGATGACCTTAGTTCTTTTGGCGAGATCTAGGTAGGGGTCTCGTGTGAGTAATCTGAATTTCAGAAATGTTAGTTGGTGATCGTTGGGGTTCGGCCTATGATTTTAATGCAAGACAGCCGGTCAGTGTCCATGAATGGGAGCTAGTTTGTGTGATTGGGTCAGTGTACGTTGAGTTGTCTTCCAGCAAGAGGAAGAGATGAAGTCACTTCCGATATAGTTGAGCCGAGAAGGGAGTCTTGAGCTTTGACTTCATGTTGTTTGTTAGGGGTGGAACAAGTCCAGCATGACTGTTTGTGTGTGTGATCAGAATTGAATCTTGAAGTTACGAGATGCTCTAAGAACAGTTTAGAAGAGTCAGATTTTGTTGAAGAACCAGTCTGAAGACAAGAGGACCGAAGACTATCAGTTGTGTACATGTGAAGTTGCAATTTCCGCGGATACCCCCTTTTGTGTGAGCACGTAAGAAATTTGATATCTTTGTTGAGACCTTAGATGTAGTGACACATGTGACTAGCCTTTTGGGAGATAGTAGTGATCAGAAAGATGTACAGAAGATGTTTGTTGGTGGTTCAGAGTTACTAGTTTCTAGTAGATGTGAAGTGACTGTCTTCCTACGGTTTCGATGTACCTTTTTGACATGGTTTGGCTTGTAGAGAACATAGCTAGGATATACATTGAGACAAAGAAAGAGTTGCCTTGAAGTTGCGGATTTTTGTGAGACTGTAGTGGTAGGTGAGGATGTGAACTTCTTGTCGAATGTTGATCCAGTTTTAGAGGTCAAAGATTGACTGAGTTTAGTTGACAGGCTTGCTTAGCAATTGTGATGGATTTGATTTTCGAACAAAGATTAGACCGCAGAATGCTAGAATAGTTTGTGTTTTCTTTTCCTAGAAGTGTTTGGAAGAATTGCCGACTTATCTCTTGTTTAGAGGAGAAGAGTTTGATATTGAGACCGTCTTCGAGTTTGCTCCTGTTTTGATTGCTCTATATCTTATGATTTCCGGAAGAATTGAGAATGTTGAAGGATCAACTTCGAGATTTGTTAGACCTTAGACTCATTAGGCCTCGTGCATCATCTCAGAGTTCTACAGTGTAATTTGAGAAGAAGAGAGAAGACAATACGAGAATGTGTTTAGATTTCCGACAGTCGAAACAAGCGACAATGAATAGTTAGTATCCATTTCCGAGTGTCAGTGAATTATTGATCAGTTAGTGTGTGCTTCAGTCTTTTCAAGATTAATTCGGGATCCGATTACTACCAGTTGGGAGTGAGAGAAGTTGAAGTATTGAAGACAACTTTTGAGGCAAGATGTGACCGTTTTGAGTTCCGGGTTATGTTGATTTGTTTGACTAGTGTGTTAGTTACTTTTATAGAGATGTTGAGCAGAATATCTTCCTAAGTTTCTTGATCAGTTTGTAGTAGTTCTCGTAGACGATACATGGATAGATTCAAGTACCGAAGAAGACCATGACAAGCTTTGAAGTTAGTGTGGTAGATCCTATTAGAGAGTTAATTGTGTACCAAGTTGTGCAACGTGAACTCCGAGTTAATGAAGATGTTCTCCTAGGACGTGTAGTTCAGTTGAATGCGTTAGAGAAAATCCCAAGTAGGCAACAGAAGATATGAGTTGGAAGAAATTGAAGACTGTGACAGATATCTATAGTTCCTAAGTCTAGCATTGTTACTTTCAGAGAATTGTAAATAGTTTGTTGAAGATAGTTGCTCCATTGATAGATTGCTACAGAAGAATGTTCAGTTGTGTGGTTAGATGCGAGACAATGAGCCCTTGAGAAACCGAAAGAAACTTTGATGAAAGCTTCGACCTTGATCCAGCCAACGTCAAAGAAAGAATTTGTGAACTATAGTGATGTGTTACATGTAGAGTTAGGTTGTGTGCTTATGCAAGACAGAAGATTGTGGCTTGTTCATCAAGATAGTTGAAAGACCGAGAGAAGAGTTATCCGACATTAGACTTAGAGTTAATTATAGTTGTATTTGCTTCGAAGACTTAAAGACAAGGCTTGGATAGTAAGAAATGCACAGTGTGTATGTACATATCATCAAAACTTGAAATATTTGAAGACTTGGGAATGGTTGGAACTTGAACAACATGAGTTGTTAGAATTGCTTGAAGATTGTGATCTCAAGATTGAGTACTATCTGAAGAGAGTCTACGTAGTAACCGATGTTCCGAGTTACTTTGTTGTTGGATTAGTAGTTGGGTTGCGAGATGTAATTGCCGAATTCAGTTTACCGAATGATAGTAGTTTCGTGGCCGAGTTTCATGTTAAACCTACTTTGAGTCAGAATGCTTGAAGAGAAACAGTTGCAAGACAGATTCTTGGCACCTCACGTGCATGACATAGCGGAAGGAAGACCTTCAAAATACAGTTTCAGAGATGATAGAGTTTGGCATTTCAGAGACAGAATAGTTGTACTGATTGACATAGTGTTTCGAGACGTATTGTTTTGGGCCAAAGCACACGGCAGTTTAATTTATTTTGCATTTGAGTGGTACGAAGACGTATTGTGGGTTGAAGATGAGTACTTCTGGATTGAGTGGATGAATAATGGGGTTCAGTATGAGAGTAAGTGTGTGAATTGTCAGTGTGTCAAGACCGAGCGTCAGTTTTCTTCTAGTTTGTTACATTCGTGGAAGATTCGTAGTGAAAGTGGGTAATAGGGATTCGAGATTTCGACTAGAATAATTTTGAAGACGTCTGCACAATGTTTGGTTACATGTTGAAGTCAGATGGTTAGTCAGAAAAAGTTATGGGTCGAGTTTTCAAACAGTGTTGTATGAGGTTGTGAATCGGGCTAGTTCTGTTGTTTATTTGTTGCGGCTACCACCAGAGTTAGAAAGAAGTTTGTGATGTGTTCCGCGTATCTATGATTTAGAAATTTGAAGTTGATCTGTCTCGTGCTATGTTTGTTGAAGAGATTGAGTTAAGTTTAAAATTGACATGCGGTGGGGAACCAGTTGGGATATTAGCATCAGATATCTGTTGTTGTGTGGTAAGCCTACCGAGATTGGTTAGTGTGTGGTGGTGAGAAAGAAAATGGGTAAGAGCAGATTTCGTGGAAATTCCTGTCCGATAAATTACGGGGACGAAATTGCCTTAAGTGGGGTAGAGTTGTAACACCTGGGCTTGGGGGTCGGGAGAAATAAATAAATAAATAATATCCCGGTTTTAATTTGCAAAATAAAATTAAAGTGTTGGGCCAAATTTTTTATGTTTAAGCCCAATAGACATTTTAATGGCATTTTTGTAAATAGTTGGACTTCCAAATTTAAAACCCCCTTTTTAATTAAAACAACAAGCTTGTCATCTTCATCTCTCTTCAACTCTCCCATTTCCACGACAATGGAGGGCTTTTCCTCCATCTCCCCATTTCATCCCATTTCTTCTTCAATCTTGGAGCTTTTTGAAAGGTAAATATATTTTTGACTTGGCCTTGTCTTCCTCTTCATGTTGGTACCAATATTTCTCATTATTGTTCATGATTTTGAAATTGGAAGTTTTAGGGTTTTGTTTAAAAATGAGAACTTTATGGGTTTTAACCTAACCTATTGATTTATTATTGTTATATATGTTGTTTACTACCCATAAGGTCCAACATAGTTAATTTTTACATGGTTTTATGTGGAATCCCTAATTTGGGTTTTAATGGGTTTTTTGAAGGGTTTTGGGTGAGTTTTGGGGGTTGTTTTAGGTGGGAATTGATAGCCCAATGGTAGTGCTATGGTTAGGGGTTGATTTGGGGTCATTTGTGGGTGCAATGGATGTTGGAAACATGGATTTTGGAAGGGGTAAGTGGGCTGTCCGAGATTGCAAAATAAGGGGTTTGGTGATGGCTTGCAACATTATAAATTGAATTTGAATTGTGTTTCGGGTTGGTCTTTTGATGTTGGGCTGATTTGGAATTGTTTGAAATGTGTTTGAGGTTGTTTAGAAGCGGGAATTTGTGTTGGAGAAGCTTCGAGAAGAAATCCGGAAACTTGAAGGTGTTGCTTGCTTGGTAGTTAAGCTTGGAGGTAGAGGTGAGTGGTTAAATGTTTTTAAAATGGTTTTGAGTTTTTGGTTCAAGCATGTGAACCTAGGATGGGCTTGGTAAACCCACCTAGAGTTGGGATTAGAGTGGTAGCCTAATCCCAAACTTTGATTAGAGACTTTGGTTGCACTCTTTAATGGTTGTATATGCCTTGTGTTAAATTGGGATGGTGTTGATTATGTATATGTTGTATACATGTATGTTGAGGCATGTTTGATGCATTTTTATATGCATGTTGATGATATGTATGATATGGTTATACACATGTGTAAAATATGATGTGATATGGTTGTTAATGATGTACATGTGGTGTTGTCATGTGAAATGAGATTTATGAAGTGATTGTATGATCCGAGGATCATGGTGAGTACATGCTAGGCATGGAAATGTGGTTTGTGCATGACGGTAAGTCATGGTGAGTACGTGCTAAGCACGGAAGTGTTATGAATTAATATTGTGAAAGAGTAATGAAATGTGTAGTATTGGCACTAGTATGCTTGGGTACAAATGATCGATCATTAGGATGTTTAGTGTGCACACGTGAGTCAAAATGCGCGCGTGGTCTTGATGATGGTAGTCATCAAGATAGAGTACGGGTTCGCCCGGAAATCTTCTTAATTATAATAGTCGGTGATGAGTGGAATCCCATCGACGGGCGTGAGGATGAGTGAAATCCCCTCCGCGTGAAATGAGGCGTGAGGATGAGTGGAATCCCCTCCGCGTGAACGGTGATGAGTGTAATCCTACCGTAAGGTAATGGTTGTGTTGTTGGATGTGAGATCCAACGGTTATCCGCGTATTCGAGTCATAGCTAGGTGCCAATACGGATTGTAGTTTATGTTGCCAATATGTGATTAATTGTGAGCCATTGTGATTTGGGATGTGTTGCTAACATGGTTTAATACATGTGATTTCATGTGTTGTGGATTTAAACATGTTGAGCATGACATGATATTGAATATATGTTCATGCATCATTTATAATTATGGCTCGTGTGGATCGGAGGTAAGATCATGCATTTTATCTTGGTTGTAGCTCGTGCTTGGACCCTGCATTGTCGAGGTTTGTTTTACGAGCTTACCCTCACTAAGCTTTCATGCTTACGCTCTCTTCTGTTCGACAATGCAGATAAATAGCTTGTGGGTGGCAAGGGCAAGGAAAGTTCTCCAAGCGTTGCTTACGGTTAGCTCAAGTATTATAATTAAATTTAGTGATTGTAATAGTGAAGCAATGGGATATGTGTCGTTGATTTGTGCTTTTGTTGGTTGTTTAGGAGTATGTTTAGACTCCTTAATTATGTCGTTTTGATTGGCTCGGTGATGCCATGTTTGAATTGTAATCCATGCCTAAATTGCTTATTATGAATGTTAGCCATGTGCCTCTTGAGGTTGCCTTTGTGTTTAAACCTTGAAGTATGTGACTTGAATGCTTAAATGTCATCTTTGATTCAATTGCATGTCTTCCTTGGTGTATGTACATGTTGGGTGGTTGTATGGCTAAATAATGTCATGTAAATGTTGTATGAATGCATGACTTGTGATGTCTTGCCTTGGTGTTTAGACTCGTCTTAATAATGTTGAAGCATGCTAATATAGTTGGGTTGCCTTAGGTTTAATTGTTATAGAGTTGTAGGGTGTTTTGGTGGTGTTTTGGGGCACCCTTGTGCCTTAAAACAACCAAAATGGAGTCTGCAGACAGGGGCGTATCGAAACGGGTCACCCTGTTTCGATACGGTCCCTTTGCATTTGGCCAGCCGTTTCGGAACGGATAGGGGCTGTTTTGGTACGTTTTTGCTACTGGAATTTTGAGAAATTGACGAGATATAGGCGTACCGAAACGGGTCCTTGGTGTTTCGAAACGGTCAAATCTCGTTGACCACGAGAAGTTGACCGTTAGGGTCGTTTCGATACGGGTCACCCCTGTTTCGAAACGGTCACCCTATGGTTGACCCTGGCCTGTTGACTAAGTCAAGGCGTACCGAAACACCTTAAGGGCATTTCGATACGACCTACTATAAAGGGCTAAAATGAGCGGTTTAATGTATCGTTTGATTAGTCGATGTTAAGTTGTTTGCATTTTCCACTGTTGTGCTTCACATAGGATTTAATTATGCCTATAGACAAGATAAAGTAAAAAGGAATTTTTCTGGATCGTTAACCGTGGGGGAACCTTAACGGGTTTCGCTTCGGTTTTCCCTGTGTGGCCCACTCGGATCGGTCATCCGACCAGACCAGGACGAGGGGGTTACAATTTCAGTGGGTTTTGTGGGTTGCTCGGAAATTCTATTTTGGGCTTGATTTTGAGTGTTGAATGCTTGAAAATGTTAATCCGGGTTAGTTTCGATGATGAGTTATTGATTTTGGATGTTTTTTTGTGTTTGGGATTGATTAGAATCGAGTTTGGGCATCGGTGAAGCATCGGAAGTAAATCCGGGGAATTGAAGGTGGTCGCTTGCTTGGTCTTTAAGCTTGGGAGCTTAGGTGAGTGGTTAATTGTTTTACATGGTTTTAAAATGGTTGGTTCGAGTATATGGACTAGGTTGGGCTTGGTAGACCCACCTAGAGTTAGGATTAGGGTGGTAGCCTAATTCTAAGCTTGATTTAGAGCCTTTGGATGAACTCATTTATGTGGTTGTGTATGTCTCGTATGAAATGTGATAAGAATGCTTATGTATATTGTGTTATACATGTGGGATGAGGCATGATTTGTGATGCTTGAGACATGCATGATGATGGTTATTGGTGAGTACATGCTAAGCACGAAATTTGGTTGAAATGAGTAATGTGAAATGAGTAAAATGTTGGCACTAGTATGCTTGAGTACAAATGATCGATCATTAGGATGTTAGTGTGTACACATGAGTCAAAAGTCGCGTGTGGCCTTGGTGGAGTTGAGTCACCAAGGAGGAGTACAGGTTCGCCCGAAAATTGTACTTATATATAGTCGGTGATGAGTGGAATCCCCTCGACGGGGCGTGAGGATGAGTGGAATCCTCTCCGCGAGACCGGTGATGAGTGTAATTCCACCGTGAGGTAATGTGGTTGTTGGAGTGAGTTCCAACGTGTCTATCCGTGTATTCGGATCATAGCTAGGTGCCAATGTTGATTGATAAGTGTATCAATGTGTTGAGGTTTACGATCTTTAATTGGATGCTTGAATGTGATTACTTGAATTGTGGAAATTGAGCTTATGATCATGGCATTATATTGTATATCGCTCATGCATCTTTATCTTGTGGCTCTTGTGGATCCTTGGTATATATGTGTAATGCCTTGGCTAGATCGTGCTCGGACCCTACAATGTTGAGGTTTGTTTTAAGAGCTTACCCTCACTAAGCATCATTGCTTACGCTCTCTTTGTTCAACATTGCAGATCCTTAGTTCGTGGGTTGCTTGAGCAAGTGGAGGGCCTCCAAGTGTGGTTGTTGGCTTGAGTACATCAAGTATGACTTTTAAATGTTAAACATTTAATATTTTAGGCAATGGGACATATGTTATTTTGATGGATGATTGTTGGTTGTATAGGAGCTTGCTTAGACTCCATGTTAACTTGTTTTTGCATGGCTTGTGATGCCATGTTTGAATTGTATCCCATGCCTAGATTGCTTAGTATGAATGTTGGCTATATGCCTTAAAGGTTGCTTTCATGTTAGAATATTGAGGTATGAACTTTGAATGCTTGAATGCCATATTGGGTCAATTGCATGATTTCCTTGATGTTTATACATGTTGGGTGCTTGTATGGCTATAAAGTGGCATGTAAATGTTGTATGGATGCTTGTTTGGGTCTAGGGAAGTCTTAAATTGCATCTAGGTCCAAGTTTCGTTCGTTTTAAGTGAGTTTGGAGGTTTTGCAGTGCAGGGCGTATCGATACGCCTCAGGGCCGTATCGATACGGTCTTGCCCAAAGGCCACAGATTTTGCCTGGCGTACCGATACCCTAAGGGTATCGATACCCTCCAAAGTTACTGGAATTTGGAGTTTTGAGTGAGAGTAGAGCGTACCGATACGGGGTGCACGAGTATCGGTACGGGTCTACTCTGTTGACCAAGAAGGGTTGACCGAGAAGGGCGTATCGATACGCTCAAGGGCTGTATCGATACGGTCCTCCCGGAGTTGACTCCTTGGGTTGACCTAGTCAGGGCGTATCGATACCCCTAGCTAGGGTACCGATAAAGCCTGCCTTATAAGCTTAAAATGGACTATTTATGCATGGCCGTGTTTCGAATGTGATTTCCTTTGATTGTCTCCGCTGTCGTGATCACTTAGGACTTAATATCCCTTTAGACAAGATAAATAAAAAGAAAATTTTGGGTCGTTAACCGAAGGGAAACCTTAACGGGTTTCGCTTCGGTTTTCCCCGTGTGGCCCACTCGGACCGGTCATCCGGCCAGACCGGGCATTTGGAGAATGGAAATCTGCAAAAAAAAACTCTTTGTCTACCTGTTCGGGGCATCCAGAGGGAGAACTCACGATTGGAAGGCTTTGGGAAGACGAACCGTCCGACAGGAAAGTAGGACAAAATTAGTGTTTATGGTTTTTGCTTTATTCTTGTTCCACAACTAATAAGCAAAGAGGGGCAACTATAATCACTAATTTTGTCCGGACCTTGAACCCCTTTAGTTTTTGTCAATCTGGCTTATATCGGGCTATTATGTAAATTAAGACTAGAAAAAGAAAAAAGAAAAAAAGAAGAAGAAAAAAGTAAAAAAAGAGAGAAAGAAAGAGAAAAAGAAAAAAAACTATTATAATTAGTAACGTTCTATATTATTACTTTGCTTTTCTTTTTGCTTTTCTTATTACCATTGTTTTATTATTGCATG
The DNA here is from genome assembly GCA_958450335.1 of Hibiscus tridactylites. Lineage (NCBI taxonomy): Eukaryota > Viridiplantae > Streptophyta > Magnoliopsida > Malvales > Malvaceae > Hibiscus > Hibiscus tridactylites. The sequence goes on along the minus strand of OY288267.1, from coordinate 39,708,921 downwards.
TGCTAACACTATTAGTATTGCGTTTTATTGTTTTTACTTATTGATATTTTTATTGTTGTTGTTTGCTATTTGATATTATTATCCTTATCCTTATTATATTATTATCATTTATTATGTGTTATTATTTCTATTATTTATCATTACATTTATATTACTATTTCCTATTAGCATTATTATTATTATTATTTCTTCGTTGTCGTTGTTATTATTATTATTATTATTATTATTATTATTATTATTATTATTATTATTATTATTATAACTAAAAAGAAAATAAATAATCAATATAAATAAGAGCCCAAATGTTATTAATAACAGTCCAAATATACAATAAGCCCGTAAGCCCGAATAAACATACAGCCCAGCAACTAAAAAAGAGAAACCCTAATCTTTTGTTTGGTGTTGCAGCCGCCACAAGCCCCAGCCGTCAGATCTGCTGAGATCTGACGGTCCAGATTGAATCCAGAAGAGAAACCCTAGACACGCCTCAACTCTCCCATGCGCCGCGTCTGCTCCCGACCGTCTGATCTAGAGGAGATCTAACGGTCCCGGATCACCAAAGAGCTCCCACACGCGCGCGCTAAAACGCGCCCGTCCTTTCGACTTCATTGTCCGACGCGCCCACGCCGTCTTCCATCTCCACCAACCGTGTCTCTCCCGATTAGGCAAAACCGACATACACCAGAATAATAAAAAAATAGAGATCAGATACCAAAAAAAGCAAACGGACAAAACACAAAAAAGAGTCAACCAGACAAGACTTCAGAGATCAGAGACAAAGATGATTTTCTTTTCGACATGAAACCTTTTAGTTATATAGGAAACTGAAAACAGGGAAGGGAGAGAGATTTAACACGGAGAGATATCAGTTAGGAGAGAAAAAAAAACAGGGAGGATACATTGTAAGAAGAGGGGGGAGATTTTGAGAGAGAGAAGCAATGTAAACCTGAGAGAATGGGGGTTTTGGGGATTCGATTAAAAAAGCCCCCAAAATCGTTGTAACCAGTTCAAAAAAAACATTAATACAAGAGGAAGAAATTTCACAGATCTGGATTTGATTTTTTTCTTTCATTTTTATTTTTATTTCGAATATAAAAAAAGGGAGATTTACCTTTGGTTTTTGGCATTTTCCGGCGACCGGAGGCTCCAACGGTCGATCCCAACGGTGAGAAACATCGCATCGATAAGGAGAACGGCATATCTCGGCCGCGGCTCGATCCAACGGTGGACGGCAGCTAGCCAAGGTTCCGAAACGTCAAGACTTCCGTCTATCGTTCACGATTTTCTGACCATCTACAGTGAGATCCACTCGGATCAGGTGGAAGAGTAGCGCTTGGGGATCTCGTTGGCGGTTTTGCATGGCCGAAAAGTCCATCGGAGTAACGCCGGCGACAGCCTGAACGCTCGACGGCATGGGCTTGAAAGAGAAAAAAAAACAAAGGGTAAAGGTAATGGGAATAAAACCCCTAAACCCAAACTGGTTTCTAAACTCAAATCCCTTTTTGCGCACAAATCCTTTTTTTTTTCTTTTTTTGATATTATTTTATTTTGATTAATTGCCTAACTAATACTGATTCATTGTTTGCCTAAAGCCATTAATCCCCCATTAATGTAGTAGAAAATATGCCTTATGTTAGCATTTTGATGAACGTGCTTTTCATTTCATTTCCTTATGTACATATGATATGCTTCCTTTTAATTATTCGATTGTAGTGCCCTTTTATTTCTCTTTTTTTACATATATAATATGCTCATACATAAGATATATATTTCATACATAGCTATCGGTTTTCGTTTATTGTGTTTTATCTCATGCATTTCATTTCGTTACTTGTTACCATTGTTCGTGTATTCATTGTTTTATGCCCCCTTTTCGTAAGTTTCGTTAACTTATTCATATTGTAGCATGCATTTGTTTATTTTATTTCCTCGATATGCTTTCGATGGTATATTATGTTAAGTTGCATTCGGAATATAAAAATATAATGCGAATGTCTTTTTATTCGGGATCGAACGAGGCCAGTACCAGTCGTAGTGGTGGTGGTTCAGACGTTCTTTCTCGAATATTAAGGCTTTTAAAATTCACTCGCCCGTATAACCAAATTTCGATACGATTCGTCACTTTAATTCGCAAAATTTAATATTAATTAAGCGGTAATGTTTTTGGTACCGATTTTCGGGCACGACGGGGGTGCTCATCCTTCCCCGCGTGTAACCGACTCCCGAACCCATTTGCAAAAAGAATCTCTGGTTTTATTTCGATGTCCGGTCTACCATTTTTAGATGGCCGGTGGCGACTCCTCTATTTTTTATAAATCCGACTAATTTTTCGAAAACCCCCATCTAAAAACCCGGTCCGTCCGAGTGACACCCGAGGTACCTTGTATTTTTGAAATTTTTTAGTCACAACAGATGGCGACTCCGCTGGGGATGCTTTTGTTTTCAAAAACAAAAAGAGAGTCAAGCCAAAAAAAAACTTTACCGCTCAATTAATATTAGAAGTTGCGAATTAAAGTGACCGAATCGATCGATATTTGTTTATAAGTGCGAGTTTATTTTAAACGCATTTAAAATTGGCATTTAAACCCGTTTGTTTAAGTGGGGGGAAAACGCTAGTGCTTTCGTGGGGATATTGTTCCTCCGTCTGGGCCTAGCAAGTACCTTCGGGGCTCGAATACCCTATATCTTCGTGAGAATATCGTTTCTCCGTCCGGATATAGCTAAAGGGTCCACTCGAATTGAACCCGGTTGAGAGGAGCCTATAATGGGTGATGACCGGGGGCCTTGCTACCCTTTGAAGGGGACAGCGATGACAGTTCGTGTACCTCCTAGAACCAAAATTGCATTTAGAGAACTAGAATTCCCACCCCTTTTAGAGCCATGCGGACAGCCTAGGTTTATTAGACGGGATAAGTAGGGTTGCTTGCTTTCATGCTTGCCTTTTTCTTATCATGTTTATCTGACACTAACGATTTTTCTTATGATCTTTTTGCATTTATTCTCGCATGCATATAATGACATAAAGGTGTTGAGTCAAGGTGGTTTTACCCAATCGAGGGCTATCATTGTGGACGGGAGGTTGCTAAAAAGAAGATGTTGTCAATTAGCAAGTCCGATATCGGTTAAAGGTGAATCAGAAAGGATAAGGGAACAGCTTACCGAGCGAACACACAGTGGAAGATCTAATACCTACCATTGAAGAAAACACAACCCTTCTCCATCCAAGGAAAGTCAAGCAAGATCGGATCTACTCCGAACATCACGAAACTACCCGACCAAGTGCAAAGAGGCGGCCGGAAAGAGCGTGGCAACTGGAAAGTGCATGGATTAGGTCAAGAGATGGATTCAGTTTTGAGGAAATAGCTTGTTTTCCGGGAATTGATACCAGCAGTTTGAGAGGGTCTTGAATTGCTAGAGAAGAAAGCAAATCCGGCCCCAGAAATTTTAGCTGAAGTTTTCATTTCCTTGAACATGATTAGGGGGCAAGAAGAGTACCCGTAGGACTTTTGCTATGGCTATCTTGTAACGAGGAGCCTCATTTTTGTCCAAATGAAGTTTACATGAGGGGAATCACCTATATGACCAACACCTTTGACTTGCATACATTTGTAACATTTGTTTCATACATCATTTCGAAGCAGCATTAAAATTGTTAGTCATGCACCCATCTCATGAGCATGCATCTGTTGATTTGAGTCCATACTACATCCATCATTAAAACTTGCTTAAGGCATTTCATCGCATCGTTACTAATTGGGGAGAACACTCATCCGAGAGAGAGAGAGAGAGGAAAGAATGGACAAGGGAACGGTTTCTAGCCAGTACAGCTTTAGAAGCGTGAATGACCTAGTGGCTAAGCTCGAACAACTTCGAGAACATTTGGTTCAGAATCAAAGGGAGATGATATCGTGTAGGAGGAGAATAAATCCTTTACAAAAAATCCAATTTTCATTATTGGTGAAAACTGATTGTACCCAAGGGAATGGTACAACTAGCCCGGAGCAAACGGCTACCGGTAAAGGCATTTCAAACCCGTTGATCCCTGTGCATTTGGGAAAAATGCAAGTCTCGATTCAAGAAAAGTGAATTGAAGACATTACATCACTTCATGAAAGAAGAATCGATGTTTGGGCAAGTCCGACAGAAATGTTGGCACAACGTGCTTAAGTACGGTGAAGTTTAAGACAATGGATAATTCAAATGTCCATCGAAAATCCATTTTCACGAATGGTCAAAGGAAAATAAATCCTTTGCAAAAATCCAATTCTCATTATTGGTGAAAATTGATTGTACCCAAGGGAATGGTACAACTATCCCGGAGCAAACGGCTACCGGTAAAGGCATTTCAAACCCGTTGATCCCTGTGCATTTGGGAAAATGCAAGTCTCGATTCAAGAAAAGTGAATTGAAGACATTACATCACTTCATGAAAGAAGAAGCGATGTTTGGGCAAGTCCGACAGAAATGTTGGCACAACGTGCTTAAATACGGTGAAGTTTAAGACAATGGATAATTCAAATGTCCATCGAAAATCCATTTTCACGAATGGTCAAAGGAAAATAAATCCTTTGCAAAAATCCAATTCTCATTATTGGTGAAAACTGATTGTACCCAGGGGAATGGTACAACTAGCCCGGAGCAAACTGATATCGGTAAAGGCAGTTCAAATCCGTTGATCCCTGTGTATTTGGGAAAAATACAAAAGAAATAAGTAAGCTGTAATTTTTTTTTTCATCATAACGAAAGTTTCATTTTGTTATTTAGAAAATATTTTGGTATTCCTTAATTCTTTAAACATTTCATAAGCTTACTCTTGTTTTCCAATTACACACGTGTATACTTTTTGTAAGATTAACTTTAATTCAATTTTAAAAGAATTTTTTTTCCGAAAAATCGAATGTTGTGAGGACACTATAAATATGAAATCCCTATGTCCTACTTAGGCCAAAGGAGGAATGACAACGAGTGTTTAGGAATAATGGGCCACTCCCATTGAGTGAACTTGCCTCTCGGGCATTGTTGTCTAAGGTTCTTGAATGAAGTGATAACCCTAAAACTTCTACCACCTGAAGACCAATTTTGATATCTGTGTATGGGAGGACATTTGGCATTCCTTCAATTCCATTCACGTAGAAAGAAAATAAAAAAAATATCCATTGTTGTCCATGTTTGAGCCTATCAAACTTTTTTCTTCTGATTGAACCCAAACCAAGGATCACCCCTACACCGGGGGCAAATGAGATAGAAGTCTATGGACAAGTAAGTGACATGGGATCCTGATTGTGCTATGAAGACGAGGCCTTGTGAATTAAAGGGTAATAAAAGAAAATAGATACATTAGATGTATTTTCAGTTTGAGCAGCAAAAACATCAAAAAGAAACAACGAAAGAAAAGTTGGTGCTCTAAGAGCTACCCACATCAAGTCGAAAGTTACCAACATAAAAGTTGAAGAAATCAAAAGCAAAAACACTAAAGTGAAAAGTGTTGTTTTGTAAAAGGAGAGAAGCGGATAAAGAAAAGGGACAAGAGGATTCCCTATCCAAATGAATCTCTACTTAGATGAGCCTCGAAAGATTGTTCACCTGTGAGCAAGAACCTGCACCAGTACAATACAAAGGCGCAACTTGATCCGAAACTACGCTTGATAAAAGGAAATGAACTCTAGGGTGAAAACCCCAACAAAAAGGGGCAGTCTAGAGCAATCCAAAGAAGCCGGAAAAGAAATAGCATTTCATCGGAGCATAATTGAGACTTCTAGTTGGAAAATTTGATCCTTGGTTTCACCACCCTTAAACACTTGTTTGGGCCTTTTTACCCTTTCTTTCGTAGCTGTGAGCCTTAGCCTACATTACAAGCCATAAAAGACCACTTGGACCATACATAGACGGATAAATTTGTCTTCATATCACATCCCACCTATCAGGGTTAACCTTTCTTCAAGGATTGCCACACTTCTAATGCCCGATTGAGATCAGAAAAGAGGGAAGGATGGGGCATGGTGAGTTAGTGAGGTAAAGAGAGCCACCTTTAAATTGGGTAGAAACTAAGTATGGGAGTCGCTCCTCTTGGAAGCCTAATAGCCCAGAAAAGATTTCATATGTGCATCCCCGCAACATTCAGAAAATATCACTGGGGTCGACCTTTTTTCAAAGACCCCAAACTTAATTTTCACTTGACATGATTCTTTAAAATGTATATTTATACATAATAAAATTATTTTTACCCTATCACTTGCATAAGTCTTCTACATGGGAATGAACAAGCGGATTGACCGTGGCCCGAGGTAAATCCATCAGTACCCAGAGGGGTACCATCGGAGGTTCAAACATTGCTACTAATACCTCCAGTTGAAATATCCAGGCCGTCTTCGGTAAAATGTCGAGCTATGAAGTCAACCTTCGCTAAGAAGTGTTGGAATAGAACATGAGGGTAGAAATTTTGACATTGAGAATCGGGGAACAGAAGTTACCCTCAAGACCTAAGCATATTAGCGGAAGGAATGTCCCGAGAAGGACCACGCGCGCCGCGTTGAGGGCACGCACCGAGATGAGACAGTAAATTTGATCTGAAATCAACCCGGTGAAAGGCGACGAAGATATGCCTAAGAAGAAGGAAGGTAGAGGAGAAAAATAAGAGAAGCCGAGACGAGGACCCCAAAGGCATTTTGAGGCAAATGAGCAAAATTCAGAAGAGGTGCTATTGACCACGAATTTAGAGGAACAAGGACCAAAAAGTTGTGGCATCTTCGGATAGAAGACACTATTTAAAGCAGTCGACATTAACCGGAGGTCAGTCAGAAGGTACGTAAGCCTAAAGAGTGAAGGCAAATAGAGACATGGCTCTATGGAAAGTGAGAAGACATGTGGACACCGTAAAGATGTGAAAAATTTTAAGAGTCAAAAGTTGAAGTTGACTTCAGGATGAAAACTCAAGGGAGCACCCAAAAAGAGAAAAAGAAGAAGAAAGAGGACAAAGAAAAGAGAAGACACAGTGAAAACCCAAAAGACACTTTGGGGATTGAGACGAAATTCAAGAGGAACGCTTTAGATCACAAACTCATGGCGAAGGAAGCAGAAACTCAAAGCCCAAGAACTTTTAGAGCAAAGGAGGCAGATACTCAAAGCTCGTGACAAATGAAATAGGAACTCAAAGCTAAAAGATTTTAGAGCAAAGGAGACAGATACTCAAAGCTCGAGACAAAGATATATGAAATCTGCTCATCTATTCGGGCATTTGGAGAATAGAACTCGCCTATCCGTTCAGGCACATGGAGAATGGAAATTTGCCTGTCTACTCGGGCAATCAAAAATCAATAAAAATAGAAGAAGATAAAGAAAAAAAGAAAAAAAAAAGAGAATAGAGGAAGGGTTCAAAGTGAAAACCCGAGTGGGCACTTTGAGGAAGACAATTCCAGAAGTGGGTCAAGATGAGAAGAAGAAGAACAATGGTCCGGGAGAACCGAGAAGAGAGGCAATCAACGCAAGAAGCGACATCAAAGGACACGATGTCAGTAGAATTAATATGATTAAATAACTTGGAAACCACAATCATGCATCACAAGTAGTTAGGCATCCCTAGGTTAGGAGCATGCTAACTCATACCATCATAGCATTTTATCTCTTTTCATAGATTTTTGAAAGACAAATTGAATACCTCTCGGGATGAGGAGAAAGTGATAAAGCGAGAACTAAAAGGATTTCGGGCGAAGCCTTTCAAGTCGCCGCTCCAGAATGTCAGGCGAAGCCTTCATGTTCGCCACTCAAGGATTTCAAATGAAAGCTTTCAAGCTTGCCGGCAGATTTCAAGATAAAGCATCCTACAGAGAAAGGGTCCAAACAAGCTCTGTATAGGAGGAACTTGCGACTTCAGGATCTCGAAAGTGGAGGGTCCTACGGAGAGGGGACTTGTAGATCCTTGATTTCAGAGAGGAGTTCAATAGAGAATGAACTACTACTCGAAGAGTACGCTAAGAAAGAGGAGTTCTATGGAAAAAGAACTCAGAATCCTAAGGCTTCAGGATCTCGAAAGCGGAGGGTCCTACGGAGAGAGGACTTGTAGATCCTTAATTTCAGAGGGGAGTTCGATAGAGAAGGAACTACTACTCGAAGTGTACGCTAAGGAAGAAGAGTTCTGTGGAGAAAGAACTCAGAATCCTAAGGCTTCAAGATCTCGAAAGCGGAGGGTCCTACAGAGAAAGGACTTCGAGATCTTTAATTTCATAAATACGAGGACGAGAGTTCTATATAGGAAGAACTGCCACTCGAGGAATACGCCAAGGAAATGAGTTCTATAGAGAGAGAACTCATATTCTTAAGGCTTCAAAGAGAAAATTACTCGGTGTAGCGCGTTGCAGCTCTAGGAGAGTAAATCGTCCAACAGGGAAGTTGGACAGATTTAGTTATGACTAGTTTGCTTTACGACCGTAAAGGGAAAGCAAACCCACTTGGACGCCCAAGTTCGCCTTTTGACCGCGACGGGGAGGCAAAAATATTTGAAGTTTCAGCTTGCTTTTTTACCGCGAAATGGACAACTTGCTTTTAGACCGCGAAGGGAAGGCAAAGTTGTTTTGATGACTAGCTTGTTCTTACGGAAAAGAGAAGACAAAGATATTTGGAATCTGCTCATCTATTCCGGCACTTGGAGAATAGAACCCGCCTATCCGTTCGGGCACTTGGAGAATGGAAATCTGCAAAAAAAAAAACTCTCTGTCTACCTGTTCGGGGCATCCAGAGGGAGAACTCATGATTGGAAGGTTTTGGGAAGACGAACCATCCGACAGGAAAGTAGGACAAAATTAGTGTTTATGGTCTTTGCTTTATTCTTGTTCCACAAGTAATAAGCAAAGAGGGGCAGCTGTAATCACTAATTTTGTCCGAACCTTGAACCCCTTTAGTTTTTGTCAATCTGGCTTATATCGGGCTATTATGTAAATTAAGACTAGAAAAAGAAAAAAAAAGTAAAAAAAGAGAGAAAGAAAGAGAAAAAGAAAAAAACTATTATAATTAGTAACGTTCTATATTATTACTTTGCTTTTCTTTTTGCTTTTCTTATTACCATTGTTTATTATTGCATGTGCTAACACTATTAGTATTGTGTTTTATTGTTTTTACTTATTGATATTTTTATTGTTGTTGTTTGCTATTTGATATTATTATCCTTATCCTTATTATATTATCATCATTTATTATGTGTTATTATTTCTATTATTTATCATTATATTTATATTACTATTTCCTATTATCATTATTATTATTATTATTATTATTTCTTCGTTGTTGTTGTCGTTGTTGTTGTTGTTATTATTATTATTATTATTATTATTATTATTATTATTATTATTATTATTATTATTATTATAACTAAAAAGAAAATAAATAATCAATATAAATAAGAGCCCAAATGTTATTAATAACAGTCCAAATATACAATAAGCCCGTAAGCCCGAATAAACATACAGCCCAGCAACTAAAAAAGAGAAACCCTAATCTTTTGTTTGGTGTTGCAGCCGCCACAAGCCCCAGCCGTCAGATCTGCTGAGATCTGACGGTCCAGATTGAATCCAGAAGAGAAACCCTAGACACGCCTCAACTCTCTCATGCGCCGCGCCTGCTCCTGACCGTCTGATCTAGAGGAGACCTAACGGTCCTGGATCACCAAAGAGCTCCCACACGCGCGCGCTGAAACGCGCCCGTCCTTTCGACTTCATTGTCCGACGCGCCCACGCCGTCTGCCATCTCCACCAACTGTGTCTCTCCCGATTAGGCAAAACCGACATACACCAGAATAATAAAAAAACAGAGATCAGATACCAAAAAAAGCAAACGGGCAAAACACAAAAAAGAGTCAACCAGACAAGACTTCAGAGATCAGAGACAAAGATGATTTTCTTTTCGGCATGTAACCTTTCGGTTATATAGGAAAACGAAAACAGGGAAGGAGAGAGATTTAACACGGAGAGATATCAGTGAGGAGAGAAAAAAAACTAGGGAGGATACATTGTAAGAAGAGGGGGGAGATTTTGAGAGAGAGAAGCAATGTAAACCTGAGAGAATGGGGTTTTGGGGATTCGATTAAAAAAGCCCCCAAAATCGTTGTAACCAGTTCAAAAAAAATTAATACAAGAGGAAGAAATTTCACAGATCTGGATTTGATTTTTTTCTTTCATTTTTATTTTTATTTCGAATATAAAAAAAGGGAGATTTACCTTCGGTTTTTGGCATTTTCCAGCGACCGGAGGCTCCAACGGTCGATCCCAACGGTGAGAAACATCGCATCGATAAGGAGAACGGCATATCTCGGCCGTGGCTCGATCCAACGGTGGAAAGCGGCTAGCCAAGGTTCCGAAACGTCAAGACTTTCGTCTCCCGTTCATGATTTTCTGACCATCTACAGTGAGATCCACTCGGATCAAGTGGAAGAGGAGCGCTTGGGGATCTCGTTGGCGGTCTTGCATGGCCGAAAAGTCCATCGGAGTAACGCCGGCGACAGCCTGAACGCTCGACGACATGGGCTTGAAAGAGAAAAAAACAAAGGGTAAAGGTAATGGGAATAAAACCCCTAAACCAAAACTGGTTTCTAAACTCAAATCCCTTTTTGCGCACAAATCTTTTTTTTCCTTTTTTTGATATTATTTTATTTTGATTAATTGCCTAACTAATACTGATTCATTGTTTGCCTAAAGCCATTAATCCCCCATTAATGCAGTAGAAAATATGCCTTATGTTAGCATTTTGATGAACGTGCTTTTCATTTCATTTCCTTATGTACATATGATATGCTTCCTTTTAATTATTCGATTGTAGTGCCCTTTTATTTCTCTTTTTTACATATATAATATGCTCATACATAAGATATATATTTCATACATAGCTATCGGTTTTCGTTTATTGTGTTTTATCCTATGCATTTCATTTCGTTACTTGTTACCATTGTTCGTGTATTCATTGTTTTATGCCCCCTTTTCGTAAGTTTCGTTAACTTATTCATATTGTAGCATGCATTTGTTTATTTTATTTCCTCGATATGCTTTCGATGGTATACTATGTTAAGTTACATTCGGAATATAAAAATATAATGCGAATGTCTTTTTATTCGGGATCGAACGAGGCCAGTACCAGTCGTAGTGGTGGTGGTTCGGACGTTCTTTCTCGAATATTAAGGCTTTTAAAATTCACTCGCCCGTATAACCAAATTTCGATACGATTCGTCACTTTAATTCGCAAAATTTAATATTAATTAAGCGGTAATGTTTTTGGTACCGATTTTCGGGCACGACGGGGGTGCTCATCCTTCCCCGCGTGTAACCGACTCCCGAACCCATTTGCAAAAAGAATCTCTGGTTTTATTTCGGTGTCCGGTCTATCATTTTTAAATGGCCGGTGGTGACTCCTCTATTTTTTATAAATCCGACTAATTTTTTGAAAACCCCCATCTAAAAACCCAGTCCGTCCAAGCAACACCCGAGGTACCTTGTATTTTTGAAATTTTTTAGTCACAACAAGTACTCCCTTAGAACAAAATGTAAAAGTGACTACAGTGGAGTTTGATGAGCATTTGCAGAAGGATATTGAGTTAGATGTCTTGCTTGAAGACAAATCAAGTTTTCAGAGATTAATAGGAAGGCTTATTTATCTGACACACACACGGCCTGATATTACATTTGTATTGCAACATTTGAGTCAATTTATGCAGCAACCTAAGAAGACTCATCTTGAAGCAGCATTAAGGATAGTTAAGTACCTCAAAAATGATACAGACAAGGGGATATTACTTAAGAGTGGAGGCAGATGTCAGCTTGTGGCTTATTGTAATTATGGCTGGGCATCATGTGCCATGTCGAGAAAGTCAGTGACAGGATTTTGCATTAAAATTGGAGAGTCACTTGTCTCATGAAAAGCAAAAAAGTAAAATACCATTTTCAGGTCTTCAGCTGAGGCTGAATACAGAAGTATGGCTATTACTGCAGCAGAAATAGTATGGATAAAAAGAGTTTTGCAAGAGCTTGAAGTGAAATGGGAACTACCTGCGAAATTGTTTAATGACAGCAAAGCAGCTCTTCAGATTGCAGCAAATTCAGTGTTCCATGAGAGAACGAAGCACATTGAAATAGACTGCCACTTTATCAGAGAAAAAAATTCAAGAAGGTCTAATTACAACTGAGCATGTGAAGTCAGCAGAGCAACTAGCAGATATCCTCACGAAGCCTCTTGGAGCATTGCAACATGAGTATATTTCTTCCAAGTTGGGGATGAAAAGTGTGTTTCAACCGCCAACTTGAGGGGAAGTGTAGAGAGTTAGTTAGAATGGTATTTATGTTATGTAGTTAGCTTGTTTGTTATATCAGTTATAGATTAGTTGGACCATTTGTATAAATAGTTGTATACTCTTATTCTAAATTAATAATGAGAATACAATAATATTCCCTATTCACAAATTTGACAGCAACTCCTCAGGTTTCCCACACCATTTATTCCAAAAACTATTCTGTATTATTATGCATATAATATGACCCTAGATACATGAATTCGTTATTAAATTATCATAAGCTAGTCCCAAAAATACCACATTCCAGGGACAAGTTTAAAGTTTGAACAACTTAGAAATTGCAATTGAAGTATTAAACCGGTTGAAATGAGTCAATAACAATAAATATTGCATTTGAAAAGGATTATACCTTATCATTTTAAAAATTGTCTTTTCTCATCTTTGTTTTTGTACTCGTACCTAAATTTATATCCGTATTAATGCTACATAGGTTCTATGGACCACAAGAGAAGGGTCAAATCTGCAATGGTGATTTGGAGCTCTAATAGCTAATTGCCTCTTTGATACTAAAAGTTGGGGTTTGCAAAATAAACTGTAACCGTTAGTCGGTATAACTATTCATTTTATAGATCAATTAACCTAACTATTAAAGTTAAACGATTTCAATTAACTAAACTGCTAAAAAGAGGTTAATGGTCAGTGGCAGATCTAGAAATATTTTTTAGGGTGGACACACATGAAATCTCAAAAATTTAGGGTGGACACACATTATAAATTTTAAAAAATCTAAGGACTAATACATAAAAGTTGAGAAAATTGAAGTAAAATGTGTGAAGTTTAGAAAGCTCAGGGTCGGCACAGGTCCACCCTAGGATGCACTTGCATCTGCCATTGTTAATGGTTAACCTATTGGTACTTTATTTTAACTAAGTATGAAGTTTGTGTTTAAAATTTCTTTATTTAAGTAATTTTTTTAATTTTAATACAATATTTATTAGAGAAATAGATTTATTATTCTAAAAAGAAATAATAAACATTTGAAAAGAAAATTGTTTAAAGGTTACATGTTAACCTATAACCGAACCGTTTCTTAACGGTTAACTATTCAAAAAATTAACGATTAACTATTTCTTAATGGTTAGGTTACGATTAATAACCGCTATAACGCTTGACCAACCGTTTAAGCTAAACGGCACGGTTAACCTACCATAAACACACCAAACCAAAAGTTGCATTATCACAATTAATTACTTGTAAATCTAATTGAACTTTTTATTTTTAATGCCATGGAATTACATGTTCTACGCCTAGAAATAGGGGTGGTACTCAATAACGGTTGGACTGAGACTCCAAAAATTTTAAAAATTAGAAAAAAATTGAAGTTAGTATAATGGTAAAATATTATTTTAATCCCTTAAAAACATATAGTTTATATTACTGGCCCCTCTTAGATTTAAACATTTTTAAATGACTCCAATAAATAACGTTTAGTTCTGCAACTGTCTGTACAGTGGCTTCGATACATAGAGTTTGCATGTATGAGGAGTCAAAGTTGCTGTCAGAATGCCCACAAATGGTGTCCCCAATGTTCTGTGCTGCAAGAGATGCATGCATACATATTAGTAGGTGTGGTGAGATGCATGCATATATGTGGTCCCAGCTATGTTACTCGAACTCGAGAGTAAACATTGTATGTGTTCGAATATGAGTAAATTTAACTTTCTGAAATGAATATATGTTCGAATATGAGTCCAACACTAATACTTCAGCACAAATGAAAAATCAGAACAATATAGGTCACTAACTATATTGCCTAAACTCTTCATTTTTCATTACATCCTATGTATTTCTAGATACGAGCATCTGAAGTCCTTCAAACATATAAAAAAACTCACGAGAGACGAAAGATCCACGTATCGAATGTATGCACGTATATATACTCACACCCGAACTTGAATAACACATGTATCTCGCAAAGGCAATTCTATTGCCAGAAAGAGGAGCTGCCCAGATTTGTTAGAAGGCAGAGACAATATGGTAAGAGTGACAAATCCGAGCAAATCACAGTGAAGCAAAAAGTGTAACGACCGGGTTTCGGATGTCTCCCCCTCTTCACCGTATGTATCGGGATTCGGTTGTCAACCACATATACGGCTTTGTCACCTGAAGGGAACCAAGAATGAGGCACATCTTCATGTGACAAAGCGTCAACAGGTTTACGAGTACACTAACAAGACGGTTCTTCGATGTTAGTGTACGCAAAGTGACGATTTAATCCTAGTACGGATGTTCGATGATGTGAGGAGATGTCCGAATCACGGTCATTACGAAAACGGAGCTGTATAAAGTTTACCTCTTGACCACCTTCCATCCTAACCTTCTTAGCTTGAAAACCATATGGATCTATTGCAGGCCATAACATTTAATATTTTCAATTAGACATTTTGTTAAAGTTTAGGGACTATATTAAACATTTTGATAAAAATACAGGTATCGCATTAAATATATAGGTACAAATTGAGGGATAAAAATTCGGTGTCCCTTTTTATGCTCAACACTAAAAATTAAATTTCAAGCCCTAATCTTAAATTTTAAATTCTAAACCTTATACTTTATACCCTGAAAAATACACACCACCTTAAATTTTCTAAACTCTAACCACAAACCCTAACCCTAAACATATTTTTAGTAGTGACATAAATAGGGACCGAAAAGGCGGAAAATTTCTATTCCACATTGAGTACCAAATAGCAGCTAATTTTTTTTTTTATAAAATTTCTCATTAAACCTTTAAAAATCATTGAAAACTTTAATTATGTCGAATGGTTCAAATGTGTGTTTTTGGTCCCTTCAACTTAATAATTCAATTTAAGTTTGTTTTGGTAATAACAATTTAAGTCCTTTTAACCTTTATTTAAATTGCATTTTTTATCCCTTCAAATTTTCAACAATTCAAATTAAATTCTTTCAACACAAATTCATTTTTCTACTTTGTCCCCTCCAAAGTTTCATTACATTAAAAGTAATCCTAGCTTCGGCTCTGTCCAAAACGAAATGCGGTGTTAGAGATACAAAACTCGAAAGTTTATCATTAGAGCTAATGGGATTCATGATCAACATGTTCCGAATTCGATCAATTGCAACTTGAAAAAAAAAACCCGAAAAGGAAACTAATAATAACAATTCCATGGCACATCTGGAATTACAAGTTCTAAATGATGAATGCAATTTCAGCTGAAAATATTGGCTAAAAAAGCCTAAAAACATTATTATTTAAGCAATTGGCTTCAATACATACAGCTTGCATGAATGAGGGCCCAAAGTTGCTGTCAAATTGCCCACAAATTGTGTCCTCAGTGTTTTGTGCTGCAAAAAGATGCATAGATACACATTAGTACGCGTGTTACAAGCTACGGTACACGGACATGTATTTGTACATGAAAAATATATTCGTATGACACTAGCACTCCGAATTCAAGTGACATAGATAACAAAGAGTTAAAGTCATGCATGGAATGGAAAATGACAGTATAGTACAGGATGTGGATGCAATTGAGTACCTCCCAAAGGTCTCTTGCTTCAACGACTGTCTTGGGGTCTAGTCCGATGTCGTCCCAGCGAGCCGTTGTCGAATAACGAACAGGACCCCTGTTGAGTAGGACCACAGCAATTCTATAACCGGAAAGTGTAGCTGCCCATATCTGTTAAAAGGTAGAGAAAAATTAGTAGAGTGACGAATCAAAGCAGAGCGCGATGAACAAAAAAGTGTAATGACTGGGTTTCAGATGACTTCTCAGCTTCACCGTATGTATCGGGTTTTGGTTGTCGACTCCACATACACTTACTTCAATAATATTCTCTTGTCCCTGAAGGCTTTGTAACCTCAAGGGAACCAAAGATTTATGCCTTAAGTGGTCCAAGGAAGGAACATCTTCATGTGACAAAGGGTTGAGGGGTTTGCGGATACACAAATAAGACAATACTATCTACGCAAGTGTATGCAGGGTGACAATCAAATCCTAGTACGTTCAATGATGTGAGGAAATATCCGAATCACGACCTTTACAAAAATGGAGCTGTATAAAGTTTTACCTCTTGATCACCTTCCATCCTAACCTTCTTAGCTTGAAACCCATACGGATCTATTGCAAGCCATAACATGAAAAAAAGAAAGGTTAACTACCGATGAATGAATTGAACGAAGGATGAAACATAGTGCCATGGTATCTATCAAAAGACACATGTAAATTACCTTGGTTAACAGCAATGACTTCCTTATTCGTGATGATATCCAAAGTCTCTTTTGTCATATTCCTTATATCGCAACCAAGAAGAAGAGGAGCCTGCAATAACATTTGCGTTTTATCAACCAGATGCAACATGTTTATTGTCCAGCATCGGAAAAGAAGATTCCATCTATAATACCTTGGAAACAGCCCACAAGCTGAAATGTACTATGTATTCATCTTTTGTCATCCCTCCATTTCCCACCTCGAGCATGTCCGGATCTATCGAAATCAATAGCTTACTTAATAAGTTTCTCAGAAATTGTACTTGTAAATGATTACTGTATTGGTTAAAAAGATCAACGGTTCAAAATTTCTAACCATTCCAACCACCAGGCCTTGCGTATTCCGCATAAACTTCATTCTGATCAGCTCGGGAGATCATACTGCCAGGCATAAAAAATCACAAGTTATGGCTCTACCACTCTCGGCCGAGGCTACGAAACCTGAAACAAAAAAAATCCCAACTTTCTCAACATGAATCTTTACCTTTCCCAATTATCAGATATGTCATTAGTTGTCCTCCAGCTATTTCCTACGGGAGCTCCCCATTCAGCGGGGTGCATATCTCCCCTGAGAAACCACAACGAAACATGAGTCGAACTGAGAAGAACTAGCAAATACTTGAATAAAGGCTTAAGTTGCGGTGCCTCGTAAAGTACCATTCACACAGAGAGAAGAAGATGGGGCGGCCAGCCTTCATCAAAGCACGAGTCATGACAGGGTATCTACATCAAGAACAGTAGTGACATAAGAGAAGATTGCTCGATGTTTTAAAAACCAGTGCTTCGAGCCATAGATACAAGTACACTACCTCACTGTTGGCTTCGAGCCATCGTTATTGCAGTTATCATACTTCAAATAATCAATACCCTGCAATCAAAACAATATAGACTTAAGTATACATACACGAACATTAGCACGGCAATCAACAATGAAATCCATACCCATGAAGCAAAGGTTTTTGCATCCTGTTCTTCATGACCAAGTGAACCGGGCATTTTCTTACTACAAGTAAAAAACCTGTAAAACAAACAACAGTACACATCCAGCAGCTTTGTTATAGCAACTACAAGTTTCATAGGAATTCAACATTTATATGCAGCACTTATAGAGTTACATTACCCCGCATCCGAGTAGATCCCAAGCTTAAGACCCTTGCCGTGAACATAATCTGCCAGAGCTTTTATTCCGGATGGAAAAGTCGAGTTCTTAGGCACTAGATTACCCTGAAAATTCAATTCGAGTCCAATCATTATAGCATTCTACAACATCAAACTTGTTATATAGGAACAAAAAAGGCAGGAGCTATGAAGAAAAGTAAAAGCAAAATACCTTGTCGTCTCGAGAAATTTCAGCCCAGCAATCATCTAAGAAAGCAGATATTGAAATGGTTGATCACCGATTTTAAATCAATGATGCCAATAAAGGCTACTACTTTAGATGAGAACAGTATATATATAGAAGCATACCTATATTAACATATTCATATCCTAGCTTGGAAAGCCCGGTCGAAACTATAGCATCAGCTGTAAAAAACAAACCTATGTTACTTTGGATTCGAGTAAGTATAGAATAGATACATGTTCAGCACGAGTTAGGAAAAAAAATAGAAATTTAAAGGAAAATGCATTAAATGGGTGCCATAATTACCAGTTTCTCTGATCATCTTCTCGTCAATATTGCATCCAAAGTGATTCCAGCTATTCCAACTGCAATGAAAAATGGAAATAAAGAAAGAAAATTAAACCAAAATTATAAACACAGAGATTTTGATTATCAAACTGTACCCTCTCAACCAGTATAATAATTATTTAATTAATAAGTGATGAAACAGAGAACATAATCTCAGCAAAACACAATCAAAAGTTTCAATCTTGAAACAGAGTTAGTGTCATGTCTGATATCAGAATCCAGACATGTTTATATACCACATTTGAAACAGAGAACTGAACCCATTTTGAATTTATCATTAATCACAACCCTGATCTGACGATAACAATACAATGTTCAACGCAGACAACCCAATACGAAAATCTTTAGTAAAAAAAAGAAGTAAAAAAATGGCATACCCCATGGGAGGAGTCATTCCGAGACCATTATTCAGCATACTTCTTCTGCTTGTTGCTACTGTCAAAGACGAAAACTCCATCATTACCGCCATTAGCATTGCTAGCGCCACCGCCGCACAGCGTTGCTTCCCCATCTCCGCCGCAGCTTTCAAAATAGATCTCCGATGAAGTAAAATTACTGCTTTAAAACTGTTTACAGGAAGAAGAAAAGGAAAAGAAGAGTGATTTCTGTGAATTTTGTACGTATCTTTGTATAATGTATTTATACAGAGAACTGAAGAGTGAAAGGATAGTGAAAAAATGGAGACTTGTGAAAGCTTTGTATTTTTATGGATTCATGCAATCTTTTGTAATGCCAAGTTTGCCCCTTATCTATTCAAAAAATTAATTAATTAATTGTCCCTTGTCTATTTACAATATTAATTAATTGGATTAAGATCGCATGTAAATAAATTTGGTAAATTATGTAAATCATCACTTAATTTTATTCACATACTTATTTTGGTCATTGAAATTTCAAAACGATCAATTTATTCATTGAAGTTTAGACATTGAACATTTTTGTCACTCCACCGTCCACCGTCGCCATTGTTTGGAACTAAATTTCACCAGTCGTTTTGTTTCGCCCTCCCGAGTTTGAATTTGACCTCCATTTCGTTGAAAGTGCCACGAAGTCCACGAATCGAGCAAAAATAGACGCGTTAATGGAAGAGTGACAAAAAACGTTCAATGCCTAAATTTTAGTGAGTAAATTGAACGTTTTAAAACTTCAATAATCAAAATAGGTTTGAGAGTAAAGTTCAGTGATGATTTACGTAATTTACCCAATAAATAACTGGATATCGGTTAACATTTATATGTTGGGATTTGAATCCAAATTTATTGGATAATTTTTATAAGGGAATTTATAATTTTATAAACATAGTTATGTTTATATAAGGGTACATGCGATGGCAACAAAAGATTAAACGCCTTAGTTTTAGGATTTAAGGTTAAAATTTAGAGTTTAAAAGTTAAGGGTTTTAGGTTTAATGATTTAGAAGTAATAGGTTGTGGTTAGAATTTAAAGGTTAAGATTATAATTTAGGGTTTATATGTTAAAACTTAAATTCTTAATCATATTACTCTAAACTCTAAACCTTACATTCTAAACCTAAACCTCTAACATCTAAACCCTAAAATCAAGGTGCTTGTTGAAACTATTTGTTTCCACTGTATGTGTATTGAATACAAATAATTTTATAAATTTGAATCAAATATAAAATATTTATTGTTTAACAAATTTTTTTAATTCAATTTATTATGTTCACAATATTAGAATTTAAACACTTGATATTGTTTACTCTAATCATAAACTTTTCATCTTGCTAACTATGCAACTCATGTGAGATAAAAAATTTATCTTCATCGTCTACTCCTATATAGTTCAATAGAATAAATCAAAATAAATATGAATAGTGTTTACACATTATAAAATAAATTTATCGATTGACCAAGCTGCTTATCTTTGTTTCCTCATTTTCTTTAGGTCATGAGTTCTAGACCCACTAGGAACACTCTCTTCCTTCCCTTAGAATCCCTCTTCCCCTCCCCATTAGGTAAGATTAAGATTAAGATTAAGATTAAGATTAGAATTAGAATTAAGATTAAGACTAAGATTTGTCAAAAAATATTGTGAATATTTATTTTTCTTTTTCAATCAAACACATGAGATTCTAATATTTAATATTTTGACAATTTACCAACGAAGTTGGTAGTGGTAAACAACTTTGTATTGCTTAAGCAGATCTCGAGTTCGAGGTATTGTGTATGTAAAAAAATTCTTGTTAGGAGATTCACCTATTAAAGATGTGCGACGTAATTCAGTCCGAATCAGTCAGGATAAAGCTCCGAAAAACTAAAAGAACAATTGATTTTTTTTATTATTTGTAATTTATTCACCGTTATAAAATAGCAGAGTAAACCTTAATATTTTTTAGTCTGTAAGTTTTCTGATTTATGTTTTGTCGTTTTTAAGATCGTAATTCCACATTGATACTATTATGATATATTACTATTATAATCAGGGGCGAAGGCAGGATTTAAAAGTTAAGGGTTTTGAAAAAAATTAAGGATATAGAAAGTCCTTGAACTTTTGACAAAAAAATTAATTACGCCCTTAATTTTTTTACACCCAATTAAGCACCTAAATCAATTTTGACCAATAATCTTGATAGTTTTTTTGAATATGTTGGTGCAGTGCGTTGTGTCAGTGTCTCGACTTGACATTTTCAAAAAAAAAATTTATTTAAAATCTATTTAAAAAATTTTAAAATTCTTAAAAGCGTATAAATATAAAAAATTATTAAAGAAATCTGTAAATACAACATGATAGAACTATAGTGTATCATGTGTCAGTAATATCTAAAGAAAAAAATTGTCAAGATTTAATGGTCAAATAACTTAATTAATTTAATTTCTTGGTTCAAGATGTAACACCCAGGTTTAGGGGTCGGGTGAAAATAATATTTTAATATTATTTCGGGTCCGGTTTTATAATTTAAAATAACCTTTGGGCCTCGTATTTTCAAACAAATGATTTTATGTCGGGCTTATGTTAAATCAAGCCCAAAATGTCATGGATGTCATGCTATTGGAATTTTTCCTTTTCATTAAGGGTAAATGGGTCTTTTGGATTTAAAACAAAAAGAAATTTAAAATACCAAAAATTCACTCATCTTCTCCCTCATTGAGTTACTATTCCATTCCATAGCTCACTCATTCTTGAAGTTTTCTCAAAGGTAAGGTCGTTTTTGACTTGCTCTCATCTTCCCCTCTTTGGAAGTACCACTATGTTTCATTTTTACCCATGTTTTGGAATATGAGTTTTTGAAAGTTTTGATTTAAAAATGGTGCCTTTATTGTTCTTGACTTAATATTTTAAGTGATTAATGTTAGACATGTTGTTTAGGAAGCATAGGGTCCAATTTGTATGATTTTTAAAGAGTTTTGTAAAATTTCTCGGATTTGAGTTTTGGGGAGATTTTTGGGAGGTTTTAAGTCGAGCAATGGGGGTGTTTATTGGGGAAATATGATGGCTGATGGATAGACTATATGTAAGGGTTGTTTTGGGAGTTGTAAAGGGTAATTTGAGGGTTGGAATCATTGGTTTTAGGGTGTGCTAAGGGGCTGCTCGAAAATAAGAGTTTTATGGGTGTTTTTGGCTTGGTTTGATGCTTAATTGGTGTCATGGGCTACAACAGTGGGTTGTGGTTGTTTTGGTGATTAATGGAGTGTGTTTGGTTGTTTAGAGACAAGGAACTTGGTTGGTGAAGCTTCGGGAACGAATCCGGAGAGTTCGGAGTCTTGAGCTTGGTCTTCGGTCTTCACTTGGGTAACAACGGTGAGTAGATTTGCTAATCTTTGAATTGGGCACATTTGGAAACCTTTGGGGTTTGGGTGGGACCTCGAGGGTTCACCTAAACCCGAGTGTAAGCCTCTCTACTCCTATGTTTGTTGTGATAGGATGAATGATTATGTGTTATGATTATCATATACATTTTAAGTTGTTAATGTGTAGTCGAGTGGAAGTCGTGCCTCACGTGATGGTAATCTAAACTACGGTGATGTGTAGTCCCACCGGTAGTGACTAGTAGGAAAGTACTTTGATGTGTAGTCCCATTGGAAATCTACTAGTCGAAACGGTGATGTGTAGTCCCACCGTGTGTGTATGTTGGTTGTGCTTGTGCAAACCGTGCTTTGTGAGATAGTCATTCATGCACCTATTGTTTTTCTTGCATACGAAAAGTATTTTGAAAACTGCATGTTGTGGATTTGTAGAACTTTTCTCACTAAGCTAGTAGCTTACGCTCTTCTTTGTTTCCAACATGCAGATCGTTAGAGTTCGGGAGGCAAGCGGGCAAGGGAAGAGCTTTGGAGTTCTCGAGCTAGCACAAGTATGATTTGTGTTTTGTAATAATGCCTAAACAATGGGGTATAGAGTTGTAGGAGTTGGTGTCAAACTCCTTAGGTGATTTATGTTAATTTAAGCATGTTAAAATTATGGATGTGTATGCTTTTACTTCATGGATTGAGGGCTATACTTGACTTGTTGCCTAATTGTATGTGCATATGAATGCTCCATGTTAGGTTGTCTTGTGGTTGATGTCTATGATATGACTTGGGTTGTAAACATGATACGTCTTGCCAAATGCTTGTGTGTGGTAGTATGCTTGGTGGATGTTTAAGTTGCATTTTGATCAGCATGTAAACCTTTGAGATGGATGGTGCCTTTTGGGCTTTTAATGTCTACGAGCATGCATTATATGAAATGTTGCCATTGTGTGAATGCCATGAGTAAATGATTCAATCTATGCCCCGTGTGTGTTTGAGTATGCTTGACATAGGATATATGCCTCTAGTTCTTGTATGATTGTGTTGAGTGTCTTTAGAGGTCGTTTGGGGCCTTTAGACTTGATGAAAAACGCCTAAGTCTGGTTTCCAAAGGTTGCAGACAGCCCGCGTTTTGAAACGAGCTGGGCCGTTTCGGAACGGGTAAGGCTTTAGGGACCCCGTATCAGAACGTGTTTCGATACGGTTTGGCCTGTGAATCCCCTGTTCTGAAACGGGTATCGGAACATTTTGGCTACTGGAATTCTGAGAAAATGACGAGATGAAAGCATTTCGAAACGGGTCTAAGGGTTTCGAAACGGTCAAAATCTCGTTGACCACGAGAAGTTGACCGTTGAGGGCATTTCGGAACGGTTGACCTCCGCTTCGATACCGCCCCTTCGTATGGGCTTTGGGGCAGTTGACCCGGTCAAGGCGTTTCGATACACCTCAAGGGTGTTTCGAAATGACCTGTTTAATAGATTAAAATTGGGCTGTTTAAATACTGTCTTGGGTTCGAATGTTTACCTCCTGTATTTATTTCCGTTGTTTGATCACATAGGATTTAATGAGCCTTTAAAAAAGATCGAATTAAAGAAAAAAAAATAGGGTTGCTAACCGAGGGGGAACCTTAACGGGTTTCGCTTCGGTTTTCCCCGTGTGGCCTACTCGGACCGGTCATCCGGCCAGACCTGGACGAGGGGGTTACATTAGTTGGTATCAGAGCCTAAGGTTTCCGAGACCTTGGGCAGGTAAGTGAGGTGAGTTAAGGTATTATGGGTGTTTTGTCATGTACGTCTAAATTTTGTTGCTAGTACGGTGTATGATTATATATTGTAATGACTCGTTTGATGCTTGAGAATAAGTCCAAAGTCCCCATTGTTAGGCGTTGTTGTAAAAATAAAAAGAGAAATTGTTTTGGTTTAACGAGCTTGAGAACCGGAGTCCCTGCCCTTTTGCTAACCCAACGTTTCCTTTGTTGTTGTGTGTTTGCTGTTTTAGATTATTTATAACTGCTATGGTGAGACCGAGGGGACGGCCTAGAGCGGGTGACCAGGCACCCGAGAATGCGCCTCCTGCTCTTCATGCTCCCGATGGTAATGGGGACAACGCTGGAGGCGATGGTAATAGGCCTCAGGGTGAGGCTAATGTGGAAGGTAATGGGGCTCAAGCGGGCCAAGGTCAGGCGGGTCCGGATGTGGCTCATTTGATTCAGACCATAGCCGGAGCTTTTCAGACAGCTTTGGCCGGTATGCAAGCTGCAGCACCACCTCAAGGTGTGGGGCCAGGATTACCCCTAGAGAGGCTTCGTAACTTAGGGGCAGTTGAGTTTCGGGGACTGTCTCCGGAAGGTTCGGAATGATGGCTCGAGAGTACTACTCGTATCTTGGGTCAGATGGAGTGTTCGGATGCCCGCAAGTTGGGATGCACCGTCTCTTTGCTCCAGGGAGATGCTTATACTTGGTGGACCATTGTTATTTCCGGTATGGCCGAGGTGGAGGTCACATGGGAGTTCTTCAGAAATGCCTTCAAGAGGAAGTACCTTGGAGTTTGGTACTTGGATGAAAAGAAAAGAGAGTTCATGGCTTTGGTTCAAGGAAATAGGACCGTGTCTGAGTATGAGGTCCAGTTTGTGAGGTTGAGCCAGTACGCGCCAGAGTTGGTCCCAGATGAGAAGGAGCGATGTGAACGCTTCAGATACGGGTTGACTACAGATGTGAAGACCTACATGCTAGCCTCCGACTACACCGAGTTCGATGTCTTGGTCTCTAGGGCCAAGGATATAGAGTAGAACCTAAGCTCTAGGGCACGTGCCAGTGGGTCTGACTCCAGAAAGAGACATGCAAACTGGGACAGAGATCATGCCAAGAGGCATAGAGATAGGAGGTATCAGCCGGATACGAGACCTAGGGGTGGTAACCATGGTCAGGGCCGTCAGGGCCAGGGATCTGTTGGGCACATTCCGAAATGCACTAGGTGCGGGAGACGCCACCCAGGAGAGTGTATGGGTATGTTTGGGGCGTGTTGGAACTGTAGCTCCCGAGACCACTTGAGGCGTGATTGTCCATACCCAGTTAGGGGCGGACCAGTTCCAGCTAGGGGTTTTGAGCATCAGAGAGGCCGTGGGCGCGGTCGTGGGAACTTTCAGCCAAGGAATGAGGGTCAGAGGAACTTGGCTTATGTGGTAGCAGTCCAGCCCGAGGGAGGAGGACCGGCTAGGGTGTACGCTCAGCGAGAGGCTGGAGATGACACTGATGTCATTGCAGGTAATTTCACATTACAGTCTTTGAGTTTACTTTCATTGATAGACTCGGGGTCAACACATTCTTATATTTTGGGTGAACACGCAAAGTCATTAGGGTTACCATGTGATTGGTTAGAGATAGGTGTAAATGTCACTAGCTCTTTTGGCGATACAATGGTAGTTAGGAAGGTGTATAGGAGGTGCCCCTTGATGGTTCAGGGCCACGTATTTCCGGTCGATATGATGGAGTTACCCTTCTATGGCTTTGACGTGATTTTGGGCATGGATTGGCTTGTAGAGCATTGAGCTAGGGTTGACTTCGAGACTAAGAGAGTCTCTTTGAGGCTTACCGATGACTTTGAGGTTGTGGTAGTTAGGGAGAATGTTAAGTTCCTGTCCAATGTGGTTTCAGCTTTAGAAGCTCAGAGGTTGTTGAGTTCAGGGTGTCAGGCTTATTTGGCTTATGTAATGAATCCGGATATGAGTGAGGTGAGGCCCCAGGACATCAGAACAGTATGTGATTTTCCGAGTGTTTTTCCGAAAGAGCTACCAGGCTTGCCTCCAGATAGAGCAGTTGAGTTTGCTATTGAGACATATTCTGATTCTGCACCGGTATCGATTGCTCCGTATAGAATGGCACCGAATGAGTTGAAAGAGTTGAAGACACAGCTTCAGGAGTTGACAGATAGAGGCTTCATTAGGCCTAGAGTATCCCCGTGGGGTGCTCCGATCTTGTTTGTGAAAAAGAAGGATGGTAGCACGCAGATGTGTATAGACTATAGACAGTAGAATAAGGTGACAGTGAAAAACAAATATCCCTTGCCTAGGATAGATGACTTGCTAGACCAGTTGAGGGTGCTTCTGTGTTTTCAAAGATTGACTTGAGGTCCGGATACTATCAGTTGAAGGTGAAGGATGTGGACATACCGAAGACAGCCTTTCGTACACGTTATGGACATTATGAGTTTTTGGTAATGCCTTTTGGGTTGACCAGCGCTCCAGCAGCCTTCATGGATATGATGAACCGAGTGTTTCATAAGTTCTTGGACATGTTTGTGGTAGTGTTTATTGATGACATCCTAGTGTACTCTAGGACCGAAGAGGAGCACGATGAGCATTTAAGGTTAGTGCTTCAGACCCTACTTGAGAATCAGTTGTATGCCAAGCTAAGTAAGTGTGTGTTTTGGATTAGGGAGGTGGTCTTCCTAGGTCACGTTATCTCGGCTAGTGGAATTAGTGTGGACCCCAAGAAGATAGAAGCTATTGTGAATTGGAAACAACCGAAGTCAGTGACAGAAATCCGCAGTTTCCTAAGTTTGGTGGGGTACTGTAGAAGGTTTGTTGAGGGGTTCTCGAGAATAGCGGCTCCGTTGACCAAGTTGCTACAGAAGAATGTTCCGTATGAATGGTCGGATGCAAGGCAAGAAGCATTTGAGAAATTGAACAAAAGCTTTGACCGAAGCTCCTATTTTGATTCAGCCTGAGCCGGAGAGAGAGTTTGTGATTTACAGTGATGCGTCCTACGTAGGGCTAGGTTGTGTGCTTATGCAAGAAGGCAAGGTAGTAGCGTATGCTTCGCGACAGTTGAAAGTCCATGAGAAGAACTATCCCACACATGACATAGAGTTGGCTGCAGTGGTGTTCGCGTTGAAAATTTGGAGACACCATCTTTATGGTGAGAAGTGCACCGTGTACACCGACCACAAGAGTTTGAAATATTTGATGTCTCAGAGGGAGTTGAACCTCAGACAGCGAAGGTGGTTAGAGCTTCTTAAGGATTATGACCTTACCATTGAGTACCATCCGGGCAAGGCAAATGTGGTGGCCGATGCCTTGAGTAGGAAGGTGGTCGTTGAGTTGCGAGCAATGTTTGCAAGGTTGAGTGTGTCTACGGATGGTGGATTGATAGCCGAGCTTCAGGTTAAGCCATCATTGGTTCAGTTGATTCGTGAGAAACAGTTGCGAGACGGGTCTTTGGCACCTCACGTGCAAGACATAGCCGAAGATAGGCCTACCAAGTATTGTTTTGGAGAGAATGGGATCCTGTGTTTCAATGATAGAATAGAGGTCCCGGAGGATGCCGAGTTGAGACGTACGATCTTGAGTGAGGCTCACAATAGTCCTTTTGCTATGCATCCGGGTAGCACGAAGATGTATCGAAGATTGAAGGAAGAGTATTATTGGGTTGGATTGAAAAGAGACGTAGCCGAGTTTGTAAGCAGATGTATGGTTTGTCAGAGAGTCAAGGCTGAGCACCAATTTCCCTCAGGGTTATTGCAACCGTTGAAAATTCCGGAATAGAAGTGGGAGCGTATCACTATGGACTTTGTGTCAGGACTACCGTTGGCTCCTTCGAAGAAAAATTCAGTGTGGGTGATTGTGGATAGATTTACTAAGTGTGTCTACTTCATACCGGTACATACTACCTATACATTAGACAAGTTGGCCGAATTTTATATTCGTGAGATAGTGAGACTACATGGGGTACCGAAGTCGATTGTGTCAGACCGAGATCCGAGATTTACCTCTAGATTCTGGGAGTGTTTGCATCGAGCTTTGGGTACATGGTTGAACTTCAGCACTTCGTAACATCCATAGTCAGATGGTCATTCGGAGAGAGTGATTCAGATATTGGAGGATATGTTGAGGTGTTGTATCATTGACTTTCAGGGGTCATAGGAGAAACACATACCATTAGTGGAGTTCGCGTATAACAACAGCTTTCAGTCGAGCATTCAGATGGCTCCCTATGAGGAATTATATGGTAGGAAGTGTAGAACCCCGATTTGTTGGGCCGAGGCCGGACAGAAACTTGTGCCGATGCTCGAATTGCTTAAGGGAACCACCGAGAAGGTGAAGTTGAGCGGCTTCAGATCGACAAAAGTCCTACGCCGACATAAAGAGGAAGGAGGTAGAGTACTCCGTGGGGGATAAAGTGTTTTTGAAAGTCTCACCTTGGAAGAAAGTGATGAGGTTTGGGAGGAAGGGCAAGTTAAGCCCAAGATTCATAGGGCCTTATGAGATAGTTGAGAGAATTGGTCCGGTTGCGTATAGATTGAGGCTTCCGACTGAGCTAGAGAAGATCCACGATGTATTTCATGTGTCGATGCTTAGGAGGTATAGATCGGATCCGTCCCATGTTATGTCAGTGGAGGAAATAGAGTTGAATCCGGACTTGTCGTACAACGAGGAACCAGTGGAGGTACTTGCTTCTGATAGCAAGGTGTTGCGTGGCAAGACCATAGAGTTGGTCAAGGTATTATGGAGACACAGAGGTTTGGAAGAGGCCACGTGGGAAAGGAAAGCTGATATGCTTGAGCAGTTCCCGTACTTGTTTCCGTCAGGTAATTTCGGGGACGAAATTTCTTAAGTAGAGGAGAGTTGTAACACCTGGGTTTAGGGGTCGGGTGAAAATAATATTTTAATATTATTTTGGGTCCGGTTTTATAATTTAAAATAACCTTTGGGCCTCGTATTTTCAAACAAATGATTTTATGTCAGGCTTATGTTAAATCAAGCCCAAAATGTCATGGATGTCATGCTATTGGAATTTTCCCTTTTCATTAAGGGTAAATGGGTCTTTTGGATTTAAAACAAAAAGAAATTTAAAATACCAAAAATTCACTCATCTTCTCCCTCCTTGAGTTACTATTCCATTCCATAGCTCACTCATTCTTGAAGTTTTCTCAAAGGTAATGTCGTTTTTGACTTGCTCTCATCTTCCCCTCTTTGGAAGTACCACTATTTTCATTTTTACCCATGTTTTGGAATATGAGTTTTTGAAAGTTTTGATTTAAAAATGGTGCCTTTATTGTTCTTGACTTAATATTTTAAGTGATTAATGTTAGACATATTGTTTAGGAAGCACAGGGTCCAATTTGTATGATTCTTAAAGAGTTTTTGTAGAACTAATGTTTTGATATAATAATTGAAAAATGTTTTGGACTGATTTAAAAAGTATTTAAAACATTTCCAAAGTCCAAACAACTTGAAATAATATTTAAGGAATTTTTCATAAAGGTTTTTCATGTTTTTAAAGGCCAAATTTCACAAAACTGACCATGTGTTTCGAAACACCTTAGGGCGTTTCGAAACGGGTGCCTTCCAGTGGCCAAAACGTTTCGATACTCGTATCGAAACGGGGCCAGTGTTTCGAAACAGGCTAGGCCGTTTCGATACGCCCACGTGGCACTGACCCCAACGGTCATAAACCCCAACGACTCTTTCCCAACTAACTTTTAAATGCAGGTCGTTTCGATACGGGCTAAGGGCGTTCCGATACGCGTTCCGAAACGGCAAAGGGGTGTTCCGAAACGGGTACCCTGACAGACTGCAACGGCTCTTTCTATATTGAGGGTGTTCCGAAACGGGTTCAAGCGTTTCGAAACGGGGAGCTGCAGAACTGCATTTATGGAGGGAATTAAAGGCTCCAACGACTCTATTTCAATCCCAACGGTCCTAAACGGCTATAAACTCAATTGGGAGTATAAAAGGGACCTCCAAGCATCAAGAGAAGACTAATGCTTCAATTGTCAATCAACAAATGATCAAGAAATTGTCTTAGAGCTTAAAGTGTCATTTCTTGTATAGACAAACACTAGTGAGCCAAAATTGTCAAATTTGCTCAAGTGTTTTAGGTTTTGGGTGAGTGCTTAAGTGTGCAAACAAACACCTATTAGAGGGTTTAAGTTTGCTTTCATTTGTCTCTTTGTAAAAGAGGGTTTTGATCAAGGCTTGGGTAGAAGCTTGATCGGTTGTAAGGGTTTCCTCCTAATCCTAGAAAAGGGGACGAATCAATTAGTGGATTGATTGTGAAATCCTTAGTGGGAAGCTAAGGTAGTGGATGTAGGTGCTTGTTAGAAGGCCGAACCACTATAAATCTTTGTGTCTTTATTCTTTCTAGCTTCCTAAACCCTTCCACCCAAATATCCACCTCTCCACCACTTGGTGAGCTAAATTGGTTGATCGAATCGAGCCCCACACAACCCAACAATTGGTATCAGAGCTTGGCTCAATCGGTGAGGATTAACATCCTATTGAGAAGATCCGGCAAGCTCGATCACTTTTTCATCAACCGGCTCAAATGGCGCAATCCATAGACAAACCGCCTTTCTTCGACGGAGCTCACTATGCCCATTGGAAGACAAAGATGAAGTTCTTCATCAAATCAAAAGATTACAAGCTTTGGGATGTAGTTGAAGATGGTCCGTTCGTGCCTAAAAGAAGTAAAGCGGAGTGGAGTGCCGACGATCGCAAGAAGATGGAGCTTAATTGCAAAGCCTTGCACATCTTGTTTTGTGCATTTGGCCCAACCATCTATGAGAAGATGTCTTCTTGTGAGAGTGCCAAGGAGGTATGGGACAAGCTTGAAGTCACATACGAGGGGACAAACGAAGTCAAGGAGACCAAGATTGGGCTCCTAACCTTGGAGTATGAGAACTTCAAAATGGATCCGGAAGAGAACATCGAGAAGATGTTTGATCGGTTCTCCACCATCACAAATGGTCTTAAAGGTTATAGAGAAGCCATCCCGGAGGAGAAGCTTGTTCGAAAGCTCATCTACTCACTTCCCGAGTCTTGGGACTCAAAGAGGACCGCCATCATCGAAGCTAAAAATTTGAAGACTTTGAAGCTTGATGAACTCATGGGGTCACTTCTCACTCATCAAATCATGAAGAAGAACAAGGAGGATGAGAAGAAGAGGGAAGAAATAAGAGCTATGGGAGAGAAGAAAATCAAAGGGCTTGGCATCAATGCTAGTGCCATGGCTCTCAAATCCTCCACTTGCCATCATGACTACTCAAGTGAAGAGGAGGAGGAAGATGAAGAGATAGTTCATCTCTTCAAGAAGTGTGCCCCTTTCATGAAGAAAGCCTTGAGAGAGCTTGAACGAGAACCTAAAAGAAAGGAGAGGGCAAGCACTTCAAGCCATAAGAAGAAGGCACAATTGGCTACTTGGAGTGATGAAGACTCCACCGATGATGAACAAGCCAACCTTTGCCTTATGGCCATCGAAGAAGATTCAAGGGTAACTTCTAATTCATCTACTTCATGTTCTTACACTTTTGATGAATTACAAGATGCCTATGATGAATTGGTTTTAGATTTTAAAAGCCACATTTTGAAAAACAATAAATTGATTTCAAAGTTAAAAATTCAAAATGATTTGCTTTCCAAAACCAAACTTGAACTTGAAGCAAAACTTGAAGAGTTTGAACTAAAATGTCTTGATTTACAAAAATTGCTTCAAAAAGTTCAAGGAGAAAAAGATTTGATTTCCAAAGAGCTTGAAAAGAAAAACAATTTTGGAAAATCAAATTTTTATGTTAGACAATCTAGTGCCCCTAGATTTATAAATGGTAAATGTTTTAGAAGTGTTTGGGTCCCAAAAGGACTTAATACTTCAACTAAAAAGGATGAAATTGAAAAATGGATTCCAAAGGGGACTAAATTTTGTGCAACTAACGTTTATGGATCCAAAGCAATTTGGATACCAAAAGTTACTTGATTGTCTATTGTAGGTGTGATGGAGATGTTCAATAAGTCAAACTTTGAGGGGGAGCTCCATACACACAAGGAAGAACACTTGGAGAAGGAAGGCTTCACATCCTCCCTTAAATTCAAGTGTTGGTAAAATTCTAGTTGTTTTTGCTTTTATTTGTTTAATTCAATTTAAATTCAACTAGATGATCATATATGTTGGACTAACATTTAAATGATGCTTTGAGTAAGGGGGAGCCATTTTAAAACCAAAAATTCTCATTTTTGTCAAATTTTTACCTCTATTGTTATTTTTGAACTTAATGTTTTAAATCTTTTTGATATAACAAAAAGGGGGAGAAATGGTTTGAAAAATTGAATTTTCAAATGAATAAGGGGGAGTTTTATTTGAATTAATTTCTTAATCTCTTATTCACATTTTTAAAGATAAAGGGGGAGAATTCCAAACAATTTTTCAAGTGGTTTTATTATATCAAAAAGGGGGAGATTGTAGAACTAATGTTTTGATATAATAATTGAAAAATGTTTTGGACTGATTTAAAAAGTATTTAAAACATTTCCAAAGTCCAAACAACTTGAAATAATATTTAAGGAATTTTTCATAAAGGTTTTTCATGTTTTTAAAGGCCAAATTTCACAAAACTGACCATGTGTTTCGAAACACCTTAGGGCGTTTCGAAACGGGTGCCTTCCAGTGGCCAAAACGTTTCGATACTCGTATCGAAACGGGGCCAGCGTTTCGAAACAGGCTAGGCCGTTTCGATACGCCCACGTGGCACTGACCCCAACGGTCATAAACCCCAACGACTCTTTCCCAACTAACTTTTAAATGCAGGTCGTTTCGATACGGGCTAAGGGCGTTCCGATACGCGTTCCGAAACGGCAAAGGGGTGTTCCGAAACGGGTACCCTGACAGACTGCAACGGCTCTTTCTATATTGAGGGTGTTCCGAAACGGGTTCAAGCGTTTCGAAACGGGGAGCTGCAGAACTGCATTTATGGAGGGAATTAAAGGCTCCAACGACTCTATTTCAATCCCAACGGTCCTAAACGGCTATAAACTCAATTGGGAGTATAAAAGGGACCTCCAAGCATCAAGAGAAGACTAATGCTTCAATTGTCAATCAACAAATGATCAAGAAATTGTCTTAGAGCTTAAAGTGTCATTTCTTGTATAGACAAACACTAGTGAGCCAAAATTGTCAAATTTGCTCAAGTGTTTTAGGTTTTGGGTGAGTGCTTAAGTGTGCAAACAAACACCTATTAGAGGGTTTAAGTTTGCTTTCATTTGTCTCTTTGTAAAAGAGGGTTTTGATCAAGGCTTGGGTAGAAGCTTGATCGGTTGTAAGGGTTTCCTCCTAATCCTAGAAAAGGGGACGAATCAATTAGTGGATTGATTGTGAAATCCTTAGAGGGAAGCTAAGGTAGTGGATGTAGGTGCTTGTTAGAAGGCCGAACCACTATAAATCTTTGTGTCTTTATTCTTTCTAGCTTCCTAAACCCTTCCACCCAAATATCCACCTCTCCACCACTTGGTGAGCTAAATTGGTTGATCGAATCGAGCCCCACACAACCCAACAGTTTTGTAAAATTTCCCGGATTTGAGTTTTGGGGAGGTTTTTGGGAGGTTTTAAGTCGAGCAATGGGGGTGTTTATTGGGGAAGTATGATGGATGATGGATAGACTATATGTAAGGGTTGTTTTGGGAGTTGTAAAGGGTAATTTGAGGGTTGGAATCATTGGTTTTAGGGTATGCTAAGGGGCTGCTCGAAAATAAGAGTTTTATGGGTGTTTTTGGCTTGGTTTGATGCTTAATTGGTGTCATGGGCTACAACAGTGGGTTGTGGTTGTTTTGGTGATTAATCGAGTGTGTTTGGTTGTTTAGAGACAAGGAACTTGGTTGGTGAAGCTTCGGGAATGAATCCGGAGCGTTCAGAGTCTTGAGCTTGGTCTTCGGTCTTCACTTGGGTAACAACGGTGAGCAGATTTGCTAATCTTTGAATTGGGCACATTTGGAAACCTTTGGGGTTTGGGTGGGACCTCGAGGGTTCACCTAAACCCGAGTGTAAGCCTCTCTACTCCTATGTTTGTTGTGATAGGATGAATGATTATGTGTTATGATTATCATGTACATTTTAAGTTGTTAATGTGTAGTCGAGTGGAAGTCGTGCCTCACGTGATGGTAATCTAAACTACGGTGATGTGTAGTCCCACCGGTAGTGACTAGTAGGAAAGTACTTTGATGTGTAGTCCCATTGGAAATCTACTAGTCGAAACCGTGATGTGTAGTCCCACCGTGTGTGTATGTTGGTTGTGCTTGTGCAAACCATGCTTTGTGAGATAGTCATTCGTGCACCTATTGTTTTACTTGCATACGAAAAGTATTTTGAAAACTGCATGTTGTGGATTTGTAGAGCTTTTCTCACTAAGCTAGTAGCTCACGCTCTCCTTTGTTTCCAACATGCAGATCGTTAGAGTTCGGGAGGCAAGCGGGCAAGGGAAGAGCTTTGGAGTTCTCGAGCTATCACAAGTATGATTTGTGTTTTGTAATAATGCCTAAACAATAGGGTATAGAGTTGTAGGAGTTGGTGTCAAACTCCTTAGGTGATTTATGTTAATTTAAGCATGTTAAAATTATGGATGTGTATGCTTTTGCTTCATGGATTGAGGGCTATGCTTGACTTGTTGCCTAATTATATGTGCATATGAATGTTCCATGTTAGGTTGTCTTATGGTTGATGTCTCTTATACGACTTGGGTTGTAAACATGATACGTCTTGCCAAATGCTTGTGTGTGGTAGTATGCTTGGTGGATGTTTAAGTTGCATTTTGATCAGCATGTAAACCTTTGAAATGGATGGTGCCTTTTGGGCTTTTAATGTCTACGAGCATGCATTATATGAAATGTTGCCATTGTGTGAATGCCATGAGTAAATGATTCAATCTATGCCCCGTGTGTGTTTGAGTATGCTTGACATAGGATATATGCCTCTAGTTCTTGTATGATTGTGTTGAGTGTCTTTAGAGGTCATTCGGGGCCTTTAGACTTGATGAAAAACGCCTAAGTCTGGTTTCCAAAGGTTGTAGACAGCCCGCGTTTCGAAACGAGCTGGGCCGTTTCGGAATGGGTAAGGCTTTAGGGACCCCGTATCGGAACGTGTTTCGATTCGGTTTGGCCTGTGAATCCCCTGTTCCGAAACGGGTATCGGAACGTTTTGGCTACTGGAATTCTAAGAAAATGACGAGATGAAAGCGTTTCGAAATGGGTCTAAGGGTTTCGAAACGGTCAAAATCTCGTTGACCACGAGAAGTTGACCGTTGAGGGCGTTTAGGAATGGTTGACCTCCGTTTCGATACCGCCCCTTCGTATGGGCTTTGGGGCAGTTGACCCGGTCAACGCGTTTCGATACACTTCAAGGGTGTTTCGAAACGGCCTGTTTAATGGATTAAAATTGGGCTGTTTAAATACTGTCTTGGGTTTGAATGTTTACCTCATGTATTTATTTCCGATGTTTGATCACATAGAATTTAATGAGCCTTTAGAAAAGATCGAATTAAAGAAAAAAATTAGGGTTGCTAACTGAGGGGGAACCTTAACGGGTTTCGCTTCGGTTTTCCCCGTGTGGCCTACTCGGACCGGTCATCCGGCCAGACCGGGACGAGGGGGTTACACAAGAGCTTAATTGAGTGTAAAAAATGTTTAGCGGTTTAATTGATTTTCTTCAAAAGTTCAAGGGTTTTTTACACCTAAGCCCTAAAAAGAATAAAAGACTGAAAACATCATCAATCAGATTCCATTCACTAACTTCATGTAAAACAAACTTAATTTCATGTACACACTTTACCACTAAGACAACACCCACTCTATAATATTAAAATAAGTAAAATAAAATATAATTTAAATTATACGGGGACCAAATTAAAAAAAGAATGGACCGTAAGGATGAACCACGAGGGCTTGGCCCCAACCTCCCATGTGGCTTCGCCCATGATTACATTATTTTGTTTTGGGTATAATCGGTTATATTTAAGCTTATTTAATTCGTTAACTGATTAGTTTTGATCGGTAATTGTAAAGGCTCATTATTGGGCGATCCTCCCACCACAATTTGTTACAATCACAAATGAACCTTATTTTGAATTGGTCAAACTTTTGAACATTCTAATTTCATCCTTAAACTATGACCATCATTCTCAATTGGCCCCCAAACTTTTGAACGTTCCAATTTCATCCACAATCTATGACTCTCATCTTAAATTGGTCTCAAACTTTTGAACAATTTAATTTCATCCTCAAATTATCAATATATGCTAATCAAATCTCATGTTTTTAAAATCGTTATACAAATTGTTAATTGTCATGTCAATATTGATGTGTATTATGTAAAAATATGGTGTAGCATAAACGATAATTTGAAGATGAAATTAGAACTTTTAAAAGTTTTGGGTTCAATTTAGATTGAGAGTTATAGTTTGGGGTTGAAAATAGAACATTTCAAAATTTGAGAACCAAGTTAGAATGAGAGTCGTGTTTGGGGTGATTGAAACATTTACAAGTTCATGCCTTGCTTGGTACGAAGGATGAGAAAGAGGAAGGATGAAACAATAGTTAATGGATATGGTTAAGATTAATAACCACTTTCTTAATTCGAAATTTAACCACTTAATTAACTAATTTTCATCTTCTATTTTTTTCATTTTTCATACTAAGCAAGGCTTTAAGGATCAATTTAAAATGAATGTCATAGTTTGAGGACATGTTGTGCAATTAATTTAAACATTTACGATATATTCATATTTCTTAAGGATATAATCCAAATTTGGACCTAAGATACTACATAATTGAGAAGGCGGACATGAACCTTGAACATTAACCATAAAACGAACATTGAATACAAAAAAAATGAGAAATATACATTTAATATTAGGCACAATGTCGAAATATGCCCTAATGTTCGACTGAATGTCATTTTAACCCCTTTTTTTAAGCAATCTAGTCCTCAATGTTTCATTTTGGGTTAAAATGACCCCTCTGCGGATTAAAACTGTTAGTCAACTAACGGTAAATGACTTGAAATGACATGACAAACCTACATGGCAGTGCACGATGCAATAACAAAGGCAAATATGTTGACTTTACAGAATAACACACCAATCAAAAAATAATTTTATAAAATTATCTAAAATATAAAATATTTTTTCTTCTTACGTATCATTTTATTAAGTTATTTCAAGTTGTTTATTGTCAATTGACTAACAGTTTTCATTCGCAGATGAAATATTGTGACTCAAAATAAAACATTGAGGGCTAATTACTTTAAAAAATAAAGGTCAAAATAATTATTCAATCAAACGCAATGGACATATTTTGACAAAATATTGTTAAAAATAGAATAAACTCGTTCAACACACGAATAAAAAATAATTCTAAAATATTACACAATTTTTTAACAATAAAATATTACACACTTAAATACAATTGTTCGGAAATAAAACGACAAAGGTGTAATTTGAATCCAAAAAAAGTGACGTAAGTAAATTATAATGGAGTTATAATTAGCCTGACCAATCACATGTTCTATGGATTATATCACACTTTTCAAAAATAAACCCATCAATTTTCATAATAAATAAATTAGCCATGGTTTATTATTCAATCTTTAAACTCGGTTTTCTCCCGAACCAGACCAAGGAAGAAACTGATTTTATCTATTTTTTATTAAATAGAGATTATTATATTTTTAAGATAAATATTAAAATTCGAACTCATATAAGATGAGATAATATAAACATTTTTGAAGCCAATTAATGGATTTCATTTTATGTAACTTTTTAATTATTGATTTTATGTATTTTTTATTAAATAGAAATTATTACATTTTTAAGATAAATATCAGAATTCGAACTCATATAAGATAAGATAATATAAATATTTTTGAAGTGAATTAATGGATTTCATTTCATGTAACTTTTTAATTATTGATTTTAATTTTTTATCGATTTTAATTAAAAATGTCTTAATATGGTCAATTAATTAAGATTTAATTGATAGGTCTTAGAGATTGTTAGATCGAATATGTCCAAGAATAATTAGATTTAATTTAAGAATTTAGAGATTATGAGTTTAGAAGTTATATATAATATGCCTTATTATTGCAGAACTCAAATAATGTTTCCGATGTAAAAAGAAATATAATTTTTCCAAGAAACTCGAGTTTAAACAGCTTTATCTACACAATATATGTGAATATTTGACATGAAAATGATCAGATTTTATCTTAAGACCACATTCTTTAAAACAACAAAATATCTTAATAATATAAGCAAAATACTTAAGTGTTAACTCAAAACTTTTCAGTTAACTTATATAATTAAGAATTATAAAATTTTTAGAGTTAAAATGTGATTTTATTATTATATTTGTTGAGATTTTAGGGCTTCGATTCGATCAACCGTTCTTGCTCGTCAAGTGTGGAGAAGTTGGATAATTGGGTGTTTTAGTGGGAGGTGAAAATTTGGCAATTTGACACAATGATTTATAGTGGTTCAACCTTCTAACCAAGGTCTACATCCACTACCTTAGCTCCCCACTAAGGATTTCCAACAAATTCACTAAGAATTTCGTCCCCTTTTCTCGGATTAGGAGGAAACCGTTACAACCCTCAAAGCTTTCTACCCAAAGCTTGAAAGAACACTCTCTTTACAAAGAAAGACTTAGCAAACTAGAAATCACTCTAAAAGGTGTTTGTTTGCAATTCTAAGCTCTCACCCAAAACCTAAACACTTGAGCAAATTTAACAATGTAAGCTCACAAGTGTTGTCTAAGCAAGAAATGAACAATTAAAGCTCTAGACAAATTTTAACATCATAATATTGTAGCAATTGAAGCATTAGCCATTACAAGATGCTTGGAGGTCCCTTTTATACTCCCAATTGAGTTTATAGCCGTTTCTAGCCGTTGGGGATGATTTGGAGCCGTTGAGGACTTTATTTCCCTTCATAAAAGCTGTTCTGCAGCCATCCGTATCGATACACTTGGATCCGTATCGGTACGCCCTTCATGAGAAACTAGCTGTTGGGCTCTTGCTAGCCTGAGCGTATCGATACGCTTGAGGGCGTATCGGTACGGGTTCACTTTTAAATGACCGTTGGGAAAGTAGCCGTTGGGGTGGTTGAAAGGGGATCGGTACGCTCACCAGGCGTATCAAAACGATCCCGATCCATATCGAAACGGCCAAGCTTGTTTCGATACGGGTTTTGACAGTGACCAAACTGAGGCAAAAAGGTATCGATACGGGTTGGACCGTATCGGTATGAGTACTTAAAAAATACAAGTTTGTCTATTTAAAAGCATGAAAAGTCTTGCCAAAAACCTCTTAAAACCCCTCAAACATAAATTCAAGTTGTTTGGACTTAAAAACAAGTTTTAAATTCTTTTAGTCCAAAACATTTTTCAATTATTATATCAAAACATTAGTTCTACAATCTCCCCCTTTTTGATATAATAAAACTCACTTGAAAAATTGTTTGGGATTCTCCCCCTTTAACTTTAAAAATGTGAATAAGAGATTAAATATATGAAATCAAATAAAACTCCCCCTTATTCATTTGAAAATTTAATTTTTCAAACCATTTCTCCCCCTTTTTGTTATATCAAAAAGAGTTTAAAACATTAAGTTTCAAAATAACAATAGAGGTGAAAGAAATTTGACACACTTAAAATTTTGTTTTAAAATTGACTCCCCTTACTCAAAGCATCATAAGAATGTTAGTTCAACATATATGATTATCTAGTTGACTTATATGAAAAATAATCAAAGAAAAGCAAAAGCAACTAGATTTTACCACACTTGAACTCAAGGAGGATGTGAAGCCTTCCTTCTTCAAGTGTTCTTCCTATCTGTGCATGGAGCTCCCCCTCCATTTTTGACTTGTTGATCACTCTCCATCACACCTAGCAAAAGACAATCAAGTAATTTTTGGTATCCAAATTGCTTTGGATCCATAGACATTAGTAGCACAAAATTTAGTCCCCTTAGGAAT
The DNA here is from genome assembly GCA_958450335.1 of Hibiscus tridactylites. Classification (NCBI taxonomy): domain Eukaryota; kingdom Viridiplantae; phylum Streptophyta; class Magnoliopsida; order Malvales; family Malvaceae; genus Hibiscus; species Hibiscus tridactylites. Next base: position 39,669,142 of record OY288267.1, on the reverse strand, counting down.
CCATTTTTCAATTTCATCTTTTTTAGTTGAAGTGGTTAGTCCTTTTGGGATCCAAACACTTCTAAAACATTTTCCATTCACAAATCTAGGGGCACTAGATTGTCTTACATAAAAAATTGATTTTCCGAAATTCTTTTTCTTTTTAAGCTCTTTGGAAATCAATTCTTTTTCTTTTTGAACTTTAAGAAGCAAATTTTGTAAATCAAAACATTTTTGTTCAAAAATTTTCAATTTTGCTTCAAGTTCAAGATTTGTTTCGGAAAGCAAATCATTTTCAATTTTTATTTTTGAAAGCAACTTTTTGTTCTTGGAAAATGATGCCTTGAATTCCAAAAGCAAATCATCATAGGCATCTTGTAACTCATCAAATGTATAAGAATTTCAAATAGATGAGTTAGAAGTTACCTCCCCCTCATTGAGGGCCATCAAGCATAGGTGGGCTACTTCATCATCGGTGGAGTCTTCATCACTCCATGTGGCCACATATGCTTGTTTTGAAGATGATCCCTTCCTTTTGGATTTGTGGGAGTCCTTCATCTTCTTCATCGATTCATGCTTGGATTTTTCCATTTTGCTCTTCATGAACCAGGCAAATTTGTTGAAGAGACAGGCCATCTCTTCATCTTCACTTTCCTCCTCACTTGAATCTTCATGATGGCATGTGGAGGATTTGAGAGCTACGGCACTAGCATTGATGCTTAGCTCAATGATCTTCTTCTTCCCCATTGCTCTAATCTCTTCATTCTTTTTCTCCTCTTCTTTGTTTTTCTTCATTATTTGGTGAGTGAGAAGAGACCCCATGAGTTCATCAAGCTTCAAGGTTTTGAGATTCTTGGCTTCGATGATGGCGGTCCTCTTTGAGTCTCATGACTCGGGAAGGGAGTAGATGAGCTTTCGGACAAGCTTCTCTTCCGGGATGGCTTCTCCGTAACCTTTAAGACCATTGGTGATAGTGGAGAACCTATCAAACATCTTCTCGATGTTCTCTTCCAGATCCATCTTGAAGTTCTCATACTCTAAGGTTAGGAGCCCAATCTTAGTCTCCTTGACTTCATTGGTTCCCTCGTATGTGACTTCAAGCTTGTCCCATACTTCCTTGGCACTCTCACAAGAAGACATCTTCTCATAGATGGTTGGGCCAAATGCACAAAAGATCATGTGCAAGGCTTTGCAATTAAGCTTCATCTTCTTGCGATCGTCGGCACTCCATTCCGCTTTGCTTCCTTGAGGCACGAACGAACCATCTTCAACTATGTCCTATAGCTTGTAATCTCTTGACTTCAAGAAGAATTTCATCTTTGTCTTCCAATAGGCATAGTGATTTCCGTCGAAGAAAGGCGGTTTGTCGATTGATTGTGCCATTGAGTCGGTTGGTGAAATGTTAATCGAGCTTGCCGGATCTTCTCAATAGGATGTGAATCCCCTTCGATTAAGCCAAGCTCTGATACCAATTGTTGAGATTTTAGGGGCTCGATTCGATCAACCGTTCTTGCTCGCCAAGTGTGGAGAAGTTGGATAATTGGGTGTTTTAGTGGGAGGTGAAAATTTGGCAATTTGACACAAGGATTTATAGTGGTTCAACCTTCTAACCAATGTCTACATCCACTACCTTAGCTCCCCACTAAGGATTTCCAACAAATTCACTAAGAATTTCGTCCCTTTTTTTCGGATTAGGAGGAAACCGTCACAACTCTCAAAGCTTTCTACTCAAAGCTTGAAGGAACACTCTCTTTACAAAGAAAGACTTAGCAAACTAGAAATCCCTCTAAAAGGTGTTTGTTTGCAATTCTAAGCTCTCACCCAAAACCTAAACACTTGAGCAAATTTAACAATGTAAGCTCACAAGTGTTGTCTAAGCAAGAAATGAACAATTAAAGCTCTAGACAAATTTTGACATCATAATGTTGTAACAATTGAAGCATTAGCCATTACAAGATGCTTGGAGGTCCCTTTTATACTCCCAATTGAGTTTCTAGCCGTTGGGGATGATTTGGAGTCGTTGAGGACTTTATTTCCCTTCATAAAAGTTGTTCTGCAGCCATCCGTATCGATACGCTTGGATCCGTATCGGTACGGCCTTCATGAGAAACTAGTCGTTGGGCTCTTACTAGCCTGAGCGTATCGATACGCTTGAGGGCGTATCGGTATGGGTTCACTTTTAAATGACCGTTGGGAAAGTAGCCGTTGGGGTGGTTGAAAGGGGATCGGTACGCTCACTAGGCGTATCGAAACGATCCCGATCCGTATCGAAACGGCCAAGCCTGTTTCGATACGGGTTTTGACAGTGACCAAACTGAGGCAAAAAGGTATCGATACGGGTTGGACCGTATCGGTACGGGTACTTAAAAATACAAGTTTGGCTATTTAAAAGCATGAAAAGTCTTGCCAAAAACCTCTTAAAACCCCTCAAACATAAATTCAAGTTGTTTGGACTTAAAAACAAGTTTTAAATTCTTTTCAAATTAGTCCAAAATATTTTTCAATTATTATATCAAAACATTAGTTCTACAATATTATTTTATAGTTTCACAATTATTAAAGGGGTTAAATGATAATTATACATTTTTGAAGTCTAAGTTCCTATCCACCTCTAGTGTTACCATTAGCAATTTAGTTGAAGTATTGACAACTTTAAGATTTAAAGTTTAAGTTTTAATATTAAACATATTATTTAAATTTATTTTGATTTAAATTTCAAATATAATTTTATAATTTCTCCCTTTCTCGACATAACTCTTTTTTCTAGTAAATAGTCAACCATAAAATATTTTCCATTCTCATAAATAGGTATCAAACCTCTAACCCCATAATTAAAGAATGAGGTTAACAATTACCGCATCACATTTTACTGATGGCAACGGGAGAGTGTTAGGCAGCCCCGACATTGATCCAACCTTAAAATTTTAATTAAAAAATCTGACCTGTCCCCATAAAATTAATAAAAAATATAAATATAATATATAAAAATATCGAGTCAGATTGAATCGAAGAATTTTCACTCTAAATCCAAACCTACCTAGCTACCTTGTTCCAACTTTTTTTCTTTCAAAACCCACCTTGATCTATCCTAACTCGATTTTTTAATTAAAAAATCCGCTCTTATCGAATCAAGTCGGGACAGACAGAACTGGTTATTTTCCCATTCTCATGTGTTGACATAAAACACACAAATATATATATATATATATAATCGTAGGTAGTTACGTCAAGAATATATATTATTTGCACATAATTCCATGCAAAACAAGACAAAATAATTCTTTCTTCAAAATTGTTTTATTGCTATTAGTTAATAGTTATGAAAGCAAACACTAAATATTGTATTATTATGGGTTTGACAAAAAATTGAGTAAAGCACGTGTCGAAACAAAGGATTATACACTTGTAATGTATCCAGGTTTTTTTCGTATTTTGGGTCAACATTATCCAGCTGTTAATATTTGCTCAATCATTTCAAATAATTTAATAAAAAATTAAAATTCTTGATGTGGATTTATATCGAATTATTTTTTTCTCATTGTTATACTTATATATTTTTACTTATATCGTATATAAGCATCTAAAATACATTATTTTTCATAAGTATTTAAAATATTTTTTGATTAAATAGGTACTTAAAGTATATTATTTTGTTAAAATAAGTACTTAAAGTATTTTTTTTCTTAAAATAGATACCTAAAATATTTTTTATCTAGGTCCCTAAAACTTGACATGTGACATTGTTTAAATAATATTTTATATACCTATTTTAACCAAAAATTATACTTTAAGCACCTACTTTAACAAAAACAAAAGGTATCTAGATGAAAATGGCGGTATGCTTTAGTTACTTACTTTAACAAAAAAATACCTTAAATACATAGATAAAAAATGGTATACTTTGGGTACCTACATTGAAGAAAAAATAGTTTAATAACCTAAATAAAAAAGTTGATATACTTTAGATACTTATTTGTGATAGAAGCTTATATATATTTTTTATAAACATTGATGTACGATTTTGCTAGTTAATTAATTTATATTGAATATGACAAAAAAAATTTACAAAACATCCTTTCAACTTAATTTGTTGTATTCACAATATTAGAAGAGAAAAACTTCACTACACATGCCGCGTAAACTAAAGTTTACACGAACCTTTTAATTTTAGGGGTTAGGGTTGTAGCTTAGGGTTTAAAATTTAAGGGTTTAAGTTTTAAGATTTAGAATTTAAGGTTAATATTTAAAATTTAAAGTTTAGGGTTTAAAGTTTAGGATGTTAAGATTAAAGATTAAAGATTTATATTTTATAAGATAAAAATACAAACTTATGTACACAATCTGTATATAAAAAATTTACCCATATTAAAATCTGAATTCTTCAACTTAACTGAGAGCTTAATAACATGAATGATACATGGTTGTTTCCATGGGCAGTGCTACTTGGATATATGGGTGGTCAAATGACACCTTAAAGTTTGTTAGAAATTTTTTTTCCTATATAATTTTTATATATTAATATTTAATAAATAAATAAATGATGCTCATTTATAAATAATTGACATTCTTAAACTATAATAAAAAATTGATACCCTTAAATAATTTTCTGGCTCTACCCTTAGTGGTTCCCTTTTCTAACTTTAATGATGGAGATCAGATGGTCCAAATCGCATGCATATCTTTCTTAAAAGTTCTCTTTATTACTTTTATTTTTCTCGAGAAAGTGGTGGATTATGGCTTTTGAGATTAGCACAAATGTCCCCCATTCTAACAGGGTGGTCCTTGGACATGGACAAAAAAGTAAAGCATGCCAATGATTACCGAATTTTTAGAGTATGTTTATTTTGGTCTTTAAATTTTTAAAATTTATATTACATTCATTCAATTTTTAGCCTGTTTTTATTTTAATTCTTCATGTTAATTTCCGTTAGAATACGCTGACATGACACGTCAACTTTCTTTCTTTATTTTCTTTTTTTATTATTATGTTTTTCTTCATTGAACCTAAAAATTCACCTATATTCCCGAGTGCCCATGCCCACGAATTTCTCATCTTCTTCGGGGAAATCCCACAATGCTTGATCCATATAACCCAGCTTCTCTTTGCATTCCATAATGTGCATGGTACAAGTATGTTCCGGGCTATATTGAAAAGCACAAAATTAGAACCGTCAGTGTATAATTTTATTTGAAAAAAGCAGGTGAGAACTTTTCGAATTGCTGAAACGCACTCTGTCGTGTGTCGACCACAAACCGATATGTGAAAGTGGTTCCAAGCTAGACTGGACACTGAGTTACTCCTTCAGTTCCAATCAAGAAAAAGAGCTTTTAGAAATGTTGAGGTGAATTGGGTGATACGAAGATTATAGTAAAAACAAAAACATGTCGAATTCCATGCCAGTGAATAGCAAGATTCTCTTTAAACAAATTGTTTGTGCCTTCAACGATGATCGTGTCATGTTGCTGAGCCCTGATTCTTGGTTATTTCCAGTTTCCTGAAACAGTCAGGGGTCTTGTATTCGGTCGAAGAAGAAGAAGAATTAAATTAACCGAGTCTAAAAGAAAACTGGGTCGCTGTTAGTTTCTGAAATCAAAATTTCCTTAGTGCCATATGTTCAGACTGTTAAAGTTAGTTAGAAGTTAGTTCAGCTGGTTAGTTAGTTTGTTAATCAGTTTAGTTGATAGCTTACACTTGTGTATATACTCGATCTAGCTTGATAAAATTATATGAAATAAATGAAATCTTTCCTAATTCATTCTTTTAACATGGTATCTAGAGCCCAGGTTATTTTTGGGTAGTCTGGCCCTTTTCTTTGATAAGCCTGATAACTGTTTTTTCATTCCCATCGTTTCATCTCTTTTCTCTGTTTTTGGGATTTTTTTCTTTTTCTTTCATGATTGCTACGATGCCGCCGACGGAAGTCTCAGCCACCTTAGACTTCAATCACGCGTTGTATCTCCATCCGTCCGACACTCCGGGGACTCTCTTGGTTTCACATCAACTCACCGGCGTTGAAAATTACAGCGTCTGGAGTCGCTCGATGCAAATCGTCTTGCTTGCGAAAAACAAGTTAGGGCTAATCAATGGAAGCTGTCGTCGTGCCGATTTCACTGGGCAATTGGAATCTCAGTGGGATCATTGCAATGCAATTGTTCTTTCCTAGATTCTCAATGCCGTCAGCCATGATTTGTCTGCCGGAATTGTTTTTGCGTCTAGCGTTGCACTCGTCTGGACGGATCTGATGGAACATTTCGATAAAATGGATGGTTCTCGCACTTTCTTCCTTCACCGAGAGATTTCAACACTTGTTCAAGGTGAATTATCGATCTTTACTTATTTCACAAGATTGAAACTATTATGGAGTGAATATCGTGCTCTCGTTCCATTTTCAACTTGTAATTGTGAGGCTTCTCAAGAAAATCAAAAACATCTCTTGCAACAAAATCTATTTCAATTTCTGATGGGATTAAATGAAACTTACTCTGCCATACGAAGTCAAATTCTTCCTATGAAACCCTTGCCATCGGTTAATGAGGCGTATTCTATGTTAATTCAAGAGGAGTCACAAAGAATTCACTTATCTGTCCCAACAGCTGTCAGATTCAACAGTGATGTATTCTCATACTAGCTCTGGGCAATCTGCTCGTCGGCGTTTTAATGGAGTTTATGACTACTGTTGAGTTAAAGGTCACAAGAAGGAAAACTGCTATCGTCTTGTTGGCTTTCCACCAGATTTTCGATTCACACGAAGGAAGGATTCTCAAGCTGCTATGACTACAAGTGGTGATCCTTCTAAGATTTCTCATACTGACTCCAGATCACAAGTCATGGTTTCACCTGCACCATTGGTTCCATCTTTTTCTTGAAATAGTACAATCAGATACTGACTTTGCTTCAAAAGGTTCCCTCTGAATTGGCTGTAAATGTTGCAGGTAACAATTCATCTTGTAAGTTTGATCATGGTGTTTCTACCTGGATCCTGGACACTGGAGCTACTGACCACATGTCTTCTGATTTCAATAGTTTAGTAAATCCTATTTCACGTGCTTTGAATTCTAGATCTGCCAGACTCCCAAATGGTAAAATTGTCCCTATAACTCATATTGGCTCTGTTGCACTCACTAAAACCCTTTATCTTCATGATGTTTTGTTTGTCCCTGATTTTCATTTCAATCTTATTTCAATTTCTAAACTCACATCTGACTTGAACTGTGCAGTTCATTTTTATCTACAATTCTGTTTGCTTCAGGAACACTCCACTGGAAGGATGAGGGAGATTGGTAGGATGGTTGGCAACTTGTATCAATTTCGGTCCATCTCAGTTGATTGCTCTCGAAATTCACCCCAGGTTTCTGTTGTTTTCAATTCTGAAAATTTTGTTGCTGATTCTGTTATGTGTCATTCTTCTGTAGACACTACAAAGCTGTGGCATGCCCGTTTAGGCCATGCATCTTTGAATAAAATGCATAAACTTATTGTATCTGTTAATTTTCATGTTGATCACATTAATGATTGTTCTATTTGCCCCTTAGCTAAACAAACCAAGATCCCTTTTCCTCTTAGTACTTTTAGGTCTCAAAAAGCCTTTGAATTAATTCATATTGACGTGTGGGGTCCTTATTGTGTCTCAACACATTCAGGGCATCGATTCTTTCTCACTGTTGTTGATGATTTTACTAGGATGACTTGGGTTCACTTGTTAAAACTGAAATCAGATGCTATTTTAACCTTAAAAAACTTTCTTGTCATGGTTAAAACACAATTTGCTGCCACTGTTTTAACCATACGTAGTGATAATGATTCAGAATTTTTTAGCTCTGAATGTTCTTTTTTTTCCTCTCTTGGAATAATTCACCAAAGTAGTTGTGTTTATTCACCTCAACAAAATGGGGCGGCTGAACGCAAACATAGGCATCTACTTGAAGTTGCTAGAGCCATTCGTTTTCAGTCTAAATTGCCTATTAAATTCTAGGGAGAATGTGTGTCTACAGCTTATTACTTAATCAATTTGCTACCCTCTTCTATTCTCCATTGGAAAACCCCCTTTTGAGGTTCTCTTTAATAAAACTCCTCCTATTTCTCACTTAAGAGTATTCGGCTGTTTGGCTTATGCTACAAAATTAAATAATTTTGATAAATTTGATCCTCGTGCTGTACCCTGTGTTTTTATGGGTTATTCTTAAACACAAAAGGGTTACTTTTTTTTAGTCTTGATACAATTTTTTTTTGTAAGTCGAGATCTTTCCTTTCTCTTTTCATTCAAATGCTTATTCTCTTTTCTTTCCAGACTCATGTTTACTTCTTGATTCTGATTTTTTAATTCTTGAATCTCCTTTCTCAATCTCCCTTGATTCTTCAGTTTCAACAAGTGAACCAGAACAAGTTTTTGTCGATGCTTCTGTACCAGTTCCTCCCACTTCTACTTCTTCACCATCTATTGTTCCTTCTTCCATTCCTACTTCTTCTACTTCTACTGTTCCCATTCATGATATTTTTCATCCTTCACGACGATCAACTCGAGTAATAAGACCACCTGCTTGGTTGCAAGATTTTGTCACCTCCAATCCACCTCATTCATCTTCTGCAGTTTCAGGGAAATATCCTATTTCTAGCTATATTTCTTATAACCATTTGCCTTTTCATACACAAGTTTTTTTTATCTTCAACTTCTTATTTTGTTGAACCTACTTCCTATTCTGAGGCTATTAAAAATCCCTTATGGGTTCAAGACATGAAAGAAGAAATATTGGCTTTGGAATCTAATGATACATGGAAAGTAGTTTCTTTGCCTCCTGAAAAAACTCCCATTGGTTGTAAATGAGTTTATCGCATCAAGATGTGGAGTGCTATAAGGCTCGTCTTGTTGCGAAAGGCTACACTCAAAGGGAAGGGGTTGATTATGGTGATACCTTCTCTTTCGTAGCCAAAATGGTCACTGTCCGAACAGTGCTTTCTATTGATGCTATGTTTCACTGGCCTCTTCATCAAATGAACGTTCATATGCTTTCTTACAAGGGTCTCTTCATGAAGAAGTGTACATGTCTTTACCTAAAGGCTTTTGCAGCTAGGGGGAGAACTTGGTCTGCAGACTGCAAAAGTCTCTCTATAGACTTAAACAGGCGTCGAGGCAGTGAAATTTGAGGCTTTCTGAAACATTGCTGAATGTTGGTTATGAACAAAGCAGGCATGATTATTCTGTATTTGTCAAGAGGCAGCAAGAAAAGCTTGTGATCATTTTTATATATGTGGATGATTTAGTTATCACAGAAAATGATGATGTGATGATTGTTGAGCTTAAAGAACTCTTGAATCGAAGTTTCAAGATGAAGGATTTGGGGGAATTAAAATATTTTCTAGGGTTAGAAGTTTTAAGATCATCATAGGGGATAGTAATTAATCAAAGGAAGTACGCTCTAGAACTTATTGAGAGTACAAGATTGGGAGGAGCAAAGTCAGCTTTATCCCATTTAAAACAGAATCTGAAACTCACTACACCAGAATATGATGAAGGTGTAGAACATAAATCTGCTGATCAGTTGCTGCAAGACAAATCAGTCTTTCAACGGTTGATAGGCAAGTTAATCTCTCTAACCCACACAAGACCGGATATTACTTTCGCAGTTCATCACTTGAGTCAGTTTATGCAAAGGCCAAAGTTATCACATTTTGAAGCTGCACTTAGAGTGGTGAGATATATAAAGAGTAATCCAGGACAAGGGATTTTGTTGAAGGCTTCAAATGATTGTAAAATTGAGGCATTTTGTGACTCGGATTGGGCTTCTTGTCTGATGTCAAGGCGATCAGTAACTGAGTACTGTATCAGAATTGGAAGCTCCATGATTTCTTGAAAGTCTAATAAGCAAAATACAATTGCTCGATCTTCAGCCGAGGCAGAATATAGAAGTTTGGCCATAACAACAGCAGAGATAATCTGATTGAAAGGATTGTTAAGTGAGCTTGGTGTGTTGAGTAAGGAGCCTGTAATTGTTTTTTGTGACAACAAGGATGCCATACAAATTGCAGCAAATCCCGTGTTTCATGAGCGTACGAAACACATAGAAATTGATTGCCACTTTGTGAGAGATAAGATACAAGAAGGATTGCTGCATACAGAGTACACAACATCAGAAGAGCAGATTGCAGATATCATGACCAAAGCTTTAGGAGTTCAACAACATAACTACTTATTAAGCAAGTTGGGGATTAAAAATGTTTTTAAACCTCCAACTTGAGGGGCAGTGTTAAAGTTAGTTAGAAGTTAGTTCAGCTAGTTAGTTAGTTTGTTAATCAGTTTAGTTGATAGCTTACACTTGTATATATACTCGATGTAGCTTGGTAAAATTATATGAAATAAATGAAATCTTTCCTAATTCATTCTTTTAACACAGACCCGTTTCATGAGAGGCTGAAGGGTGAACCTAAAAATTAAGTCTTTAATAATAAATATTAAAAAAATAAATTTAAAAGTATACCCTTAATAATAATTATTAAAAAAATTGAGTCTCTAATCACAAGTATCGAAAAAAATTAAATTGTAAGAGTATGTCCCTAATAACAAATATTGAAAAAAAAATTATGCCCCAAATAACAAGTATTAGAAAAAATTAGACCCCTAATAGTAGGTCCCTAATAACAAATACTGTGGAAAATGTTGGGCCCCTAATTACAAGTATTAAAAAATTGGCTCTCTAATGATAGATGTTGAGAAAAAATTGGACTCCTAATAACAAATATTAGAAAAAAATTGAATTTTAAGAGTATGTTCTTATAACAAATATTAAGAGAAAAAATTGAGCCTTTAATAACAAGTGTTATAAAAGTTGAGACTCTAATAACAAGTATTGATTTGAACAAAAAAATAAAAAAATAACAAGTATTGAAAATAATTGGACCACTAATAAAAAATATTAAAAAATTACATTTTAAAAGTAAAACCCTAAGAACAAGTATTAAAAAATAGAACCATAATATTGAATATGAAAGCATGTTTTGGGCTATGGGCGGGAACCCTCTTGCCCATGTCTAGAGACGGCACTACATATAGCGATAGTGTTTGTGCCTTTTTATATATGAATTTGGTTGACCCAGTCCGTGTGCTTTTAATTAGAGGTGTTCAAAATTACCCGGCCTGCCGACCCGTATACCCGAAACAAAATTATCGGGTACTTGAAATAAAATTACCTGATTTTTCGGGCAGGGTACTCGACCCGCTATTTTTAGGGTATCCGAGTCGGGCCCGGGTCACAAAATGTCCCTTAACCGGGTACCTGACTACCCGGTACCTGGTTTGTATATATGTATATATTTTTATTTTTTTTCATTATTTGACTCTTGAGTTTATATTTTAATACTTTTTTGTGTTACTCTGATATCCAAATTATTATGGTCCGTGTCATATGGTGCATTTTTATTGTATGCCAAGAATTAGTGGCAGTGGGCAGTGACACCATCAAATTGGAATAATTTAATTTTAGTTATTAAAATAAGAAAATGATTATATGTTATAGTTTAGATGAATAAATTTTATGCTTATTTTCCGTATAGTTATACTTAGAAGAGAATGAGAATATTAATAGTTTTAATTATTTCATGTAAAACACAAATGTATTAAAAAATAAAAATAAAAACATAATTTTCGGCTACCTATTACCCGAATTAACAGGTACCCGCGTTTTTCGGGTACCCGATTTATATGGGCCGAATAACGGGCCGAGATTGTACTATCCGAAAAATTTGGGTACACGAATTTTCAGGTACACGATTTTAAACACCTTTACTTTTAATGTATTAAAAATATGTATAGAACATGGAGAGAAAGGAGAGATTCAACATTTCACATTTTCAAATTAAAAAAAATATTGGGCATTTTTTGAGTGAAGTTTAAAGGAAGAAATCGAACAATAGCTAAGAAAGTTATATGTTTTCAAATGGCTTAACATAGATGAACTTTTTGGTCAGTTATTGAGGGAAAATAGAGTAAGGGAAGAAGAAGAAAAGAGAAGAAGAAAAATAATCTATGTGCTATGTCAGTGTTTTTTAACTAAGTTAACGAGAAAGACCAAAATAAAAATAGATTAAAAGTTAGGCGACTGCAATAAAAATTTTAAAAGTTTAGTGACCGAAATGAACGTGCCCTAAAAGTTTGGTAATCATTGGTGTATTTTACCCTATTTATTATTAGAGATCTACTATTTAAATTTGATTCGTTTAATGTTAAGGGTCTACATTAAAATTTATTCTTTCTCAATATTTGTTATTAAACGTCTAATTTTTTTCTCAATACTTGTTATTAGGGGCATAATTTTTATTTCTAACATTTCTTTAGGGACATACTTTTAATTTTTTTCAATACTTGTTATTAGAGATCTATTTTTTTCTAATACTTGTTATTAGGGACACACCTTAATATTTAATATTAGGGGTCCAATTTTTTCACAATATTTGTTATATGAATTTTTTTTCTTCAAATATTTGTTATTAAAGATCTAATTTTTTTTAATACTTGTTATTAGAGCATAAATTTTTCAATATTTGTTATTAGGGACACTCTTAAAATTTAATTTTTTTAATACTTGTTATTAGAGATTATTTTTTGCTAATACTTGTTATTATGAGCAAACTTTTAAAATTTAATTTTCTAATACCTATTAATAAGGGCCTAATTTTTAAATTTCCTTTGGGCCACCAAAACCTCAAACACGGGCTACATTCTAAGTCTTCAACATCCATCCACAAGACTTTGATATTTTGATTATTGAATTGTGAATTTTGTTAATTAGATAATTAAATTATTAAAATGATTTCAATCAAGTTATTGATGTTATGATAGGCTTGATAGACTCGATTTCCTTCAACCGATTTAGATTGTCAAGTAGTGGAGAAGTTAAGCTATTTGAGTGATTGGTAGTGGAAGCGAAAAAATAAAAAGACACGAAGATTTAGAGTGGTTCGATTTTCTAACCAAATCCTACATCCACTACCTTAACTTCCTCACTAAGGATTTCAACCAATTTCACTAAGAAATTTGTCCTCTTTTATAGGCTGAGGAGGAAACCCTTACAACCATCAAAACTTTCTAACCCAAAGCTTGATCAAACTCTCTTTACAAGAGATAAAGATAAGCAAACTAAAATCCCTCTTACAAGATTAATGTTTGCACTCTTAAGCACTCACCCAAAACCTAATACACTTGAGCATACATAAACATTTAAGCTCACAAGTGCTTTCTCTATACAAAAATGACACAATAAAGCACTAAGACAAATCTTTGATCATATTGTTGTTGACTATTGAAGCATTAGTCTTCCATGGATGCTTGAAGATCCCTTTAATACTCTCAATTTAGCTTCTAACCGTTGTAGACTGTTGAGATTGAATTGGATTCGTTGAGGTGCATTTTTTCAGCATTCATTGTTGTTCTTGAGGTTAGCGTATCGATACTTGAATGACTGTATCGATATGGTTCTCGTCAAGAACTAGCGTTGAGCTCTTCCAGCTAATTCGTATCGATACGCTTATGAGCGTATCTGTACGACCTGCATTTCAAATAGCCGTTGGAAAGATAACCGTTGCAAGCGGTTAAGGTGTATCGATATGCGATACAACCGTATCGGTACGCGAACTAGCCGTTGAGGAGTTTTAAAGCACATTGTATTGATACGGCAAAAATGTATCAGCACGAGTTTTGGTTACGAGAATTTTCCTGTAGCTGAAACCCTAAAGCGCATCGATACAGTAACATTAAAATCATAGTGGCTACTTTAAAAACATTTTAAGTTATTCCAAAGCCTTGTAAAAACCCTTAAACATATTTTTCAAGTTGTTTGGACTTACAAAACATTTTGAAATCTTTTTCAATTTAGTCCAAATCAATTTTTCAATTATTATACCGAAACATATATCTTAACAATCTCCCCCTTTTGATATAATAAAACAACTTGAAAAATTGTTTTTGATTTTCTCCTTTGTAAAATAATTTTTGAATAAGAGACATAATTTTTTAAAATTTGAAGGTCCCTTTTATTCTCACTTGAAAAATTAATTTTTCAAACTATTTTCCCCTTTTTGTTATATCAAAAAGAATTCAAAAGACTTTAAGTTCAAAATAACATAGAAGGTTAACTTTTTTTGACACAAATAATAATTTTGGTTTTAAAAATGACTCACTCTTACTCAAGCATCAATAAGTGTTAGTCCAACAAATATGATAATCTAGTTGAATTAAAGTAAATAAATCAAATGAATTCAACTAAATTAATTTTATCACTTGAACCAAAGGGAGGATGTGAAACCTTCCTTCTTCAAGTGATCTTCCTTGTGTGTATGGAGCTCCCACTCAATGTTGTACTTTATTGACCAATCTCCATCACACTTAAAACAAGACAATCAAGTAATTTTTGGTATTCAAATTGCTTTGGATCAATAAGCGTTAGTAGCACATAATTTAGTCCTCTTAGGAATTCAATTTTCAATTTCATCATTTTTAGTTGAAGTAATTAGTCCTTTGGGGACCCAAATACTTCTGAAACATTTACCATTTAAAAATCTAGAGACACTAGATTGTTTTTGATAAAAAATTAATTTTTTAAATTTGATTTTCTTTTCAAGCTCTTCGGAAATCAAATATTTTTCATCTTGGGCTTTATGAAAAAAATTTTGTAAATCAATACATTTTTGTTCAAACTCATTGAGTTTTGCTTCAAGTTCAATTTTAGTTTTAAAAATCACATCATTTTGAATTTTTAAATTTGAAACCACTTTCTTGTTTTTCAAAATGTGGTTTTTTAAACTCTAAAACTAAATCATCATAGGCATCTTGTAGTCCATCAAAAGAATAAGAAGTTAAAATAAATGAATTAAAAGTTACTCTTGAATCTTCTTGGATGACCACAAGGTAAATGTTGGCTTGTTCATTATCGGTGGAGTCATCATCACTCTAAGTAGCCAAATATGTCTTTTTCTTATAGCTTGAAGAGCTTACCATCTTCTTCGATTCATGCTTGAATTCTTTCATTTTGCTCTTCATAAATCAGACACATTTCTTGAAGAGATGAATTATCTCTTCATTTTTACTTCCTCCTCACTTGATTCTTCATGTTGACATTTGAAAAAAATTGAGAGTAATAACATTAACATCAATGACTTGGTCTTTCTTCTCCTTCTCCCTCTTCAAGGGTGTAGACATCATTTCACGGGTAAGAAGGGACCCAATTAGCTCATCAAGTTTAAGCAAGTTGGGGATTAAAAATGTTTTTAAACCTCCAACTTGAGGGGCAGTGTTAAAGTTAGTTAGAAGTTAGTTCAGCTAGTTAGTTAGTTTGTTAATCAGTTTAGTTGATAGCTTACACTTGTATATATACTCGATGTAGCTTGGTAAAATTATATGAAATAAATGAAATCTTTCCTAATTCATTCTTTTAACACAGACCCGTTTCATGAGAGGCTGAAGGGTGAACCTAAAAATTAAGTCTTTAATAATAAATATTAAAAAAATAAATTTAAAAGTATACCCTTAATAATAATTATTAAAAAAAATGAGTCTCTAATCACAAGTATCGAAAAAAATTAAATTGTAAGAGTATGTCCCTAATAACAAATATTGAAAAAAAATTATGCCCCAAATAACAAGTATTAGAAAAAATTAGACCCCTAATAGTAGGTCCCTAATAACAAATACTGTGGAAAATGTTGGGCCCCTAATTACAAGTATTAAAAAATTGGCTCTCTAATGATAGATGTTGAGAAAAAATTGGACTCCTAATAACAAATATTAGAAAAAAATTGAATTTTAAGAGTATGTTCTTATAACAAATATTAAGAGAAAAAATTGAGCCTTTAATAACAAGTGTTATAAAAGTTGAGACTCTAATAACAAGTATTGATTTGAACAAAAAAATAAAAAAATAACAAGTATTGAAAATAATTGGACCACTAATAAAAAATATTAAAAAATTACATTTTAAAAGTAAAACCCTAAGAACAAGTATTAAAAAATAGAACCATAATATTGAATATGAAAGCATGTTTTGGGCTATGGGCGGGAACCCTCTTGCCCATGTCTAGAGACGGCACTACATATAGCGATAGTGTTTGTGCCTTTTTATATATGAATTTGGTTGACCCAGTCCGTGTGCTTTTAATTAGAGGTGTTCAAAATTACCCGGCCTGCCGACCCGTATACCCGAAACAAAATTATCGGGTACTTGAAATAAAATTACCTGATTTTTCGGGCAGGGTACTCGACCCGCTATTTTTAGGGTATCCGAGTCGGGCCCGGGTCACAAAATGTCCCTTAACCGGGTACCTGACTACCCGGTACCTGGTTTGTATATATGTATATATTTTTATTTTTTTTCATTATTTGACTCTTGAGTTTATATTTTAATACTTTTTTGTGTTACTCTGATATCCAAATTATTATGGTCCGTGTCATATGGTGCATTTTTATTGTATGCCAAGAATTAGTGGCAGTGGGCAGTGACACCATCAAATTGGAATAATTTAATTTTAGTTATTAAAATAAGAAAATGATTATATGTTATAGTTTAGATGAATAAATTTTATGCTTATTTTCCGTATAGTTATACTTAGAAGAGAATGAGAATATTAATAGTTTTAATTATTTCATGTAAAACACAAATGTATTAAAAAATAAAAATAAAAACATAATTTTCGGCTACCTATTACCCGAATTAACAGGTACCCGCGTTTTTCGGGTACCCGATTTATATGGGCCGAATAACGGGCCGAGATTGTACTATCCGAAAAATTTGGGTACACGAATTTTCAGGTACACGATTTTAAACACCTTTACTTTTAATGTATTAAAAATATGTATAGAACATGGAGAGAAAGGAGAGATTCAACATTTCACATTTTCAAATTAAAAAAAACATTGGGCATTTTTTGAGTGAAGTTTAAAGGAAGAAATCGAACAATAGCTAAGAAAGTTATATGTTTTCAAATGGCTTAACATAGATGAACTTTTTGGTCAGTTATTGAGGGAAAATAGAGTAAGGGAAGAAGAAGAAAAGAGAAGAAGAAAAATAATCTATGTGCTATGTCAGTGTTTTTTAACTAAGTTAACGAGAAAGACCAAAATAAAAATAGATTAAAAGTTAGGCGACTGCAATAAAAATTTTAAAAGTTTAGTGACCGAAATGAACGTGCCCTAAAAGTTTGGTAATCATTGGTGTATTTTACCCTATTTATTATTAGAGATCTACTATTTAAATTTGATTCGTTTAATGTTAAGGGTCTACATTAAAATTTATTCTTTCTCAATATTTGTTATTAAACGTCTAATTTTTTTCTCAATACTTGTTATTAGGGGCATAATTTTTATTTCTAACATTTCTTTAGGGACATACTTTTAATTTTTTTCAATACTTGTTATTAGAGATCTATTTTTTTCTAATACTTGTTATTAGGGACACACCTTAATATTTAATATTAGGGGTCCAATTTTTTCACAATATTTGTTATATGAATTTTTTTTCTTCAAATATTTGTTATTAAAGATCTAATTTTTTTTAATACTTGTTATTAGAGCATAAATTTTTCAATATTTGTTATTAGGGACACTCTTAAAATTTAATTTTTTTAATACTTGTTATTAGAGATTATTTTTTGCTAATACTTGTTATTATGAGCAAACTTTTAAAATTTAATTTTCTAATACCTATTAATAAGGGCCTAATTTTTAAATTTCCTTTGGGCCACCAAAACCTCAAACACGGGCTACATTCTAAGTCTTCAACATCCATCCACAAGACTTTGATATTTTGATTATTGAATTGTGAATTTTGTTAATTAGATAATTAAATTATTAAAATGATTTCAATCAAGTTATTGATGTTATGATAGGCTTGATAGACTCGATTTCCTTCAACCGATTTAGATTGTCAAGTAGTGGAGAAGTTAAGCTATTTGAGTGATTGGTAGTGGAAGCGAAAAATAAAAAGACACGAAGATTTAGAGTGGTTCGATTTTCTAACCAAATCCTACATCCACTACCTTAACTTCCTCACTAAGGATTTCAACCAATTTCACTAAGAAATTTGTCCTCTTTTATAGGCTGAGGAGGAAACCCTTACAACCATCAAAACTTTCTAACCCAAAGCTTGATCAAACTCTCTTTACAAGAGATAAAGATAAGCAAACTAAAATCCCTCTTACAAGATTAATGTTTGCACTCTTAAGCACTCACCCAAAACCTAATACACTTGAGCATACATAAACATTTAAGCTCACAAGTGCTTTCTCTATACAAGAATGACACAATAAAGCACTAAGACAAATCTTTGATCATATTGTTGTTGACTATTGAAGCATTAGTCTTCCATGGATGCTTGAAGATCCCTTTAATACTCTCAATTTAGCTTCTAACCGTTGTAGACTGTTGAGATTGAATTGGATTCGTTGAGGTGCATTTTTTCAGCATTCATTGTTGTTCTTGAGGTTAGCGTATCGATACTTGAATGACTGTATCGATATGGTTCTCGTCAAGAACTAGCGTTGAGCTCTTCCAGCTAATTCGTATCGATACGCTTATGAGCGTATCTGTACGACCTGCATTTCAAATAGCCGTTGGAAAGATAACCGTTGCAAGCGGTTAAGGTGTATCGATATGCGATACAACCGTATCGGTACGCGAACTAGCCGTTGAGGAGTTTTAAAGCACATTGTATTGATACGGCAAAAATGTATCAGCACGAGTTTTGGTTACGAGAATTTTCCTGTAGCTGAAACCCTAAAGCGCATCGATACGGTAACATTAAAATCATAGTGGCTACTTTAAAAACATTTTAAGTTATTCCAAAGCCTTGTAAAAACCCTTAAACATATTTTTCAAGTTGTTTGGACTTACAAAACATTTTGAAATCTTTTTCAATTTAGTCCAAATCAATTTTTCAATTATTATACCGAAACATATATCTTAACAATCTCCCCCTTTTGATATAATAAAACAACTTGAAAAATTGTTTTTGATTTTCTCCTTTGTAAAATAATTTTTGAATAAGAGACATAATTTTTTAAAATTTGAAGGTCCCTTTTATTCTCACTTGAAAAATTAATTTTTCAAACTATTTTCCCCTTTTTGTTATATCAAAAAGAATTCAAAAGACTTTAAGTTCAAAATAACATAGAAGGTTAACTTTTTTTTGACACAAATAATAATTTTGGTTTTAAAAATGACTCACTCTTACTCAAGCATCAATAAGTGTTAGTCCAACAAATATGATAATCTAGTTGAATTAAAGTAAATAAATCAAATGAATTCAACTAAATTAATTTTATCACTTGAACCAAAGGGAGGATGTGAAACCTTCCTTCTTCAAGTGATCTTCCTTGTGTGTATGGAGCTCCCACTCAATGTTGTACTTTATTGACCAATCTCCATCACACTTAAAACAAGACAATCAAGTAATTTTTGGTATTCAAATTGCTTTGGATCAATAAGCGTTAGTAGCACATAATTTAGTCCTCTTAGGAATTCAATTTTCAATTCATCATTTTTAGTTGAAGTAATTAGTCCTTTGGGGACCCAAATACTTCTGAAACATTTACCATTTAAAAATCTAGAGACACTAGATTGTTTTTGATAAAAAATTAATTTTTTAAATTTGATTTTCTTTTCAAGCTCTTCGGAAATCAAATATTTTTCATCTTGGGCTTTATGAAAAAAAATTTGTAAATCAATACATTTTTGTTCAAACTTATTGAGTTTTGCTTCAAGTTCAATTTTAGTTTTAAAAATCACATCATTTTGAATTTTTAAATTTGAAACCACTTTCTTGTTTTTCAAAATGTGGTTTTTTAAACTCTAAAACTAAATCATCATAGGCATCTTGTAGTCCATCAAAAGAATAAGAAGTTAAAATAAATGAATTAAAAGTTACTCTTGAATCTTCTTGGATGACCACAAGGTAAATGTTGGCTTGTTCATTATCGGTGGAGTCATCATCACTCTAAGTAGCCAAATATGTCTTTTTCTTATAGCTTGAAGAGCTTACCATCTTCTTCGATTCATGCTTGAATTCTTTCATTTTGCTCTTCATAAATCAGACACATTTCTTGAAGAGATGAATTATCTCTTCATTTTCACTTCCTCCTCACTTGATTCTTCATGTTGACATTTGAAAAAAATTGAGAGTAATAACATTAACATCAATGACTTGGTCTTTCTTCTCCTTCTCCCTCTTCAAGGGTGTAGACATCATTTCACGGGTAAGAAGGGACCCAATTAGCTCATAATGTTTGAGCTCCTTTAGGTTCTTGGCTTCGATGATAGCCGTCGTATTGCCTTCCCATGATTTGAAAAGTGAATAAATCAATTTCTGAATGAGCTTATCTTTCGAAATCTCCTCTCCAAATCCTTTAAGTTTATTGACGATTGTGGAGAACCGATCGAACATGCTCGTGATATCTTCTTCTGAGTCCATCTTGAAGTTTTCATATTCAAAGTTGAGAAGATCGATCTTGATTTCTTCTACTTCGTTTGTTCCTCCGTATGTGACTTCAAGCATGTCCATACTTCCTTGACACTTTCACAAGAAGATGTCTTTGCATATACATTCGAGCCAAAAGCATAAAAGCGAATATACAACGCCTTGCAATTAAGCTCCATTATCTTTTTGTCGTTGGCATTTCAATCCGCTACTTTTTGGTAGACTTGATGATGTTGTGGTTAATTAAATTTGTATAATTACATATTTAATCTTTTATCAATTTGGTGATTTAACAGTAGGTCAATGTCTTGATTAAAACTATTTTAATAGTTTAGTTATTCATTTGAAAAAAATCATATTTCAATAGTCAAAATAGAATCCATATAATATTTTAGTGGCATAGAAGGTAGTGTACCCTTATATTAATTTGTATCTTTATAATTTTAGGGATTAAACTGCATTTTTATCAGTTTAAGGGGAATCAAAATAAAATTTATCATTATATTAAATTATAACTTGAAAACTCTAAAAAGTGATATATCTATAAATTTATCATTATGGTGAACTTTTATCGTAAACTTTTGAATAGCTCTATATTTTGTCACTCGTACGTTAAAAAAATAACAGACTAACATAAAAGTCATATTCTTCTGTAGAGATAAAACATAAAGAGTTTCATCCCTATATCACGTTGGTGTCAAAATCATCATTCTTCAATTTAGAGGAAAATGATTGATCTACAATTCTCACCGTCCGATCAACGTGAAATCGAAATATATAATTTATCTTCTCTTTTACCTCTCCACCGTTGGAATTTGAAAGAAGATGCTTTATTGTCGAAAAATCAAGAAAAACTGAAAAATTATTTAGGTTTTCAAAGGTTTTTTTTAAGTGAAGATAATTTTAGGGCACATTTTCATACATTTTTAAAATATATGTCCAGTCATAAAACTGATAAATATTTAACGACAGGTGAGAAAATTTTAATTGAATGACTAAATTATAATTTTTAGTAGAAAAGTGACTTATTTATTATTAAACCTATAATTAAATGACTTGTGTATTTTACACCAAGAAATAAAGAAACAACCTTTGAAACAAAGCAGAACCACAATATTCTTCCAACAAAACTCTGAAAATTAATTCATGTTTTGAACAGCAAGAAGCAAATTTCATAGAAATGCTACCTTGCATTTGCAAATAACTAGAGTATGTCCATTAAGTTGTTCAAACCTGGAAACTGTTTTACATACAATTCATTGTTAGCCAAGACAACAGAGCAATACTTTTGATACAAAGCATTCAAAACAGATCATTACTCGTAAAACGAAATTCAGTTGTTCGATTCTTACATTACACAATGTTATCCCGGACTTGTTCTCATGCCCGTTTCGGCGGTACGTACTGAACGTGCACTTCTTCACATAAGTGCTGCATGAAGGAAAACAATGATTAATACTGGAAACACAAAAGTAACCATTATATATTTTTTTGGGCGAAGAATGTAGATATAAAACTCTTGAGTTTGACATTGGAGAATTTTCTTCAATACAATGCATTCAATGTTGTGATTACATAATGAGAATTGAATTCCGACCCCCCAAATAGCTATGATGCTACAAAGATGCCTCATTGTGTTTCATATATAATCATCCAACTTTACTTTTGTAAAAGGTAAGTACAAATGAGCTAATCCGCATTGTCGGAAACCTGACAGACCCAACACATCCACTATAAAGGACCTAAGACTGATCACTAGTGCTACACCAACTTTAGCCTTTTAATTCTTTAATTGCTTAGTGCACAATAATACTTAGGCGGCATAGCCGACAATATATTATTTAAACAGTAGAACTGGCCATATATTATTCAGGCGGCAGTACTGACCATATATTATTCAGGCGGCATAACCGGGAATATATCAAGTGCGCTAAGAACTTAAGATAAATTAGGGTTTAACATGGAAACTTAGAAAATAACTATATTAGAAGTACCGGGCCGGGTCAAGAACCCGGTTACCAAAAAATTTCGGCCCAACTACCTGGAAAAAATCTCGGATCGGGTAATTTTTCTTAAAGAATTACCCGGGTTTTTTAAGGTCCGAGTCGGCTGGTCGATGGGACAGGTCGGATATTTTTAAACACCCCTACTCGTTCCTCTTCTCCTTATCTTCTTCTTCGGCAGCATTATTTTCTACAAGCTTCTCCTCAGGCCACACACCTCTTCTTCAACTGATTCCTCTCCTTTTGAATTCTTTTCTGTTTTTTCCCCAAGCTTTTCCTCCCATGGCTACTGGCCATATTCAGTATAATTTAGACTAAGCTTTTCTTTCTGGTTTTCCTTTCAGCGCCTCTTGCGCTTCATTGAAATCGCCTCGCCTAGACACAATTAGGCGTTTAGCACTCGCCTCAGCGCCAAGTCACGCTTCAAGCGCGCCTTTTTTAACCACTATTGCACACACACTCAACTTTGCACATGACATAGCCTATTTATAGCTTTTACTATTTGGTTAACATAAGATTTTTATCTTTATATTATTATAATAACATATGACTTATATTTTAGAGTATTCTAGAATAATGGAGACTGGGTGACAGGCATAAAATTTCTGAGGAAATAGAAGGGATAAGCGAATTTCACTCGGAATGAGACACCATACCTGCAAGTCCTCTGGAAGCGCCTCCGAAACCGCAAGAGTGTAACAACCGGGGACAAATCTCCCTGAGAAGGATTTACAGAAATGTCAAGAACCCAGAATACCTATGGATCATATATAATCCAATAATAAATACATATAGTTTGAAACAACATTAGAAACCGAAAAAAGATGTACAAATAAACCATATAATAATCGGAAAATCTACTATTTTATGGTGAAAATCAAAAGTCCAGTGCTTCATTAAGTTCCATGTTGCTCCGACTCTTCACTCTTTTTTTTGTTGAAATGTCTACTAAAACAATGTGTCCAACAAATTTTCAGACAAAAAATGGAGGAATGCATGGAAAAACTTGGAAAATTAACCATGCTCATGTTCGACATATGCTCATATTTGAAACTAATACCCAAATTCGAGTAACATAGAAGCATTCACAGAGACATGCATTGTTTCAGCAATCAACCTTACCTATGGGAAAACAATGAAGAACACAGTAAATTAACCTCACACAATAAAGCAAATCATACAAGCCACAATTCTCCGTGCAAATAAGGATCTTGAACTTTGAAAAACTTACCGATTCGTAGCCATCGAGCCGCCCAACTCCTAGACGGATCCATCACAGAGATTATCCTAAAAAAGAAACCTTCAGAAATCAAAATTTAAAACAATGCTCAAAGAGATAAGAATGCAAATTAAAAGCAAAGGGTTTAGGGAAAAGAATACCCATTGAAATTAGGAGTGGTGCAATCGACAACGCGTTCATTATCCTCATCCATCTTGAAGAAGGGGCAGTTCTCACATCCTGATTCCCTAAACTGTTGTTTTTTGTAAACATCCACAAAATGTGTAATCAGTACAACGCCTCAAACATGGGATTTTTTTAAAGCGAGAAGAAACCCTAAACTGGAAACAAAATAAGCTACCTGATCGTAGGTTTTGACGAGGCGACAACGAAGGCAGGCCCTGAGCTCGTGCCCGAAACTCGTCGGAATCTGTGCCGGCGCGCTTCCCATTTCTATTTCCCCACTTTCTTGATGATTTCTGTGTTTTAGTCTTTAGGAATAAACAATAAATTAAAGAAAAGCAGGAGGGTTTTGAAGGATTTTTATTGAAAGATTTCTGGGTTTCTGTTCTTCGTTTTAGGATTCAAACGAGGTGTAATTCAAATAATGGAGAAGAAGTTGCCATTAAAGCCCTTAAGATGAGCCCTCCGTTCATATTAACCTGTTCAAAAGCCGTTTTACCGGATGGGCCTCCATTAAGATTTTTTAAAAAAAAAATTTTTTTGGGACCTATGAATATTATTTAAAATAATATATATATATATATATATATATATATATATCTTTAAATCTAATTTGTAAAAATGTTAATATAATTTTTTTCTTCAAATTGTTGGCACCAGAAATTTTTGAAAAATTATATCATGGGTCTGACTTACCACATCAGTCATGGTCCCAATTAATAAAAATTACCTGCTATATCATCTTTTTATGTCATTTTTTTCAACTAATAAATTTCACTAATATTTTTTTACATGTCATTTAAAAAGTAGTGTTTTTGGAAGTTATTATATAATGGAAAAATGACATGGCTAAAAAAATGGTGTAGTGGTTGATTTTCATTGGTTGGGATCATGGCTGATATAGTAAGCCAGACTCATGATATAATTTCTCTAGTTTTTGACATTACTCGTTATGTTAAGCTTTTTTTAATAGAAGCCGCTAGTTTTATTAAACGAGAAAATGCCCAAAATTCTAATAAGAGTTTACAACTATCATCGTAAACTAAATACATAATTTGGATATTTTTTTAAAGTTAGTCATTTTAGATCATACAAAGACCATACATGAAAAAGGTTAAAAACTCATCCAAAATATTCGAAAGAAAAATAAACACGAACAAATCTGAATGCATCGGTAAACGAACCACAAAAGGGAATTAAGCTATTGAAAGACCAAGAACCGCAAATTAGAGCCGAGCGTCGTGAGAAACTATCCACAAGAACAGACCGCATATCCAAATTCAGTCCGAGGGTCCAAAGTAGGGAAGATCAACATGATTACGAATAAGCGCCATCTTGATCAGTCGTGGCGTCGTCAAATCCAACCCTAAGAAAAAACATAAAATAAAAGAACAGCCACACGACCGAGGAAGAAGAAAAAATATGCCACAAGGCATAGATAAACATGCCACAAAGTAGAGAAAAATGTGCCACAAAGGCATAGTTATTTTTATTAAAAATTAGA
The DNA here is from genome assembly GCA_958450335.1 of Hibiscus tridactylites. Taxonomy (NCBI): domain Eukaryota; kingdom Viridiplantae; phylum Streptophyta; class Magnoliopsida; order Malvales; family Malvaceae; genus Hibiscus; species Hibiscus tridactylites. The sequence goes on along the minus strand of OY288267.1, from coordinate 39,643,803 downwards.
AAATAAATAAATAAAAAATATGATGTCGCAACCAACATCAAAATTGGTGTCGTCGCCAGCTAAATAAAATAAAAAGTAACACTTGCGGCGCTCGATAAATAAAGAGGGTTGCATTAGAGGGAAAATGGAGAGCGGCTGAAAGATTATTTGCATCGTTATGTTAAGTTTTTCTTTTTAAATTTTTGAATATGCTGGTGTGATTACAAGGTAGTATCTGTTTAATTTTCTTAGTCTTTTAATAAGGCACACACACTATGCACGCATGAAATAAATATCATCGATTTTTCCACTAAAACACTTGTTGGATTCATTGCTCGCTATGTTTTTCTTTTTAAGTTTGTCTTCTTGAAGTTCTAAGTTTGATTCTAGGCAACAAAAATCAGTTTTTGGCATTGCTCGTTATGTTTTCTAAACATTATGAAATATAGTTTTTGAATTATATCAAATGATCGTTGTAGCACAATAGTTAAGATTTTTTTCTTGAAATTTCGAGTTTGAATTTTTGTCAAGATTTTTGTATAGTAGGGTCAAAATAGAGTATGAAGTACGAGGATTCCCATATCACTTATGTACAACCACCATTACTTGAGAAAGAAACGACGACCCTTTTCATCAAATCATTAGAGAATGAACCCATGTTCTATACCGAGCTTATTTGTAGCACCACTAGAGACTTTGCTGACATGGTGGCAGTATGTGAAGCGATTGAGCGCGCCATTAAAAGTGGGAAGCTTAATGATCCTGAAGCTTCCAGGAAAACATATGCTAAGAAAAGGGAAAATGAAGTTCACATGGTAGGGCACGACAGGCATTCATACTCCAACTATCAATCTTCTCCACAAGTAACATATTTTATAGGGTATTCGAAATCTGTCATGACGTCTTCAGGCTCATGAAGTCAACAACGAGAGCCTAAGTCATCAAAAACCAACACGGAGAAGGAATCTTTTACACCCATCTCAGTCTCTTACAAAGAACTATATGATAATTTGTTGGAAGAACGATTGGTGTCTCCTGTTTTTCTCACACCATTTCAACCATTGTACCTATCATGGTACGATCCTTCTGCGCATTGCGATTACCATGTTGGACTCCGAGGGCGCTCGATTGAAAATTGTACAACTTTTAAGAGAAGAGTTCAACACTTAATAAATCAGAATGTGATTCAAGTCAATACGCCAAAAGGACCCAATGTTGCCAACAACCCTCTACTGACTCATGATGAACCGAGGGTTAATGTAGTGCTTGACCATGGCGGGAACAAGATCAAGAGAAGCATATCCGAAATGTTGTCACCGTTAAAATGGGTTTGGAAGAAAATGGCAGAAAGATGATTGGTGGATCCTAAGCCTGAAGTTTTCATGGACGGTGAAGAGATTTTCTGTGAGTATCATGGAGAAGTAGGCCATGAAATTCAATGTTGTGAACATTTTAGAATGTTTGTCCAGAATCTGATGGATAATAAAGAAATAGAATTCTTTTAACAAAGTCAAGAAATGAAAGACATTTTTGTACTAGAAGAACAATCGTCCAAGAAGAGTCAAGCACGACCTTTCGTCATTAATTGGCCACAAGTGAAAGAAGAAAGTTCAAAGCAACTGCCGCCTCGAATTGTGATTGAGGCTCCGTCTTCTTTTCCATATTAGATCAGTCATCAAGTGCCGCGTGTTTATGGTTCTAGCATGACTACTCCAAAGAAGAAGAATTCTGAAGTTGCAGAAATTAGTAGGGCGAGAAACTTCACTCACAGCGAGAGATATTACTCCTCTGACGCTTCAAAACCAGGGGAAGTAAAAGATGTTGAGAAAAAAAAACAAGTTCCCGCTGAATGGAGGAACGCCATAGATCAATGAACCTGTGAAAAAGGAAAAAGCACGTGAATTCCTGAAGTTTATTAAACATTGAGAGTACAGAGTAGTCGAATAGCTACATAAACATCCAGCTCACATTTCTATGTTGACTTTGCTGCTAAGTTCAGAGCTCCACAGAAATGCCCTCATAAATGTGCCAAATCAAACTTTTGTCCCAAATGATGTATCGGTGGAAAAGTTGGATAGATTGGTGAACAATTTACACGCTAATAATTTCATCTCTTTTAACGAAGATGAGATACCCTCTGATGGGATGGGATCCGTCAAGGCTCTGCACATGAGAACTCATTGCAATGGATATATACTACCATATGTCTTAGTTGACATTGGGTCTGCCTTAAATGTCATGCCCATGACCACATTGAATCGACTTCTAGTGGACAAGAGTCATATGAGGCCTTGCCATACTTCAGTGAGGGCATTTGACAGAACTAGAAGAGAGGTGGTTGGGAAAATTGATGTCCCGCTCTTAATCAGACCAGCTACATATAATGTGGAATTTATAATTATGGACATCACACCTACCTACAATTGTTTATTGGGACGTCCGTGGATTCACGCTGCTGGAGCAGTACCTTCTACACTACATCAGAAGGTAAAGTTTGTTATTCATGGGCGCCTCGTGAGTGTGGACGCCGAAGAAGACATTATCGCATCCACATCAACTGATGTCCCTTACATTGATGTGGATGAGAATGCATTTGAGTGTACATTTCGATCACTCAATTTTGTAAATGCAACTCTTGTCGCTGAACGAAGGAGGATCTCAAAGTCCATGCTCTCAAGGAATACTATGATGGGAGTAAAGCTCACAATAGGAAAGGGCCTTGGGAAATTTTTACAGGGAATGCGTGTAGCACTCCAGCCAGTTATGAAGTACGATAGAAGTGGTGTGGGATACAAGCATGACCCGCGCCAAAAGATGAAGCAGATTCTGAAGAAGAGATAATAAATAATGGCTAGGTTGATTGGCCAGAGTATTGAAGAGGAACCGATGCAATTTTCCCAAAATTTTGAAACCTTTGTGTCTGGAGGGCACATTCATTCTAAGAAGAAGGAAGCTTTAACGACGCTATTGGAAAGGATCCAAGAGTTGAGCATCAACGCAGTCGGGGATGAAGATGAAATCGCAATGAATCGGTCAAAGATTCGCCCATGTCCACCAGGGTGTGTCTTGAATAATTGGACCGCTGAAGAACTCCCCGTTGTTTTTAAAACCTTGACAAAGTAATGCTTAGAACTTTACCCATTTGCTTGAGCCCGAAAGCATTGAGATTTATTGTAAGGGCCAAATTTAGGAATCAATTGCTTTTCAATAAATGAATGCACATTTTCCTTCCATTGCGGGTTCCACCATTTGTTTTTTTCCTTTTCTTCTTCTTTCTTCTCTTAGCCATAAAACATTCTACATTTTTTTCTTTTTAGTTCCAAATATATATTTCCTCTTACACATTCGCAGGTCCTCGAATATCAATTTCATGAATGACATAGCCACAAGTTCAAGAGTCGATTTTGAGCATGGTTTATGCTCAGGAGAGCATGAATTTAACGATAACTATAAAGAGTGTGAGATGTCTCCGGATTTACTCAAACTGATGGAATACGAGGATAAGCAGATTTTTCCCTATCAGGAAGTGAGAAATAGTGAATCTAGGAACCGAGGATAAAAAAGAGAAGTGAATATTGGCACTTTCATCTCTTCAACCGCTAGGAATAATCTTGTTTCTTTACTGCAAGAGTACAAGGATGTGTTTGCTTGGACCTATGAAGATATGCCTAGACTAGATGTAAACATTGTGACACACAAGCTTCCGTTAAAGCCAGAATGCAAACCCATACATCAAAAGCTCAGAAGAATGAGGACAAAGATTTTACTCTAAATAAGAGAGGAAGTTCGGAAACAATATGATGATGGATTCATACAAGTGGCCAAGTATCTAGAATTAGTAGATAACGTGGTTCCAATACCAAAGAAAAATGGAAATGTGCGAATGTGTGTTGATTATCGTGACCTCAATCAGGCCAGTCCTAAAGATAAATTCCCTCTACCACACATAGACACGTTGGTAGACAACACCATTAAGAATTACTTGTTTTCATTCATGGATGGCTTCTCAGGCTACAATCAGATCAAGATGGCTCATGAACATATGGAAAAGACCACATTTGTGACAGAGTAGGGCACGTTTTGCTACAAAGTGATGCCTTTTGGCCAGGCCGTCGTTTCTTTCTCAAGTAATGGTGGTTGAACCTGTGCAGCCATGTTCCTTCATCTTTGGGCATATTCACGAAATGATTCTTTGTCCCTCTTTTTTATACCTTGAAGTGACAAACGATCAAGCACCATGTCTAGGACATGTTTGTATTGTTCTTTAAAAGCGCATGTCAAATCTCTCCATGTGCTAACTTGCGTCCTACTTAGCTGATTATACCATCTCATGGCAGACCCAGTTAGGCTGTCTTGAAAGTAATGAATCAGTAACTTGTCATCATTTCTATACCCTGTCATCTTGCGACAGAACATGGTGAGGTGAGTGTTGGGGCAACTTGTGCCATCAAACTTCTCGAACTCTGGCACTTTAAAATTTGGCGGTAAAATCAAATCAAGGACCAAACTTAACTCCATCACATCGGTTCCAATGAAGGCCTCAGTACCTTCCATAACTTTAATATTTTCTTCTAGGTATTTGAACTTGTCATCAACTATATCTGAGTATTTGGGTTGTCCTAACGTCAGTTTTTCCAGCTCTTTTGGATCGTCCCGATCAGGCACCATGTGAAAAATGGTAGAATTCACCCCCATGTTGGAACTGGCTGTTCCATAAAAGTTTAATGGGTCCTGCAATCCAGTGGCAGAAGGTAACTCGTGGATGAACTTCTTGTGGTCCTCGAGGTATAGGTGATGACTCTACTTCGTGAGTTTCGCTCGCCTTTCCTTTTACAACACCTGTTAACTTGGCAAATAATTGCGACAATTTGTCGTCCATCTTGCTCAAGAGATCTTGTTAATTCCTGGCCATGTCATCTCTCAAGTTTTATATGTCTTGAGTGACTTTTTCTTGAGATAATTCAACATGCTTAAGTCTGTCTTCCATTCTTTTAGCTTTGAAACACGTGAAGTATGAATGCTCAATTTGTTGATCCTCTCTTGATTGTTGAATTGCTGATATTGACCCCCCATATGTTAAATAAATTTCAATTTTATTTTATTAATGCACATGGCATGTATGCAATGCAATTCAGAAAATAAATGAATAATGATGATAAAATAAATAAAACAACAACAACAAAAAAAGATAAAATAAACAAGATCCAATGGCAGAAAATAAACTGAATATTTAAATTATTTAATAAAATGAATATCTCAAAACAACTAAATAAACAAAGAAAAATGAATGCAAAAGTGTTGATCTATCAAACTATCTTCTAAAACAATCTCCACCTAAAAAGAAAAAGTCCATCACATCAAAGCAAAAGAATCAAGATAAAGGCCCGCTCTGACTCCTAGCTTCTCGATCTCATCCAGGAACCGAGTTAGTTTCTTCCCATAATGCGATGTGGAACCAACTCTGAGCTTCAGAACTTCAGCTTATTGGCTAGACGAGAAATCTTCTCAACTACCTTTCAAACTCGACTATGGGCGTTACTCATCAAGTCATCTCACTTCTTGACTTTACCTCTCATGATCCTCAATTTGAAGTCCCACCGATCCCTATTAGTTTTGAAAGCCTCACGAAAATCAACGACAAGTTTCTTGTATTCTTGAAGGGAATTCTTAAGTGCCATTGCTAAGTTCTTGTAGTTTTGATTCTCTTCTTGAAAGAATTTCAGTTTCTTAGACGCACTTTGAAATGAGTCCTCCAACTCTGATGTGACATCTCTCAGTTCTTGATTCTCTGCTTCAGTTTTCACAAGATCATCCCATGTAGAATCGGAATGTTGCTATAATTTTCGCATATCTTGTGAAAGATACTTGAAATCCTTATCCCTTGCTAGAAATAGTTTCTTGTATCGCCCAGCTTCCATTTCTTGTTCTCTAAGCTCACGCTCTCATTCTTCGGAGGTTTTCTGCAATCCAGCAACTTTCAGCTTCCCTTTTATTTTTTGGTACGAGGCTTGTAAACCTGTTAGGTCTTTAGCTAGTTGATCTCTTTCATTTTTCACATTTTCTAACCGGCCTTTGTAGCAAGTAGCATCCAAATCTAAATCATGATTTTGCGCCTCTAACTTCATAATCTTCTTTTGCAGCTCATTTTTCTCAACTTCACATTCGTGACGTACTACCTCAACTTCAGTTGGGACTACCTTCAAGTGTTCTTCAAAGGACATGACATTCTTTTGGTCAGGTAAAGGGATATTATCAAACCCGCGTCTAGTTCTCCAAGCCTCATAATCTAGGGTGAGCGTGTGTCGAGCTTTCTCTATTTTCATTCTTTGGGGTTGAGTCTAAGCCTTTTGGATCTTTTTGAGTTGCGCCAAGAATTCTACCTTGTACGAGAAGTTGGCAGAAGCTAAACCTTCAGTTACTGGGATAAATTGCATAGATCCATACTTTTGTTGGACCATCAAAGGTGCATAACCAGTACCACCCCAAATCCCAGATAAAGGCACCTAATCATAATCCCCGCACATGTATAGTATGTCCAAGCGCGGTAGCCAAGGAATACACCACTTGACAGAATTCATTTCTCGACATAAAATGCACCTCGCTCGTCTCAAGGCCATTGTAGGGTGTACCCCACTCGTCTCAAGGGCACTGGGATTCAAGAATTGATTTCTTGATGTAAAATGCACCCCGTTCGTCTCAAGGGTACTGAGATTCAAGAATTCATTTCTCGATGTAAAATGTACCGCGTTCGTCTCAATGGTGCTCTAAGGTGTACCCCGCTCATCTCAAAGGCACTAGGATTCGAGAATTCATTTCTCTATGTAAAATGCAACTCGATCGTCTCAAGGGCACTGGGATTCGACTTATCTTATACATCTGCCTTGGTGAAAATGTAAGGATGCACATGTTACTAATGCACCTATCTTTCATGCAAAATGCATACATGCTCTTATTCTTAAATGCATGGAACCTTTTTGCAAAACATATTTTTAATTTTAGGTTCTCATCTTCATCCGAGTCAATCTTCGCGTGATCCTGCCCCTTCTACTTCGTTATCAAGCTTTTTACATTTCGAGATTTTCATCATCATGGAAGGATACTTAGTGACATTTTGCATGTCATCGATGTGTTTTTTAAACCTTTCATCATTTGAGTAGCATAATGAATGCCATATAGAGATATTACGAACCCCATCAAATAAGGAAAAAGTTCCACAAATAACAATAAAATGCACCAATATTTAACGATAAGCAATATGAAACGCAAGATAATTAAAGATTTCCTCTTATTGAATGAAGATGGCCTAGGCCCCAGGAACGAACACGTGCTAAAAAAGAAGAGAAAAAAATGCCCTCAGATATCAAGTTCTGGGATTTCACTGCCAATTCATTCAAGAATCTCATTTAATTGTGGCTTCTACTAAGTAGAGCTTGAATTCTTCGACCAACATCTAAAGATTATGAACTGTCTTCGTACAAAACAAGACTTCAAAGAGAACTCGTTGATTGTATTTTACCCCGCATCATTCATTCTGAACTATTTCCCCTTTTTACCATAAGGGCCCTTTTGGGTTTTTACCTCCCAGTTTTTCCTTTTCCCCTTTTCTCTCTCTTTTTTAACCAAGAGGGCCCTTTCGGGTTTTTACCTCTTAGTTTTTCCTTTCTCTCTCTTTTTTAACCAAGAGGGCCCTTTCGGGTTTTCACCTCTCAGTTTTTCTTTTTTCTTTTACCAAGAGGGCCCTTTCGGGTTTTCACCTCTTAGTTTTTCTTTTTTTCTTTTTATACCAAGAGGGCCCTTTCAGGTTTTCACCTCTTAGTTTTTCTTTTTTTTTTCAAAACCTCAAGCATAATATTTTTTCACTGAGTCAGAATTCATATGATTTGGTAGCTCACTTCCATCTATCTCGGTTAAGATCAATGCCCCTCTAGAGAAAGCCTTTTTCACAACAAACGAGCCTTCCCAATTTGGCATCCATTTCCCTCGAAAATCTCTTTGCATGGGTAATACATTCTTTAATACCAAATCTCCTTCATGGAACTCCCTAGGTCGGACCTTTTTGGCATGAGCCCGGATCATTCGCTTTTGGTACATCTGTTCATGGCACATAGCTTTTAATCTCTTTCCCTCAATCATATTTAACTGATCGTATCTAACTTGGGCCCATGCAACTTCATCCAATTCGAGTTCCATTAAGACACAGAGTGATGGAATCTCTACCTCAATAGGTAAAACGGCTTCCATTCCGTAAACCAAGGAGAACGGAGTTGCCCCTATAGAGGTGCGTATTAACGTGTGATATGAAAGCAAAACGAAGGGTAACTTTTCATGCCAGTCTTTGTAAGTTACTGCCATTTTCTTGACAATTCTTTCGTTATTTTTGTTAGCTGCTTCGATGACCCCATTCATTTTTGGGCGATAGGGTGCTGACTTGTGATGTTTGATCTTAAATTGTTCACATACCTTTGTCATCATTTTGTTGTTCAAATTTAGGGCAATATCAGAGATAATCGTTTTTGGTATACCATACCGACAAATTATTTCTTTTTTTAAGAACTTGCACACTGTCGGTCTTATTACATTTGCGTACGAAGCAGCTTCCACCCATTTTGTGAAATAATCAATCATCACAAAAATGAAGCGGTGTTCGTTTGATGCCTTCAGTGTAATTGGTCCGATCACATCCATGCATCACATTGAGAATGGCCATGAAGCTGTCATAACATGAAGAGGAGATGAGGCTGCATGGATTTTATTTTCGCAGATTTGACATTTATAGCATTTCCGAGCAAAATTGATGCAATCTTCTGCCATAGATACCCAAAAATATCCCAACCTCATAATTTGTCGAGACATAGTGAGACCGTTTGTATAAACTCCAAAAATTCCCTCGTGGACCTCCTCTATTATCTTTTTTGCCTCAAGACTTTCTACACATCTAAGCAATGTTTGATCGCTCACTCTTTTGTATAGAATTCTTCCACCTAAGACGTATCTTGTAGCCGCTCTTCGGATAGTCCTTTTGTCATTTTCAGTTGCCCCTTCAGGGTATTTCTGATACTTAATGTACTGTAGAATGTCATAATACCATGGGCGATCATCCAACCCATCTTCAATGGCATAGCAACTGGCCGGTGTATCATAAATGCTCATTTGGATTGGCATTATATTGACTTCTCTATTTGCCATGAATGTTGCTGCTAGAGTTGCCAATGCGTCAGCCATTTGATTATCTTCTCGGGGGAAGTAATGGAAAGATATTTTCTCAAACCCTTATATTAAATTAAGAATGTGTTTGCGATACTTGACCAATTTTTCATCTTTTGTTTCCCACTCTCCACAGAGTTTATAGATCACCAATGTTGAATCTCCATACACTTCAAGATCTTTGATTTCTCGATGGATGGCTGCACGTAGTCCCATGATACATGCTTCATATTTTGCCATGTTATTGGTACACTGAAAATTTAATTGACCAGTAAAGGGGTAATGATTCCCTTTTGGAGAAATCAGGATTGCACCAACACCGCGTCCGAGTGCATTTGAAGCTCCGTCAAAGTTCATTCTCCATGAATTTTAGTGGAAGATCCTTCCTCGCTCGTAGTTAAACACATTAAGTCCTCACCAGGAAGGTCAAAACTCAAGGGTTCATACTCTACTAAAGTGCGGCTTGCTAGAAAGTCTGCGATGGCACTACCCTTGATGGTTTTCTAACTTACGTATTCAATGCCATATTCAGAAAGTAGGATTTGCCATTGAGCCATTCTCCCTGATAGGGCTGGTGATTCCATCTTGTATTTTATGGGATCTAACTTTGCAATAAGCCATGTTGTATGGTATAACATGTACTGACGAAGCCTACGAGCAGTCCAGACCAAAGCGCAACATAACTTCTCGATGGAAGAGTACCTCGATTCACATTCGGTAAACTTTTTGCTGAGGTAGTAGATAGCCTGCTCTTTTCTTCCAGTTTTGTCATGTTGGCCCAATACACAACCTATAGAGTTCTCAAATACAGCTAAATACAGAATCAAGGGTTTGTCCGGTATAGGAGGAACCAATACATGAGAATTTGTTAAGTATTGTTTGATCTTATCTTATCAAAGGCTTCTTGGCACGCTGAATCCCACTCACTTGTATTATGCTTTCTTAGGAGACATAATATGGGATCACATTTATCGGTTAATTGAGAGATGAACCGAGAAATGTAGTTTAGTCTTCCTAAGAAACCACAAACTTCCTTTTGAGTGCAAGGAGGCAGAAGCTCTTTAATGGCCTTGATTTTATCGGGGTCTACTTCAATGCCTCGCTTGCTAACAATGAAACCCAATAATTTACCTGAAGTAAATCCAAAGGTGCATTTTGCGGGATTGAGTTTCAATTGTAATTTCCTCAAGCATTCAAAGAGTTTTCTAAGGTTTGTGATATGCTCTCCTTCAGTGCGAGACTTGGCAATCATATCATCCACATACACTTCGATTTCTTTGTGCATCATATCATGGAACAATGTCACCATGACTCTCTGATATGTTGCCCCTGTATTTTTCAGGCAAATTTTTATTTCATTGAATATTAAAACAAACCCAAAGCCCAAACAAATTGAACCCAACTTTAACCCTAAATTTCTTGAACTATAACTGTTGCTAAAATGGGTTTCCTTTTTCGATTAGGACTCTACCACTCCATGGTTAATCCTTAAAATCCAGCCACAATACACCATATTAAAAAACAGTTAAAAATCTGAATATTATCTTTTGAAGTTTGTATTCAACTAAAACACTACCCACATCCCCATATCTCTAAAAATCCAACCATTCCCTCACACCTATAACCAAATCTGAACCCCATATAAACCCCCATCCACCTTCGTTTGGAGGGGAGGAACCCTAAAAAATCAAAAAGGCAATAGTAAGTAAATTATCAATGTTAAAGTTGGAAGAAAAATCTAGAAACGAAACGTCACCTACTCTTTTCTGGTGACCGGAATTTCATTATCTAAATCCGAACGGTGGAAGAGCCTACAACGACCCCGAGACCAATATACTCCAAGAACAATACGATCCAACGATGAATTTTTGTAACCCCCTCGTCCCGGTCTGGCCGGATGACCGGTCCGAGTGAGCTACACGGGGAAAACCGAAGCGAAACTCGTTAAGGTTCCCCCTCGGTTAGCAACCCTATTTTTTTTATTTTAATCTTGACATATCTGAGTATTAAATTCTAAGTGATCAAACAGCGGAACGTATCACACGAGACAAACAACCAAACCTCTAAACATTTCAAATTTCACAATTTAATCCAGCAGATTCCAAAAACATTCAGTTTCAGTCCTGTCAACTTCTAACAACAATTCAGAGACCTATACTTAACATTTTTGAGTAAATAATACCTCTATTTCATGTAAAATTTTGTCCTCTACAACTTTGTAGAAGAACACTTTTTCTAGAAATGACTCTAACATGCTCAAAAATGTGGTTTTCACAAACAGTTTCGAAACCTTGGGAAGATTTCGAAACCTTTGACCATAGTTTCGAAACCTTGCCCAAAGGTTTCGAAACTTTGGCTGGCAGTAGCCTCTAGAATCCAAAAATTTGCAAAGGTTTCGAAACTTTACCCCCAGTTTCGAAACCTAGGTGCAGGGGAGCATATTTTGCTTCATTCTAATGTCTTTCAAAGATAAAAACACATTAATAACATATATATGAAGTCTAAGAACATAATTTAGGTAGAAATACAGGATATACACACATGCAAGAGCACCTATTCAAGCCAAGGGAGTCATTTGAACATGTAATAAAACATTCATGCATAGCATACCAAATAAAGAGCAATTTATGTATATAAGGACATACATCACTCAAGCATTCATCAAGGCATGCATCACTCAAGCATTCATCAATGCATACATCATAAGTGATATTTACAAATCGAACAAGGCATCCAAGAGCCAAACCAAATCAACACACATCAAGGCATCTAAAACAACAACACCTATCCCATTGCTTTACTATTACAATCTTTCAATTTATAAATCATACTTTGAGCTCACCAAAAGCAACACTTGGAGACCTTTCCTTGCCCTTGCCACCCCAAGCTATTTATCTGCATTGTCGAGCAAAAGAGAGCGTAAGCATAAAAGCTTAGTGAGGGTAAGCTCATAAAACAAACTTTCGACAATGCAGGGTCCAAGCACGAGCAACTATCATGATATTATACATGATTTTACCTTCCATTCACATGAGCCATAAGTATAGGTGATGCATGAGCATATTACCAAGTTTATGCCATGCTCAACAACATATAAGTTCAACATACAATGATACATATCTCAATGTATTATCCACATCATATATCGTTTCACGTTGAAATTCACATTTCATATTACATCGATACACATATCAATTCATATTATCATGTATGCATAATTTCATATTGGCATAAACATACTTTCTCTTATTGGCACCTAGCTATGACTCGAATACGCGGATAACATGTTGGAACGCATTTCCAACAACAACATTACCTCGGTGGGATTCCACTCATCACCGGTCCTTGCATGTGCGGGATTCCACTCATCGTCACATGCCCTACGGATGGGATTCCACTCATCATCACGTAGAAATATATAAAAACTTCCGGTGGAATATTACATCACCGTACTCCTCCTTGGTGCCTTAACGCCACCAAGGCCACGTACGTTTTGACTCAATTTGTGTGCACACTCATCCTAATGATCGATCATTGTACCCAAGCATACTAGTGCCAATTAATCAAATTTCACAACCTTTGATGTTCAAGTATCATAATATGGCATCTTACATCACATTAAGCTCAACATCGATTATCTCAACAACATAATATCATAATGTCATGTTCAAGAGTAATAATATGGCATCTTACATCATATTAAACTCAACATCATCATACACAATTACAATCCAACCCACATGCATAGCAATGCATCAAACTATGTCTCAACAACATGTATAACACATTATACATACACGGATAATCATGAGGCATAACATCAATTAAAGAGTACATCCAATGTCTCTAACTAAAGCTTAGGATTAGGCTACCACCCTAATCCTAACTCTAGGTGGGTCTACCAATTCCAACCTAGTTCACATGCTTGAACCAACCACTTAAAAACCAATTTAAAAACATTAACCACTCACCTCTACCTCCAAGCTCAACTACCAAGCAAACATCACCTTCAAGTTTCCGGATTTCTTCTCGAAGCTTCTCCAACGCAAACTCTCGCTTCTAAACAACCTCAATACAATTCAAACAACCTCAAATTAGCCCAACCTCAAAATACCAACCCGGAATACAAATTCAAATATCAAACCCAACATTTCAAGTCATGATCAAACCCCATACTTAACAATTTCGGACAGCCCCAATACCACTTCCAAATTCCATGTTTCCAACATCCATTGCACCCACAAATAATCCCAAATCAATCCCTAACCATAGTACTACCATTGGGCTATCAAACCCCACCTTAAACAACCCCCAAAACTCACCCAAAACACTCCAAAACCCCATTTCCGTACTCATATTTTACCCAGCAGAAAATTATGTTTTTAAACACTCAATTGACATCTAAAAGGTCCCAAATCATCCCCTTAGCATACATATACCATCAGCCCTCTAATTACACCCTAAAACCCACCAAAAATCAACTTTTTGACACCTTAAAAATGGGTCCAAGAACCCACTTCGGAAATTCATCAAAATTCAACCAAATTAACATATAATGTGTATTTCAACTTGATTAAACAAAACCCCAACTCAATTTAACAAAACAAGATGAAAACCCCATAAAAACCCAAACTTTTAAATCAAACCCTAATTCCCAAAAGTTCATATTTTTAAAATCTAAGACCATGTATGAATAGGAAATGAAGAGGAGATTTAGAAAATGATTTTACCTTTAAAAACGCCCTTGAATTGGTGAAGAAATCAAAGGGGATAATAACTAGGGTTTGGGGAATGGGTTTGGTGTTCTTCATGGTGGAGAAGAAGAAATGGGAAAGATGATAACATTTCTTTTTATTCTTTTTACCTTTTTAAAAGTGGTCTTCCTTTTTCAAAACATTTGGGTTAAATTACCAAGGTGGTCCTTCCTCCTTATTTTAAAACCCAATTAGGTCACACTTTAGGTTGAATTTATTTATTTATTTTAATTAATTTTTTTATTGACTCGGATTACAAACTCGACTAACTCCTAGCCCCAAAATACGGGTGTTACAATTTTGGAGTTTGAACAAGGTATTTTTCGGGCTTTTTCTTTTTGTTGTGAAATTTCAAACTCAAAGATAAGAAAAAGGTGATTAGAGCTTTCGTTTTTCTGATTTTGCCGTCGCTGAGGTGAGTGTGTAGCGACGGCCGATGTGTGCTTGTGTGAGAGATGAGATGAGAATTTTTTTATGTTTGATACAAAGGACCAACACTTTTTTGGTTTCATTCGAAACTAAACGAGGAAGACAAAGTAATAAAAGGGGTACTCGACCCATTTCTCTTTCTGTTGTGTAATCGTGTAGATTAAGCAAGTGGGGGTCCCAAATTCTAATAAGGTTTTCTATTTTTTTTCAAGCAATTCACTCATGCATTAGGCTTAGGGGTTATTTGCATCTTAGGCCATTCTTCTTTTAGGAGCTTTGTATTTAGTTTTTTTTCCTTTAGATGTTAATTTATTTCATTTTAGTCATAGTTTTTCCTTTAGATTCTTTAGATGTTAGCCTTTAGGTCTAGGTTATCTTTTAATTAGATCCTCCTTCATAAATTTGAGTAATTATTAAGCCTAATGATTCGGTCCTTAAATTAATATTTGGTTTTTATCTTTGGCTTTATTAAATTAATTAATGTGTGCGTTGGATTTCAATTAAAATTGTTTCAGTTTAATTAGGTGAATAATTTGAGCTTGATTAATATTTTTTAGTTGATCAAGTTTGATTTTGTTCTTTCTGTTTTGCTTCTTTTATAGCATGCCACATTTTTCATACATTTAACAACATAATTAAATTTTATTAGTAGTGCTATTAACCCTGTTTTGAGTTTCCTTTTAGACAACCATAACCCTTAGGTACCGATTTTAGGCGTAGTGGGGTGTTATAACCTTCCTCACTTGTAACCGACTCTAGAACCCGACGACGATCTCGGTTTTGACGCAGACCAGTCTTACAGGTTTTTCGGTTGTACCCAACCTAAAACGACCGATGGCGACTCCAAATGTTTTGACGGTCTTTTGAAGGCCCAACTAATTTCGGCCCGAACAAAAATGGCGTCGACAGCTTGGCGACTCCGCTGGGTACAATGATGAGAGTCAAGCCACAAAGGGTATAGGTTGTCTAAAAAAAGGAAAAGGAATTTGAATTATTGGTGATTACAAAATTTAAGGTCTTCGTATTTTACGGAGATTGTTCAATAGTGGTCATCTTGTGTTCAATTTTCTTTTACGCACAAGCATATCATAAGCTCTCAACCCGAGCTTCGTCTCGCTTAAGTGGTTGCAATCGCTACCCTTCGAGAGGTTAATCCTCCGTACAAGAATGCGTGTTGCTTCTGGGGTTCACATACTTTTTGTCTTTGAGAGGTCAATCCTTCGTACAAGCTTAAAGGATTTGGGCCCCCTAAACTGAACTCGGTCCGTAGAAGCCTATAATGGGTGAGGATCGAGGTTCTTACTGCCTTAGTAGGTTAGTAAGGACAGTTTGGGTACCCATATTTAGAACCATGAACAACATGTAGTGAGCCGTAGGAGCCAACCCTAGTAGAGCTGTGACGAACCTAATTTGTTAGTGGTTACCTACATATGTACATGCACACACATTTTTTTATCATGCTTTTAATTTACGCATTTTTTGTTTATATATATTGTGCTGACAATGTTTCTTCCTTTTGGTTTTTATTTTTATACAATGTTTTGTTTTGTCACGTTTCTTTTTCATCCATTGCATATGCATCATACTCATAACAGGTGTTGGTCTAAACAAATTGTTCGTAAATAAAAGGTTTTCACAATGTCGAAGAGGTCTATCATCCAGGTCGAAGATAACACGAAGGTCCGCAAGTGGTTTGAAGACACACAGAAGCAAAAAGTAGATAGTATAGCCGCAGATCATGAATCAATTTTATGTGATGACGTTCACATTCACCTGCAAAAGAACAACCTGCAAGAACTAAAAGAGACTTGGGACCAGTTAGATACTGATATGAAGCTGAAATTCCAAAGCATGTATGGTGATATAGCATGTCTGTTGAGTGTGGAACTTGATCTGGGGTTGATTCGAGCTCTCACGTAGTTCTGGTGTCCATCATACAATTGTTTTACTTTCAACCAAGAGGACATGACTCCCATCGTCGAGGAGTACACTTCTTTGCTGCATCTGACCGGGGTCAGCTTTGATAAAGTGTATATAAAGCCTCATAAAGCTGACCCATTCGTGGATAAACTGATGAAACTTACTGGTATGAGTTTATCATGAGCTAAAAAACAAACACAAAAAAGAGGTAATAGTGAGGGCGTTGCCTGGAATAGCCTTCATGGTTTACTTCGATCTCATCCACATTTAGATAAGAGTTTAGACATTCTTGATGTTGGCATTTACCGTCTAGTGATCTTTCCAAAATCTCTTGGCTATATTGAGGCATATGTTGTTGATTTTTTTGGTCAGTTGATGAAGGTTAATTCAGCGTCAGCTGTAACCCCCTCGTCCCGGTCTGGCCGGATGACCGGTCTGAGCAGGCCACACGGGGAAAACCGAAGCGAAACCCGTTAAGGTTCCCCATCGGTTAGCGACCCTAATTTTTTTCCATTTTTAAATTACATTCTAACTAGAGGCATAATTTATTCTTAAGTGATTTCTACAGCGGAAACAAGACTCCCGGGAGACCCTACAACAAAACAGGCCTAACCCGAGCATCGAGACCCTTTAGAGATGCCTAAAAGCCCACATTCAGGCCTGTGTTTCGAAACAGGTACTGCCCGTTTCGAAACACGGGCTCTAGGTAAAAAGCAAGTCACCTGTACCGAAACGCCTCCACCCCGTTTCGGAACAGGGCTACGAATTTGCCTTGGCGTTTCGAAACTTGTTTCGAAACAGGCATGGACAGTGGCAAAAACGTTTCGAAACCTATTTCGGAATAGGGGCTCACAGTGGCCAAACCGTACTGAAACGGGTTCCGATACGGGGTCCCTGAAGCCTTACCCGTTCCGAAACAGCTCAGCCCGTTTCGAAACGCTGACTGTCTGCAACTTTCAAAAATCAAACTTAGGCAACTCTAAATGATCCCAAAAGCCCTCAACAACTCCAAAAAGCATACACCACAACAAATACACTCTAGAGGCATGCTCTCTATTGCAACCATTCATAAACATCACAAGATTTAAGACATGGCAATCATCCAAAACATACTTAAGCATTAAAGGCCCTTAAGGCTCAAATTACCACTCATAGAGTTACATGCCACAACCACACATGCACTCACACAAAGCATAGCATCACAAGCAAGCATTCATCAAGGCTTAACATGGTTTACAAATTCAACAAAACATAAATACCAACAAACTCCATGAGTCATACAGTGCTCAACAAAATACACACTTGCCACATTGCTAAGCTACTACATTAATTGTTAAATCATACTTGAGCAACAAAACTTGGAAAGCCCCTTCGCCTTGCTCCGTGCTAACACCACGCTAATGATCTGCATTGTTGAAAATGAGAGCGTAAGCTAGAAGCTTAGTGAGGATGCTCTAAAATCAAAAACATCAACAATGCAGGGTCCAAGCATGCAAATCCTTTATTTTACATACAACATACATAGGTACTCAACAAGTCAACCTAGCTAGTCTTTCAAGAGTCATAATATGGCATCTCACATCATACTAAGCTCAAATATCATATATCAACATCATAACATCATAATTATGAGAACAAGTTCAATTGGCCACTATTAGTTTACCCGGATGTGCGGATTTAATCTCAACAACAACATTACCTCGGTGGGATTACACCCATCACCGGACCTTGCATGGGCGAGATTCCACTCATCGCCACATGCCCTACGGATGGGATTCCACTCATCATCACGTAGAATATAAATAAACTTCCGGTGGAATATTACATCACCGTACTCCTCCTTGATGACTCAACGCCATCAAGGCCACGTACGTTTTGACTCAATTTGTGTGCACACTAATCCTAATGATCGATCATTTACACCCGGTAAGTTAATTAGTGCCAATTCTTTTAACCACATCACATATCCACCATTTCTATCACATGCTCATCACATACATATATCAAAGTACACATGTACAAATCAATCCACATTTCACAAGAGTAAATAGGCAAGGCATAATTAGCATCAATAGAAAACAAGGAGTTAAGTTACCAATTTAACTCCCACATAGGAAAGGCCTACCAAGCACATTCCAACACACACACCATACACACTTGAACCGACTTTAAAACGTATTTAAAGTTACTCACCACCCTTCCTTAGCAACCAAAACAAGTAAGCAAGCTAGCCTTCTATGTGCCCGGATTCGGCCCCGATGCTTCTCCAAAGTCTCCTATTGTTTCTAGCCAACCAAAACACATCCATTACTCACAAATCAATGCTAAAACTCAGTCACCACTTCAACCCATAAACACAAGCCACACTTCAACAATTTTCAACCCAACAATCACCCAAAATGTCCATTTTCGAGATCCTTTAAAACCTAGCTGAAAACCAAGTTTTCAAACACCCAAATGACACCCAAATGGTCCCAAAACACCTTCCTAACATCCCTAAACCATCAGCCCTTCAACTAACCCTAAAACTCACCAAAATCCAAGTTTTAGACACTTTAAAAATGGCCACAAGAACCCATTTCGGGTTTTCACCCAAACTTACCCATTTTAACACATTATGTGTATTGTGAGGTGACTAAACCAAAACCCAACTTAATAAATCAAAACCAATTGAAAAACTCAATAAAAATCCATTCTTTCTTTAAACTTGAAAATCACAAAAGTGGGTGGTTTTGAAATATGAAGCTATGTAAATGTAGAGGATGAAGAGGAGAGTGTAGATATGTAATTACCTCTGAAAATGACCTTGGGTTGAAGAAGTAATCAAATGGAATATTGATTAGGGTATTAGAGAGGGTTTTGTTCCTTTTTCACGTTGGGGAAGAAAAGGGGAGGAAAGATGGTGTCTTTTTTTGTTCTTTTGAATCTCAAAAAGGTTGTCTACCTTTTAAATTGTTTTGGGCTAAACTACCAAAATGGTCCCTCCTTTTTATTTTAAATTTCAATTAGGTCAAGCCTAGGTCAAATTGATTAAAATTAATTTTACCGACTCGGACCAACTAACCCGACTAACTCCTAACCCCAAAACACGGGTGTTACAACTCTCTCCCACTTAAGGAATTTCGTCCTCGAAATTACCTGACTGAAAAAGATACGGAAGCTGCCTTTCCATATCATCCTTCCTCTCCCAAGTGGCCTCGTCCACACCTCGACGTTGCCACCACACCTTTACTAACCTAATCGATCTACCTCGCAACACCTTACTGTCAGAAGCTAGGATCTCAACTGGTTCTTCCTCATACGTCAAATCCGGATTCAATTCAATCTCCTCTACAGGCATAACATGTGATGGATCGGACCTATACTTACGGAGCATCGAAACATGAAATACATCGTGTATCTTCTCTAGCTCAGATGGCAAAAACAACTGATAAGCAACCAGACCAACCCTCTTCACAATCTCATACGGTCCTATGTACCTCGGACTCAACTTCCCCTTTCGGCCAAATCTCATTACCTTCTTCCACGGAGACACTTTCAAGAACACCTTCTCACCCACTAAGAACTCAACTTCTTTTCTCTTCAAGTCGGCATAGGACTTCTGCCTATCCGAAGCAGCCTTCAATCGATCGCAAATCAATTTTACCTTGTCAGTTGTCCCCTTGAGCAAATCTGGCATAGGTAACAACTTCTGTCCCACTTCGGCCCAACAAACTGGAGTTCTACACTTCCGGCCATACAAGGCCTCATACGGATCCATCTGAATAATCGACTGAAAGCTATTATTGTAAGCAAACTCGACTAGAGGCAAGTGCTTCTCCCACGTCCCCTGAAAGTCAATGATGCAACAACGCAACATATCCTCTAAGATCTGTATAACTCTCTCTGATTGACCATCTGACTGAGGATGATAAGACGTGTTGAAGTTCAAACGGGTACCCAAAGCTGTATGCAGACACTCCCAAAATTGAGCTGTAAACCTCGGATCTCTATCGGACACAATAGACTTCGCCACACCATGCAGTCTAACAATCTCACCAATGTACAGATCGGCCAATCTATCTAAAGTGTAAGTAGTATTGACTGCCAAGAAGTGAGCACACTTCGTAAAGCGATCCACTATCACCAAAACTGAGTTCTTCTTCGTAGGAGTCAAAGGCAAACCTGAAACAAAATCCATGGTGATATTCTCCCATTTCCATTCCGGAATTTTCAATGGTTGCAACAAACCTGAGGGAACCTGATGTTCCGCCTTCACTCTATGACACACCAAACACTTACTCACAAAGTTGGCCACATCTTTCTTCAAGCCAACCCAAAATTACTCATTCTTCAAGTCACGGTACATCTTCGTACTCCCCGGATGCATAGCGAACGGACTACTGTGTGCTTCAGTCAAAATCGTACGTCTCAAGTCACTGTCCTCTGGCACAACTATCCTATTTTTGAAACACAAAACCCCATCGGTACTGAAACTGTAGTCTGAAGATCTACCTTCGACTATATCTTGCACGTGAGGTGCCAAAGATCTATCTAAGAGCTGCTTCTCTCTAATCAACTAACCTAGAGTAGGTCTAACCTGAAGCTCGGCTACCAAGCCACCATCTCCGGACAAGCTCAATCTAGCAAACATGGCTCTCAAGTCTACGACTATCTTCCTACTCAATGCATCAGCCACTACATTGGCCTTACCCGGATGGTACTCAATGGTAAGATCATAGTCTTTTAGCAACTCTAACCACCTACGCTGTCTAAGATTCAAATCTCGCTGAGTCATAATGTACTTCAAACTCTTGTGATCTGTGTACATTGTGCATTTCTCACCGTACAAATAATGCCTCCAAATCTTCAGAGCAAACACAACTGTAGCTAACTCTATGTCATGGGTCGGATAGTTGCGCTCGTGAGTCTTCAACTGCCTTGAGGCATAAGCCACCACTCTCTTGTCTTGCATAAGGACACAACCTAGGCCTACATAAGAAGCATCACTGTAAACTACATAGTCTTTCCCAGACTCTGGCTGAATAAAAATCGGTGCTTGGGTCAAAGCTTCTTTCAATTTCTCAAAGGCTTTCTGTCTTGCATCTGTCCACTCAAACTGAACACTCTTCTGAAGTAACTGTGTCAAAGGAGCGGCCAACTTCGAGAAACCTTCTATGAATCTCCTATAGTATCCAGCTAAGCCTAGGAAGCTACGTACGTCTGTTACAGACTTCGGTTGCTTCCATTCAACAATGGCCTCAATCTTCTTCGGATCAACTCTAATCCCATCGGCTGAAACTACATGTCCTAGGAAGACTACCTCTCGGATCCAGAATTCACACTTGCTCAACTTCGCATACAACTGATGATCTAGCAAAGTCTTCAAAACTAGTCTCAAGTGTCGGTCATGGTCTTCTTCAGTTCACGAATACACCAGGATATCATCTATAAAAACAACTACAAACTGATCTAGGTACTGATGAAAAATCCTATTCATCATATCCATGAAAGCAGCCGGTGCATTAGTCAACCCAAAAGGCATGACTAAAAACTCATAGTGACCATACCTAGTTCTAAAGGCCGTCTTCGGTACATCCACCTCTCTTACCTTTAGCTGGTAGTAGCCCGATCTCAAGTCAATCTTCGAAAAGACCGATGCCCCTCTCAACTGGTCAAACAAATCATCAATTCTAGGCAAAGGATACTTATTCTTCACAGTTAGCTGATTCAACTGTCTGTAGTCTATACACATTCTCATGCTTCCATCTATCTTCTTTACAAACAAAACTGGTGCACCCCAAGGTGAAGAACTAGGTCGGATAAAGCCTCTATCTGTCAATTCTTGCAACTGAGTCTTCAACTCTTTCAGTTCTTTCGGTGCCATGCGATACGGAGCAATCGATACAGGAGCTGAATCAGAATAAGTCTCAATAGTGAACTCTACCTCTCTATCCGGTGGTAACCCTGGCAACTCTTCCGGAAATACACTAGGGAAGTCACACACTGTCCGGATGTCTTGAGGTCTAACCTCACTCATGTTAGGGTTCATCACATAGGACAAGTATGCTTCACAACCCAACTCAACTAACCTCTTAGCTTCTAGAACTGAAACTACATTGGATAAGAACTTCACGTTCTCACCCACCATTACAATCTCATAATCATCTGTAAGCCTCAAAGAAATTCTCTTAGTTTCAAAATTTATCCTAGCTCTATGCTCCGTGAGCCAGTCCATACCCAGAATTACATCAAAACCATAGAAAGGTAGCTCCATCATATCCACTGGGAACACATGTCCCTAAACCATCAATAGACACCTTCGGTACATTTTTCTAACTACTACCGTGTCCCCAAAGGAACTAGTAACACTAACTTCTACCTCTAACATTTCATAAGGCAAATTCAATGACTGTGCATGTTCACTCAATATGTAGGAATGTGTAGACTCGGAGTCAATCAAAGAAAGTAAACCCAAAGACTGTATCGAGAAGTTACCTGTGATCAAATCTGTGTAATGCTGATCCCCACGCTGAGCGTAAACTCTGGCTTGTCCTCCGCCCTCCGGCTGGACTGCAACTACATGTGCTATGTTCCTCTGACCATCATTTCTCAGCTGGAAGTTACCTCTACCGCGCCTGCGGCCTCTCTGAAAGTCATTTGCTCTCGCAGGAGCCTGAGCTGGTGCCTGTCTCACCTGATGTGGACAGTCACGCCTAATATGATCCCTAGCTCCACAACTCCAACACGAGTGGAAATTTCCCCAACACTCACCGGTGTGGTTCCTCCCACAAGTAGCACATGTGGGCAACTTCCCACCAGCTCTCTGGCCCTGTTGGCCCCTACCGTGGTTACCGCCACCACGCCTATGATCATAATGATGCCTGTGGTCCCGATGCCTCTTGGCATCACCTCTATCAAAGTCATTGGACCTCTTACCCGAACTAGAACCTCCAGACCGTTTGGTCAAGCCCAAACTGTGCTTCAAGTCCTTGGCCCTCGCGACCAAGACATCAAAATCAGTGTAGTCTGAAACTAGAGTATACCTCTTGATCTCTTCATTCAGCCCATAACGGAAACGGTTACATCGTTCCACCTCAGTAGGAACAAGCTCAGATGCGTACTGACTCAGTCTAACAAATCGAATCTCATAGTCTGTCACGGTCATACTCCCCTGAAGCAAAGCCATAAATTCTCTCTTCCTCTCATCAAGATATCGCGGACCCAGATACTTCTTACGGAATGCTGACTCAAAGAACTCCCAAGTAATCTCGGCCTCATCCATACCCGTAGTGATGGTGACACACCAAGTGTAGGCATCACCCTGAAGTAAGGACTCAACACACCCTAACTTGCACTCTCCGGTACATCCCATCTGTGCGAGGATACGGACAGTCTTCTCAAACCACAACTCAGATCTCTCCGGTGTAGACCCTCTGAACTCTTCGGCCCCTAGACCCCAGAGTCTCTCTAATGGCAAACCAGTGCCCTCTCCCTGATGATGTGCTGCTGCCTGACCCCCAGCCACTGCAGCTTGAAAAGCCCCGGCTATCGCCTGAACTAAAGGAGCTAAGTCTATTCTGGCCGGTCCTTGGCCTCCCTGAGGTCCATCTCCTTCGGCCCCAGCCTCGCCTCCTACTCCTGGTGGAGGAGGTGGTGGTGGTGGAGGTGGTGGAGGAGCTCCAACTCCAACCACAGGCTCTCACACTTGAGCCTCAACTCTAACTACTGGCTCAACTCCCGGAGCCGCTGCCCGTGGTTCCGGTCGAACTATCCTAGGCCTCCCACGTGGTCTCATGGTACAGCTAGCAAGATAATAACTACAACAAACAACAACAAACAGATAGGGATTACGTTAGCAAAATCAAGGTTCCAACCGTGCTCAAGTATTTCCTTTACAAAAACCTTTTTAAATTAAGCAATAATAGCAATTGGCACTAGACTCTACACCAAACGCAACAATCCATGCTCCAAAACATCATACGAATATTCAAACCACGAGATTTCATGACAAACATACATCAAGCAATACAATTACTTAACACATCAAGCTTACCTCACTTACCTGCCCGAGGTCCCGGTAACCTCAGGCTCTGATACCAACAAATGTAACCCCCTCGTTCCGGTCTGGCCGGATGACCAATCCGAGCAGGCCACACGGGGAAAACCGAAGCAAAACCCGTTAAGGATCCCCTCGGTTAGCGACCCTAATTTTTTTCCATTTTTAAATTACATTCTAACTAGAGGCATAATTTATTCTTAAGTGATTTCTACAGCGGAAACAAGACTCCCGGGAGACCCTACAGCAAAACAGGCCTAACCCGAGCATCGAGACCCTTTAGAGATGCCTAAAAGCCCACATTCAGGCCTGTGTTTCGAAACAGGTACTGTCTGTTTCGAAACACGGGCTCTAGGTAAAAAGCAAGTCACCCGTACCGAAACGCCTCAACCCCGTTTCGGAACAGGGCTACAAATTTGCCTTGGCGTTTCGAAACTTGTTTCGAAACAGACATGGACAGTGGCAAAAACGTTCCGAAACCTATTTCGAAACAGGGGCTCACAATGGCCAAACCGTACCGAAACGGGGTCCCTGAAGCCTTACCCGTTCTGAAACGGCTCAGCCCATTTCGAAACGCTGACTGTCTGCAACTTTCAAAAATCAGACTTAGGCAACTCTAAATGATCCCAAAAGCCCTCAACAACTCCAAAAAGCATACACCATAACAAATACACTCTAGAGGCATGCTCCCTATTGCAACCATTCATAAACATCACAAGATTTAAGACAAGGCAATCATCCCAAGAATCATCCAAAACATACTTAAGCATTAAAGGCCCTTAAGGCTCAAATTACCACTCATAGAGTTACATGCCACAACCACACATGCACTCACACAAAGCATAGCATCACAAGCAAGCATTCATCAAGGCTTAACATGGTTTACAAATTCAACAAAACATAAATACCAACAAACTCCATGAGTCATACAATGCTCAACAAAATACACACTTGCCCCATTGCTAAGCTACTACATTAATTGTTAAATCATACTTGGGCAACAAAACTTGGAAAGCCCCTTCGCCTTGCTCCGTGCTAACACCACGCTAATGATCTGCATTGTTGAAAATGAGAGCGTAAGCTAGAAGCTTAGTGAGGATGCTCTAAAATCAAAAACATCAACAATGCAGGGTCCAAGCATGCAAATCCTTTATTTCACATACAACATACATAGGTACTCAACAAGTCAACCTAGCTAGTCTTTCAAGAGTCATAATATGACATCTCACATCATACTAAGCTCAAATATCATATATCAACATCATAACATCATAATTATGAGAACAAGTTCAATTGGCCACTATTAGTTTACCCGGATGTGCGGATTTAATCTCAACAACAACATTACCTCGGTGAGATTACACCCATCACCGGACCTTACATGGGCGAGATTCCACTCATCGCCACATGCCCTACGGATGGGATTCCACTCATCATCACGTAGAATATAAATAAACTTCTGGTGGAATATTACATCACCGTACTCCTCCTTGATGACTCAACGCCATCAAGGCGACGTACGTTTTGATTCAATTTGTGTGCACACTAATCCTAATGATCGATCATTTACACCCGGTAAGTTAATTAGTGCCAATTCTTTTAACCACATCACATATCCACCATTTATATCACATGCTCATCACATACATATATCAAAGTACACATGTACAAATCAATCCACATTTCACAAGAGTAAATAGGCAAGGCATAATTAGCATCAATAGAAAACAAGGAGTTAAGTTACCAATTTAACTCCCACATAGGAAAGGCCTACCAAGCAAATTCCAACACACACACCATACACACTTGAACCGACTTTAAAACGTATTTAAAGTTACTCACCACCCTTCCTTAGCAACCAAAACAAGCAAGCAAGCTAGCCTTCTATGTGCCCGGATTCGGTCCCGATGCTTCTCCAAAGTCTCCTCTTGTTTCTAGCCAATCAAAACACATCCATTACTCACAAATCAATGCTAAAACTCAATCACCACTTCAACCCATAAACACAAGCCACACGTCAACAATTTTCAAACCAACAATCACTCAAAATGTCCATTTTCGAGTTCCTTAAAAACCTAGCTGAAAACCAAGTTTTCAAACACCCAAATGACACCCAAATGGTCCCAAAACACCTTCCTAACATCCCTAAACCATCAGCCCTTCAACCCAACCCTAAAACTCACCAAAATCCAAGTTTTAGACACTTTAAAAATGACCACAAGAACCCATTTCGAGTTTTCACCCAAACTTACCCATTTTAACATATTATGTGTATTGTGAGGTGACTAAACCAAAACCCAACTTAATAAATCAAAACTAATTGAAAAACTCAATAAAAATCCATTCTTTCTTTAAACTTGAAAATCACAAAAGTGGGTGGTTTTGAAATATGAAGCTATGTAAATGTAGAGGATGAAGAGGAGAGTGTAGATATGTAATTACCTCTGAAAATGACCTTGGGTTGAAGAAGTAATCAAATGGAATAGTGATTAGGGTATTAGAGAGGGTTTTGTTCCTTTTTCACGTTGGGGAAGAAAAGGGGAGGAAAGATGGTGTCTTTTTTTGTTCTTTTGAATCTCAAAAAGGTTGTCTACCTTTTAAATTGTTTTGGGCTAAACTACCAAAATGGTCCATCCTTTTTATTTTAAATTTCAATTAGGTCAAGCCTAGGTCAAATTGATTAAAATTAATTTTACCGACTCGGACCAACTAACCCGACTAACTCCTAACCCCAAAACACGGGTGTTACATCAGTCATGTTGGCGGAGACTTTCAGATCTTTGAGTACTTGCCGGAAAAAGGGAGGAGGGCACTTTATTGGTTACGCTCAACTACTCACAGTATAGTTTCACTATCACTATGAAGAGAAGCCAAAGCCCACCATACGTGCACTCACAGATGAGTATTGGCCATTAAAAGAATTATTGACAAGAAAATTGCCTGCCTTCACAAAAGACAAGTAGATTTTGATTCTTCGTAACCTTAGAGATGAAGATGTCAAGTAGTGTGTTCCTTGGCTACCGCGCTTGGACATACTATACAGGTGCGAGGATTATGATTGGGTGCGGATTCAAGAATTCATTTTTCGACGTAAAATGCACCCCGTTCATCTCAAGGGCGTTGAAGGGTGTACCCCGCTCGTCTCAAGGGCACTGAGATTCAAGAACTCATTTCTTGATGTAAAATACATCCCGCTCGTCTCAAGGGTACTGGGATTCAAGAATTCATTTGACGAGCGATGTGCATATTTTTATCAATAGGATAAACGAGGGTGTTCTCTTTGCAAGTTTAATATTCAATGAAAAATTTTATTGCTCTAGTCTTTGCTCCATTCCTCTTACCCGAGAAATGAGCAAAAAGGGGCAGCTGTACGCATCAAATTTTTATTTCATTGAATATTAAAACAAACCCAAAGTCCAAACAAATTGAACTCAACTTTAACCCTAATTTTTTTGAACTAAAACTACGGTCGGTGTGTGCTTGTGTGAGAGATGAGATGAGAATTTTTTTACAAAAGACTAACACTTTTTTGGTTTCATTCGAAACTAAATGAGAAAGACAAAGTAATAAAAAAGGTACTCGACCCATTTCTCTTTCTAGTGTGTAGTCATGTAGATTAAGCAAGTGAGGGTCCCACATTCTAATAAGATTTTCTGTTTTTTTTTTCACGCAATTCACGCATGCATTAGGCTTAGGAGTTATTTGCATCTTAGGTCATTCTTCTTTTAGGAGCTTTGCATTTAGTTTTTTTCCTTTAGATGTTAATTTATTTCATTTTAGTCATGATTTTTCCTTTAGATTCTTTAGATATTAGCCTTTAGGTCTATGTTATTTTTTAATTAGATCCTCCTTCATAAATTTGGGTAATTATTAAGCCTAATGATTCGTCCTTAAATTAATATTTGATTTTTTTTCTTTGGCTTTATTAAATTAATTAATGTGTGAATTGGATTTCAATTAAAATCGTTTCAATTTAATTAGGTGAATAATTTGAGCTTGATTAATATTTTTTAGTTGATCGAGTTTGATTTTGTTTTTTCTGTTTTGCTTCTTTTATAGCATGCCACATTTTTCATACATTTAACAACATAATTAAATTTTATTAGTAGTTCTATTAACCCCGTTTTGAGTTTCCTTTTAGACAACCATAATCTTTAGGTATCAATTTTGGGCGTAGTGGGGGTGCTATAACCTTCCTCACTCGTAACCGACTCCCGAACCCGACGACGATCTCGGTGTTGACGCAGACCAGTCTTACAAGTTTTTCGGTCGTACCCAACCTAAAATGACCGATGGCGACTCCAAACATCTTGACGGTCTTTTGAAGGCGCAACCAATTTCTGCCCGGACAAAAACGGCGTCGATAACTACATTATAAATTTTGTTGACCCTATACCCCAAACAAATTAAGTGGGGTCAATTCTAATATTTTCATGAAAAATTTTATACTAATTTTTTAAAAATCTCATTTAACTCTTTAAAAATCTAATAATACAACAAATCAAGTGGCGGCAACTTGAACCTTAACCTCAACATGGCTCCGCCACTGATTTCAGTAGTGGAAACCAATTGTTGGCATTGCTCGATATGTATTCTAAATGTTATATAGTATAATTTCTAGATTATATCAAATATTCACTGTAGCACAATATTGTTAAGTTTCTCTTCTTGAAATTCTAAGTTAAAATCTCAGAAGTGAAAATTAATTTTTGGCATTTGTCGCTATGTTTTCTAATCGTTATGAAGTGTCGTTTTTTGTGTGCACGTAGGTACCTTACTTTTTAAATGATTCAATTAGGTATGTAAGTATTTTTCTTATGTGCGATTAGTACCTAAATATTTTTAAAATTTTACATGTTTAATTGTGATTCTTCGTAGTTATAATTTTAACACCGATTAATTAGGTAACTAATTGCACTATTAAAAAAAATAAGTATTTGATATCAACAAAAAAAAAAGTTGGTACCGCATTACACATCAATACAAAAGTTAAGCACCAAAAGTTATATTTACCCTTAAATTTGCCTACCAATAAAAGAAAGTCAAAGTCAATGTACGGAGTCGTTTTATAAATTTACATTCATTGGGTAAAGAAGTGTAGGAAGAACTCATAAGGCGGAGATGGGCCAAGTCCAAAGTGATGTGTCGGCGGCCGACGCCATTAACGATCAAGCTCGAACCCACTCTCCCTCTTCTCTCTCTTCCATGGATTCTATTCTTGCAGGTTTCGTTGTTAGTTTTAATTGTTGTCGATTAATGGTTATGGTACGACCAGACCGATCACACGTCTCATCTGTTTGTCAAAATGTCTGAAAGAAGTTCTTAGCTTTACTTTAAATTTTGCTCATTTTACCTTATCCGAATTAAAAAGTGAAAGTTCTTTTTCACTAGAGCTGTTGATGATTCCACTGTCTTTTGCTTTTACAGAAGCTGCGGCATATGGAAACGATGACAATCAGGTTTTCCCCTTTTTAAATTCCATAATTTGCTCCCTTTTTGTTCTTGGGTCACCTAACAAGTTGTGAAATAAAATGGGTTTTCTTTCTTTTTTTCGTTTGTGCTAGTCTCTTGAAGCGCAGGCGCAGAAAGCATTAGACTGCCCTTGTGTTGCTGAGCTGCGGAATGGAGCTTGCGGGGCTCAGTTTACGGAGGCTTTCCTTTGTTTTCTCAAAAGCACAGCTGAGGAAAAGGTAATCACTATTTTTTTAGAACCATTGTGGGGTAAAATGGGATAATTTATGTTAAACTTCATCATTTTGATTAATCTAGACGCTCCTAGTAGGTAGTATCTGCTTAGGTTCTCGTGTCTAATTTTTTTCGGACATTTGATCATCGTTTGTCCCGACCCGCAACATATAATTCTTAGTTTTCCCCCTATCAAGCCTCTTTCTTTGTTGAACTTCTATGTAAGCACTAACATATTGAAACTTTCTTCTTTAACAGGGTTCAGATTGTGTGCATCCGTTCGTCGCCTTGCAAACCTGTATCAAAGGTAACCCTGATGCATTTCCTAAAACCGTCATGGAAGATAAAGAAGTCAAGAAAGAAGAGGAACCTGTCCAAGAATATAGAATTTATCCTCCTTTATGGTTCAGGAAATCTCAGAGCCCGAAACCGAAACTCTAGGACAACATTTCATTGTTTTTTCTTCTTTTGTCATACATTTTCATTGCATATGCTATTTTGAATTTATTCAAATAAAAAAACAAACTTTTGTTGCACAGATACTATTTTGTGGATGAGTACTGCAAAAATAGCCAAATGATAGATTTGTGTGCTGAAATGGAATGGTTTTCCTGGTTTGAACTGTGAGCTAATAAATTGGGGTGCAATTAATTGGTTTTGGAATGGTTAAACTATGAATTTGATCATAAGTTTTTTGCTTGCTGTTCATTATTTGCTTTAATGATCGTAGACTTTTCTGCAGGCTAGAATATCCGTCCGGCCTGACAGTATCGACTTGTACAGGTCGGGCTTTGGAGAAGAAATTTTAAGTTCGGACTGGTTTGAACTACTATAAGAAAGTACTCTACTATTATCCAAATCAATCAACCCTCCTTGATTTCTTCAAATTCTTTGCAGCAATCTTAATAGTTCCCTGGCTCCTTCGACACTGCAAACAATGTTGAATATTGGGTCGTTAAGCAGTGCAAGACCTCCTCCTGATTACTTTGGAGATGAATTCGGGTTACCTTGGCGGCAATGCTCAACGTCGGTGAAAAACAAGGTGACAACAACGGCAATCCAAATTGAAACTGCCGATCAATTGGGTCATCCTGAGGTTACCAACACAAGGCAACGATTCTCAAGGAGCTAAAGAATACTTTCGACAAGGAGAACCGGCATCGGCACTGAGCTTTGACGGATTGCTTCCCTTTGAAACTTTTGTTATTAGTAGTTCAAAGTAGTAATTTTTGTTGGACAATGTCAATCCTAGTAGATGAAGAGACGGTTTTTCTATATATATAATTCTTTTAATTTTCTATAAAATTGTTGCATGTGAAATATGATTTTTACATTTAAAATTAATTTGAATCGGGCCAAATATTATTATGGGATAACTACATATTTAGTACTTACCTATTCTCGCGTATTTATTTTAATATCCACCTATTTTTTAGTAAAATGATACCTAATGTTACATTTTTGTTCTGTTTTGATACCCCAATCGTTAAAAACAAATGGAGATGATGACATGGCTTATTTTAATTAGGATAATCACGGTTTTAGTTCTCAAAATTCTATCAATTTGGTTCAAACTTTATTAATTTAATAATCATCTTAAATATTTGAGTTAAAGACTATAAATTTTCATTTTATTTTATTTCCTCAAAACCCTAACCCCATTTTATTTCTTCTTCTCAATCCCATTAATGTTTCTTCCCCATCATTTCACTCCATGATCATCTTCACAAATACCAAAAAAAAAAAATGTTGTCCGCCAGCCGATAAGCTAACGAACTGAGTCCTATGCGGCGGGAGATCAAACTCACTCGAATCATCCCACCATTCAACTTCACCAGTCACCTTAGAAATCTTACAATGAAAACCTCGAGCTCACTAGATGCATTGAAAATTCCCAAGTTTTAGGAACAAGGTTTATGCCAAAATCCAAGGAATTCCAACAAAACGCCTGCGAGTTGTTCGTAGTTATGTCGCAAAGAAGCTCTAACCCCATTTTATTTGGAGCAAAGAAACCCCAATTTAGCATCTAATCTTTTGTGAAGTCAGTTTGCGTTTTTGTATAAACAGTTGTTTCTTTTGATGTATTCTGCGGATTATGGAAAGTTTCCTCTCTCCTTTTCTTATTGTTGGATAAGGATTTCAACTATACAAAATTTTAGAAACCGGAAACTATGACCACATATTGCTACAATAGAAATATGTTTGGGGAATATCACATAACATGCTGGCAATGGTTGGATTGAGAAGAAGAAATAAAACGGGGTTAGAGTTTTGGGGGAATAAATAAAATTGGGATTTACAGTTTTAACCCAAATATTTATGATAATTGTTAAATTGATATAGTTTGGACCAAATTGATAAAAACGTACAAGTTTTGGGACTAAAAATGTGATTATCGTTTTGCGGCGGCACATGGTGGCGCATGTGGCGGCTCCCATCGACCGGACGATGACAGCGATAGCCCATTTCATCTATCTTTACGCCGATGAGCACGATGGTGGCCTCCATTCTTCGTTTTGAGCGCTTTAACCCTCTTAACTCAACTATCTGAAACTCTTCTTCTCTCATCCCCTCTGTCGGCAGCTTCAATGACGGCGACACTAGTACTGGCGAACTCGTCTCGACAAGATGAACACAATGATGATAGAGGTGTCGACAAAGGACGATCGAATCTTTGTAGATCCGAGTTTAAAACTCTCCCCTAACTTTTTCGCCCAATTTTTCATTTTCTCTCTCCTCATTTACTTTTTTTTTTCTCTCTCCAACATAATATCTCATCCTTTTAAAATTCAAACATCTCCCACCAATGTATTGGGTCAAATTTAATATTCTTAACCAGGCTTCCAAAAAAGGCCCAATACCCGAGTTCGAGACTCAATTCGCTAACTCAGAGTTCAGGTCGTTACAACTCTCCCCACCTTTAAAAAATTTGTCCTCGAAATTTGTATCCATAAAATAAAAAGATGCTAAAACCCTTATATCTCTTTGACACCCTAAAAAATTTCCCGCCGCGCTACTCTGATCTCAACACTTATCAAATATAACCCTCGTCTTCTAACAATACAAACATAATCTCCACCGATTCTTTCTCTTAAAAAGAATTCATCTTCGCTCGGTATATCATAGAAGACAAGAAAAACCCCATGGTACCTTAACAAACTGTCACATGAGAACGTCATCAAAGGAACTTAACTTATGTTGTAGAACCCAAAAGGTTGATATAGACAAAATCCTTCCTCAACTCCGTATGATCTAAAAGACTAAGAGATTAAACATTTGTTACATCCAAAACAAAACGATTTGTCTCTTGGTGACTCTTAAAGGAGACTATAATCCTGATGACATCTCTTATCAAAATCGTTGCTTGTCCAGTGCAAGAATTCTAAAAGCGAATGGCGTCCTAACTCGCCTCAAATACTTATCTTAAACTCAACATGCTTTACATCGAAACGACAACTAATGCAACCCCCAAAAACTCAGTCTACACAAAAGTCTTAAATTCCAAACTATCACATGTTTGGAAAACACGTCATTTGTACCATCACTAGGATCCGACCTCACACAAAGTCCCACTAAGGGATAAGGTTCTATCACGATCCTCGAACCTCATGTCAAAAGGTAGTGTGTACACATCGCAGTGTCGTACGACTCAACCCACAACCAATCTAAGCAGACTTCCTATATGAATCACACCTTTGTCGAAAACACCAAATGGTACCACCAAGGACTATATCATTCATTACTCAACGTAACACAACAAAACCGTGCATTCACAATTCCTTTATAAGGTCCACGGTCATCTATTTAATTCCCACTGATGAATATCGAAGCATCACAACAACTCTGAGAAACTCAATGTTTGACTCCCAATTGATGGCAAGTCAAACACTTATCACCATCTCAATTCCATGACTCAACACTGTCTTCCAAAACACGCGGTGAAAGCTTGGCACAAACTATCGCTCTCAAAATTAACTATATACTAACCTCTGTATTATATAGGAAGAGTCCATTGCCTTGACATATCTTTCTCTAAGATACCCACAACAAGATTTTAAAGTCCATCAGAAAACTATCGGACCTAACTTCAATCATAACATTGTATCCTCTTACTTACAATTAGTTGCTACTTCTCACGGCTTCAAAAGTTACCCAATCCTCAACTTGAAGTTTAACCATCAAACACATGGGTACCAGTATTGACCGATTATTACCGACACCAGACGAATCGAGTATTGGCACCGCTTGGAGCTAGTATCGGTACTCCCTTACATGATCATCAGTTGTGATCCTTGATCGCCCCACATGGGTAGCATGATACTCTAACCCAAACAAACTCCTTACAACCCATCACTATCAAGTTCACTTTACTAGATGGTGATCGATCACACGATCAACAGTTCTCACTTACTTCAACTCACGTCGTTATCCAAACCTCAATTTCCTTAAAGATCAAGTACCCAAAATTTCACACTGTTGGGGTAGGCACACCCTTCCTTCTTCTTGCACAAAAATAAAGCTTTGACAAAGCAACAAACATCCTCGAAGATCTCGAAACCTTACTCAAATTTAATCGAGTTTGCACCACTGACACAACAAAATGATCATACGCACTCGGATCTCCACCTACATTCCTCGGCTCGTCCCAAGAAATATGTGATACAAACAACAACATTCACGAAGTCTCAACCCTTGCTTCCTTAGATGATTACACGGTAACTAACCTTTCCCATATACATGGTCATTATCTTGTCAACGCTCATATTTCTATGTTCTTATACATTCACACGTGTCACGCAAAGTATCAACTTACATTCGAGAGACAACATGATGCCCCCACCTTATCATCGTTCAAACACATCAAAGATCACTGTAGACCTCAAACGTTACCACGACACACTCTAAAGAGAGAAATCCTTATTCCAAAATTCATTTCAAATTTACTAGCCTCCAACACTTTACCCATAAACATCTCATTCTCAAACCAAATCCCAGAAAAACACACATGTACTTCATAAATGGTTAAACAAGTCATCCACCTTAAGAGACAAATAACGGTCTTTCACTGAAACTTAACAAGCTATCAACATTTTCAACATTCTCATTATCAAAGGTTAGGTTCCCTTGAGGTCTCAAAGCCTCGAGCACAACTCTCGACATTATAGGCTAGCATCGCGCTTGATTAACCAAAGCAATTTCTAAGGTGCAACAACTCTTCAAAAGGTAGCTCTATCAAACCCCTAGAACGTCTAACTTTGGTTATAGTTTGACAAACTAATGGATCTCGAGTCCACTATCTCCAAAAATACCCATGAAAAGGGCGATGTTACGTCTTAAGTATCAACGAGACTCATTTTTAAGCGAGCAAAGGGCCTTCAAACCAACGCACATCCACTGATCGATTTCAAAAGCGAGTCTCAACAACATATCAGAAGGCTTCAGAACAACTTCAACACACAACGAAGACACAATTCAGGTGGCGGGAGGAGGGCACATCCTCAAATCAGACGTCAAACAACTAACTTGCGTCTCAACAATCTGGGGTGACCTCGCCCCAAGAATCGCTCCTATAAGCAACTCAACACTTAACTCAACCCTTTCGCCACGATTGTAACCATTTTATCACTGCAACATTAGACGCACCATCAAAATTCTAGTCTTAAAGAGTACGAACTTAATTTAAGGGCTTGTATTCACTAGACACCATACTAAAACACCTATACCACCCTGGGGTTTCCTAGAACCGGCTAAACCTAAGCTCTG
Organism: Hibiscus tridactylites; assembly: GCA_958450335.1. NCBI lineage: Eukaryota > Viridiplantae > Streptophyta > Magnoliopsida > Malvales > Malvaceae > Hibiscus > Hibiscus tridactylites. The sequence goes on along the minus strand of OY288267.1, from coordinate 39,608,031 downwards.
ATACCATTATTGTAACACCCTTGACTCGGATGTCATATTTGGGCCTCAAGCCCAAACCAAAACCATAAAATTCCTCAAACTGAGTTTAGCCCAAACAAGGTGTTTTTCCAAAACATTTAGATTCAATAGTTGAAATCATAGATAAACAATTTAAATCTTTACAAAGGAGCTCCACTTAATTTAAAACATTTAAATATTTGACTTGATTAATACAATTTCAAAAGTGTGAATTACAGACTCGACCACGTAAGGTCCTATGAATACATATCCCATTAAATACAAGTACATACTCTGAAGATCACCACATGCTAGAACCTGTAAGATAGTGCTCATCGATCCCACGATCCAACGATCAACCTATGCACAAAAACAACGATTTCGAGCACTGAGCTTACAAAGCTTAGTGGTACACATCTACTCTACTATACTTCATGCTAATCATAAACATAAGCATGTAAGCTAGTAAAAGCAATAAGGAGAGATAAATAAACACATGTCACTACCATTATTCACCTAAACACATGCTCTCATCATAGCAATCATCATACATGGCACACAAGGCACAACAATACTCAGGATCTCACTAGATCATCCGAGTAAAAGCTCACAAAGTCATAACCACAACCTGGAGTGAAGCCCGATGTTACACAACCTCGAGAACATACACTTTGAGTGAGGCCCGGTGTCACACAGCCTTGGGAACGTACACCCATAATCAGTATCTTTCTTCGAGTATCATCGAATGAGGCCAAATGTCACACATTATCAGAAACGTACATTCGACATCTCTAACCATGATGTTGCAACACTCTTTCTATGGTATCCGGATCCCATCATTCAAAACTGACTTAACCAATCAAGTGTCCAAACCGCACATAACCTCGACAATATTACCATACGACACACAATGTAACTGTAATGCCCCAATTTTGGGCCTATGACTTAGTCGGATAGTTAGATTGTTTGGGAAAACCAGATTAGGCGGTTCAGTCAAGTTTCAGGAATTAAATCAAACTAAATGATTTTTGAAAAAAATACAGTATGAAAATAGTCTAAAACACTTTAATAATATTTTGAGATTTTTGGTAAGCTTAACTTGATAAAATAAATTGAGGTGAAATGACATTTTAAAGTAGTGACTAAATTGTGAAGGTTGCAAAATTGTTTTAGTGACTAAATCGCAAAGGAGTCAAAACTTAGAATCTTTAAAGAGCTATTACACCAAAGTGTTTTATCGGCCTTTCTCCTTAATTAGGCTATTTTTAAAAGGATTTATTAATTACTAAATAAATTGGATTTTATTAAAAAGGATTTTAGAAGACCAAACATTTTCTTATGTGACTTCTCATTTTCTCTCATCTTTCTCTCAACTTTTTCACTAGACAAACTAAAATTTTCTCACTAAAATGAATAGGAATCAATCTATTTGATTTCCTTTTTGGTTTCCTAAATTGCTTCATGAATTTCTACAACAAATCTCATTAGAATTTTTAAAGATTTCAATCAAACAATGCCAATTAAGGAGAAAACAAATCTTTAGAGGCGATCTTTCTTTTCTCTCCTCTAATTAAAAGTTCTTTATTGAAATTCCCAAGTGCTCTTTTGTTTTGTTTTCAAACTTGTTTTAATGATTACTTGGTAATATCTTGATTTAAATGGGTTTTTATTAAGGAGAATTGATTAATCTTGTTAATAGATTTTAATTGTTGGGATTTTGATAGATTAAGATCATGTGTAAAGTGTGTTAAATTGTTATGGAAAGAGATTTGTAAATGGAATCTTAGAATTAGGTGAATTGCTAGATTTTTAGTTTGGAAATAGTTGAGTTTTGGACTGTTTTTGTTGTTAATTGAATGTTGGTGTTATAAGGTTATTTGGAGGATGATTTTAGATGTAAAATGATGATGATTAGATGCTTAATTCATTGGGTAAAGGCTGGTAGATGGTTAGATGGGTTTTGGTGATGTTTTCGATTGTTGTTGAGGGGCGATTGTCGGATTTATGATAGAAGAAGTTGAGAAGTTGGATTATAATTTTAGAAAATTTCAAAATGGTCCCTAATCCTAGTTATCGAGCTTTTGTGAATTGAATCAGAGTTGGTTTTCATCTTATCTTCTTGCGCTCTATGTATGATCACCTTAGGTAATATTGAATGCATCTAGATAAGATAAAAGAGAAAAAAAGGTCGGTTATTGAGGGAAATCTTCACGAGTTTTCTTTGATAATCCATGTGTAACTCGCTCGAGTCGATAGATCAGTTAGACCAGTTCAAATGGGTTACATTTGTTGGTATCAGAGTCAGGTTGGGAAAAAAATTGGGAGGTAAGTTGATTGCAGTAATATTGCTTGAGTGATTTCTTGATGTTTAATATGCACGGTGGTTGCTTTATGTCATGTTATGATCGTGGATTGCTTTTGTGAGCTATGCATGGTGTTTGTAAGTATGATTCTTTGATTGCAATGTGAGATGTAGGGTAGATATTAGAGTACCCATTGCATTATTACTATTAGTAAAAATAGATTTTTATTTTAAAACTTGATAATCTTGAATTCTTTCTTCACGTTGGCTTAATTTTTTATTGTTATATTTTCATGCTATATATTATAAATTGTTTTTGAAAATGGAACCGAAATGAGAGTTTGGAAGACTAGTAATGTTAGGGAAAAATATGCCGATAAGAATGGCATTTGATCTTGAGTTGATTTGATCCTCGATCGAGAGTTGTTCTCGTTCGCGAGTTTACAAGTGACGTTGGTACACTATCTGGATATTAAAGGTTGTTTCCACCATGGATGATAATGAAATAGTTTTGAAGGTAGGAAATTATCTTAAAGTACATGCTATCAAGTTGAATAGAAGCGAGAGTTTATGGCATCGGTTCAAGGTAGCATGACCATGATGGAATACGAAGTTCAGTTTGTTCAATTTACACAGATGTTGATGTTTTGGCTACCTGAGTTAAGAACATAGAATATAGTTTGGGGTTGTCCTTTCGGTTCAGAGAGTCCTAGCATTGAGCAAAGGGTTGTTGAGGCGGATGTTGGTAGAGATTAATATATGAAGCAGGAGATATGAGATGAAGCGTCATGTGGGAAAATGTTGGGGAGCTTTTGGAATTCGCTAGAGTTGTAATTCGTGTGGGATCACTTGAAGTGTGATTGTCCGCTGTTAGCTAGACTTGGATAAGCTCTTGCATCTGTGGTTGTGTCACCGAGAGGTTGTGAGCGCGGTTGAGGTAATTTTCGACGTATAGAGGATGGTCAGTGGAATGTTTCTTATACCGTAAATATTCGACCCTATTGAGTTGTTAGATATGGGTATGTGTGTAACATGCTCCTTTGGAGAGACGATTGTTGTTAGAATGTTGGATAGGTGTAAAGTGTCCATAAGTTCTATATTTCATGCACATTCCATCTCATATTATTGTTTTTTAAGTACATTTTAGGTATAATTAGGATCATGCATTGCATTTTACAGTATTATGTACCTTGCCATGCTTTTTATTTATTATCTCTTATTTGGTAAAGAAAATGTATTGTTTTAGTTTAGTTTTAGTTTCAGGTGCTAGAGGTTGATAGAAGGAGAGAGGAGCTGAGGACATGATGTTGAGGCAGCAAATTAAGGAGTTGTACTGATGTAGCTCCAGATAGAGACAACAGTTGCCGAGTAGCTGCCGCCGCCATAACTGCCGCCCAAGATAGCAAACTGAGGAGTTGAATATCTAGAGTGCGATCTGTAGAGCAAAAAATCATGATTCTAACGATGTTATCCACTCAATTTTCTGATGACTGTAGCAGGGGGCAGAGCCGACGAAGGAGGAATGCGAGATTACTTGCGGAGTAAGGCAACACGAAGAAGTCCACATTCAATTCAAAGAAGTAAGAATTTAAGGTTGCATTTAATGCAAAAGCTACTTTGAAGACTTCTACTCCAAGAAAGACTAGACCTAGCTAATGCCTATATATACCCATTGTACTTTTACTTCAAAACAACTTAGGTTTTCTCTTAAGCATAGTTTAGGTTTTTTTGCCGCCATTATGTTCTAAAATTCTCTTTGGGTTTGGGTTACGTTGTAATTAGCGTAAGAATGGTTGTTTAGGTTTTAAGTTTTTTTTGCATCAAAGCTTCAATGTTTGCTTATTCCATGTTCTTCATAGTTTTCAATTAAGGTGAAAGATTAGTTGATTACTATCAATTTGTTCGGTATCGAGAGAGTCGAACTCACGAAAGAAGTAAGTACGGTCTAAACCTTAATCAAGTGTTGATCAATCCCACCTAGACATAGGTTAGGGTTTAAGGCGGCTAAAAGAGAACGAACCAAACATTGCTGTCTTTGCACGATTCACGCCGTGACTGGTATTATCTACAATGGGCATCAAAAACATTCTGACTTAGACATAAGCTGGGTCACTTTTGAAGCGTTCTACTAAACCTTGTAGTTCTGCCGAGTTCGCCACCGAGACACACATCCATTCCACTGTCGGGGCAGCGAGAGCGTCACAACAACCTACATGCCATTCCTTGCTGAGGCATCGAAGTTTGGCAGCGCAAAACAACTTATCCTATTCAACGCAGTTTCACACTAAGCAACAGCATAACCCGACCCATTCCATCAACCTGATCTCTTCCCTTCTATTTACTTGTGTTTTATTTACTTTTCTTCTTAAACAATTCAACTTATTTGTGCATTTAGTTTTCCTTTGTGCAGGAGTTACGATTCGAGTCAAGCTATCCAATCCCTGTGGGAGACGATATCTTTTATAATATTACTTGACAAGAGTGTACACTTGCACTCACATTTAGAGAACACTAAAACGCTCTACAAGTTTTTGGCATCGTTGCTGGGGATTGGTAACAGCGAAATTCGTTTTTAATTTATGCACCTTTATTTATTTGCTTTTAATTTTTAGTTTTTATCTTTATTCGAATTTTTTTGACAGTTTCCTTTGCTAGTGCATGACCAGGGCAAACCCAAAAGGAGAAATTGTTTACTTTGACAATATCGAACAAAGAGCAAGAGAACTAAAAAAGGAGATCAGAATAGCCCTAGGGAAAGCTAAAGAAGAGAGAAAAGCAGAGGAAATCATGGAAGAAATAAACGAAAACCCCGCAAAAAATGCTCAGAATGGTAGGGGTGGGCAGCAAGACCCGCCACCCACAGAACAACAGCAAGTTCCACCTAGGCAGCCACCCCTATTCCGCCCAGGCAACCACAATACGTTCGAACCACCCAGGATTATTTGGAACATGACTTCAAAGGGTTTGACCCTACAATGACAGAACCTGAAATTGAGGCGGATCACTTTGAGCTGAAGCCCGTTATGTTTAACATGATCAACACTTTGGGGCAATTTGGAGGGACTACCACAGAAGATGCTCGGCAACACTTAAGAGGATTCCTGGACATATGCAGAGCTTTCAAAATACATGGAGTCCACCAAGATGTGCTAAGGCTGAGGTTATTCCCCTATTCACTGAGGGATAGGGCAAAACAATGGTTGGACAACCAGCCAACATGATCATTCAACACATGGACAAAGTTGTGCAAGTATTTTTTGGATCGTTTCAGCCCATCTAATGTCACAAACAGATTGAGAAATGAGACCACAACCTTCCAACAAGGGGATGATGAGCCAATGTATGAAGCATAAGAGCGGTATCAACAAATGCTTAATAACTGCCCACTTCATTGTTTTCCAGCTTGGACACAAGTGTCAATGTTCTACAACAGGGTGAATTACCCAACCCGAATGATGATCGACGCCTTTGCCAACAGGATCATCCTCAACAGACCACCAGAGGTGGCACTACGGATCCTGAACCAAGCCACCAAAAACGACTATAAGTACCTAACAGCCCGTCGAGGTGACATTTGGCGGCCAGCTACTGTGAATAAAGTAGAAGCCTCAGAATCTGTCAATGCCCGCCTTCACAAACTAACAAAGCTGGTTATGAACATGGTGAAACCCACTGGAAAAGTTTATGAGGCCAAGGTTGTAAAGCCATTCTATGATGAGTGTGGGGGCAACCACGATTCCTCTGAATGTATTGCATATGCCAATTTCATGGGAGGATACGAGAGGAATAGTAGGCCCACCACGAACACATACAACCCTGGATGGAGAAATCATCCAAATTTTGCTTGGAGCAATCCTAAAACTGCTACAAATCTACAACAACAGGGAGGTTACCAGCAGAACCAGTCCAGACATCAAACTTAACAACCACAAAACAATTTACTAGAAGCAACTTTACAAACTTTTATGTCTAACACTAGTGAATTTATTGTTCATACTAATAAATTCATTGGTAAAACTGATTCATTTATGGACAGGATGAAGATGAGGATGAACAACTAGGAAGCTGTGATAAAGAACCTGGATACCCAATTTGGGTAGTTCACTGCGATCTACAGGAGCAGGACAATGGGTGCAACATCTAGTTGTACATAGGTAGCAGCTAAACCCACATGTGAGCATTGGAAGGCCATATCCACCAGAAGTGGGAAACAGTTGGATGAGCCCAGAATGGAAAAGGCAGCAAAGGAACAGCCAACACAGACAAAACTACCTGCCACGACAGCATCAACACCAGCCGCCGAGGCAGATAAGCCTGAAAGTAGCCCTAAGACAAATGATCCTCCACAGATAAAGTTCCCATGCAAGAAGCGTATAGAGGACACCCCTGTGCCAGCACCTTTCCCCTAGATGCTTAAGCAACAGAAGCAAGAGCACTAGTTTAGGAAATTCTTAGATATTCTGAAGCAGGTTCACTTAAACATCCCTCTCATAGAAGCCTTTCAGAACATGCCCAACTATGCAAAATACTTAAGGGACATGGTTTCTAAGAGAAAGAGAATTGGGGAGTTTTAAATAGTTGTTGTAACAGATGAGTACATGGCTATGCTGCACAACAAGTTGTCACCCAAGCAAACAGATCCAGACAGCTTTGTTATACCCTGCAGAATAGGCAACAAGCACGAAACAAAAGCCCTGTGCGACTTAGAGGCTAGCATCAACTTAATGCCTAAGGCAGTCTTCGACAAACTAGGAATTGGGAAAGCCAAACCCACCTCCATCATGCTGAAACTTGCTGATCATTCGTTTGTACAACTGGAGGGCAAGATTGAAGACATCCTAGTACGAGTGGGCAGCCTTATTTTCCCAGCAAACTTCCTCATCTTAGATTGTGAGGCTGATGGAAACACCCCTATCATCCTTGGGCGACCTTTCTTGGCCACATGCAGAACGCTAATAGATGTGGAGCATGAGGAGCTGATCATGAGGGTAGACAATCAAAGCATCAAGTTAAATGTGTTACAACCCTCAAAAAAGGAAAATGAAGGATGCCCAGATGCTCAGGCCGCCAAAATCAGCACTGAGACATGCCATGACATCAGTTGTCACGATAGACCCAAGGGCAGGTTGATGGACTCAACAACACACCACCTAAAAGAGCAAGAGGACCCCCAGGAGGGAAAGACAAGACAAATTACTTCAAGAAGTGGTTATGTCTGGGAGATGCACCCAAATGCACTCCCAACATAACTTAATTATTTTTATTTTTTACTTTTCTTTATTTTTATGTTTTAGGAATAGAGTTTTATTTATTGCAATTTATTTTATGTTAAGATTAGATTTTTAATTAGTTAAATTTATTTTCCACATTTTCATTTTTTAAGAATTTATCTTGGTATTTAATTACCTTTATTTTTATTTCAGGCTTTAGGAATAAAAGAGCTAGATCAAGAAGAAGGCCCAGCAAGGAGCCCGCCACCATCCCGCTGCGGCCGCCAAGGGCGGCCCCGCGCGTAACGGCTAGCTGCCAACGGCTATAGAAATAACAGGCAGAAACCCCGTAACGTGCGCGAGACAACTTGCCCGTTGGACATTTAATGTCGTCCCGGCACCCCTCAGCAACCTCTATTTAAACCTCACTCACCTCACTCATTCACTTTACTTTCACCTCCTTGCTATATTACTTCTTAAATCCATTGCTCTCTTTTCTCTCAATATTTTCTTTTAAGTTTCAGTTATATTTCAACTGTCTCACACATGGCTTCAACATCAACACCCAAACCTACCTTTCAACATTTTTTTCTCCAAGGCAGATGAAAGGAGATATAAAATCAGTTTGCCAAGCAAGCAATTTGGGAGGAGCAAGGATTCCAATACACGGAGCAAACATGTGACCTCAGCTTAGAGCCCACCTTGTTCGAAACCATCCACAACAAAGGATGGGATATATTTGCACGGCAGCCAGAGATGTCCAACATCACAATGGTCAGAGAATTCTATGTCCATCACCCCTTCCCATAGCTACCATTCGTCTATGTCCGAGGGAAGCCTGTCAAGCTGAACGCTGCCGTGATCAACAACTTATACGGCCTAGAGATGGACGAAAACCCCCTACGAGGAATGGAGGCAGTCACTGACGGTTGCCGACTACGACAGACTCAAGGCAAAGCTGTGCGAGCCCAACACGCCATGGTTGGCAGGAAAGCACGACGGCTCTGTCCAAAGCCGTCGTCTGCTTCTTGAGCCCATGCTATGGAATACCTTTATCAAACGTCATCTACTGCCCACCTCCCACAACTCCACTATCGATCGGTCGTGCCTTGCACTCATCCACAACATCTTGGTGAACCGACCCATCAATGTTGGGGAGATCATATGAAAGGAGATCCACAACTGCTTCCGCAAGAAAAGGGCAGGCTGTACTTACCGTCTCTCATCACCGGCCTTTGTTCCAACTTCAACGTCCCAACCAACCCCGAAGATGAGATAACAGCCGCCAAGGAGGGGTGGACCAGAAAAGTCCACCTACAGATGATGCAGGCCGAGGAGACAGAGCACATCACCCCCAGCCAGCCCGCTGCCGCCTAGCCATGCACACTAGCCGCCCCCAGCAGTACTGAAGTTGCCCCGACCAATGAAGTCCTCACTCTGCTGTGCACTCTCATTGACAGCAACAAACGAATCAAGCAGCAACAGTTAACCTTCATGAAGTATGTGGGGTAGGTCCAAGAGGCTTTTGTGGCCTATCTCCTGTAGAAATTCCCAAACGACACCCTCACCCTACCACCCTACCTCACCGATCTAGACGCCGCAGCTGCCCCCAGACAAGGAACATCATTAGTTGCAGTTGCCCGCCATGCCGCCTTCTGCCGCCATATGCCGTCTCCAACACACTACCCATCGTACTCTGCCACCTTCACTTCCAACACAGTGGCATACTCCCTAGAGCGACATCAGCAACATCATTCCCCCGCCTGCACAGTGGCAACGGTGGCCAACACCTCCTCTGATGAGGTAGAGTAGCCACCAACAACAGCAGCAACAACAGCAGAAGTAGCAACACCAATGACGATTGACCCTCTGGCATCCCCGACGGAGGCAGAAACAAGGAAGAGGAAGTGGTACATTATTGCCTCCGAGCCAGTGGACGATGAGACAAAATTGGAAGAAAGTGAGGCCCCTTTTGAAGTCCCTCATGCAGAGCCTCGGAAAGAGCCTTGCCATACTTCTAAGAGAGTCTAGCTGCCACGGGCAGCAAATGTCTCACCTGCCAAATATACCGCCCAGACATTTGTCGGCCGCCGCTTCATCATCCAATCCTCATCCTGCTCCTCAGCAACAAAGACCCAAGACTTCTCTCAACCATCTGCCAACTTCTACTATTTTTTTCTCCTTTCTTTTCTTCTCTTTATTTTATTTTTTTGTTTTTATTCAATTACATTTTTTTCTGTTTTTATTTTATGCATTTATGGTAATGCCTATCTCGAGTTTTGAGGGGTAGCTCTCATTATTTTTGTTTAGGCGTAATTAGTGCATATTAGGTTGCATTATGTACTTGCCTGAGAAAATTAATTGAAATGAAAAACAATTTTAGAACTTGTGTCTATGATAGGATAGTCGATTTAAATTTTCGCACCAAGTTAAAATGAACTTAATTTTGGGGAAAAGTATGAAATAAACTTAGGATTTTTCTATAATTGCCAAAAATTAACAACACTACTATTACTTGTTGAATTTGTTTGAGTTTCTGATAAACATTGTCTGTTGCATTAGTTGTAAAATTCTAACATGGTTGCAGGAAGCTGCTAGGGCAGGTAACAAATAGGAAAAAAACAAAAGCACTGCCAAGTCATGCAAAAGAAAATTTTATGTTGTCTATCCCTAGAGGTGCCCGAAATAGGCTCTATGAAGAATCATCTGCGAGGACACTCCACTGCTATCAAAGTCCATGAATCTGAAAATCTTGAAGTGACAGAAAAATTAGCATGAGTGAATGAAAGTCTTCACGGGATGACTCTACTCCATGGGTTCAGGGTTTTGTAGTTTGCTCCTATCTTAATTTTAGACCTAGAAGAGTAGTTGTGATGAGTTGAAGCCCTTATTGCCATGATTATTTAATTGTGCTTAATTATGCTCATGACAGCATCACCATTTACTTAGAATAATCATTAGATTCAACATGTACACAGTTCTGCACACACTTCACTGGCATTATAGTTTAATTTTGAGGTAATTCATGTTATTTCCCTCTCACTAATCTAATGACAGGTGCCACGACCTTGAGGTGTTAAATCAAGTTTAAGACATATTTTTTTCTTTTTGATTAGTTTAAAGGGCAAGTATGTTTAGGTTGCATTGCTTGAGGACAAAAAATCGTTCGAGTTTGGGGGTGTGTAAAGTGTCCATAAGTTCTATATTTCATGCACATTCCATCTCATATTATTGTTGTTTTTAAGTACATTTTAGGCATAATTAAGATCATGCATTGCATTTTACAGTACTCTTTACTTTGCCATGCTTTTTATTTATTATCTCTTATTTGGTAAAGAAAATGTATTGTTTTAGTTTCAGGTGCTAGAGGCTGATAGAAGGAGAGAGGAGCTGAGGACATGATGTTGAGGCAGCAAACCAAGGAGCTGTACTGATGCAGTTCCAGATAGAGATAGCAACTGTCGGGTAACTACCGCTGCCATACCTACCGCCTACGACAACAAACTGAGGAATTGGAGAACTGGAGTGCGATCTATAGAGCAGAAAATCCTAATTCTAACGATGCTATCCACTCAATTTTTTGATGACTGTAGCAGCGGGCAGAGCCGTCGAAGGAGGAATGCGAGATTACTTGCGGAGTAAGGCAACGTGAAGAAGTCCACATTCAACTCAAAGAAGTCAGAATTTAATGTTGCATTTAATGCAAAAGCTAATTTGAAGACTTCTACTCCAAGAAGGACTAGACCTAGCTAATCCCTATATATACCCATTGTACTTTTACTTCAAAACAACTTAGGTTTTCCCTTAGGCATATTTTAGGTTTTCTTGCCGCCATTATGTTCTAAAATTTTCTTTGGGTTTGGGTTATGTTGTAATTAGTGTGAGAACGGTTATTTAGGTTTTAAGTTTGTTTTTTCAATAAAGCTTCAAGGTTTGCTTATTCCATGTTCTTCATAGTTTTCAATTAAGGCGAAAGATTAGTTGATTACTATCCATTTTTTCGGTATCCAAAGAGTCGAACTCACGAAAGAAGTATGTACAGTCTACACCTCAATCAAGTGTTGATCAATCCAACCTAGACATAGGTTAGGGTTTGAGGCGACTAAAAGAGAACGAACCAAACATTGTTGTCTTTGCATGATTCATGTCGCCACTGGTACTATCTGCAGTGGGCATCAACAACATTCTGACTTAGGCGTAAGCGGGATCACTTTTGAAGCGTTCTATCGAACCTTGTAGTTCTGCTGAGTTCGCCACTGAGACACATATCCATTCCACTGCCGGGGCAGCGAGAGCGTCACAACAGCCTACTTGTCATTCCTCGCCGAGGCAGCGAAGTCTGGTAGCGCAAAGCAACTTATCCTATTCAACACAGTTTCACACTAAGCAGCAGCATAACCCGGCCCATTCCATCAACCTGATCTCTTCCCTTCTATTTACTTGTGTTTTATTTACTTTTCTTCTTAAACAATTCAACTTATTTGTGCATTTAATTTTCCTTTGTGCAGGAGTTACGATTCGAGTCAAGCTGTCCAATCCCTGTGGGAGACGATATCTTTTATAATATTACTTGACAAGAGTGGGCACTTGCACTCATATTTAGAGAACGCTAAAACGCTCTACAATAAGATATGTCCTTTGATTGTTCAAGATCATGTGTTTACTGTCGATTTGACGGAGTTGTAATTTTGTGTTTGTAACATGATCTTGGGTATGGATTGGTTGGTTAAGCATACAATTTTGGTTGATATTGGAACTAAGCGAGTTTCGTTGAAACTTGCCGATGATTATGAAGTTGTGGTGGCGGTGAGAATATCAAATTCTTATCCAATGTTGTTCAACTTTGGAAGCGCAGAAGTTGTTGGAATTAGGATGTCAAGCATACTTGGCATATGTTATGGATCCGAATATGAAGGAGGTACGACCCCAAGATATTCGTATACTTTGCAATTTTTCGAAGGTGTTTCTAAAAAAGTTGTCTGAATTGCCGCCGAATAGAGAGGTAGAGTTTTGCGTCGTTACGTATGCATATATGGTTATGGTGTCCATTACTTTGTATCACATGGCGTTGAAGGAGTTAAAGACGTAACTTTAGGAGTTGTTGGATCGTGGTTTCATTAGACCTAGTGTTTTACCTTGGGGAGCACCGATGTTGTTCGTGAAGAAGAAAGATGGCACTATGAGGATGTGCATTAATTATCGGCAACTAAACAAGTTGATGATTAAGAATAAGTATCCTTTGTCGCGGATTGACGACCTATTTGATCAATTTCGGGCATTATAATTTCTTGGTGATGTCATTTGGGTTGACGAATGCGCTTGCAGCTTTCATGGATATGATGAATCGGGCGTTCCATGAATTCTTGGATCATTTTATGATAGTGTTTTTTATGATATCCCGATGTACTCTCGTACCGAGGAGGATCTTGATAAACATTTGCAGACTGTTTTGCAAGCCTTGTTTTATAATCAGCTTTATGCTAAGTTGAGCAAGTGTGAGTTTTGGATTAACGAAGTGGTTTTCCTTGGTCATGTTGTTTCGGTCGAAAGTATTTGTGTAGATCCACAAAAGATTGAGGCGGTTGTGAGTTAGAAGCAACCTAAGTCGGTAACAGAGGTTCGCAGTTTCTTGGGGTTGGCAGGTTATTATCGGTGTTTTGTAGATGGTTTCTCAAATGTTGCTGCTCATTTGACTAAGTTGTTGCAGAAGGATGTTCATTTTAAGTAGACGAAAGCTAGGAAACAAGCTTTTAAAAAATTGAAGGAAGCTTTGATGCAAGCTCTGATCTTGATTCAACCTGAGTCAGGAAAAGAGTTTGTAATCTATTGCGATGCATCTTATGTTGGGCTAGGGTGCATGTTGATGCAGGATGGTAGAGTTGTGGCTTATGCATCTAGGTAGTTAAACATGCACGTGCACAACTATCCTACGCATGACATTGAATTGGCCGCAGTGGTGTTTGCGTTAAAGATTCAGAGGCATTACCTTTATGGTAAAAAGTATGTGGTGTATATGGATCATAAGAGTTTAAAGTATTTGATGTCATAGAAGGAGTTGAATTTTAGGCAATGTAGATAGTTGGAGTTGCTTAAGGATTATGATTTGACGATTGGGTATCATCATGATAAGGCTAATGTTGTGGTCGATGCTTTGAGTGGGAAGGTTGTTGTGGAGTTGAGGGTGATGTTTGCGTGGTTGAGTTTGTCACGGGATAGTGGTTTGATAGTAGAGTTGCAAGTGAAATCGTCTTTGGTGCAATTAATTAAAGAGAAGTAGTTGTTTCACAATTCATTGGTACCACATGTTACGGATATAACGGATTGTAATCCAACATACTTTTTTGTTGTTGTTGATGATGGTGTTTTACACTTTAATGGTCGAGTAGTGGTGCCCGAAGATGTTGAATTAAGGTGCACTATTTTGACCAAAGCACATAATAGTTCTTTGGGTAAAGTATGTCAGGTACCACCGAACAATAGGGTGTGACCTGTTTTTACCATCAATCTTTCAATTGGTCCAAACTTATCATCAAATTTTATTTTTCGACTCGTTTATACCACCCTGCCGTTAAATCGTTAACTCCGTGATGACATGGACACTGCACCAAAACGACGTCGTTTTGGTGCCGCTATTTTGATAATAAATGACCCAAAACGACGTCGTTTTGCTAGCGAAAATATGTAAAAATCATACAATCAATGGGATTCAAACCTAGGACCTTAAGCATAAAAAACAACCTCTTAACCACCAAGCCAACCTAATATCTTTGAATTAGTTTTAGCACAAATAATATATATTCACAATTGTAGTTTGTCATATAAATATATTATTTCTAATATAAAAATATTCAAATATTGGTATACATATATTAATACATAAATAATAAATTAAATGAAAATATATAAATATTTTTATATTATTAATAATATTAAATATATAAATAGATAAATATATTATTATAAAAACTAAAGACTAATTTTCAAAACAAAAATTTGTTTAAAAAATCTAAAATTCGACAAAATCTTAACCCATAAACCCTAACTCTAAACTATAAACCCTAAAATTTTATTCATAAACAAATAATATTAAAATATATAAACAAATAATATATTATTATAAAAACTAAAATATTGATTTAAAAAATATAAAATTTTCAAAATTTACGAAAAGACCTAAAAATTCACCAAAATCTTAAAGTTTTGGGGTTAGGGTTAGGGTTTAGGGTTTAAGATTTTGGTGAATTTTTAGTAATTTTCGTAAATTTTGAAAATTTTATATTTTTAAATCAGTTTTTTAGTTTTTATAATAATATATTATTTTTTTATATATTTTAATATTATTTGTTTATGAATAAAATTTTAGGGTTTAAAGTTTATAGTTTAAGGTTAGGGTTTATGGGTTTAGGGATTAATATTTTTTCGAATTTTAGATTTTTAAACAAATTTTGTTTTGAAAATTAGTCTTTTAGTTTTTATAATAACATATTTATCTTTTATATATTTAATATTATTAATAATATAAAAATATTTATATATTTTCATTTAATTTATTATTTATGTATTAATATATGTATACCAATATTTGAATATTTTATATTAGAAATAATATATTTATATGACAAACTACAATTGGGAATATATATTATTTGTGCTAAAACTAATTCAAAGATATTAGGTTGGCTTGGTGGTTAAGAGGTTGTCTTTGATGCTTAAGGTCCTAGGTTCAAATCTCATTGAGTGCACAATTTTACATATTTTCGCTAGCAAAACGACGTCGTTTTGGGTCATTTATTATCAAAATAGCGGTACCAAAACGACGTCGTTTTGGTGCAGCGTCCATGTCATCACGGAGTTAACGATTTAACGGCAGAGTGGTATAAACGAGTCGAAAAATAAAATTTGGTGGTAAGTTTGGACCAATTGAAAGGTTGATGGTAAAAACAGGTCACACCCTATTGTTCGGTGGTACCTGACATACTTTACCCTAGTTCTTTTGCTATATGTAGACTCTCGGCGTGGATGAATAATTGTTGGCAATAGAGCTTAAAATGTATAGAAAATGTAGAAATAGTGCCAGGAAAGTTTATTGCGTGCAAGTATATACGATCTGCAAGTAATACAACGGTTAAGCTGAGTGTCGATCCCACAGAGATTGCATTTGGAATTCGATCGCTTTGCTAATTACTTGTCTTGTGAAAAAGATAATGAAAGTACGAAAAGTGAATTCGATCATTTTGATGTAGAGTGGTTTTGAATAATGAAAAGATAATGAAAGTACGAAAAGTGAATTATAAAGTTGGCAATGAAGGTGTCTTAGCAAATGACGAGCGTTGGCAAGGAGTGCCTGGTTTTCACGCTATTCATGCAATGTCAGCCTTTAATAAATCATGTCTTGGCATTATTTTTCGAGCAAATTCAAAGGTTGAAATGCCTCTGTCGATAGCATTACCCTAAATTAATCATGGAAAAACCCTTTTATATCTATAGTGAATGTTTTTCATAAATAAATTAAATTAAGTGTCAATCTTTACTCCTGAGGGGTAGATTTCATTCTCGAAGTAAGTTCATCGACTTGAACATCTTCTCTCGAAGCATCTTACTTCAGTATCTAGCATCTGATCTTCGCCACCCAAGTCAGTTATGATATTAAGTTGCAATAGGCTAACTTTGCCAACCAACGCTTGTCATAGTATTTTAAAAAGGGAGTGCCAGCTATCGCTTGGCAACACACTTAAAAACCGTAAACATGTTAGATAGGAAAAATAGTGTCGAGGTAGTGTTGATTTGTTAAAAACTAAACAAAAACATAGCGCTCAAACGCAACCACCCTTTACCAACTATGAAATTAGTTCATGGTGAGGGTATCAACCAAAAAACCATTATCATTTTTAACATCCATCATCATTAAAACTAAGTAAAAATAAAATAACAACAAAGAGGATGGGCTAGAATAGGGTCTCTCGATGTAGCTCTTCACAGCCAGGCTCTTGGTCGAATGTTGAACCTTATCTCTGATCACTCTCCTTCCTTTTTCCGCCCTTCAATTTTGCTTTAATCGAGTTTAAATAGGACTCCATGGATAACCTAGGATTAGCTTGGATTTGAATTTAAACGTGCGGGGATAAGGGAGGTGAGGTGATCATCTTATCCAACGTTTAAATCATAAGGCTGATCAAATTAGGGCTGACATCATCGTGCCATTGCTCTTCTGGCATCGCAGCTCGGCATGGTACTGCCAACCGCGCTTGGCACATTTTGTCCGCTATTTTTTAGAGATTGATTCAATCTATATTTTCTCACAGCCTGATCTGGTCCTATTTTTTCAGGCTCAACATCTTCTTGACATGACATCAAATGTTCTTCTCTTCCAACCTGTGCTTGGCATTAAAGGTATTTCTATGCCAGCGACTACTCGACATCCTCCTTGGCGTTGTCTCCTTCTTGGGCTAACATGCTCATGATCTGCCCGCTGTTGTGCCATCAACTATGCCAACCTGCAGAAAGGTGCCAAAAAGAACCCTTCACATTGGCATAACACTGAATCCTTACTCTTTATGCAATGCATTATTTCGCGACCTAAATGCAACTAAATGTACTTAAAAGACAAGGAATAGCATGTGAAATAAGCATAAAAATTAGTAATTTTGGAGCATCGACACTCCCCCACACCTAGCTCATTGCTTGCCCTCAAGTAATGAAAAAAATAAATATAGTCTAAGGTCATGAAGAGTGCATGATGTGCGGGCAATATGCATCAAATATCCTTTCACTCCCTTATCCAATTTTACTTCCAAGACTTTGATTTTTTTATTTTTTTTAAAAAAAAATTCTTCTGTCAAAGGTATGCGATTTTTTAATTGTTGGCATTAGATTAGGGTAGCGTCATGCACTGTTTAGCGTGAGATATAAGAGTGAGCATACCACGAATACCCACGTTAGTCCATATTAAATCACTTACTAACCTATTACACTCATACCTTAAGTCATGTTGGCTTGAGAACTAAGAGGGGCAAACCACAAAGCCCCAAGTTAATAATTTTTCCTAGGCAGAGGAATGTTCTAAAGTTCTTCATCATTTGGCACACATTGATGCATTATCTCTTTTTACCTTGGCATTTTATTTATTATTTTTTAGAATCTAAGCATAGTTTCAAACAATCTAAGTTTGCTAGGGAACTAGATACATACCACGTGTTAAGTGTAAATTCAATTCCCTAAACTAGAGATCAAGTGGCAAGTAATCATAGCATACTATCTTGCTGGAATATACACCTAAAGATTTTAAAATTCCTCATCGGATAGACACCTAGGTCAAATTAAACTTGCCTAACAAATGTTAACATGTTTCAAAAATCGACCGAGACAAAATTTTATTTTTCACTTATTTTAGTGGTTCAGTATACATGACTGTAACTCTAATGTTTTGATATAATAATCGAAAAATGTTTTAGAGAAAGTTAAAAAGAATTCAAAACTATTTCTAAAGTCCAAACAACTTGAAACTATGTTTAGGGAATGTTTTAAGAGGTTTTTACATGTTTTAAAGCCAATTTAAACAAAACCATCCAGGTGTTTAGATACGTGTCATTACAGTGTCAAAGTGTTTCGAAACTGGTTTCGAAACGGTCTTTTCTGGATGAGAATTTTGCCCAGCATTTCGATACGGACTATGCCGTTTCGATACGCCTACGTGGCATCAACCTCAACGGTCATAAACCCCCTAATGACTATTTCCCAACTAACATTTAAATATAGATCGTTTCGATACGGGCGTTTCGGTACGACCAAGGGCGTTTCGATACGGGTGTTGCATCAGACTGCAATAACTCTTTCTACTGAAGAGTGTTTCGAAGCGGGTTCGAGCGTATCGAAACGGGGAGCTGTAGAACTGCATTTATGGTGAGAAATTAAGTCTCCAACGGCTCCAATTCAACCCCAACGGCTAGTAACGTCTACAAACTCATTAAGGAGTATAAAAGGGACCTCCAAGCATCTAGTAATGGTCAATACTTCAATTGTCAACAACAAATGATCAAGAAATTGTCTTAGTGCTTATTTGTCATTTCTTTGTATAGACAAACACTGGTGAGCTAAAATTGTTAGATTTGCTCAAGTGTTTTAAGTTTTGGGTGAGAGCTAAATTGTGCAAACAAATACCTATTAGAGGGATTTGAGTTTGCTTATTTCTTATCTCTGGTAAAGAGGGTTTGATCAAGGCTTTGGGTAGAAAGCTTGATCGGTGTATAAAGGTTTCCTCCTTAGCCTAGAAAAAGGGACGAATCAATAGTGGATTGATGGCAAATCCTTAGTGAAAGCTAAAGTAGTGGATGTAAACCTTGGTTAGAAGGTTGAAACATTATAAATCATTGTGCCCTTATCATTTCTAGCTTCCACACCTCTCACACCCAAAATTCCACTTCTCCACCACTTGGCGAGTAAGAACGGTTGAAGGAATCGAGCACCGTAAAACACAACAATTAGTATCAGAGCTTCGCTCAATTGAAGAGGATTAACATCCTATTGAGAAGATCCAGCAAGCTCGATCATCATTTCAATCAACCAGCTCAATGGCGTAATCCATCTACATATCGCCTTTCTTCGAGGAAACTCACTATGCTCATTGGAAGACAAATATAAAGTTCTTCATAAATTCAAGGGGCTACAAGCTATGGGACATAGTAGAAGATGGTTCGTTCGTGCCTCAACGAAGTAAAGCGAAATGGAGTGCTAAAGATCGCAAGAAGATGGAGCTTCATTGCAAATCCTTGAACATCCTCTATTGTGCTTTTGGCCCAACCATCTATGAGAAGATGTCTTCTTGTGAGAGTGCCAAAGAGGTATGGGACAAGCTTGAAGTCACATACGAAGGAACCGATGAAGTAAAGGAGACCAAGATCAGCCTCCTCAACCTAGCATATGAGAACTTCAAGATGGATCCGGAAGAGAACATCGAGAAGATGTTTGATAGGTTCTCCACTACCACAAATGGTCTCAAAGGCTATGAAGAAGCCATCTCGGAAGAGAAGCTTGTCTGAAAGCTCATCTACTCACTTCCCGAGTCATGGGACTCAAATAGTCTGCCATCATCGAAGCTAAGAATTTGAAGACCTTGAAGCTTGATGAACTCATAGGGTCACTTCTCACTCATCAAATAATGAAGAAAAACAAAGAAGATGGGAAGAAGAGGGAAGAAATTAGAGCTATGGGGAAGAATAAGATCACAGAGCTTGGCATCAACGCAAGTGCCATTGCTCTTAAATCCTCCACATGCCATCATGTAGATTCAAGTGAAGAGGAGGATGGAGAAGAAGAGATAGTTCATCTCTTTAAGAAGTGTGCCCCATTCATGAAGAAAGCATTTAGAGAGCTTGAACGAGAATCTATGAAAAAGAAGAGGGCAAGCAGTTCAAGCAATAAGAAGAAGGCATATGTGGCTACTTGGAGTGATGAAGACTCCACCGACGATGAACAAGCCAACCTTTGCCTTATGGCCATCGAAGAAGATTCAAGGGTAACTTCTAATTCATCTACTTCATGTTCATACTCTTTTGATGAATTACAAGATGCCTATGATGATTTGGTTTTAGAGTTTCAAAATCACATTTTGAAAAACAATAAAATGATTTCAAAGTTGAAAATTCAAAATGATTTGATTTCTAAAACCAAACTTGAACTTGAAGCAAAACTCGAAGAGTTTGAACAAAAATGTTTTGAATTACAAAATTTGCTTCATAAATTTCAAGAAGAAAAAGATTTGATTTCCAAAGAGCTTCAAAAGAAAAATAATTTTGGAAAATCAAATTTTTATGTAAGACAATCTAGTGCCCCTAGATTTGTAAATGGTAAATGTTTTAGAAGTGTTTGGGTCCCAAAAGGACTAACCACTTCAACTAAAAAGGATGAAATTGAAAAATGGATTCCTAAGAGGACTAAGTTTTGTGCTACTAATGTCTATGGATCTAAAGCAATTTAGATACTAAAAATTACTTGATTGTATTTTGCTAGGTGTGATGGAGAGTGATCAACAAGTCAAAAATTGAGGGGGAGTTCCATACACACAAATGAAGAACACTTGAAGAAGGAAGGCTTCACATCCTCCCTTAGGTTCAAGTGCGGTAAAATCTAGTTGCTTTTGTTTGATTTATTTTTTTATTTCAACTAGATGATCATATATGTTGGACTAACATTTTGATGATGCTTTGAGTAAGGGGGAGCCATTTTAAAACCAAAAATTCTAAATTTTTTCATCTTTTCAAACCTCCTAAGTTATTTTGAACTTAATGTCTTTTGAATTCTTTTTGATATAATAAAAAAAGGGAGGGATGATTTGAAAAATTAAATTTTCAAATGAATAAGGGGAGCTTTAATTGATTTCAAATCTTTCATCTCTTATTCACATTTTTAAAATTAAGGGAAAACTACACCAGTGACCACCGAAGATATTGGGGATACCTATTTGAACCACCGAACTAAAAAAAACGTCAATCACACCACCAAACTTATTAAATCAACCTATTTTGACCACCGCCGTTAAAAAATTAACGGAGGGGTGACGGAAGTGCCACGTGGCAGTTAACAGGACATTTTTAAAATTACATGTTTAGTCCCTGTTATTTACTTATTAAATCAATTTGATCCTAATTTTATTTTAATTAAATAAAAATTAATCAACCAATCAAATTATGACACGTGTCATCACCCAATTGGATTAATTTAATTTAATTTATTTAATATTTAATATATTTTTTCCTCCAATCAGGTGGTGACACATGTCACCACCTGGTTAAAGGAAATTTAAAGAAGAAAATGAAAATGGTGTTATGGTGGTTCGAACTTGGGACCAAGGGGATAAAACCCCCAAACTTTAACCATTGAACCAAACTACTCTTAGTGTTATTATTTGCACCTTTTATATACATATATTATGAAAAAGAAAAATTATTTGGCCACGCTATCGCCCTTGGAAGGTCAATTTCTATTTAATTGATTGCATTGAAAGCAGAATTGATGATTTAAGTTGAAATTATGAGTTTCAAGGTTAGGCTTTTCTCATGTTTGTTACTATAGGTGAAAAAGCAGTGAGGGAATACAGTTGGAGTATATTGCAGTTTTTCTTGCGGTTCTGTTCCCTGGTGCACTAGTTGCTTTTGATCACGATTTGCTGCTGTCGTTGCCTCGGTTAACTTCTCTTCGCGTATATTGTGCTGGCATTTGGCATAATGCAGTGGTAATCTCACAAATTTATACTGAGTCTTTCGTGCTTAGATGACATCTCGGTCTCTTAGGCTTAGTTTAGCATTGTACTTGGAATTGGATTGTGCAAACACTTTGGTTTGTCAAACCATGGTGCAAAGCTCGAATTTTGAATCCGTTTACCTATAGCATAATGCAGTGGTAATCTCGGAAATCTATAATCAGTGGCTAACGTTTAGATGATTTCTCGATCTTCTTAGGGTTAGTTTAGCATTTTAGTTGGGCTGCAAAGCTGAAATTTTGAACCCGCATTGGCATAATGCAGATGTATCATGTTTAGGTTATTTCTTCATCGGCTTAAGCTTAGTTTAACATTGTATTTGTGTTGCGAAACACTGGTTTTTCCGACCATGGTGCAAAACTGAAAATTTTAATCCTTTTACATATAGCATTGTCATTTTGGTCGAAATTAGAGTTTGAAAACCTTACTGTAATGGCGAAAGTAGCTTAATTTAATGCACCTGTAACTTTTAATTCTCCCCCTTGTAGTTCTGTGCAATTTGTGGATTGTTGTTGTTCCTGCAGCCGGTGATCCTGTTTCATTTTACATACACGCTGAGAGCCATTTGGTATTGCACTGCAAGTATTTACTTGTTTCTTTTTGTTTTACTCATTTTATTCTTTTTCATAAGATATGTATATAAAAGGTGCAAATAATAACACTAAGAGCAGTTTGGTTCAATGGTTAAAGCTTGGGGTTTTATCCCTTTGGTCCCAAGTTCGAACCACCATAACATCATCTTCATTTTCTTCTTTAAATTTCCTTTAACCAGGTGGTGACACGTGTCACCACTTGATTGGAGGAAAAAATATATTAAATATTAAACAAAATAAATTAAATTAATCCAATTGGGTGATGACACGTGTCATAATTTGATTGGTTGATTAATTTTTATTTAATTAAAATAAAATTAGGATCAAATTGATTTAATAAGTAAATAACAGGGACTAAACATGTAATTTTAAAAATGTCCTGTTAACTGCCACGTGGCACTTCCGTCACCCCTCCATTAATTTTTTAACGGCGGTGGTCAAAATAGGTTGATTTAATAAGTTTGATGGTGTGATTGACGTTTTTTTTAGTTCGATGGTTCAAATAGGTATCCCCAATATCTTCGGTGGTCACTGGTGTAGTTTTCCCTAAAATTAAAGGGGGTAATCCCAAACAAATTTTCAAGTTGGTTTTATTATATCAAAAAGGGGGAGATTGTAGAACTAATGTTTTAATATAATAATTGAAAAATGTTTTGGACAAAGTTAAAAAGAATTCAAAACTATTTCTAAAGTCCAAACAACTTAAAACTATGTTTAGGGGAAGTTTTAAGAGGTTTTTACATGTTTTCAAAGCCAATTTAAAAAAACCATCTATGTGTTTCGAAACACCCCTAGGTGTTTTGATACGGGTCTTTACAGAGTCAAAGTGTTTCGAAACTGGTTTCGAAACGGTCTTTTCTGGATGAGAATTTTGCCAAGTGTTTCAATACGGACTATGCTGTTTCGATATGCCTACGTGGCATCAGCCTCAACGGTTATAAACCCCCCAACGACTATTTCCCAACTAAAATTTAAATGCAGATCGTTTCGATACGGCCAAGGGTGTTTCAATACGGGTGCTGCATTAGACTGCAACGACTCTTACTACTTGAAGAGTGTTTCGAAACGGGGTCGAGCGTTTCAAAATGGGGAGCTGCAGAACTTCATTTATGGTGGGAAATTAAGTCTCCAATGGCTCCAATTCAACCCCAACGGCTAGTAACGGCTACAAACTCATTAAGGAGTATAAAAAGGACCTCCAAGCATCTAGTAATGGTTAATGCTTCAATTGTCAACAACAAATGATCCAGAAATTGTCTTAGTGCTTATTTGTCATTTCTTTGTATAGACAAACACTAGTGAGCCAAAATTGTTAGATTTGCTCAAGTGTTTTAGATTTTGGGTGAGAGCTAAATTGTGCAAACAAATACCTATTAGAGGGATTTGAGTTTGCTTATTTCTCATCTATTGTAAAGAGGGTTTGATCAAGGCTTTGGGTAGAAAGATTGATCGGTGTATAAGGGTTTCCTCCTAAGCCTAGAAAAGGGGACGAATCATTAGTGGATTGATTGGAAATCCTTAGTGGGAAGCTAAGGTAGTGGATGTAGACCTTGGTTAGAAGGTTGAACCACTATAAATCATGCCTCCTTATCATTTTTAGCTTCCACACCTCTTACACCCAACATTCCACTTCTCCACCACTTGGCGAGCAAGAACGGTTGAAGGAATCGAGCACAGTAAAACCCAACAATTGGTATCAGAGCTTGACTAAATTGAAGAGAATTAACATCCTATTGAGAAGATTTGGAAAGCTCGATCATCATTTTAATCAACCGGCTCAATGGCTCAATCCATCGACATATCGCCCTTCTTCGACGGAACTCACTATGCCCATTGCATGACAAAGATGAAGTTCTTCATAAAGTTAATGGACTACAAGCTATGGGACATATTAGAAGATGGTCCGTTCGTGCCTCAACAAAGTAAAGCGGAATGGAGTGCCGAAGATAGAAAGAAGACGAAGCTTAATTGCAAAGCCTTGCACATCCTCTTTTGTGCTTTTGGCCCAACTATGTAACACGCCAATTTTGCACTTAGAAGTTTAGGGTCTGAACCAGACCGGTCTGATTTTCGGTTCGAATATAAAAGGAGGTTTTAGGGAAAGCCTAGTTCAGGATGTTTTAAAAATATGGAAAATATCTAAAAATCCTCTTTTAATATATATAAGAGAGTGGTGAAATCAATTTTACAAAATAAGGTTTGGAAATACTACATTTCGGTGTAGTGACTAAAATGCAATTTTTGAAAAGTTTAGTGGTGACTGTTTTGTAAGAATTGAAACTTTGAATCTTTAAGGAGCTAATTTACCCGAAAATGGTTTCTCCAGATTTTTCCTTAATTTGGGTGATTTAATTAATGTTTTAATTAATTAAAAGAAAAAAAGGGAAACTACTTTTTGGAATTTCATAACTACCTTTTCCTAAATATTTCTCATTCCTTTTTCTCTCAAAATCCCATCATCCAAAGACTTTTTCTCCAACAACTTTTGCATTGATCTTCACTTCAATTGATGAGATTTCTATCATCAATTAATTTCTAATCAATCTTGCATCAAATCCTTTTGATTTTCTCATTGAATTTTCAAGGAAATTGACTCAAATCAAGGAGAAATCACCATTTAGAGGTAAGATTGTTCTTCTCCTTTAAATACTCAGTTCTTTACTGAAATTCCCAAGTTGTCAATCCTTAATTTAAGTTTTGTAAATGGTTTTAATGTTAAAAACTTGATTTTGGCTTAAAACTCAAGTTTTGTAAGAAATCTTGAATAATTTCGTTGTTATTGTTTGGGCTCTATTTTGAGATGGTTCTTTAATGTATTTTGGATGTCTAATGATGTTGAAATGAGATTTTATCAATGCAATCCCAAATAGGTTGTATTTCCTAAGTTTTTGCTTATGTAAATGGTGATTTTTGAGGTGTTTTTGGTGTTCTATTATAGATGTAGGTATAAGGACGAGTTTATGTTTATTTTGGATGTTAATTGATGTTTAGAAATGGTTAGAAGTGATAGATCTTGGCTGAGTTAAGTTTTGGAAGAGTTTGGAGGTGTTTTCGGTTGTGTTTGGTAGCCGAAACGTTGGTTCTGGGTAAAGCAGCGGGTTGAGATGTGTTGGCTGAAGATTTCAATGCATTATGATGCATTAATCCTCTGCTTTGATGTGTTTAAAACAGGGGAGACATCTTCGGACACTTTTGGAGTTGATCCGGAGGCTTGATTGGCGTTTCGGCAAGCGTGCGAAACGTAATTGGTGAGTGGAGTTGGATTTCCAGCTTTGAAACAATTATTTGAAGGTTTTGGGAGCTTAGTTTAAGTCTAAACAACTTAGCTAAGCTCAAGAGTAAGTTTTCGGAAAAACTCCCTCGGATGTGCTATGAAGTGGATTGATGCATTGGTTATAAATTGCATGTTTAAATTCTGTTTTGAAAGCATGTTTTAGCATGGTTAATGCTGGTTTTGAAAGCCATGTTTTGAAGGATGCTAAAGGTAGGAGATCCTTGGTTTGGTATACTATTAATATGGTTTTGATGTATAGTGATGCATGATGTTAAATGGCTTGATTAATGCTTTAAAACAGTGAATTGTTGATGGTAAATGATGTATATTGGCAAGTGATGTATTGGTTTTAAAGTACTTGAATCAGATATAGTTAGCCTGCTATAGGATTGGGTGCACCGTAAATAAAGTCACCTTGGATGTCGAGGGGTTGTGATTGTACCGTAAACTCCATCCAAGTACCCTAAGGAGTGAGGTAAGATCACAACGGTGGTTAAAAGTCCGTGTGTGGATCTTGTGTTATGTGTCCCTTGCTCTCGTTAGTGGAATTATACAACTACCGATGAGTGATGTTGAGGGGTTGTGATTGTACCGTTAAACTCCATCACGGGTGTTGAAGGGTTGTGATTGTACCGATAAACTCCACCTTCTGTTGTTCGGTAGTGTGTATGAATCGTACGGGACAACGCTTGTAATCCGCGTAACCGATTGTGTTTTGTGTTGTAAATGGTTATGAATTATCACTTGAAAGCCAATATGATGTGTTGATTATAATGAAGCATGAGATGCTTGTAAAGTATGCAAGGTTGCATGAAAAGGGATGAGCATGAGTTTAGAAAGCCTTGTTGAAAGTGTTTTCTAAAATGCATTATTGTGTTGTTTTCTTTAGAGCATGCCTCACTAAGCAATTGTGCTTATGCTCTCTCTCTTGTACCAATAATGCAAATAATTGAAGTGTTTAACGGCAACAAGGAGGCTAGAGTGTCCAAGGGAAACCAAGCTCATGTATGGTGATGTTTCATACACTATTAGTTTTGGTAATTTGGCAATGGGAACCTAAGATGTGTTTTGGGAGATGTGTTGAACTCCCTAGGTTGTGGCATGTTGTTTTTGATGGTTTGAATTTGTAAATGGCCTTTTAATGCTTGTTTTGGAGATTGGTTGATTGATTGGTTTGGATAATAGGAAGCATGCCTATAGATATGTGAAATTCCATGTTTGATGTTATGAATGTGTTTAGGAGTTACAAACATGCTCCTTATATGTATGATGACTTGTTGTCATGACTAGGAAGTCATTAGGTTGTGTTTGAATGGATTTATGTATGAAAAACTAGCAAAATCTGCAGCTTCTGGACAAACCGTATCGGAACACCCACTGGCGTTTCGAAACGGGGGCCTGTAATGGCGTTTGTGTTTCGAAACGGCTGGAGGCTGTTTCGGAACGATCAATTCCGTTTCGAAATAGGTGACCTTTGGGCACTGATTTGAATGGTGTTGAGGTTTGTAGGCTTTACGTTTAAGTCCCGAAAGTTGTATTTGCAATTGTATGAGTTCAAGATGTTCAATTAAGATGAAATTTGACAGGGAAGCATGTAATATGACTAATTTAATATTGGTGACTTGAAAATCAGTTATGACCTTCTAATTTACAGAAATTACATTTTGGTCCCTAATAGTTGTTTATTGTGCAATTGAGTCCCTTTCTAAAATTCGATCGATGTGCTTTACATGTATATGAATCTTGAGTGTACACCTAGGGTTAACATGTATATAGAAAAGATTAAAAAGAAAAAAATGGTTGTTAATCAAGGTTGACTTTCGGGTTGACTTTGATTTTCCCCGTGTAATCTCCGTAGTTCGGTCAACCGTCTAGGTCGAGCTAAGGGGGTTACATTTGGTGGTATCAGAGCTTGGTTCTCGTTGTAATTGGGATTGTTATGTGGGTGATGTATGTGTTTTTGCATGATGGACCTTTTAAGTGAAGGAATGTTTTATGTATTGTGATGTATGGTTGCAATTGTGATGTTATGCTATGTGAAGCATGTTAGGGGAACCCATTGCCATATCAAAACTAATGAAAGGAATTGTTTTTGGAAAATGAGCTTGAGTACTTGGATTACTTACCTTGTTGAGCCTAATTATGTTTATTGTATTGTGTCAGTGCATTGTTTTCTTATAAATGGGGCATCGTAGAGAGATGATGATGCATACGAGAGCTATGGCTCAGAACGAGAATGAGGAACATGCTGAGAATGTTGTTGATATACCTTCTCCCCCTGGTGGTGGACCACCCGGGGGTGGTGGTGCTGGAGGTGATAATGCTGGTGTTTATGCTGGTGCTGGGGTCGCTGGACCTGAAGGTGTGCAGGGGCAAGCTGCTTCTGACATGACTGTGTTGATTCAAGCTATTGTGGGAGCCTTTCAGGCAGTAGTAGCTGGAGCTCACGGAGCTGCGCATCAGGGTGATGCTAACGTGAGATTTCCTTTGGAACGTCTTTGCAGTCTGGGAGGGACTGAGTTCAGAGGTTTATCTCCTGAAGGATCTGAATCTTGGTTGGAAAGCACCAAGAGGATTTTGGGGCAAATGAACTGCAACAATGTGCAGAAGTTGGGTTGTGTGGTGTCACTGCTGCATGATGATGCTTATACGTGGTGGACGACCACTGTCTCTAGGATGGAGGAAAATGATGTGACTTGGACGTTCTTCTTGAACGCGTTCAAGCGAAAGTATCTAGGTGTGCGATACCTAGATGAGAAGAAAAGAGAATTTATGTCTCTTGTGCAAGGAAGCATGACGGTGGCTGAGTATGAGATCCAGTTTGTCCGCCTTAGTCAGTACGCACCTGAGCTAATCCCTGATGATCGAGAGAGGTGTGAACGTTTCCATTATGGTTTGGTGACAGACGTGAAGACTTTCATGCTTGCAGCTGAGTATACAGATTTTGATGTGTTAGTGAGTAGAGCGAAGGACATTGAGCAGAACTTGAGTTTGTCTTCCAGAGGCATTAGTTCTAGCTCGGGCAAAAGAGCTATTGATTATAGTTCTGGTGGTGGACAGAATAAGAGAGGACGGGATAAGAGGTATCATTCTTCTTCTAGGCGTGGTAATGAAGGGCATGGTGCGCCTGTTCAGGGAGATAGGATGAGGGCTAATCAGAACACGTGTTGGACGTGTGGATCTCATGTCCATTTGAGGCGGGATTGTTCTCGAGCAGTGAGGGAGGTTCAGGCTCCTGTAGTAGTGACCGGTAATTCCTGCTGGAATTGTGGTTCGGTAGACCACATGTGGAGGGAGTGTCTTTTGTTGGCCGGTGGTGGTTAGGGACGTGCTCCTGGAGTAGTTGCACCACAGAGAGGTCGTGGGCACGGCCTTGGTAACTTCCAGCGCAGAGATGATGGTGGGAGGAATGTGGCGCATGTGGTGGTTGTTCAACCTGAGGGTGGTGGCCAGGCTCGAGTGTATGCTCAGCGTGAGGGGAGGAATGATACAGATGTGATTGCAGGTACCTTTACTTTGTAATCCTTGTCATTACTTTCCTTGATTGATTCTGGATCTATACACTCATACATATTGCGTGAACATGCTCAATTGCTTGGTTTACCTGTTGAGTTTTTGGATGTTGGTATGCGTGTAACTAGTTCTTTTGGTGAGACCGTTGTGACACAAAAGTTGTATAGAAGATGTCCCTTGAAAGTGCAAAATCATGTTTTTCTTGTTCATCTCATGGAATTGCCATTCTATGGTTTTGATGTAATCCTTGGTATGGATTGGCTTGTTGAACATCGAGCTGTAGTGGATTTTGAGAACAAGGGAGTTTCGTTAAAGCTTGCGGATGATTATGAGGTAGTGGTGGTTGGCGAGAATGTAAAGTTTCTTGCCAATGTGGTGTCTACATTGGAAGCAAGTCGAATGCCGAGGCAAGGTTGTGAGGCTTACCTAGCTTTTGTGATGAATCCTGGCTCTAAAGAGTTGCGAGTTCAAGATATCAGGACTGTGCGAGAGTTCCTGGAGTGTTTCCGGAGGAGTTACCTGGATTGCCTCCTAGTCGAGAGGTGGAGTTTGGAATTGAATTGTATGAAAACACAACTCCAGTGTCCATTACTCCTTACCGAATGGCGCCTAAGGAGTTGAAAGAGCTGAAGACGCAACTTTAGGAGTTCCTTGATCGTGGTTTCATTCGGCCGAGTGTGTCACCTTGGGGTGCACCAGTTTTGTTTGTGAAAAAGAAGGATGGCACTATGAGAATGTGCATTGATTATCGTCAGTTGAACAAGTTGACTATCAAGAATCGATATCCTTTGCCGAGGATTGATGATCTTTTTGATCAGTTTCGGGGAGCGGTTGTGTTCTCTAAGATTGACTTAAGGTCAGGTTATTACCAGCTTAAGGTGAAAGATGTGGATGTGCCAAAAACAGCCTTTAGAACGAGGTATGGGCATTATGAGTTCCTTGTGATGCCGTTTGGCTTGACGAATGCTCCTGCAACTTTTATGGACATGATGAATAGAGTGTTCCATGAATACTTGGACAAGTTTGTTGTGGTGTTCATTGATGATATCCTTGTGTACTCTCGTACTGAGGAGAAGCTTGAAGGGCATTTGCGGATTGTGTTGCAGGCGCTGTTGGAGAATCAGCTTTATGCTAAGCTGAGCAAGTGCAAATTCTGGCTTAGGGAAGTTGTTTTCCTTGGTCATGTGGTTTCTGCTGAGGGGATTCGTGTTGATCCTCGGAAGATTGAGGCGGTGATGAATTGGAAGCCTCCTAAGTCTGTTCATGAAGTCCGTAGTTTCCTTCGGTTGGTAGGATATTACCGGAGATTTGTGGATGGATTTTCGAAGATTGTTGCACCTTTGACGAAGTTGTTGCAAAAGGATGTCAAGTATGAGTGGACGGAAGCAAGGCAACAAGCTTTTGAGAAGCTTAAGGTAGCTTTGACGCAAGCTTCTATCTTGGTTCAACTTGAATCAGGGAAAGAGTTTGTGGTGTACAACGACACATCCTATGTTGGTTTGGAGTGTGTGTTGATGCAAGAGGGTAAGGTGGTGGCTTATGCATTGCGCCAGTTGAAGGTGCATTAGCGCAATAATCCTACGCATGATATTGAGTTAGTTGTGGTGGTCTTTTCTTTGAAGATTTGGAGACATTACTTGTATGGTGAGAAGTGTATTGCGTACACGGATCACAAAAGTTTGAAGTATCTGATGTCTCAGAAAGAGTTGAATCTTAGGCAACGACGTTGGGTCGAGTTGCTTAAAGATTACGATCTGACGATCGAGTACCATCCGGGAAAAGCTAATGTTGTAGCGGATGCCTTGAGTAGAAAGGTGGCAGTGGAGTTATGGGCTATGTTTGACAGCTTGAGTATTTCGCAAGATGGAAGGCTTGTGGCTGAATTGCATGTGAAACAATCTTTGGTTCAGTTGATAAAGGATAAGCAGTTGTTGGATGATTCTTTGGTGCCACATGTTCAGGATATTGATGAGGATAGACCATCGGATTTCTGTTTTAATGATGATGGGGTTCTATGTTTTGGGAGTCGGATAGTAGTGTCGAATGATGCATAGTTGAGGCGTACTATTCTGACTGAAGCTCATAGTAGTCCTTTTGCTATGCACCCTGGTAGTACAAAGATGTATCGTGATCTTAAGGATGAGTACTATTGGGTGGGTTTGAAGAAGGATGTCGCGGAGTACATGGGTAAGTGCATGGTTTGTCAGTGGGTTAAGGCTGAGCATCAGTTTCCTTCTGGGTTGTTGCAACTGTTGAGGATTCCTGAGTGGAAGTGGGAAGGGATTACCATGGACTTTGTGTCTGGTTTGCCTTTGTCGCCATTGAAGAAGAATTCGGTGTGGGTGATTGTGGATCGCCTTATGAAGTGTGCGCATTTCTTACCTGTGCATACTACGTATACTCTAGACAAGCTTGCAGAGTTGTACATTGTTGAGATTATGCGACTGCATGGTGTGCCAAAGTCTATAGTTTCGGATAGAGATCAAAGGTTTACATCGCGTTTTTAGGAGTGTTTGCATCAAGCGTTGGGTACGCGGTTGAATTTCAGTACTTCTTATCATCCACAGTCGGATGGACAGTCTGAGCGTGTTATCCAAGTGCTGGAAGATATGTTGAGGTGCTGTGTGATTGAGTTTCAAGGTTCTTGGGAGAAGCATTTGCCTTTGGTGGAGTTTGCTTATAACAATAGCTACCAGGCAAGTATTCAAATGGCACCTTATGAAGCCTTGTATGGGAGGAAGTGCATAACTCCTCTTTGCTAGGCTGAAACATGTCAGAAGTTGGTTTCGATGCCGGCTTTGTTGAAAGGAACCACCGAGAAGGTGAAGCTCATCTGTGAGCGATTAAAGGCAGCTTCTGATCGACAGAAGTCTTACGCGGATTTGAAGTGTAAAGAGATTGAGTTTACGGTAGGTGACTGTGTATTCTTGAAGGTGTCGCCTTGGAAGAAGGTGATGAGGTTTGGCCGGAAGAGTAAGTTGAGCCCTAGGTACGTTGGACCATACGAGGTGATTGAACGTGTGGGTCCTGTTGTGTACAAGCTGAGGTTACCGCAAGAGATGGAAAAGATACATGATGTGTTTCATGTCTCTATGCTTCGGAGGTATAGATCGGATCCTTCGCATGTTATGCCTGTGGAGGAAGTGGAGTTGAATCCAGACTTGACCTATGATGAGGAGCCGATTAAAATTCTAGATTCGGACAGTAAAGTTCTTCGAGGCAAGACCATTGAATTGGTTAAGGTGTTGTGAAAGCATCGTGGTGTTGAAGAAGCCACGTGGGAAAGAAAGGATGATATGAAGAAGCAATTTCCGTACCTTTTTCCTCCAGGTAAATTTTGAGGACGAAATTTCTTAAGAGGGGGAGAGTTGTAACACCCCAATTTTGGGCTTAGAAGTTTAGGGTCTGAACCGGACCAGTCTGATTTTTTATTCGAATATAAAAGGAGGTTTTAGGAAAAGCCTAGTTTGGGATGTTTTAAAAATATGGAAAAATATATAAAAATCCTCTTTTAATATATTTAAGAGAGTGGTGAAATCAATTTTACAAAATAAGGTTTGCAAATACTATATTTCGGTGTAGTGACTAAAATGCAATTTTTGAAAAGTTTAGTGGTGACTGTTTTGTAAGGATTGACACTTTGAATCTTTAAGGAGCTAATTTACCCAAAAATGATTTCTCTACAGATTTTTCCTTAAATTGGGTGATTTAATTAATGTTTTAATTAATTAAAAGAAAAATGGAAACTACTTTTTGGAATTTCATAACTACCTTTTCCTAAATTTCTCTCATTCTTTTTTCTCTCAAAATCCCATCATTCAAACACTTTTTCTCCAGAAACTTTTGCATTTATCTTCACTTCAATTGATGAGATTTCTATCACCAATTAATCCCTAATCAATCTTGCATCAAATCCTTTTGATTTTCTCATTGAATTTTCAAGGAAATTGGCTCAAATCAAGGAGAAATCATCATTTAGAGGTAAGATTGTTCTTCTCCTCTAAATACTCAGTCTTTTACTGAAATTCCCAAGTTTTCAATCCTTAATTTATGTTTTGTAAATGGTTTTAATGTTAGAAACTTGATTTTGGCTTAAAACTCAAGATTTGGAAGAAATCTTGAAAAATTTCGTTGTGATTGTTTGGGCTCTATTTTGAGATGTTTCTTTAATGTATTTTGGATGTCTAATGATGTTGAAATGAGGTTTTATAAATGCAATCCCGAATAGGTTGTATTTCCTAAGTTTTTGCTTATGAAAATGGTAGTTTTTGAGGTGTTTTTAGTGTTCTGTTATAGCTGAAGGTATAAGGACAAGTTTAGGTTTATTTTGGATGTTAATTGATGTTTAGAAATGTTTAGAAGTGATGGATCTTGGATGGGTTAAGTTTTGGAAGAGTTTGGAGGTGTTTTCGGTTGTGTTTGGTAGCCGAAATGTTGGTTGTGGGTACAGCAGCGGGTTGAGATGTGTTGGCTGAAGATTTCAATGCATGATGATGCATAAATCCTCTACTTTGATGTGTTTAAAACAGGGGAGACATCTTTGGACACTTTTGGAGTTGATCCAGAGGCTTGATTGGCGTTTCAGCAAGCGTGCAAAACGTAATGGGTGAGTGGAGTTGGATTTCCAGCTTTGAAACAATTATTTGAAGGTTTTGGGAGCTTAGTTTAAGTCTAAACAACTTAGCTAAGCTCAAGAGTAAGTTTTCAGAAAAACTCCCTCGGATGTGCTATGAAGTGGATTGATGCATTGGTTATAAATTGCATGTTTAAATTCTGTTTTGAAAGCATGTTTTAGCATACATAATGCTGGTTTTGAAAGCCATGTTTTGAAGGATGCTCAAGGTAGGAGATCCTTGGTTTGGTATATTATTAATATGGTTTTGATGCATAGTGATGCATGATGTTAAACGGCTTGATTAATGCTTTAAAACAGTGAATTGTTGATGGTAAATGATGTATATTAGCAAATGATGTAATGGTTTTAAAGTACTTGAATCGGATATAGTTAGCCGGCTATAGGATTGGGTGCACCGTGAATAAAGTCGCCTTGGATGTCGAGGGATTTTGATTGTACTTTAAACTACATCCAAGTACCCTAACGAGTGAGGTAAGATCACAACGGTGGTTAAAAATCCGTGTGTGGATCTTATGTTATGTGTCCCTTGCTCTTGTTAGTGGAATTATACAACTACCGATGAGTGATGTTGAGGGGTTGTGATTGTACCGTTAAACTCCATCACGGGTGTTGAGGGGTTGTGATTGTACCGATAAACTCCACCTTATGTTGTTCGGTAGTGTGTATGAAGCGTATAAGACAACGCTTGTAATCCACGTATCCGATTGTGTTTTGTGTTGTAAATGGTTATGAATTATCACTTGAAAGCCAATATGATGTGTTGATTATAATGAAGCATGAGATGCTTGTAAAGTATGCAAGGTTGCATGAAAAGGGATGAGCATGAGTTTAGAAAGCCTTGTTGAAAGTGTTTTCTAAAATGCATTATTGTGTTGTTTTCTTTAGAGCATGCCTCACTAAGAAATTGTGCTTACGCTCTCTCTCTTCTACCAATAATGTAGATAATTGAAGTGTTTAAGTGCAACAAGGAGGCTAGAGTGTCCAAGGGAAACCAAGCTCATGTATGGTGATGTTTTCATACACTATTAGTTTTGGTAATTTGGCAATGGGGACCTAAGATGTGTTTTGGGAGATGTGTTGAACTCCCTAGGTTGTGGCATGTTGTTTTTGATGGTTTGAATTTGTAAATGGCCTTTTAATGCTTGTTATGGAGATTGGTTGATTGATTGGTTTGGATAATAGGAAGCATGCCTATAGATATGTGAAATTCCATGTTTGATGTTATGAATGTGTTTAGGAGTTACAAACATGCACCTTATATGTATGATGACTTGTTGGCATGACTAGGAAGTCATTAGGTTGTGTTTGAATGGATTTATGTATGAAAAACCAGCAAGATCTGCAGCTTCTGGACAAACCGTATCGGAACACCCACTGGCGTTTCGAAACGGGGGCATGTAATGGCCTTCGTGTTTCGAAACGGCTGGAGGCTGTTTCGAAACGGTTTGGCTACTGGAAGGCCCTATTTCGGAACCAACCTGCGTTTCGGAATGGTCAATGCCGTTTTGAAACAGGTGATCGTTGGGCACTGATTTGAATGGTGTTGATGTTTGCAAGCTTTACGTTTTAGTCCCGAAAGTTGTATTTGCAATTGTATGAGTTCGAGATTTTCAATTAAGGTGAAATTTGACAGGGAAGCATGTAATATGACTAATTTAATATTGGTAACTATAAAATCAGTTATGACCTTCTAATTTATAGAAATTACATTTTGGTCCCTAATAATTGTTTATTGTGCAATTGAGTCCCTTTCTGAAATCCGATCGATGTGCTTTACATGTATATGAATCTTGAGTGTACACCTAGGGTTAACATTTATCTAGACAAGATTAAAAAGAAAATAAGGGTTGTTAATCAAGGTTGACTTTTGTGTTGACTTTAATTTTTCCCGTGTAATCTCCGTAGTTGGGGTCAACCGTCTAGGCCGGGCTAAGGGGGTTACAAACCATCTATGAGTAGATGCCTTCTTGTGAGCGTGCCAAGGAGGTATGGGACAAGCTTGAAGTTATATACGAAGGAACCGATGAAGTGAAGGAGACCAAGATCGGCCTCCTTAACCTAGCGTATGAGAACTTCAAGATGGATCCATGAGAGAACATCGAGAAGATGTTTGATAGGTTCTCTACTATCACCAATGGTCTGAAACGCTATGGAGAAGCCATACCGGAAGAGAAGCTTGTCTAAAAGCTCATCTACTCACTTCCAGAGTCATGGGACTCAAAGAGACTGCCATCATCGAAGTTAAGAATTTGAAGACCTTGAAGCTTGATGAACTCATGGGGCCACTTCTCACTCATCAAATAAAGAAGAAAAAAAAGAAGATGAGAAGAAGAGGGAAGAAATTAGAGTTATGGGGAAGAAGAAGATCATGGAGCTAGGCATCAACGCAAGTACCATTGCTCTTAAATCCTCCACATGCCATCATGTAGATTCAAGTGAAGAGGAGGATGAAGAAGAAGAGATAGTTTATCTCTTTAAGAAGTGTGCTCCATTCATGAAGAAAGCATTTAGAGAGCTTGAACGAGAATCTATGAAAAAGAAGAGGGCAAGCACTTCAAGCCATAAGAAGAAGGCATTTGTGGCTACTTGGAGTGATGAAGACTACACCGTAGATGAACAAGCCAACCTTTGTCGTATGGCCATCAAAGAAGATTCAAGGGTAACTTCTAATTCATCTACTTCATGTTCATATTCTTTCTAAATGGTCTTTCTACTTGAAGAGTGTTTCGAATCAGGTTCGAGTGTTTCAAAATAGGAAGCTGTAGAACTACATTTATGGTGGGAAATTAAGTCTCCAACGGCTCCAATTCAACCCCAACGGCTAGTAACGACTACAAACTCATTAAGAAGTATAAAAGGGACCTCCAAGCTTATAGTAATGGTTAATGCTTCAATTGTCAACAACAAATGATCAAGAAATTGTCTTAGTGCTTATTTGTCATTTCTTTGTATGGACAAACACTAGTGAGCCAAAATTCTTAGATTTGCTCACGTGTTTTAGGTTTTGGGTGAGAGCTAAATTGTGCAAACAAATACCTATTAGAGGGATTTGAGTTTCCTTGTTTCTTATCTCTTGTAAAGAGGGTTTGATCAAGGCTTTGGGTAGAAAGCTTGATCGGTGTATAAGGGTTTCCTCTTAAGCCTAGAAAAGGGGACGAATCAATAGTGGATTGATTGGAAAACCTTAGTGGGAAGCTAAGGTAGTGGATGTAGACCTTGGTTAGAAGGTTTAACCACTATAAATCACTGTGTCCTTCTCATTTTTAGCTTCCACTCCTCTTACACCCAAAATTCCACTTCTCCACCACTTGGCGAGCAAGAACGGTTGAAGGAATCGAGCACCGTAAAACCCAACAATGACATTAATCCTAATCTAACCTATACGACATGGCATAAAAACAGAATACAGTACAAAAAATAAAAATGAATGGCATGGTATAAATGTAAGGAAATGCTCACCCCCAAACCCAAGATATGCATTGTTCTCAATGCATGAAACAACACATATATACAACAAAACAAAAAAATGTATGAATGTATGAATGCAAATGATATGCAATGAGTTAGGAAGAAGAAGACTCCCCATCAGAAGAGACTCCTCCTTCGGCGACACGAGCTTCAACTGCTATCTTGGCTCGGGTCTTTCTCTGGGATAGGCTTCCACGGTCATGTGACATCCTCTTCTTTCTGCTCCACCTTTGAGCGGCAGTGGAGGTAGGGGTTTCTTTCACAACCTTCACCGGATCAGATGAGGTTGGCGTGGCAGCTGACTCGCCAGGGACAACATGTTTCTTCTCAGTTTCATCCTCAGATACTTGTGGCATAGCAGACTTGACAGTTTCATCTTTGACAGTGGAAATAGGTTCGGTGGCAGTGGACAGTACTACACTGCATACTAAAGTGTGAACTGGACTAGTCTAGCTGGCATTGCACTGTCATCAGCAAAGATCCCTACTGGGAAGGCTGGCATGACTCATAGAGAGAGGCTCACCAAGGTTTCTTTGATGGCAACGTCTTTGGCGCGCTCATACTGCCACAACTTCCTCCTCTGCTCCTCAGCCTCCTCTAACTATCTAAGAATTATTTTCTGCCGATGATATACCTGGGCGAGCAAAGTCGATGCCTCCACTGACATTGAGGTTGTTGGCTTTGTCTTTGGTTCCTTGGTCTTGGGTGTTGGCGTGGAAATTTGCCCTTACCCTTGTATGTATCCTTCACAATAATGCTAGTGAGGTTCCTGCAGTCGGCTGGTGTAATTGTGTATCCCTTTACCTCGAGGGCAATGTCTACCTCTATCGTAGGCACATTGTATCGCCGAAAAATATTGGAAATTAGAAGAGAAAAGAACAAACATCTAGATGGCTTTAGGGCATACTTGTATATCTCATCGATTATAATCTGGCCAACGTTAATTTTCCAGCCCGTCAAAATAGAATGCAAAATAATCACCTGGTCCTCCAAAATGGTCTCATTTTGGGTCATCGACATTAAACTTGCATTGAGAAAATGGTTCCAACCCTTTGCTTTTGGTCTAAGGGTAACTCTTTTGACCGTTTGGTGTCCTTTGAAGGATACGATCCACTTTATACCTGGTTCACACAAATCTTCCAAAACCATCTTATGCTTGGTAGCGGTCATGTTGGCAGAAAACTCTGCATGCTCATTCCCCCCATCCAACTTGAGCAATATATTGATAGACCCTTCATCAAAATGCACACATTATCCTCAAATCATCAAAAACGGGTTTGCTTTAGTAGTATGCATAAACTTCACAAACAAGATTTGGAAAGATCTCACCCTTTTGTTGGCAAAATGTCTTCCACTTGTGTTTGGCGACGATATCCATGAACTTAGAGGGAAAGACCTGATCTTTCTCGGGCTCGAAACTGAAGTTTCTCTCGAAGCAAAAAGTCTTCGAAGCAAAGTGATCTTCATACTTCTTTTGGATTTCCTCGTTGAAAAAGGTCTAGAAGGCTTTAGATGAAGACGTCATGGAAGTTTTTGATCGGCTAGGTAAAGAAGATGAAGTGTAAAAGAAAAGGAAAGAAAAATGAAGGGTTGAAAGATGGAAAGGTTGGGTGTTAGGGTAAAAGTAATTATGGTAGGTTTAAAGAAGGTAATGATAAAAGTTGGCATGTTTTGGGGAGAGGAAAAATGGATGATGTGATAGCTTATGGAAAGGATAAGTGATAAAGATAGGATTTAAAGTGAGGATATAGAGTTATAAGGTAATTAAATTGAATTTAAATTACCTTAATTTTTTGGTGGTTAGGGTTTATTATTTTTTTCTCTCTCATGGTGTAAATTAAATCAAGCTAGGGTAATTCTTTTCCCCAAGTTAGTGTCGCCACTTGCCAAGCTCAGCTGCTGGCACCACTTCTGGGTGCGACATCATTCAATTCTGCCACTCATCGAAAATTTAATATATATGTCTAGCACCAAATCTGCATCCACTCAAATGAAACCTTTCAACCCAGCAAAAGAAAATATAAAAATAAAGACTAAAAGAAAAATAAAAACTAATGAAAAATCTTAAAAAATCAAAGAGAAACAACTAACCTAATATTTACAAAGTTTCAAACATGTCGATGATGTCATGGTATTTCTGCCAAGAGAACAATCTCCTGGCATTCCTTTGTTATCCCTCAAAATAGTGCTTCAAGCACTGACCATTTACCTTAAAAATTTCCCCGGTTTTCAAATCCTTGATGTCCACATTACTATGGGCATAGGGTTGTACTAATTCAAAAGGGCTCGACCATCTCGACATAAGCTTGCTTGAAAACAATTTAAGTCGTGAGTTAAAAAGAAGAACGATTTGACCTATACCTCGAAATGTCTTGGCAGAATTTTCTTGTCATGCCAACATTTGGTTCCTTCCTTATTCTCATAGGCGAGTGCTCAGAATTCTTCCAACTCATTGAGTTCTAGCATCCTTTTTTCTCCCACTGCAGACATGTTAAGTGTTCTGATTGCCCAATAGGCTTTATGTTCAAGCTCTATTGGCAGATGACATGGTTTACCATATACAAGCTTGAAAGGTGAACAGCCCAACAGAGTTTTGAAAGCAGTTCTATAGGCCCACAAAGCCTCATCTAGTCTCAAAGAACAATCCCTTCTCAAAGGATTCACGGTCTTTTCTAGGATATTATTGATCTGCTTGTTGGAAATCTTAGCTTGTCCATTTGTATGTGGATGGTGGGCCGTGGCTATCCTTTGTTGTATCCCATACCTGCACAAAGCTTTAGAAATTAGTCTGCATTTAAAATGG
The DNA here is from genome assembly GCA_958450335.1 of Hibiscus tridactylites. Taxonomy (NCBI): domain Eukaryota; kingdom Viridiplantae; phylum Streptophyta; class Magnoliopsida; order Malvales; family Malvaceae; genus Hibiscus; species Hibiscus tridactylites. Next base: position 39,567,981 of record OY288267.1, on the reverse strand, counting down.
GTGCCCTCATCATGAATGATCACTCGAGAAGCACCAACACAGGTAAAGATATGGTTGTGCAAAAACTTGGCAACAACCTTGGCAACATTTATTGGCAAGGAAATAGCCTCTACCTACTTAGAAACATAATCGACTGCCACAAGGATATATATTGCCAAAAGATGGGGGAAATGGACCCATAAAGTCTATCCCTCAAACATCGGATAAGTCCACCAACATAATGTTCTGGAGCGGAAGTTGATGTCTGCCAGGGATATTCCCAGTTTGTTGGCATAGATCACATGCCTTGGTGTATTCAAGAGCATCCTTATACAGTGTAGGCTAATAAAACCCCGACTACAACACATTGGCAACAGTCTTTAGTCCAGCAAAGTGTCCACTATATGGTGCGGTATGACACGATTGCAAAATAGCATGCTGCTCATCCTTTGGCACACAACAACAGATCACTTGATCGGCACATTGCTTAAATAGGAAAGGGTCATCCCAATAGTACTGCCAAACATAACACAAGAAATGCTTCCTGGCATTGTAGTCCAAATCTGGTGGCATGACATTGCTCACCAAATAATTGACGATGTCGACATACCATGGCACGACATCCATTACGAGTAGATACTCGTCTGGGAACTCATCTATGACAGCTTTATCCTTGTCATCTTCACGGTGATGCTCTAGTCATGATAGGTGGTCAGCTACTAAGTTTTCACTGCCCTTCTTGTCTCGGATCTCGAGATCAAATTCTTGTAGTAGGAGCATCCATCGGATCAATCTTGGCTTGACATCCTTTATTTTCCAAAAGGCATTTCAATGTTGAGTGATATGTAAAAAAATACAACTTTATTACCTATCAAATAAGGTCTAAATTTATCGAATGCAAATACAGCTGCAAGAGATTCTTTCTCAGTTGTGGTGTAATTAAGTTTTGCTTCATTAAGTGTTCTGCTGGCATAGTATATGGCATGAAAAAATCTGCCACGTTGATGTCCAAGCACTGCTCCGATGGCATACTCACTGGCATCACACATGAGCTCGAAGGGCTTATTCTAGTCTGGTGCCACGACTATAAGGGCATTAACCAACTTATCTTTAAGGACCTGAAACGATCTCAAAAAATAATCATCAAATGCAAAACGACATCATTTTCTAATAACAAGTATAAAGGTTTAGAAATTTTAGAAAAATCCTTAATGAATCGTCGATAAAAACATGTATGACCTAAAAAACTTCTTACACCTTTAACACTTGTGGGGGTGGTAATTGCTTGATTACTTCAACTTTTGCTAGATCAACCTCTAGTTCATTCTTGGTCACCCTGTGTCCCAGAACAATGCCATCCTTCACTTTGAAGTGGCATTTTTCCCAGTTCAAGACTAGATTGGTCTCAATGCATCTCCTCAAAACTTGCTCCAAGCTCAGAATGTATTCCTCAAATTTGTTACCAAACATTGAGAAATCGTCCATAAACATTTCCATGTTGTGCTCAAGCAAATTAGAAAAAAAAGACATCATACAATGTTGAAACGTTGTCGGCGCATTGCACAAACCAAATGCCATCCTTCTAAAGGAAAATGTCCCATATGGACAGATGAATGTCGTCTTCTCTTGGTCGTCGAGGGCTATTGCAATGTGATTATAACCTGAATAACCATCTAAAAAGCAATTGAAAGCTTTGCCAACTAGTTTATCTAACACCTGATCAAAGAAGGGCAAAGGGAAGTGGTCCTTCCTCGTGACTTTATTCAACCTCCTATAATCCATGCACACTCTCCATCATGTGACTATTCTGGAGGGGATTAACTTATCTTTGCTATTCTGGACAATATTCATGCCACCCTTATTTGGCACCCACTGCATTGGCTAACCCAAGAGCTATCAGATATGGGATAAATTATTCCGGCATCAAGCCATTTGATAATCTATTTTTTTACAACTTAATTCATGCTCGAATTCAGCCTTTTTGGCTTTCAATAGTCTTGTCATGATATTCCTCCAAAATAATCTTGTTCATGCAAATGGTTGGGCTTATACCTCAGATATCTACCAAGGTCTAACCCAACACTTGCTTATAGGTTTTTAATATTTCCAGCAATCTTGCCTCGTGATCATTAATGAGATCAGTGGAAATAATCACTGGTAGAGTTGAGTGCCCACCTAGATAGTCATACTTCAAATGTTATGGCAGTGGCTTAAGCTCCAACTCTGATGGTTCCTCGATTGATGGTTTTGGTTTCTTTATCTCTCTTCCAGCCAACTTGAGTGGCTCAAAGTAACTCACATCTCCAGTCTCCAAGGCTGGTTTCTCAGGTTCCTCAAACAATTTAGCTATGTTGTCAAGCATATTGGCATCAAATTCTGCATCTCGGCACAACTGTGCCATATCCAAAGTATAAATGGCCTCCATAATCTCCTCAGCTTGACATTCATCTGATTCTCTGCACATTTCAAAGCTTGAAACACATTAAAAGTAACATGTTGGTCATTCATTCGCATGGTTAGTTCCCTTTTATTAACATCAATAAGCGCTCTACCCATGGCAAGTAATGGCATACCCAAAACAATTGGCACGTTAGTGTCAGCTTCATAAAATCCAAAATGATAAATCAACTGGAAATATAAATTTTTCTACCTTTACCAACACATCCTCAATCTTACCCTTGAGATGTGCATAGGATCGATCTGCCAGCTGGAGTGTCACTGTTGTAGGTCTTGCTTCTATGCCAAGCTTCTTGAAAACAGATAGTGTCATCAAATTACTGTTGGCTCCTAAATCACACAATCCCTTACCCATGAATTTATTGCCAATTGTACAAGGGATAGTAAAACTCCCTGGATCTTTAAGTTTTGGTGGTAATCGATTCAAGATCATGGTGCTGCATTCTTGTGTGAGGGAAACAATTTTAAATTCTCCCAACTTCCTCTTTTTGGACAAGAGGTTCTTCATGACTTTCACATAGTTGGGCATTTGCTCAAGGGCCTCTACCAATGGAATGTTAATTCGCAATTGCTTAATCACTTCCAAGAAGCACTTAAATTGTTGGCCATGCTTGTGCTTTTGATGTCTGGCCGAGACAGTGTTGGCATCCACTTTGGCATCAGTATGTGTTGAGTGTGTAAAAGTTCTATCATTTACACCTTTTTAAACCCATATTTCTGCTGCATTAAAGCATCATTACATAGCATTTAGGTTAGTTTTTAATAAAACATCACAATTATATAAAAGGCACGGATTCTACTGAAAGATGGCTATTTTTGCAGGCATCGGTCACAGTAGATGTCGAAGGCAGGCGCAAGGCAGATAAGCAGGAGAGCTAAACTGGACAAGCAGCTGAAGAAGACGAACCTGTCATGGACCTGTCGTGACAGCATGATGACAGCAGATTTATGAAGAGGAAAAATGAAGTGGACCTCGATAGATAGAGAAAAATCTGCTCGTCTGTCGTGTGGAAGCCAAATATTTTTCCAAGCCCCGGATCAAAAGATATGTCAAGCCAAAGCTCAAGGAGAGGAATTTCCATGAAACAAGGAGGCGGCTGAAAAGTAGGAATCCTTAGAGATTTAGTCTTTATTAGAATCTTACTTTTAATTAAAGTTGTAATCCTTGTTACCTTAGATAACTTGAGTCCAAAGCTTATATAAAGGGCATAGATTAAACCTAGGGCATAGCCGACTACCCCATAACCGAAACCAAAACCCTGCCGTTTACCTGTCACCGATATGTTCTAAATTCCCCCTAGGGCTACGGGTTGTTTTGTAAAGTAGTTGCAAGGGTTGCTTTGTTTTAGGATTTTTCAAGTTCAATAAAATAAACTTCAAGTTCTTTTATCTTGGTTTTAATATCTTGCAAGAGCATCGGGAGAGCATTGTGAGGTTATCTATTTACTTAGCATCGGGAGAGTTAAGTATACGAAAGAGGTAAAAGCGCGTTCTCTAGTTTATAGTTGAACCATCTCGTGCTTAGGGATAAGGCGAGGTTAAGTGGCTAAGGAAGAATTCATACACATCGGTGTTCATCCTTCGATTCACGCCGGGAGGTATCATCAAAGACGTGATCATCGACAGACTTGTGCCTAGGGATAGGGCAAGGCAGATCAGGGATTCTTGCCAAGCTTGAAGTACGGAGTTAGTGTTTGCTGCCGCGACAGCTAACGGACAGACGCCGCGACAGGTGCTGTCGGCGACGGGTGCGACGACAGAACTGGAGATCCTAAGCAATTCAATACCTACACTACTGAGCAACTCAATACCAGCCCATTCTCTCTCTCTTGATATCTCAATCTTTTATTTACGTTTTTACTTTAATATTCGTGACAATTCTCTTAAATACTTCTCTTTACTTCGTGCAGTGAATTTAGGTGGAGTCATTAGCCCAATCCCTGTGGAGACGATATCCGATACTTAGTATCACTTTACTACTTGCGTCGTGTACACTTGCACTACCATTGCGATAGACTATTTTACACGCAACAAGTTTTTGGCGCCGTTGCCAGGGATTGGCAACATAACTACACCTTTCTTTCCTTGCACTTTTTGTTTTTATTTTCGTTTTTGTTTTTTGTTTTTATTTTTACTTTTCTTTAATTTTTCTTTTGTGTTTTAAACTCTTGCTTTTCACAAGGTTTTTCTGTTTATGCGCAGATCGAAAAGAGGTGAAGATCCTGAGTATAAATTAGATCCGGAGATTGAACGTTCCTTTAATCTCAAGAAACAGATTCGCCACCTTTTAGACCGAAACGAATACCTTGAAGAACAGCTAGAGCAGATGGCCCGTAATCAGCCTGTCGGTGAAGAAATCCCGCCTGTCGGTGACCCGCCCGCGGCAGGTGGATGACGGTCATGTCGTGACTACATGCTGAACGATCATGTAGAGCTGGAGACCACGCTGCCGGATATTGATGTTGACAACTTCGAGCTTAAACCTGTCATGTTTAGTATGATCAACAATGCCGGGCAGTTTGGTGGTTCTGCGACAGAAGATGCTAGGGAGCATCTCAAAACGTTCCAGGAGATCTGTGGTTCGTTTAGACTACCAGGAGTTAGTCCGGAGATACTGAGGCTTCGGTTATTCCCCCATTCATTGAGGGATAGAGCTAAAACTTGGTGGAATAAACTTACACCGGGCTCTATTATGACTTGGGCAGATTTAACTCGTGAATTTTTGTCTCGTTTTAATCCTTCACATTTAGCTGAGCGATTACGTAATGAAATTGCTACTTTTCAACAGGAAGATGACGAGCCAATGCACGAGGCCTGGGACAGATTCACAACTCTTCTACGAAACTGCCCAATGCATGGATTCCCCGTCTGGAATCAGGTAACTAAGTTTTATAATGCTGCTAACTTACAAACTCGCATTCGAATTGATTCTGCAGCGAATGGACTATTATTGGATAAAGATCCGGACGAGGCCCTGCAAGTTTTGAAACATCTGGCTAAGAATGAGGAGCAGTTTCCAACCGCTAGAAGAGGGGGTAAACGGGTACTTGCTGTCAAGGATTATGAGGCCGACAGCACTATGAAATCACAGGTAGCATTCCTCACTAAAGCCATGAAACACTTATTAAGTGAAGAGGAAGTACGAGGGTTTGCAGTCGAGGAAGTTTGTGCTACATGTGAGGGAAATCATAGTAGGGATGAGTGCCCTATAAATATAGAAGAAGGAAAATATGTTGGAAATTACAAGCCAAACTACAATTCCAACAATTACAACCCTAATTGGAGGAAAGATCCCAAATTTTCCTGGAGTAACCCTAACAATGCCCTAAATCCGCAAGCATATAATCAGAATCAGGGGGGTCCTAGATTGTTGACGCGACAGCAGTCGCAGAACCTGCCGCCTCAGCAACAACAGCAGCCACCACCTGCCACGAGTAGTATATTGGAGCAGACTCTGGTCACCTTTATGTCTCAGACTGGTACGTATATGGAGAACATCAATAAGTTTGTCAAGAAAACGTAAGACTTTATGGATGAAACTAAGATGAGAATGACAAATCATGAGGCCACCTTGAAATCTCTAGAGACACAAATGGGTCAGGTGTCGCAGCATATTAAGCCACGGCAGAATGGAGGTTTCCCTAGCAATACTGAAAATGCTAGACCGCCCCCACACGAGCAATGTAAGGCGATTACGACTAGGAGTGGGAAAAAGTTACCAGGGCCGGAAAAAGAAGCTGAAACAGAAAAGGAACCTGCCTTGGATAAGCCTGCCGAGGAAGCTGCCCCGACAGGTGATAAACAGACTGCTGCCGATGAGCCTGTTACGACAGCAGAAGCGACAGAGGAGAAAAAAGATGAGTATCGTCCTCAGATTCGCATGCAGTGGGAGGGACGCATTGCTGATTACCGTCCTCCACCACCCTTCCCTCAACGGATACAGCAAGCTAAGCATGAATCTCAACTTAAAAAGATTTATGATATTTTTAAACAGGTTCATATTAACATTCCGTTGTTAGATGCTGTTAGGGAGATGCCCGGTTATGCTAAATTTCTCAAGGATGTCATGTCTAAAAAATCTAAACTTGGGGAATTTGAAACGGTAAGGATGCAAGAAGGTTGCATGAGTATTCTTCATCGGCAACCACCCCAGAAAAAGAAGGATCCGGGGAGCTTCCTCATACCTTGCGTAATCGGCGATAAATTTGTGGGTAAGGCATTATGTGATCTTGGTGCTAGTGTTAATCTAATGCCCAAATCTGTTTTTCAGAAACTAGGTATTGGCAAGGCGCGGCCCACGACAGTTACCCTACAGCTAGCCGACCGCTCTTACGTTCACCCCGAGGGAAAAATTGAAGACATCTTGGTAAGAGTGGATAAACTTATTTTTCCTGCTGACTTTCTTATTTTAGATTGTGAGGCAGATGAGAACGCACCAGTCATCCTAGGGCGACCTTTCTTAGCCACGGGAAGATCATTGATTGATGTGGAGAAAGGAGAACTCACCATGCGCGTAAACGATCAAGAAATTAAGTTGAATGTTCTCCAAGCAATGAAACATGCTGATGTGGATGAGGAATGCAAGGCCATCATTGAGGTGACCTTTGATCAACCTTGCATCAGGACGGGCTGCCAAGATATAAAATTTGGTCACTGCTGCGACAGCCATCTACAAGCCTGTCATGACAGTGACGACGACAGCACCGACGACAGTGACTCCTCTGAATCCAATACATCTGATACTGAAGGTCATGAGGAGGTAAACTGGTTAGACCATCGTCCAGGTAAGTTATTCGAACCCTTGAATTACACTTCGGATAACCATTTAATCCAAAACCCCTCTACTGTTGAACCACCTGTCTTAGAACTTAAGCCCCTGTCAGGGCAGCTTAAATATGCTTATCTTGGTTGTGATAACACACTGCCCGTAATCATCTCTGCTAAGCTGCCGCAGGAACAGGAACGACAGCTGATCGACATGTTGAGGCAGCATAAAAGGGCGATAGGATGGACGATAGCAGACATTCAGGGCATTAGTCCGGCAATCTGTATGCACAAAATCCTCCTAGAGGAAGATCATAAGCCGACTATTGATGCCCAAAGGCGGTTAAACCTTGCAATGAAGGAGGTAGTGCGTAAAGAAATAATTAAATGGTTAGATGCTGGTATTATTTACGCCATCTCCGATAGCAAATGGGTAAGCCCGGTGCAATGTGTTCCCAAGAAAGGAGGCATGGCCGTGATAACCAACGAAAACAATGAGTTAATCCCAACCAGGACTGTGACCGGTTGGAGGGTTTGTATGGACTATCGGAAGCTTAACAAAGCTACCCGAAAAGACCACTTTCCTTTACCCTTTATTGATCAAATGCTTGATAGATTAGCGGGTAAACCTTACTATTGTTTTCTTGATGGTTACTCAGGTTATAACCAAATCGCTATTGCACCAGAGGATCAAGAGAAAACGACTTTCACCTGCCCCTACAGAACATACGCATTTAGGAGGATGTCGTTTGGACTCTGTAACGCACCTGCCACCTTCCAAAGGTGCATGATGGCTATATTCTCCGACATGGTTGAGGACTTCCTTGAGATCTTCATGGATGATTTTTCTGTCTTTGGAGACGATTTTGAAAGCTGCCTCGGCAACCTTCAAAATGTACTTGAAAGATGTGAAAAAGCTAATCTTGTTCTTAATTGGGAAAAATGCCATTTTATGGTAGATGAAGGGATAGTTTTAGGCCATAAGATTAGCTGCCGTGGGATAGAAGTCGACAGGGCAAAAATAGAGGTCATAGAGAAGCTGCCGCCGCCAACCACAGTCAAGGGAATTAGGAGTTTTTTAGGGCATGCTGGTTTTTATAGGAGATTCATCGCCAATTTCTCAAAAATCACGAAACCCCTATGTCATCTCTTAGAGCAGAACCGACCCTTTGACTTTAATGAAGAATGTACTGAAGCATTCAAGGTTCTGAAGGAAAAGCTAGTGACAGCCCCCATAGTACAGCCACCAGACTGGACGCAACCGTTTGAAATTATGTGTGATGCTAGTGACTATGCTGTCGGGGCAGCACTTGGGCAGCGCAAGGACAGGCTGTTTCATGTCATATATTATGCCAGCAAAACATTGAATGATGCCCAAGTGAATTATACCACCACAGAAAAGGAGATGTTAGCTGTGGTGTTCTCCATCGACAAGTTTCGCTCTTACATACTTGGAACGAAGATTATAATACACACCGACCACTCTACCCTCAAGTATTTATTTGCAAAAAAGGATGCAAAGCCTAGGTTGATACGGTGGATCTTACTATTACAAGAGTTCGACCTTGAAATCAAAGACAAAAAGGGGACAGAAAATCAGGTGGCAGATCACTTGTCGAGGTTGGAGATGGGACAGAGTCTACCTGTAGATGAGACACACATACTAGAGACCTTCCCAGATGAGCAGCTCTTTGCTGCCGCAATAGTTGTCGCAACAGCCATGGCGGCAGGTAAGTCTTCTAACCTTCCCTGGTATGCTGATTTCGTTAATTTTATAGTTAGCGGAATATTACCTTCTGATCTTACTTATCAAGCCAGGAAGAGGTTTCAAAATGATGTTAAACATTATTATTGGGACGAACCTATTCTTTTCAAGATGTGTGCAGATCAGGTTATAAGGAGATGTGTACCACAAGAAGAACAAGAAGACATTCTCCATCACTGTCATGCTTCACAATATGGAGGACACTTAGGAGGCAATAAAACTGCTGCCAAGGTGCTGCAGTCAGGGTTCTACTGGCCGACACTGTACAAGGACGCACAGGAATTTTACAAAAACTGTGACAGGTGCCAGCGGACAGGTAATATCTCGAGGAGAAACGAGATGCCACTGCAAAATATTTTAGAAGTCGAAATCTTCGACGTTTGGGGGATTGATTTTATGGGACCTTTTCCATCTTCGTGTGGAAATCTTTACATCCTCCTAGCAGTAGATTATGTCTCCAAGTGGGTAGAAGCAATCGCAACTCAAAAGAATGATGCCAAAACGGTCCAAAAGTTTTTGCACAAAAACATCTTTTCTAGATTTGGCATCCCGAGGGCGATTATCAGTGATGAAGGGAGACATTTTGACAACAGGGTAATTGCTGCCGCCTTGAGAAAATATGGTGTCAAGCACAGGATCGCGACAGCATACCACCCACAGACCAATGGACAGGCTGAGATTTCCAACAGGGAAGTGAAGAACATTCTTGAAAAGATGGTTAAACCAACTAGGAAAGATTGGTCTCTACTTCTGAATGATGCATTATGGGCATACAGGACAGCTTTCAAGACTCCATTGGGCATGTCTCCATTCCGATTGATCTATGGGAAAACCTGCCACCTGCCTGTCGAGATCGAGCACAAAGCATATTGGGCAATTAAGGCAGTAAACATGGACTTGGACAAGGCAGGCCAGAAAAGGCTGTTAGATTTGAATGAGATCGATGAAATACGGACGATGGCCTACGACAACGCAAGAATATACAAGGAGAAAACAAAGAAGTGGCATGACAAGAAGTTGCTGCCACGTCAGTTCTGCCCAGGGCAGCTTGTATTGTTGTTTAATTCTAGGTTGAAACTCTTCCCAGGAAAGCTTAAATCTAGATGGTCTGGCCCATTCCAAGTGGTTCAAGTTTTTCCCCATGGTGCCATTACAATTCAATCATTAAAGGACGGGCACCAATTCAAAGTCAATGGACAACGCCTCAAGCATTATCAGGGGACTGAAGCCCCAGGAATACAGGAAGTGGTTATCTTAGGTGATGCCCCACAAGGCATCCCTAATTTAATCTAACTTTTATTTTCATTTTAATTATTTATTATTATTTATTAGGAATTAGATTTATTTTATTCAAATAATGTTTTGTTTTTAATTTCAGTTTTTAGGAAATAAAGGAGTCAAGTGAGAAAGAAGAAGTGGCCCAAGCCCACCGCCCATACATCAGCCCAATAAAGCCCATTTATGATAACCTGTCGTTTCAGCTGCCGGCGCAGACGGATTTGACAGGCTGTCAACATACGCACAGCAGACGAAGAAGCGTGCGGCAGACGCACAGCAGACGCATTAATGCGTGTCAGACGCGTCAGACACGCAATATCCAATCTGCCGCCCCGTTTTTCCCGCCTGCCGTTGCGGCATTAAATGGGCAGCTACTCGACCGCTATATAAACCCCTTCCCCTTTTCATTTTTCATCACTTCTGATTTTCTCTCTTGTTATTCCCTTCTAGTTTTATCTACTTTCTTTCTTTTTTCAGCCCTTGCAACCAAAATGTCTTCACGACAAACCCGTCAGAATGCTGCTGCCGCTTCTTCTTCAGCAGCAGCATCTCCGTTCGCTAACAAAGAACTATGGGAGGAACGGAGCTTCATCTATAACAGAGATGCCCCTCTTTTTGGACTCCGGCCGTTCATTATGAAGGCCATTACGGCACAACTTTGGGAGGACTTTGCCGAGCAGCCGGCAGAGCTTAACGACACTCTGGTCAGGGAATTTTACGAGGCGATCGAGAGTAAGACGGCGACATCTGTCGTCGTCCGAGGACTGACAGTTCCTTTCACCGCCAGCAGCATCAACCATGTATTCGGCCTCTTCTTTGGCCCCACTGACGATGCTCATCAACAGTTTTGGGACACCCTCGATGCTGCCGGACATGATGCTGTCATGAGGGAGTTGACAGAGGAGGGCACGACCTGGAGCACCAGCAAGAAGAACCCCAACTCCGTCAACAGGGCAGAGCTACTCCCCGAGGCAAAATTATGGAATGCTTTTATCAAAAAGCGTATCCTGCCCTCGTCACACCATACGACAGTCAACAGACAGCGGTTGGCCCTCATCCACTCTATCATGCATGACAGGCCCATCAATGTGGGCAGGTACATGCGAGACAGCATTCTCGATTGTGCCTTCCGATCAGATTCACGACTATGCCTGCCCTTCACCATTACTGCCCTCTGCCGATGCGCTGCCGTACCGGAGGACCCTTCAGACAAAATCAAGAAGGGCAGCGGCTGGACAGACAGCAACATCTCCAGCCTCATGGAGATCATCGTCGTATCGCCCCTCAACGCCTTTGATCCAAACGCCCCACCTGCTGAGTCTGATGATGAACCTGCCACCGAACCTGCCCCAGAAGCTGCGACCAACACCGCTCCGGCAGATCAGAACTCCCACATTCTTGCTGCCATCCTGAGGATAGAGGAGCGCCAGATGGGTTTGATGACATTCATCCGCGACTTCTCCAATGCGACGGTAAATTTCATTACCAATACTTTGAATTTTCCGGATGTCATTTTCCCCACCTTCCCCGCCCATTATTTCAATATCCCCTCCCCCACTCCCACACCACCTGTGTAACGCCCCGGTTTTGGGCTCAGAAGTTTTGGCGTTGACCGGTTCGGTCAAAGTGCTGATCGAATATATAAAAGGGAATTTAGGAAAAGCCTAGTTCGGGTTGCATTAAAAATATGGAAAAATATTCTAAAATCATCTTTTAATATATAAAAGTGAACTGTGAAATCAATTTTGGAAAATGAGGTTCGGAAGGTTGACATTTTGGCTAGTGACCAAAATGTAATTTTTGAAAGTTGCGGGACAGTTTTATAAAGGATTGAAACTTTGAATCTTTAAGGAGCTATTATTCCAAAAAGGATTTCTCCAGATTTTTCTAAGATATTTTAAGTCTAAAATCTGATTTTAAAGATTAAGAAAAGAGAGGGAAATCATTTTAACCAATTCTTAACTAATTTTTCTATTTTCTCTCAAATTCTCTTTTCTCTCATTTTCTCTCAACCCAAACAAGATTTCCTCAGATTTCTTTCTCTGATTTTGACATCTTAATCCCTCATTTCAATTCTCATTTGATTCCTAATCATCTCATCATCAAAACCTCTCAATTTGCAAATTGTTTCATCAAGCATTTTGGTTCTAAAATGGAGAAATTCAAGTTTGGAGGTAAGAACGTCCTTCTCCTCTAAACTATCAGTTCTTTACTGAAATTCCTAAGTTCTCAATCCTTGATTCATGTTTTATTAATGGCTTTTCAATTGAGATCTTGATTTTTGGCTAAAATGCAAGATTTGATGATTTTGGTGAAAATTTCGTGTGATCTGTTTAAGCAGGGTTTTGAGGTGTTAAATTGATGTTAAATGAATGCTAAAATGATTAGAAGTTGAGGTTTAATCAATGCAATCCCGGATAGGTTGAATTTCCTAAGTTTGGCTTGAGTTTTTGGTTGTTTTTGGAGTGTAATTGGTGATCTGTTATACCTGGAGGTATAAGGACGTGGTTGTGATCATTTTGCATGTTATTTGATGTATAAAAATGGTTGGAAGTGATGGATCTTGGCTGGGTTAAGTTTTGGAAGTGTTTGGAGATGATTTCGGTTGTGTTTGGTAGCCAAATTGCTAGTTTTGTGATGAGCAGCGAGTTGTGTTGATGTTGCTGGTGTTTTAATGCATATGGATGCATTAATGTTCTGTTTTTATGTGCTTGAAACAGGGGAGGTTGATCCTTGAGCTTTGGAGGTGTTTTCGGAAGGTTTCGGAAGCTTGGAAAGCTTGTTGGCTAGCTTGTTTGGTAATCGGTGAGTGAAGTTGGGATTTCAGCTTTTGAAACATGGTTTGAAGGTTTTTGGGAGCTTAGTTTAAGTCTAAACAACTTTGCTAAGCTCAAGAGTAAGTGAAGAGGTTTTTGCTCTTGGATTGTGTATGATTTGGTTTTAAAATCAATTGTGGTTGATGATTGATGTGCATGTGTTATTGCATGGTTTAATTCTGTTTTGTAAGCATGTTTTAGCATGGTTTAATGCTGGTTTTGAAAGTCAATTGAAAAGGATGCTCAAGGTAAGAGATCCTTGGTTATGTTTATGGAAATTGTGATTTTGATGCATAGTGATGCATGTTGTTCATTGGCTTTGTATGATGCTTAAAAACAGTGAGTTGATGATGATTAATGATGATAATTGTACCTTTTGCATATTGTTTATGCATGTGAATCATTGAGCTAATGATGTGGTGGTTTTGCATTATGTGTATGCATGTGAATCATTGAGCTAATGATGTGATGACCTTGCATTGTGTTTATGCATGTGGATCATTGGATATTATGGTAAGATGGTTATGTTGGCAAGAGATGTGAAAGGTTCTTGGTTCGTTGATCGGGTATAATTAGCCGGCTATAGGATTGGGTGCACCGTGAATAAAGTCGCCTTGAAGGCGGAGTGGTCAAGTGTGGACCGGTTAGACTCCCCTCAAGTATTCCTAACGAGAAGAGGTCATAGTGGAGGTTGTTGCCCACTCGAGGACCTAAGTTGTTAAGGTCATAATGGAGGTTGTTGCCCATTCGAGGACCTTGGTTAAGTAAAGGTTATAAGGTGGTTAAAAGTCCTTATGTGAGAACCTTGTACTTGTTAAGATCACAATGGCAGTGTTTAAGTCCATGTGTGGATCTTGTGTGTGATGTCCCGTTCCTCGTTAGATGATGTCTACAACTACCAATCGGTTATGCAAAGGTTGTATGGTGGTTGAAAGTCCATACGGAAAAGACCTTGTGCATGTCAAGGGTGTATGGCGGTTGAAAGTCCATACATGGTAACCTTGAGGAAAAGCTAAGGTTGTATGGTGTTTAAAAGTCCATACATGGGAACCTTAGGTTGTTAAGGTCAAATGGAGGTTGTTGCCCATTTGGAAGACCTTGGATTGGGTAGTGTGTAGGAAGCGTTGGGACACGCTTGTAATCCGCGTATCCGATCGAATCGATAAGTTGGAAAGTGAATGTGGTTGATCTCTTGGAAGCCAATGTAATGTTCTTGATCATGTTGAGCATGGGATTGCTTGAAATGATGCATGGTTGCATGTGAAGCATGAGATGCTTGAATTGATGCATGTTTGCATGAGAAGCATGGGATGCTTGGTAAGATGCATTGTTGCATGAGAAGTGTATAATGCTAGTGAAAGCATGTTACTTGTTTGTTGAACAAGTGTTGGTTGTCATTTGATAGATGATGCATGAGAGCATGGATTACCTATGTTGCATTGGAGTCATGTATGACTTGTTGTTAAAGGCATGTGATGATGATGTTATGGTTTTATGTGGCCTTGTTTAAATGCATGGAATGGTTTGATTGAATTATGGTTTTAAATGGTTTCTTGCTTGATGTGGTTTTCAAGTTAAAGAAAGGTATGTTGTGGAAAGGATGTGTTTTCCATGGTTTTGTTTAAAGCTTGGCATATGGTGTTTATGCATGATTTGAGCTTGATGTTGAAAGAGTTTTCAAACATGGTTTTGGAAAGCAAATCGGGTTGGTTTTAAAGTGTTTTAAAGACCCGCTGCATTGACGGTGTTTTGGTTTTGAGCATTCCTCACTAAGCATTATGTGCTTACGCTCCTTTTGTCCATCAATGCAGATTCTTGAAGCTTGGACAGCAAGGAGCAAGAGATTCAAGGTGGACTCCAATGGAGATGTATGTCTCGGTGAATAGCTATAGTTAATAAGGGCAATGGGGTAGAATCTCTCGGATTGTTGTTATTGTGATCGTATGTGTTGATCAAGAATGTTTAAGTACTGTTGTTAATGATGTTGAACCATGAATTGGTTTGATTGTGTTTGAATTGAAAGGTTTGTGCTTAAATGGTTGCTTGAGTAGGAAGCATGCCTATAGAATTGGGGCTTTTCATATGTGTTGATCATATGTTGAATTGTTGATGCAGGTATGTCTCTTTTATGTTGAATTGCATGTTGGCAAAGTTTGGTGGCTTTTGGAGCATGTTTGAATGATCAATTGTGTGTTTGAATGAGCAAAATGCAACATTCTGGGCTAGGTGTTTCGGAACAGGCAACACCGTTTCGGAACGGGTGCCCTGCATAAACCCAGGCGTCCGAAACGGGTGTCACCGTTCCGAAACGGAATGCATTCTGCCAGACCCCGTTGCGGAACGCGCTGCGGAACGGCCCGTGTTTCGGAACGGCCTTGGCCCGTTTCGGAACGGGTGACCGTTGGGGGCTGACATGGGCGGTTAAATGTTTCAAAATGTTTGCATTTTGGTCCTGAATCTTGTTTGTGCAATTGTTTGAGTTCGGGATGTCCGTTTGAGCTGAAATTTGGCACAGAAGCATGAAACATGATTAATTTTAAGTTGGTAACTTAAAATCTGGTTAAGTCCTTTAAGTTTTCAGAAATTACAATTTGGTCCCTAAAGTTGTAATTCGTTCAATTGGGTCCCTGTTTGATCTCTGATGTTTGTGATCTTTGAGCATGGTGTTTGTGTGATCATATCTAAGGTTAATGTGCATCTAGACAAGATTAAAAAGAAAAAAAAAAGGGTCGTTAATCAAGGTTGACTTTCGGGTTGACTTTGGTTTTCCCCGTGTAATCTTCGTAGTTCGGGTCAACCGTCCAGACCGGGCTACGGGGGTTACATTTGGTGGTATCAGAGCTGAGTTGCGAAGGTTGGGGAAAACGGTAAGTTGTTGTGATATGTGTGCTTGATGTTTATCTTGTTGTATGGTTGAAAGCTGGTTGAAGCATGTGTTCCTGAGTATGCTGTTGATGTTTCTGAGCATGTTGCTGATGTATGCAAGCATGATTTGTGGTTATGAATCTTGGTTGAGTTCATGTGGATATGTGTTGATGCCATGAGCTGATGTTATGCATGATAAATGTGTTTTGAGCATGTTATGTTGCTAATGTGCTGGTGCTGTTGAATGTTGTTGGTGTAAGCATGATCAAGGTATGTGGTTGATATGCTTGATGTTGTGATAATCATGTTGTGTTGACTGTTATGTCATGTAAAGAGGGGAGGATTCGGGATACCCATTGCCTTATTAATATAGCTATTGTGTTATTTTGGAGTTGGAGTTTGAATCCTTGCTTAATGCTGGTCTAACAGGTTTTGTTTGTTTGTTGTGATTGTATGTTGTTTGTTGTTAGTGGTATGGCAAAGATGATGAAAGAGTGGAGGATGAGTGAGATGGTGGCTGCCTTGGGGCAGGTTGTTAAGTCAAAGGATTCACCCTTTTGTAAAGGTGTTTTGTCTCAGTCTTCTGTGACTGAAGTTGAGTTGGTAAGGCAAGGGAAGGAAGCTGGTTCCGGGATGGAAAGTTCTTTACCTGTTGTTCAGGAGGTGTTGGGAACATCTCAGGCTACGGTTGAGGTGGAATCAGTGGATGTGCTGGCTAAATGTGTGGGTTTGCCGAAGCAGCATTTGTTTGATTTGGGTGCTGAGGAGTACCATGGTTCTTCCCCGGAGATGTTTGAGGCTTGGTTGGCCAATGTGGTTCTGATTTTGGATCAGGAAGGCTGTGATTATGCCTGTAAGCTGGGGAGTGTTGTTTCTTTGATGTTGGAGGATGCTTGTTCTTGGTGGACATCTGTGGCTGTGGCATCACATACCCTTGATATTGATTGGGATTTCTTTGTATCTGCTTTCTATGAAAGGTATCTTGGAAGGGAATTTCCAAGGGTTGGGCAAGGTGTGGCTAATGCTGTTGGTGAGCAAGTGTTGCTTGAGCAAGGAGTGGGAGCTCAGTCACCTGTGTGTGACCGTTGTAAAAGGCAACATGTTGGAAATTGTTGGGGTGCAGGTGTTTGTTGGAATTGTGGTTCCAAGTTGCATGTTAAGCGTGATTGTCCTCATGGAGTGAAGTCAGCTTTGATGTTAGCCAAAGGATTTTTGAAAGGTCGTGAGCACGGCCGAGGCGAGGTTCAGAAGTGGCAGAAAAAGCAGAAGGTTGAGAAGAGCTTGGGAAATGAAGTTTGCTGGAAGTGTGGGTCTGCTGGACACATGAAGCGTGATTGCTTGATGTTGGCGCGGAACAGTCAAGGTTTCTTATCGCAAGGAGTTGGTGGTGACCCTGGTGTGTTTGTTGGTGCTGCAGTTGTGCCGCGGAAGGATGTTGGTTTCGCAAGGGAGAGAGCTCGTTCGATGAAGCTTCAGGGTGGTGTTGTGCTTTCAGGTAACCTTGTTAAGTGATCTTTGCTTTAGTTGCCTTAGTTTGGTTTCTGTTGGTTTTTCCTTGCGTGGTAAGTTTAGTCTTGTTGCTAGCATGTTTGGGGTAATGATAGTTGTGGTTTGGTGACATCTTTGGTGTGAAGAAGGCTTTAGTGAATACCTTGTGGTTAATGGTTGTTGGTATGATGGAGTTAGATAAGTTAAAGAACAGTAAGGAGGTTGTTCTTAGACAGATTTTGAGGATGTTATTGGAGGGTGTGAACTGGCATTCATGCACAGTTAAAATCATTGATATATACTATATTATATATGTTGGTCCATGCATACATGTGGCATAACATTAGAGGTTTTTGCATACATGTACATCAGACATTGATAGGGCATGTAGGTGATCATGCATACGATGTTCACACTCGCTAATAACTAATCGAATCTGTTAGTGTTGTGGTTGGGTTAAGTGTGATGATGGGTTTGTAGAGGTTGTTTGGTGCTGAGTGGGAGTTAGAAGTGCTGGAGTCTGTTATCTAGTTGTTTGTGATGGTGAGAGTGGAATGGCTTGTTGGTAGAAGGATAGTGTTTGTTGCTCTGAAAGTTTAATGGTTTGGTGGTGAAGGGTATCTGTTTGAGGTTAGTATCTGCTAAGTGGTTTGTTTAGTTTAAAAGGAAGTGGTTGTTCCTTGGTGCTAAGGGTTGTTGTAGCTTGGTGGTTGAGTTCCCAAGTGCTGAAGTGGTTTAGCTTTTAAGTTGTTGTGAAAGGGTTGTGTTTGTTCTTAGTAACCTTTGAAGAGTTTTGAAGCTGTTATGTGTGTTTTGGTTCAGTGATGTTCTGGTAATGCAAGTGTTCTGGTTGAGTTTTTAGTGAAAGGGCTGTGAAAGATCGAAGGTTTTTGTTGGTTGTTGGGTTTTTGTGTGAGCAGTGGTTGGCTAGTTGTGGTTAAGAAGTTTTGTTTGAAGTCTGTTGATGGTATGTGGAACGGCTGAAGGTCTCAAGTTGAGGTTGTGATGTGATTTTGGTTTTTGGTGCTGGTGAGCTGTTATGGTAATGTCTTTGGCGGATGTAAAGGATTGTCAGCTTCGTTAGAGAGTTTGTGTGAACAGTTGATGTTTAAGGATTTCTGCTTGTTGGGAAAATCTTTGGAAAAGGTTTGGGAATCGCAAGAGTTTTAGAGGCTGAGAGGTTGCCTAGTGGTCAAGTTGGTTTGGTTGTTGTCTTTGTGTAGACAAGTGTTGGAAGATGTGTATTACAGTGTTGTTTGCTGTAAGAGCTGAAGTTCCTCAGGTTGACGTTGGGTTTGTGTATTGTCTGGTAGTGTGGAAGGTTAAGTCGTGGTTACCTTTGAGAGTTTGGATTTGTGAACAGTGTATGGTGGAGGTTTTGTGTGGAATGTGATCAGTAGTGTTGGTTAAGGCTTTTGTGTTGCCTTGTGTGTTGCTTGAGAAGGTTGTTGTTCTCTTTTGCCGGTTGAAATTTTGAGGACGAAATTTCCTAAGGGGGGGAGAGTTGTAACGCCCCGGTTTTGGGCTCAGAAGTTTTGGCGTTGACCGGTTCGGTCAAAGTGCTGATCGAATATATAAAAGGGAATTTAGGAAAAGCCTAGTTCGGGTTGCATTAAAAATATGGAAAAATATTCTAAAATCATCTTTTAATATATAAAAGTGAACTGTGAAATCAATTTTGGAAAATGAGGTTCGGAAGGTTGACATTTTGGCTAGTGACCAAAATGTAATTTTTGAAAGTTGCGGGACAGTTTTATAAAGGATTGAAACTTTGAATCTTTAAGGAGCTATTATTCCAAAAAGGATTTCTCCAGATTTTTCTAAGATATTTTAAGTCTAAAATCTGATTTTAAAGATTAAGAAAAGAGAGGGAAATCATTTTAACCAATTCTTAACTAATTTTTCTATTTTCTCTCAAATTCTCTTTTCTCTCATTTTCTCTCAACCCAAACAAGATTTCCTCAGATTTCTTTCTCTGATTTTGACATCTTAATCCCTCATTTCAATTCTCATTTGATTCCTAATCATCTCATCATCAAAACCTCTCAATTTGCAAATTGTTTCATCAAGCATTTTGGTTCTAAAATGGAGAAATTCAAGTTTGGAGGTAAGAACGTCCTTCTCCTCTAAACTATCAGTTCTTTACTGAAATTCCTAAGTTCTCAATCCTTGATTCATGTTTTATTAATGGCTTTTCAATTGAGATCTTGATTTTTGGCTAAAATGCAAGATTTGATGATTTTGGTGAAAATTTCGTGTGATCTGTTTAAGCAGGGTTTTGAGGTGTTAAATTGATGTTAAATGAATGCTAAAATGATTAGAAGTTGAGGTTTAATCAATGCAATCCCGGATAGGTTGAATTTCCTAAGTTTGGCTTGAGTTTTTGGTTGTTTTTGGAGTGTAATTGGTGATCTGTTATACCTGGAGGTATAAGGACGTGGTTGTGATCATTTTGCATGTTATTTGATGTATAAAAATGGTTGGAAGTGATGGATCTTGGCTGGGTTAAGTTTTGGAAGTGTTTGGAGATGATTTCGGTTGTGTTTGGTAGCCAAATTGCTAGTTTTGTGATGAGCAGCGAGTTGTGTTGATGTTGCTGGTGTTTTAATGCATATGGATGCATTAATGTTCTGTTTTTATGTGCTTGAAACAGGGGAGGTTGATCCTTGAGCTTTGGAGGTGTTTTCGGAAGGTTTCGGAAGCTTGGAAAGCTTGTTGGCTAGCTTGTTTGGTAATCGGTGAGTGAAGTTGGGATTTCAGCTTTTGAAACATGGTTTGAAGGTTTTTGGGAGCTTAGTTTAAGTCTAAACAACTTTGCTAAGCTCAAGAGTAAGTGAAGAGGTTTTTGCTCTTGGATTGTGTATGATTTGGTTTTAAAATCAATTGTGGTTGATGATTGATGTGCATGTGTTATTGCATGGTTTAATTCTGTTTTGTAAGCATGTTTTAGCATGGTTTAATGCTGGTTTTGAAAGTCAATTGAAAAGGATGCTCAAGGTAAGAGATCCTTGGTTATGTTTATGGAAATTGTGATTTTGATGCATAGTGATGCATGTTGTTCATTGGCTTTGTATGATGCTTAAAAACAGTGAGTTGATGATGATTAATGATGATAATTGTACCTTTTGCATATTGTTTATGCATGTGAATCATTGAGCTAATGATGTGGTGGTTTTGCATTATGTGTATGCATGTGAATCATTGAGCTAATGATGTGATGACCTTGCATTGTGTTTATGCATGTGGATCATTGGATATTATGGTAAGATGGTTATGTTGGCAAGAGATGTGAAAGGTTCTTGGTTCGTTGATCGGGTATAATTAGCCGGCTATAGGATTGGGTGCACCGTGAATAAAGTCGCCTTGAAGGCGGAGTGGTCAAGTGTGGACCGGTTAGACTCCCCTCAAGTATTCCTAACGAGAAGAGGTCATAGTGGAGGTTGTTGCCCACTCGAGGACCTAAGTTGTTAAGGTCATAATGGAGGTTGTTGCCCATTCGAGGACCTTGGTTAAGTAAAGGTTATAAGGTGGTTAAAAGTCCTTATGTGAGAACCTTGTACTTGTTAAGATCACAATGGCAGTGTTTAAGTCCATGTGTGGATCTTGTGTGTGATGTCCCGTTCCTCGTTAGATGATGTCTACAACTACCAATCGGTTATGCAAAGGTTGTATGGTGGTTGAAAGTCCATACGGAAAAGACCTTGTGCATGTCAAGGGTGTATGGCGGTTGAAAGTCCATACATGGTAACCTTGAGGAAAAGCTAAGGTTGTATGGTGTTTAAAAGTCCATACATGGGAACCTTAGGTTGTTAAGGTCAAATGGAGGTTGTTGCCCATTTGGAAGACCTTGGATTGGGTAGTGTGTAGGAAGCGTTGGGACACGCTTGTAATCCGCGTATCCGATCGAATCGATAAGTTGGAAAGTGAATGTGGTTGATCTCTTGGAAGCCAATGTAATGTTCTTGATCATGTTGAGCATGGGATTGCTTGAAATGATGCATGGTTGCATGTGAAGCATGAGATGCTTGAATTGATGCATGTTTGCATGAGAAGCATGGGATGCTTGGTAAGATGCATTGTTGCATGAGAAGTGTATAATGCTAGTGAAAGCATGTTACTTGTTTGTTGAACAAGTGTTGGTTGTCATTTGATAGATGATGCATGAGAGCATGGATTACCTATGTTGCATTGGAGTCATGTATGACTTGTTGTTAAAGGCATGTGATGATGATGTTATGGTTTTATGTGGCCTTGTTTAAATGCATGGAATGGTTTGATTGAATTATGGTTTTAAATGGTTTCTTGCTTGATGTGGTTTTCAAGTTAAAGAAAGGTATGTTGTGGAAAGGATGTGTTTTCCATGGTTTTGTTTAAAGCTTGGCATATGGTGTTTATGCATGATTTGAGCTTGATGTTGAAAGAGTTTTCAAACATGGTTTTGGAAAGCAAATCGGGTTGGTTTTAAAGTGTTTTAAAGACCCGCTGCATTGACGGTGTTTTGGTTTTGAGCATTCCTCACTAAGCATTATGTGCTTACGCTCCTTTTGTCCATCAATGCAGATTCTTGAAGCTTGGACAGCAAGGAGCAAGAGATTCAAGGTGGACTCCAATGGAGATGTATGTCTCGGTGAATAGCTATAGTTAATAAGGGCAATGGGGTAGAATCTCTCGGATTGTTGTTATTGTGATCGTATGTGTTGATCAAGAATGTTTAAGTACTGTTGTTAATGATGTTGAACCATGAATTGGTTTGATTGTGTTTGAATTGAAAGGTTTGTGCTTAAATGGTTGCTTGAGTAGGAAGCATGCCTATAGAATTGGGGCTTTTCATATGTGTTGATCATATGTTGAATTGTTGATGCAGGTATGTCTCTTTTATGTTGAATTGCATGTTGGCAAAGTTTGGTGGCTTTTGGAGCATGTTTGAATGATCAATTGTGTGTTTGAATGAGCAAAATGCAACATTCTGGGCTAGGTGTTTCGGAACAGGCAACACCGTTTCGGAACGGGTGCCCTGCATAAACCCAGGCGTCCGAAACGGGTGTCACCGTTCCGAAACGGAATGCATTCTGCCAGACCCCGTTGCGGAACGCGCTGCGGAACGGCCCGTGTTTCGGAACGGCCTTGGCCCGTTTCGGAACGGGTGACCGTTGGGGGCTGACATGGGCGGTTAAATGTTTCAAAATGTTTGCATTTTGGTCCTGAATCTTGTTTGTGCAATTGTTTGAGTTCGGGATGTCCGTTTGAGCTGAAATTTGGCACAGAAGCATGAAACATGATTAATTTTAAGTTGGTAACTTAAAATCTGGTTAAGTCCTTTAAGTTTTCAGAAATTACAATTTGGTCCCTAAAGTTGTAATTCGTTCAATTGGGTCCCTGTTTGATCTCTGATGTTTGTGATCTTTGAGCATGGTGTTTGTGTGATCATATCTAAGGTTAATGTGCATCTAGACAAGATTAAAAAGAAAAAAAAAAGGGTCGTTAATCAAGGTTGACTTTCGGGTTGACTTTGGTTTTCCCCGTGTAATCTTCGTAGTTCGGGTCAACCGTCCAGACCGGGCTACGGGGGTTACAACCTGTCTCTCCCCACGAAGAATCTGCCTCCTCCACACCTTCCCCGACAGCAGCCGGCAGCCCACCGGCGGACACTTCCCCTAGAGGCACCAAGCGAGCTGCCACTGATGACAGCCCTCTTGTCCGGAGGAACTTGGACAGCGCCTTCACGCGGGTGAAAATAATTAAGCATGTGGCCAACAAGAGGATGCTGTCCAAAGCCATCACGAGTAACAGCCGGGACAGCAGCAGCAGTTCTGATGTCCGACTAGTGGAGCCACCTGCCCTTCAACCTGCTGACGACCCTATCCCCCAACCGGAGGAAGAACCTGCACCTCAACAGGCTGATGAACCTGTTGATCAACCTACTCCGGAATCTGCCCAGCCACCTCCCCAACGCAGACGCTACCATCAGATCCGCGTCAGCAGCAGCAGCGAGGACAGCGCATAAAATTTAAGTTTTTATTTCTTTTACTCCTCTTATTGCTGCCTGCCCTTATATATTTGTGATGTACTTTTATTTTTCGTGTTTTTCTTTATTTGTTTATGTGTCATTTTGCATCGAGGGCAATGCAACCCTTGAGTTTGGGGGTGGCAACCCTCCATATTTAATGGAGTCTTTAGCACATCTTTTGTTTAATTGTTGTGTCTTATTAGTTAAGTTCTTTAAAAAAAATCAGAAAAATAAGAAAATCTAAACTGTTGGCTTAAAACTGTGATGATAACTTACCTGTCATGACGGCTCTGTCGTGGCAGCATCTTTAGGACAGGTTAAGGAAAAGTTTAGAGCCTTTCTATAGTTCTGAAAACTTAAACACTTTTGTGACTGTTATATTGCTTAGATTTCTTTTAGCCAAACTAGAATAGGAAGCTTAGAACTTGGATAGCCCCTAGAGGTGCCTAACACTGGCTCTAGGAAAGAAGTTTAGCAAAAGAAAATTCAAAAAACCTAGAGGTGCCCGAAACCGGCTCTAGGAAGCTAACTAGAGGTGCCCAAAACTGGCTCTAGAAAAACTTAGCTTGAAAATAGAAGAAAAAGCATGAAAATGTGCCTTCTAAAAGAAAGTAAACTTTGGCATAAAATTCAAGTTAAGGAGTTGAATATTCTAGTGAAACTAAAAGAGTCCTAGCATATAACTGTTCACAAGCATGCACACACTGCACGAGAGCTATAGGAAGATTCCGGACAGATCCTAACCCTTCCGACAGGTTGCTGCCGCCATAGAGAATGAGCGACAGGTAAGGGACAGTTCACTGTTTGAAGGCCAACACAAAAATTTTTAGTTTTCTTTTAAGTCTTCATTGCTTGAGGGCAAGCAAAAACTTGAGTTTGGGGGTGTGTTGAGTGTGTAAAAGTTCTATCATTTACACCTTTTTAAACCCATATTTCTGCTGCATTCAAGCATCATTACATAGCATTTAGGTTAGTTTTTAATAAAACATCACAATTATATAAAAGGCACGGATTCTACTGAAAGATGGCTATTTTTGCAGGCATCGGTCACAGTAGATGTCGAAGGCAGGCGCAGGGCAGATAAGCAGGAGAGCTAAACTGGACAAGCAGCTGAAGAAGACGAACCTGTCATGGACCTGTCGTGACAGCATGATGACAGCAGATTTATGAAGAGGAAAAATGAAGTGGACCTCGATAGATAGAGAAAAATCTGCTCGTCTGTCGTGTGGAAGCCAAATATTTTTCCAAGCCCCGGATCAAAAGATATGTCAAGCCAAAGCTCAAGGAGAGGAATTTCCATGAAACAAGGAGGCGGCTGAAAAGTAGGAATCCTTAGAGATTTAGTCTTTATTAGAATCTTACTTTTAATTAAAGTTGTAATCCTTGTTACCTTAGATAACTTGAGTCCAAAGCTTATATAAAGGGCATAGATTAAACCTAGGGCATAGCCGACTACCCCATAACCGAAACCAAAACCCTGCCGTTTACCTGTCACCGATATGTTCTAAATTCCCCCTAGGGCTACGGGTTGTTTTGTAAAGTAGTTGCAAGGGTTGCTTTGTTTTAGGATTTTTCAAGTTCAATAGAATAAACTTCAAGTTCTTTTATCTTGGTTTTAATATCTTGCAAGAGCATCGGGAGAGCATTGTGAGGTTATCTATTTACTTAGCATCGGGAGAGTTAAGTATACGAAAGAGGTAAAAGCGCGTTCTCTAGTTTATAGTTGAACCATCTCGTGCTTAGGGATAATGCGAGGTTAAGTGGCTAAGGAAGAATTCATACACATCGGTGTTCATCCTTTGATTCACGCCGGGAGGTATCATCAAAGACGTGATCATCGACAGACTTGTGCCTAGGGATAGGGCAAGGCAGATCAAGGATTCTTGCCAAGCTTGAAGTACGGAGTTAGTGTTTGCTGCCGCGACAGCTAACGGACAGACGCCGCGACAGGTGCTGTCGGCGACGGGTGCGACGACAGAACTGGAGATCCTAAGCAATTCAATACCTACACTACTGAGCAACTCAATACCAGCCCATTCTCTCTCTCTTGATATCTCAATCTTTTATTTACGTTTTTACTTTAATATTCGTGACAATTCTCTTAAATACTTCTCTTTACTTCGTGCAGTGAATTTAGGTGGAGTCATTAGCCCAATCCATGTGGAGACGATATCCGATACTTAGTATCACTTTACTACTTGCGTCGTGTACACTTGCACTACCATTGCGATAGACTATTTTACACGCAACAGTATGCTTGTCATCTTTGTTAACATCATCGTTGGCATTAGAATCGACATCCTGATGAGCACCAGCATTGGCATCATTGTGGGCATCACCATTTGCATCATATGTTTTGGCTTTCTCCTTCTCTGATTCCTTGGGCTCATCTGCTGGCACTGGTTTGCCAACTTGGAAATCGATCATCTTCTTGGTAGCCGTTTTCGCCTCACAACCACTTCAAAGGGTTATGGCCTTGCACTGCTCATTACCTTGGTGTCGAGCATCTCCAGTGTCACTTGGAAAAGTTCCTTGTGGACGATTGTTGAGTGCATTCGCAAGTTGTCCCATCTGGATCTCCAAATTTCGTATTAAAGCTACCAAACTATGAACTGTGACATCATCATGCTCTGTGTACTCTGTAAGATTGTCTCTTTCATTGAGTGTTTGCCCTTGCTGGAAATTATTTTTAAACTCCCTGCGGCATGGTATTTTAGCATAATGTTGGCATGGCATTCTAGTTTTGCCTCTAGGCATTATGGTGTTGTGCATTGTATTGGTTTCTCCTTGATTTCCCCAAGCTAAGTTAGGGTGTTGCATCTAACCTGCATTATAAAAATTGGAGTTAGGATTATAATAGCGTCCAGAATTACCGATGAAATTTACCGACGCAGGATTGGCAGGGCATTCATTAACATTGTGGTTCTCTCCACAGCTAGTACAAAATGGCTCCAATTCTTTAACTGTTTGGGACTCGTTGCTTTTTTGTAAAGTTCTCACCATGCTGGTGAGGTTGGAAATCTTGGTATGGATAGATGTTAGCTCATCCAATTGTAGTTTCCCACTGGCTTTGGTTCCAGCCCCAAGTCTACCAACATGATATTCAAAATCACTTATGGCCCTTTCAAGGATGCCAACAACTTCTGTATAATTTCTGTCAAGAAATGATCTGGCTACTGAAGCATCAACAATAGTTCGTGTCTGTGCGTTCAATCCATTGTAGAAGGTTTGTATCTTGCTTCAATTTGGGAACCTGTGCATATGACACCTTCTCAACAAGTCTTTAAATCTTTCTTAGGTATCATATAGGGTCTCGTCCTCAGCTTGCCTGAAGATAATATTCTCACCACGCAGCTTGGTAGTGAGTGTCGACGACTAAAATTGTGTTAGAAACTTTGGCATCGATCTGCCCATGAAGTGACTAAACCAGGTGGCAAGGAATTGAGCCACGTCTTTGCTCTGTGTCTCAAAGAAAAAGTAAATAATTTCAGCTTCACAGTGTCCTCAAATACTCTAGGTTGCTGAAACAATTGACATATCTCCATGAATTGCTTTAATTGCTACCTTGGATCTACAGTCAGTGCTCCATCGAACTCTCCTACATTCAAAAGAGTTGAGATCATTACGGGTTTGAGTTTAAAATTTGATATTTTTACCTCATTGTCAATAACTTTTGACATTAAGCCTGTGATGTCATGTGCTGATTGCTCTCGAATGGGTCTCTCTTCTTCGTCAATGTTGAGGGCATTATTATTGTGTAATGGTATTCCTCTATTTTCTGGTTGATTCTCTTGATTATTTTGAACACCATTTACCCCCTTGTTTCCTTGATTTCCGTGATTCATCTCTCGAATATTCTTTCTCAATCTACGCAAGGTGCGTTCAATCTCAAGGTCTAATGGTCTAACTTCCCTCTCAGCACGTTTCCTGGTCACACACCGATAAAAACAATAATAAAAACAAAAACAAGTAAAAACCTAAAAACAATCAAGTTCGTTACATTCCCCAGCAACGGCGCCAAAAACTTGTAGACTCTCGGTGTGGATGAATAATTGCTGGCAATAGGGCTTAAAATGTGTAGGAAATGTAGAAATAGTGCCAAGAAAGTCTATTACGTGCAAGTATACACGGTTTGCAAGTAATACAACGATTAAGCTGAGTGTCGATCCCACAAAGATTGCATTTGGAATTCGATTGCTTTGCTAATTACTTGTCTTGTGAAATAGATGTTTTTGATGTAGAGTGGTTTTGAAAAATGAAAAGATAATAAAAGTAAGAAAAGTAAATTAAAATGTTGGCAAGAAATATTTCTTAGCAAATGAAGAGTGTTGGCAAGGAGTGACTGGTTTTCACGCTATTCATGTCATGCCAGCCTTTAATAAACCATGTCTTAGCATTGTTTGCTGAGCAGATTCAAAGGTAGCAGTGCCTTTGTCGATAGCATTGCCTTAAATTAATCATGGAAAAACCCCTATATATGTATAGTGAATGTTTGGATTAAGTGTCAATCATTACTCCTGGGGGTAGATTTCACTCCCGAAGTAAGTTCATCTACTTGAACATCTTGTAACCCCCTCGTCCCGGTCTGGCCGGATGACCGGTCCGAGTGGGCCACACGGGGAAAACTGAAGCGAAACCCGTTAAGGTTCCCCCTCGGTGAGCAACCCTATTTTTTTTATTTTACTTAATCTTTTCTAAAAGTTCATTTAAGTCCTATGTGATCAAACAGCGGAATAAAATACATGAGACAAACATTCGAACCCAAAACAGCAATTAAACAGCCCACTTTTAATCTTTTAAATAGGCCGTTTCAAAACACCCTTGAGGCGTATCGAAACGCCTTGACTAGGTCAACTGTCCCAGAGCCTTTACAAGGGGCCGTATCGAAACGGTGGTCAACCGTTCCGAAACGCCCTCAACTGTCAACTTCTTGTGGTCAACGAGATTTTGACCGTTTCGAAACCCTTATACCCGTTTCGATACACATTCATCTCGTGAATTTCTCAGAATTCCAGTAGCCAAAACATTCTGAAACGCGTATCGGAACAGGGGTTTCAAAGGCCATACCGTATCGAAACGCGTTCCGATACGGGGTCCCTGAAGCCTTACCCGTTCCGAAACGACACAGCCCGTTTCGAAACGCGGGCTGTCTGCAGCCTTTTGAAATTCAGATTTAAGGGTATTTCAACAAGTATGAAGGTCGCATAGGACCCCTAAAGGCACACAAAACCATCAAACAAAATCTAGAGGCATACATCCTAGATTTAACATACTCAAACACATACAAGCATGGATTTAAACAATCTTTCATACATAGCAAATTACACATTAAGAGCCTTTCATACAAACATTTGGCAAGATATATCATGCTTACAAACCAAGTCAACCATAGACATACATCAAACTCAAATCAACAATATCCATCCCATTGCTTAACTATTACATTTCATGACTTGAAATTATACATTGAGCTCACCAGAAGCAACACTTGGAGACCTTTCCTTGCCCTTGCCGCCCACAAGCTATTTATCTGCATTGTCGAACAAAAGAGAGCGTAAGCATAAAAGCTTAGTGAAGGTAGCTCATAAAACAAACCTTCGACAATGCAGGGTCCAAGCACAAGCTATTTCCAAGATGAGATGCATGGTCTTACCTCTGGTCCGCCAAGCCAAAATGAACATGATGCATGAACATATAGTCAACATTATGTCATGCTCAACAACCATAAGCTCAACTTACCATGATACATAATCCAAAGCATTAACCACATCATATATCAATTCATAAGGGCATCACATTTCATGTCATATAAGCACATAAGCATAATCCCACATTGGTATATACATACAACCTCATATTGGCACCTAGCTATGACCCGAATACGCGGATAACCCGTCGGAACGCATTTCCAACAACAACATTACCTCGGTGGGATTCCACTCATCACCGGTCCTTGCATGTGCGGGATTACACTCATCGCCACATGCCCTACGGATGGGATTCCACTCATCATCACGTAGAAATATATAAAAGCTTTCGGTGGATATTACATCACCGTACTCCTCCTTGGTGCCTTAACGCCACCAAGGCCACGTACGTTTTGACTCGATTTGTGTGCACACTCATCCTAATGATCGATCATTGTACCCAAGCATACTAGTGCCAATATAAATCAAACTACACAACTTTTTACAATATCAATTTCAATATAAATTTCGCGCCTAGCACGTACTCACCATGATTCTCCAAAATCATACAATCCACAACATAACCTCATTTCACAAACCAACACCACATGTATGTCAACCGAACAATTATCTCATCATATATCCACATTTAATTTGTCATCAACATGCATATAAAATCAATACATTAAGCTATACTTTCACATACATGCGTATTACATTATACATACTCATCATGAGGCATAACAATGATTAAAGAGTACATCCAAGGTCTCTAACTAAAGCTTAGGATTAGGCTACCACCCTAATCCTAACTCTAGGTGGGTCTACCAAGCCCAACCTAGTTCATATGCTTGAACCAACCACTTAAAAATCGATTTAAAAACATTAACCACTCACCTCTACCTCCAAGCTCAAATACCAAGTAACCACCACCTCCAAGTTTCCGGATTTCTTCCCGATGCTTCGCCGACCCAAATTCTTGCTTCTAAACAACTTCAATACAATTTAAACAACCTCAAATCAGCCCAACATCAAAATATCAACCCGGGATACAATTCAAGTACAATTTACAATGTTGCAAGCCATGACCAATCCCCATACTTAGCAATTTCGGACAGCCCCAATACCTCTTCCAAAAACCATGTTTCCAACATCCATTGCACCCACAAATGATCCCAAATCA
The DNA here is from genome assembly GCA_958450335.1 of Hibiscus tridactylites. Classification (NCBI taxonomy): domain Eukaryota; kingdom Viridiplantae; phylum Streptophyta; class Magnoliopsida; order Malvales; family Malvaceae; genus Hibiscus; species Hibiscus tridactylites. The sequence continues at coordinate 39,537,692 of OY288267.1, read as the reverse complement.
ATCCCTAACCATAGTACCACCATTGGGCTATCAATTCCCACCTAAAACAACCCCCAAAACCCTCCAAAACTCCATTTTCGTACTCATATTTTACCCAGCAGAAAATCATGTTTTTAAACACCCAAAGGACATCTAAATGGTCCCAAATCATCCCCTTAGCATACATATACCATCAGTCCTCTAATTACACCCTAAAACCCACCAAAAATCAACTTTTTGACACCTTAAAAATTGCCTCAAAAACCCATTTCGGATTTTTACCAAAATTCAACCAAATCGATATATGTTACACCTTTTAATATGATTAACTAAAGCCCCAACTCAATTTATTAAAACAAATTGGAAAACCCCTTTAAAAATCCAAACTTTAATATAAACCCTAATTTTCAAAACCCCATAACTTTCAAATCTAAGACCATAGATAGGTAGAGAACAAAGAGGAGGTTAAGAAAACATATTTACCTTTGAAAAACACCTTAAATCGAGGTTGGAATCGAATGGAATAGTAACCCAAAATTTGAAGAAGCTTAAAGATGGTGGGGAGGGTTTCCAACGTGAAAATGGGAGAGGGGAAAGAGAGGAAGACAACTTTTTCAATAAAGTGGTCTTGCTTTTGAAAGTTTTTGGTCAAATCGCAAAATAGGTCCCTCCCTCTTTATTAAAGCTTAATTAGGTCACTATTTAGGTTGAATTGATTTAATTAAATTTTATTGACTCGGACTCTAAACACGGTTAACTCTTGGGCCCAAAACACGGGTGTTACACATCTTCTCTCAAAGCATCTCACCTCAGTATCAAGCATCTGATCGTCGCCACCCAAGTCAGTTATGATATTGAATTGCAATAGGCTAACATTGTCAGCCGACGCTTGGCATAGTATTTTAAAAAGGGAGTGTCAGTTGTCGCTTGGCAGCACACTTAAAAATTGTAAACATGTCAGATAGGAAAAACAGTACTGAGGCAGTGTTAATTTATTAAAAACTAAATAAAAACATAATGTTCGAACGCAACAACCCTCACCAACTATGAAATTAGTTCATGATGAGGGTATCAACCAAAAAACCATTATTGTTTTTAACATCCATAATCATTAAAACTAAGTAAAAATAAAATAATAACAAAAAGGACGGGCTAGAAGAGGGTCTCTCGATGCAGCTCTTCACAGCCAGGCTCTTGGTTGAATGTTGAACCTTATCTCCAATCACTCTTCTTCCTTTTTCTGCCATTCAATTTTGCTTTAATCGGGTTTAAATAGGACTCTATGGATAGCCTAAGATTAGCTTGGATTTGAATTTGAACATGCGGGGATAAAAGAGGTGATCATCTTATCCGGCATTTGAATCCTAAGGCTGATCAGATTAGGGCTGACATCATCGTGACATTGCTCTTCTGGCATCCCAACTCAGCATAGTACTACCAACCACGCTTGGCACTGCTTGTCCGCTATTTTTTCAGAGATTGATCCAATCCCTATTTTCTCGCAGCCTGATCTAGTCCTATTTTTTCAGGGTCAACATTTTATTGGCATGGCATCAAATGTTCTTCTCTGTCAATCAGTGCTTGGTATTAAAGGTCCTTCGATGCCAATGACTACTCGGCATCCTCCTTGGCATCGTCTCCTTCCTTGGCTAATTTGTTCTTGATTTACCTGTTGTTGTGCCATCAGCTATGCCAACTTGCAAAAAGGTGCCAAAAATAACCATTCACACTAGCATAACACTGAATCCCCTCTCTTTATGCAATGCATGATTTCGCGACCTAAATGCAACTAAATGTACTTAAAAGACAAGGAATAACATGTGAAATAAGCATAAAAATTAGTACTTTTGGAGTGCCATCACTATACATCCTAATGGTACTAAGATATGTAGAGGTTTGAAGAAGGAATATGGTGGGGCTGGTTAGAAAGAAAAAAAGATATAGCGGATTTTGTTGCTAAGTGCAAGCAGTCAGCGTGTAAGGGTGAACATCGGTTTCTTTTCGACTTGTTATGGTCATTGGGGATAACAAAATGGAAATGGGAGAGGATTATCATGGGTGTTGTGGCGGGGTTGCTTTTTGTGCTAACAGGGAAGAATTCGATTTTGGTAATTGTGGGTCGCTTTACGAAATGTGTGCACTTTCTAGTTGTGCATATGAGGTATGCGTTGTGTAAGCTAGCAGATTTGTATATTGCAGAGATTGAAATTGCACGGTGTGCACAAGTTGGTTGTGTCGGATAGGGATCCGCGTTTACAACTGGATTTTTAGAGTGTTTACATAGAGCTTTGTGTGTGCACGGGTGAACTTCAGTACTTCATATCATCTTCAAACAGATGGTCAGTTCGTACGTGTTATTCAAGTGTTGGAGGATATGCTGAGATTTTGCATTATTTATTTTCAAAAATCTTGGGGGAAGCACTTGCCTTTGGTGGAGTATACCTATAATAACAATATCAAGTGAACATTTAAATGGAACCTTATGAAGATTTGTATGGTAGGAAGTGTCGTATGCCTCTTTATTGGGTGTAGAGCGTTTGGGTGTTCTCTAAATATGAGCGCAAGTGCACACTCTTGTCGAGTTATAGTATAAAAGATGCCATCTCCCATAGGGATTGGACACCTTGACTCGATTCGTTGTTCCTGCACAAGAAAAGTAAATGCACAATTAAGTTGGTTTGTTGTAAGGAGAAGATAAAATAAAACACAAGTAAAGAAAAGGGAAGAAATCGGGTTGATAGAATTGGCAGGGTTATCTTGTTGTTTAGTGTGAAACTGCGTTGAATAGGACAAGTTGCTTTGTGTCTCGGCGGCAAACTCGACAGAACTACAAGGCTCCATAGAACGCTTCGAAAGGTATCCTGCTTATGTCTAAGTCAGAATTATGTTGATGCCCCTCGTAGATAATACCAGTCGCGGCGTTAATCGTGCAAAGACAACAATGTTAACTCGTCCTCTTTTAGCTACCTTAAACCCTAACCTATATCTAAGCCAAATTGATCGCATCGTCTATAGATGAAATCGTGCTTACTCCTTTCGTGAGTTCGACTCTCTCGATACTAAACAAATGGATAGTAATCAACTCATCTTTTGCCTTAATTAAAAACTATGAAGCACATGGAATAACTAAACCTTGAAGCTTTATTGCAAAAACAAACTTAAAATCCTAAACAATCGTTCTAACACTAATTACAACATAACCCAAACCAAAAAAGAATTTTAGAACATAATGGTGGCAAGAAAACCTAAACTATGCCTAAGGGAAAAACCTAAGTTATCTTGAAGTACAATTACAATGAGTATATATAGGCATTAGCTAGGTCTAGTCCTTCTTGGAGTAGAAGTCTTCAAAGTATCTTTTTGCATTAAATGAAACTCTAAATGCTGACTTCTTTGAGTTGAATGTGGACTTAATCACGTTGCCTTGCTCCGCAAGTAAGCTCAAGTTTCTCCTTCAGGGCTCTACATGCTGCTACAGTCATTGGAAAATTGAGTGGACATCATCGTTAAGATCATGATTTTATGCTCTACATATCGCACTCCAGTTCTCCAATTTCTCATCTTGCTGTCTTGGGCGGCAGGTAGGGCGACGGCAGCTACTCAGCAGGTATTATCTTTGTTTGGAACTGCATCAATACAACTCCTCAGTTTGCTGCCTCATCATCATGTCCTTAGCACTTCTTTTCCTCTGTCAGCCTCTAGTACCTGAAACTAAAACTAAACTAAAACAGTACATTTTCCTCACCAAATAAAAGATAATCAATACAAAGCATGGAAAAGTAAAGAACACTGTAAAATACAATGCATGGTCCTAATTATACCTAAAATGTAATCAAAAACAGCAATAATATCAGATGGAATGTGCATGAAATACAGAACTTATGGAAACTTTACAAACCCCCAAACTCGAACAATTGCTTGTCTTCAAACAATACAACCTAAACATACTTGCCCTTATATTAACTAGAAAGAAAAACTTGTTTTCAACTTGATTCCGCACCTCAAGGCCGTGGCACCTATATTAGATTAGTGAAGGGGAAATAGCAAGAAGTAACTTAGAATTAATCTATAATTCCAGTGCAGTGTGTGCAGAACTGTGTACGGGCTGAATATGCAGAATTACTAAATAAACAAAGATGTTGTTATGATATATAAGGTTGCTGCCGAGACAACACAATTATTTAATCATGGCAATGAGGGCTTCAGCTCATCACAACTACTCTTTTAGGTCTGAAATTAAGATAGGAGCAAACCATAAAACCCCAAACTCGTGGAGTAGAGTCAACCCGTGAAGACTTTCATTCACTCATGCAAAAAAAATTAGATTCATGGACTTTGATAGCAATGGAGTGTCCTCGCACATGATTCTTCCTAGAGCCTGTTTCAGACACCTCTAAGGATAGACAACATAAAATTTTTCTTTTTCCTTTCTTTGGCAGATCTTTTCTTTTTCTGCTTCTGTTTCCTACCTCGACAGCTACATGCGACCATTGTTAGAACTTTGCGAAGAATTCTAAAAACAAAGCATGCAGTGTTCATTAGATCTTCTAACAAATTCAACAAGTAAAAGTAGTGTTTTGACAGTTTTGGCAATTAAAAAAATTCTAAGTTATTTTTCATGCTTTTCCCAGAATTAAATTCAATTTATTTAATGGTGCAAAAATAATTAATAGGCTATCTATCATAGGCACAAGTCATAAGAAATTTTTCTATTCTGATTTATAATAAGGCAAGTACAAAGAAACCTATATGCTACTAAGTATGCCTAAAGAAAAATGTGAGAGCTATCCCCCCCCCCAAACTCAAGATGGGTATTGCCCTCAATGCACAGAAAATAAAAATAGAAAATTAAAAACAGAAAAATAAAACAGAGAGAATAAAAAATTACAATCGATAAAAATATAAAAATAAAGTAAAGAGAAGAAAGGAGAAAAAAACTAGAAGTTGGTAGAGGTTTGAGAGGAGGCTTGGGTCTTTGTTGTTGAGGAGGATGAGAAGGATTGGATGATGAGGCGGCGGCCGTCAGATGGTCGGGCGGCAGACTTAGTAGGTGAGACTTTTGCTGTCCGCGGCGGCTAGACTTTCTTTGGAGTAGGACGAGGCTCTTCTTGAGGTTCTACAGGAGGAGCTGTGGGAGGGGCTTCACTCTCTTCTAATTCTGTTTCATCGTCCACTAGCCCGGCGGCTATGATGTACCGCATCCTCTTCCTAGTTCTTTCCTCCGTTAGTGTTGATGGAGGGTCAATCGCCATTGGGGCTGCTACTTTTACTGCTACTACTACTTCTGTTACTGGTGGCTGCTGTTGAACCTCTTTTGATGAGGATGTGTTGGCCACCGTTGCCACTGTGCAGATGGGGGAATGATGTTGTTGAAGCGAAGGTGGCAGAATACGATGGGTAGTGCGTCTGAGATGGCATTTGTCTGCGAAAGGCGACATGGCGGGCAACTGCGGCTGAGGGCGTTCCTTGTGTGGGGGCAACTACAGTAGCGAGATCAGCGGGGTAGGGAGGCAAGGTGGGGCCATCATTAGGATACTTTTGCAGGAGATAAGCCACAAAGGCTTCTTGGACCTCCCCCACATACTTCATGAAGGTCAGTTGTTGTTGTTCAATCCTTTTGTTGCTGTCAATAAGGGTGCGCAACAGAGTGAGGACATCACTTGTTGGGGCAGCTTCAGTACTGCCAAGGGCGGTTGGAGTGGCAGGTTGGACGGTAGAGGGCTGACTGGGGGCTATTCAAGTGCTAAGCTTCATATTCTAGTTTGGCTAAAAGAAGTCTAAGCAGTATAACAGTCACAATGGTGTTTAAGTTTTTAGAACTATAGAAAGGCTCTAAACTTCTCCTTAAACTATCCTAAAGATGTTGTCACGACAGAGCTGTCATGACAGGTAAGTTCAATTCACAATTTTAAGCCAAATTTTCAATCTTTTCGTTTTTTTAGAACTTCAATAAGTAGAAGACACAACAATTAACTAAGATGTACTTAGACTCTATTAAAATGGAGGGTTGCCACCCCCAAACTCGAGGGTTGCATTGCCCTTAATACAAATGAAAAAATGAAAAATGAAGGCAGTACATCACAAAATATATAAATAGCATGCAGCAATAAGAAAATAAGAAACTTAAATTTTAAGCACTTTCGTCACTGCTGCTGCTGAGGCGGATTTGGCGGTGGATTCTGGCTCTTGGGGCAGCTGGGGTTGTTGTTCTACAACCTGAATGTCAGAGCTGCTGTCACTGCTGCTACTGCTACTAGCCTTGGGCAGAGTTTTCTTGTTTGCCATTCTCTTCTGCCTCTTGACTGTTGTGAATTCTTTCGACAGGTTCCTCCGAATAGAGGGTTCAGTGTCGTTGTCTGCCCAAACAGATGAGGAAGAGAATCCAGCCACAAAGGCAGTAAGGTCATCCGAGGGTGCCGGTCGCTTTGTTCCGCGGGCGGATGTGTCGGCATCGGGGCTGCCGGCTGCCGTCGGGGCAGGTGATGGAATGGAGGCAGCAGATGGTGTATGTGGTGTGGCAGCAGGTGTAGGTGTGTGGGCAGGGGTGGGGACAGTGAAGTAGTGGGCAGGGAAGGTGGGAAAGACAACATCAGGGAAATTTAAAGTATTATGAATAGAATTTACCGTGGATGCGGCAAAGTCCTTGATGAATGTCATTAGACCCAGCTGTCTGTCCTCCATCCTTTGAATAGCAGCAAGGATTTGAGTGGATGGGTCTGTCAGAGCAGCTGTTGCGGTGGCAGGTTCAGGGTTTAGCTGCTCTGACGATTCAGCTGGGGCGGTAGTAGGGTTGAAGGAGGAGAGGGGGTTGCCACTGTCAGCTCCATGAGGTTGATGATATTTTTGTTTGTCCAGCCTCGTCCTTTCACTATGCGATCGGTGTTGGCTTCCGGCACAGCATAACAGTGGCAGAGGGACGTGATGAGGTAGGGAAGGCATAGGAGGGCTATCGATCTATGGGCGCATTCCAAAATACTCTCCCGTATATAACTCCCCACATTAATGGGTCGTTTATTTAGAATGGAGTGTATTAGGGCTAACCTTTGCTGGACAACGGTGGTGTGGTGTGATGACGGCAGGATTCTCTTCTTGATGAAGGCATTCCACAGTTTAGCCTCCGGCAGCAGCTGCCCCCTCTTCATTGTGTGGGGATTTTTACGGCTTGTGTTCCATTCAGTCCCTTCTTCTGTTACTTCTGCCATGATAGCGTCAAAGGCAGCATCATCTAGAGTGTCAAGGAACTGCTGGTGAGCATCATTGTTGGGGCCAAAGTAGAGGCCATAAAAAGAGTTAATGCGCTCGGCTGTGAACTGCACTTCTGTCCCTCGGACGATCACTGTTGTTATCGTCCTGCTGCCGATGGCAGCATAGAATTCCCTCACCAGCGTCTCATTCATCTCTGTTTGTTGCTCCGCGAATGTTTCCCACAAGAGGGCTCTAATCGTCCTTACGATGAAAGGCTTGAGGCCCATATTGACTGCTCTTGGAGTGTAAATAAAGCCTCTTTCTTCCCATAGATCTCTGGTGGCAAAGGGCTGTGGGGGAGTTGTTGTCGGTGAAGATGTTGAAGCAGCACTACGGCATGTTTTTCTGGAAGACATGTTAGTGCAAGGGTTGTTGAAAGTAAAATAAAGCAAATGAAAACTAAGGGGAAGAGCAAGTAAGAAAAGCAGAAGTGAATGAAATGAAAATGAAACGGGGTTTTATAGAAGAGGAATGTTGCCCGTTGAAGCTATAACGACAGGCGTGAATAACGGGGCGACTGTTGAGCTTTAGCGTGTCTGACGCGTCTGACACGCGCTTCTGCGTCTGTTACGCGTCTGTCATAAGTTTCTGCGTCTGTCGTGATAGTCTGATGACAGCCTGTCTTTTTCGTGTCTGCCGCGGCAGCTAGAACGACAGGCTTCAATATTGGACTTTGTTGGGCTGATGGATGGATGGTGGGCTGAGGTCACTTCTTCTGTTCTTCTTGACTCCTTTATTTCCTAAAACAGTAAACATAAAAATATTATTCGAATAAAATAAACCTTATTACCTAATAAATAATAAATAATATAAATAAATAAAATAAAATTTAGGTTAAATTAGGGCTGCCAGGTGGGGCATCTCCTAAGGTAACCACTTCCTGCATCCCTGGGGCGTCAGTCCCCTCATAATGCTTGAGGCGTTGTCCGTTGACTTTGAATTGGTGCCCGTCTTTTAATGATCGGATTGTGATGGCACCATGGGAAAAAACTTGTACGACTTGGAATGGGCCAGACCATCTAGATTTCAGTTTCCCTGGGAAAAGTTTCAGTCTAGAATTGAACAACAATACAAGCTGCCCTGGGCAGAACTGTCGTGGCAGCAACTTCCTGTCATGCCACTTCTTAGTTTACTCCTTGTAGATTCTTGTATTGTCGTAGGCCATTGTCCGTATTTCTTCAATCTCGTTCAGATCTAACAGCCTTTTCTGACCTACCTTGTCCAAGTCCATATTTACTGCCTTGATCGCCCAATATGCTTTGTGCTCTATCTCGACAGGCAGATGACAGGTTTTCCCATAAATCAATCGGTATGGAGACATGCCCAATGGAGTCTTGAAAGCTGTTCTATATGCCCATAATGCATCATTTAGAAGTAAAGACCAATCTTTCCTAGTTGGCTTAACCATCTTCTCAAGAATGTTCTTGACTTCCCTATTAGATATTTCAGCTTGCCCATTGGTCTGTGGGTGATATGTTGTCGCGATCTGATGCTTGACACCATATTTCTTCAAGGCAGCAGCAATAACTCTATTGTCAAAATGTCTCCCTTCATCACTGATAATCGCCTTAGGGATGCCAAACCTAGAAAAGATGTTTTTGTGTAGAAATTTTTGGACTGTCTTGGCATCATTCCTTTGAGTGGCGATGGCTTCAACCCACTTAGAGACATAATCCACTGCTAGGAGGATGTATAGATTCCCACATGAAGATGGAAAAGTTCCCATAAAATCTATCCCCTAAACGTCGAAAATCTCGACTTCTAGAATGTTCTGTAGTGGCATCTCGTTTCTCCTTGAGATGTTTCCTGTTCGTTGGCACCTGTCACAGCTTTTGTAGAAGAGTTGTGCATCTTTATACAGTGACAGCCAGTAGAACCCTGACTGCAGCACCTTGGCAGCAGTTTTGTTGCCTCCTAAGTGACCTTCATACTGTGAAGCATGGCAGTGATGAAGAATGTCTTCTTATTCTTCTTGTGGTACACACCTCCTTATAACATGATCTGCACAAATTTTGAAAAGAAGAGGTTCGTCCCAATAATAATGCTTAACATCATTTTGGAACCTCTTCCTAGCTTGATAATTAAGATGAGAAGGAATTATTCTGCTAACTATAAAATTAACGAAATCTGCATACCAGGGGAGTTCAGAAGACTTACCTGCCGCCATGGCTGTCGCGGGAGTGATTGCGGCAGCAAAGAGCTGCTGGTCTGGGAAGGTCTCCAGTATGTGTGTCTCGTTGGTTGGTAGACTTTGTCCCTTCTCCAATCTTGACAAGTGATCTGTCACCTGATTTTCTGTCCCTTTTTTGTCCTTGATTTCTAGGTCGAATTCTTGCAATAGCAGGATCCACCGTATCAATCGAGGCTTTGCATCCTTTTTCGCGAACAAATATTTTAGGGCATAATGGTCTGTGTGCACTATTACCTTTGTCCCAAGTATGTAAGAACGAAACTTGTCAATGGAGAACACCACAGCTAATAACTCCTTTTCTGTGGTGGTGTAGTTCACTTGGGCGTCATTTAATGTCTTGCTGGCATAGTATATGACATGAAATAACTTGTCTCTCCGCTGCCCAAGTGCTGCCCCGATAGCATAGTCACTAGCATCACACATAATCTCAAATGGTTGTGTCCAGTCTGGCGGCTGTACTATTGGGGCTGTTACCAGTTTTTCCTTCAGAACCTTGAATGCTTCAGTACATTCATCATTGAAGTCAAAGGGTCGGTTCTGCTCTAAAAGATGGCATAGGGGCTTGGTGATTTTTGAGAAATTTGCAATGAATCTTCGATAAAAACCAGCATGTCCCAAGAAACTTCTAATGCCCTTGATTGTGGTCGGCGGTAGCAGCTTCTTGATCACTTCTATTTTGGCCCTGTCAACTTCTATCCCACGGCAGCTAATCTTATAGCCAAGGACTATCCCTTCATCCACCATAAAGTGGCATTTTCCCAATTTAAGACCAAGTTTGCTTTTTCACATCTTTCAAGTACCTTTTGTAGATTACCTAGGCAGCTCTCAAAATCATCTCCAAAGACTAAAAAATCATCCATAAATATTTCAAGGAAGTCCTTTACCATATCGGAGAATATGGCCATTATGCACCTTTGGAAGGTGGCGGGTGCATTGCATAGTCCAAAAGGCATTCTCCTAAAAGCATACGTTATGTATGGGCATGTGAAAGTCGTCTTTTCTTGATCCTTCGGTGTGATAGCAATTTGATTATAACCTGAATAACCATCAAGAAAACAATAGTAAGGTTTACCCGCTAATCTATCAAGCATTTGATCAATAAAGGGTAAAGGAAAGTGGTCCTTTCGGGTAGCTTTGTTAAGCTTCCGATAGTCCATACAAACCCTCCAACCGGTCACAGTCCTGGTTGGAATTAATTCATTGTTTTCATTGGTCACCACGGTCATTCCTCCTTTATTGGGAACACATTGCACCGGGCTCACCCATCTGCTGTCGGAGATGGCGTAAATAATACCAGCATCTAACCATTTGATTATCTCTTTACGAACCACCTCTTTCATCGCATGGTTTAGCTGCCTTTGGGCATCTATAGTTGGCTTATGATCTTCCTCTAAAAGGATTTTGTGCATGCATAACACCGGACTAATGCCTTGAATATCGGCTATCGTCCATCCAATTGCCTTCTTGTACTGCCGCAACATCCCAATTAGTTGTCGTTCCTGTTCCTGTGGCAGCTTAGAAGAGATGATTACGGGCAACGTATCATTTGAACCAAGAAAAGCATATTTTAGCTGCCCTGGAAGGGGCTTCAGTTTTAAGGCAGGTGGTTCAACAGTAGATGGCTTTTGAATTAAATGGTTATCCGAAGTATAATTTAAAGGTTCGAATAACTTACATGGACGATCACCTATCTAGTTTACCTCCTCCTGATCTTCAGTATCGGATGTGTCGGATTCAGAGGAGTTGTTGTCGTCAGTAATGTCGTGACATCCCTGTAGGTGGCTGCCGCGGCAGTGGACAAATTTGATGTCGTGACAGCCCGACCTGATGCAGGGTTGATCAAGGGTAACTTCAGTGATAGCCTTGCATTCCTCGTCTGCATCAGCATGCTTCATCGCTTGGAGAACATTCAACTTAATTTCTTGATCATTCACTCTCATGGTGAGTTCTCCTTTCTCCTTTATCCACTCTTACCAGAATATCTTCAATTTTTCCTTCCGGATGAACATAAGAGCGGTCTGCCAGCTGCAGAGTTATTGTCGTGGGCCGCGCCTTCCCAATACCTAATTTCTGAAAAACAGATTTTGGCATTAAATTAACACTAGCACCAAGATCACAAAGTGCCTTACCCACATATTTATTTCCGATTACACAGGGTATGATGAAGCTCCCCGGATCCTTCTTTTTTTGGGGTGGCTACCGATGAAGAATACTCATGCAACCCTCTGTCATCTTTACCGTTTCAAATTCCCCAAGTTTAGATTTCTTTGACATGACATCCTTGAGAAATTTGGCATAATCGGGCATCTCCCTAACAGCATCTAACAGCGGAATATTAATATGAACCTGCTTAAAAATATCATAAATCTTTTTGAGCTGAGATTCTTGCTTAGCTTCCTGTATCCGTTGGGGAAAAGGCGGTGGGGGCGATAATCAGCAATACGTCCTTCTTACTGCATACGAATCTGAGGAGGTTTAGGTTCATCATTCTCCTCTGTCGCTTCTGCTGTCGTGACAGGCTCATCGGCAGCAGTTTTTTTATTACCTGTCGGGGCAGCTTCCTCGGCAGGTTTGTCCAAGGCTGGTTTCCTTACTGTTTCGGCTTCCTTTTCCAGCCCTGGTAGTTTCTTCCCACTCCTAGTAGTAATTGTCTTACACTGCTCATGTGTGGGTTGCCTAGCATTTTCAATATTACTAGGGAATCCTCCAGTTTGCCTCGACTTAATATGTTGTGAAACCTGACCCACTTGTGTCTCCAAAGATTTCAGAGTAGCTTCATGATTCGTCATCCGCATCTCTGTTTTATCCATGAATGTCTCTGTTTTCTTGACAAATTGATTCATATTCTCAATATAAGTGCCTGTCTGAGACATAAAAGTGGCCAGAGTTTGTTCCAGTATACTGCTCGTGGCAGCTGGTGGCTGCTGTTGCTGCTGCGGCGGCAGTTGCTGTCGCGTCAGCAATCTAGGTCCTCCCTGATTCTGATTGTGTGCTTGAGGATTCAGGGCATTATTAGGGTTGCTCCAAGAAAACTTGGGATCCTTCCTCCAATTTGGATTATAATTGTTAGAATTATAATTCAGCTTGTAGTTTCCAACATATTTTCCCTCTTCTAACTGTATCGGGCACTCATCCGAACTATGATTTCCCTCACAGATTTCACATACCTCCTCAACAGCAAATCCATGTTGTGTATCATCATTCAATAACCTTTTCATTGCTTTAGTATGGAATGCTACTTGTGATTTCATCGTGTTGTCGGCCTTATAATCCTTGACAGCTAATACTCTTTTACCCCCTCTTCTTGCTGTCAGAAACTGCTCCTCATTCTTAGCCAGATTTTTCAAAACTTGCATTGCCTCGTCCGGATCTTTATCCAATAATAGTCCATTTGCTGCTGAATCAATTCGAATACGAGTTTGTAAGTTGGCAGCATTATAAAACTTTGTTACCTGATTCCAGACGGGGAATCCATGCATTGGGCAGTTCCGTAGAAGAGTAGTAAATCTGTCTCAGGCCTCGTGCATCGGCTCGTCGTCTTCCTGTTGAAAAGTAGCAATTTCATTACGTAATCTCTCAGATAAATGCGAAGGATTAAAACGAGATAAAAATTCACGAGATAAATCTGCCCAAGTTCTAATTGAACCCGGCGTAAGTGTATTCCACCAAGTTTTAGCTCTGTCCCTCAATGAATGGGGAAATAATCGAAGCCTCAGTGTCTCCAGATTAACTCCTGGCAGTCTAAACGAACCACAGATCTCCTGGAACGTTTTGAGATGCTCCCTAGCATCCTCAGTAACAGCACCACTAAACTGCCCGGCATTGTTGATCATACTAAACATGACAGGTTTTAGCTCGAAGTTGTCAACATCAATATCCGGCAGCGTGGTCTCCAACTCTACATGATCGTTCAACATGTAGTCACGACAGGACCGTCGTCTGGCGACGACAGGGTTACCGACAGGCGGTATAATATCACCAACAGGCGGGTCGTCTCCATTTTGGGCCATCTTCTCTAACTGTTCCTCAAGGTACTCGTTCCTGGCTAGAAGGTGACGAAGTTGTTTCTTGAGATTGAATGATCGTTTGATTTCCGGATCTAATGGATACTCAAGATCTTTACCCTGATTCGATATGTGCATAAACAAGTAACCTTGTGAAAAACAAGAGTTGAATGCACCAAAGAAAAACAGAAAAATAAAAATAAAAACGAAAAGTGCAGTAAAAGAAAAGGTAGAGTTATGTTGCCAATCCCCGGCAACGGTAGTAAAGTGAAACGAAGTATCGGATATCGTCTCCACAGGGATTGGGCTAATAGTTTCACCTTAAGTCACTGCACGAAAGTAAAGGAAATATTTGAGAGTTGTCACGAAAATAATAAAGTAAACTTAAATAAAAGAGTAAAAATATCAAGATAGAGAGAATGTGCTGGTATTGAGTTGCTCAGTAGTGCATGTATTGCAATGTTTAGGAAATACAGTTCTATCGTCATGCTCGTCGCGGAAGCACCTGTCACGGCAGCAGTCCGTTGATCGTCGCGGCAGCAAACTCTCAACTCAGTACTTTCAAGTTTGGCAAGAATCCCAGATCTGCCTTGGCCTACCCCTAGGTCCAAGTCTGTCGATGATCACGTCTTGATGATACCTCCCGGCGTGAATCGAAGGATGAACACCGATGTGTATGAATTCTTCTTTAGCCACTTAACCTCGCCATATCCCTAGGCACGAGATAGTTCAACTATAAACTAAAGAACGTACTCTTATTTCTTTCGTATACTTAACTCTCCCGATGCTAAGTAAATAGATAACCTCACAATGCTCTCCCGATGCTCTTGCAAGATATTAATAACCAAAATAAGAGAACTTGAAGTTTATTTTATTGAACTGAAAATTCCTAAAACAAAACAACCCTTGCAAGTACTTTACAAATCAACCCGTGGCCCTAGGGGGAATTTAGAACATATCGGCGGTGGGTAAACGGCTAGGGGTTTTTGGTTATCGGTTTTGGGGTATGAGATATGGGATATGAAATATCTCCTAGGTTAAAATACATGCCCTTATATAAACTTTGGGCTCAAGTTATCTAATTTAACAAGGATTACAACTTTAATTAAAAGTATGATTCTAATAAAGACTAAATCTTCAAGGAATCTACTTTCCAGCCGTCTTCCTTGTTTCTAGGGATTTTCTCTCCTTGAGCTTTGGGCTTGACATGTCTTTTGACCCGGGGCTTGGAAAAATATATGGTTTTCACACGACATACGAGCTGAATTTTCTCTATCTATCGAGGTCCATTTTGCTTTTTCTCCACTAACTTGTTGTCGTCCTCTGCTGTCACGACAGCACCATGGCAGCATCGTCCTCTTTGTCTGCTTGTCCAGTTCAACTCTTCTGCTTCTCTGCTCAGCGCCTGCCTTCTCCGTCTACTATGGCAGCAACCTGCAAAATCAGTCATTCTTTAGTAGAATCTGTGCTTTTAATATATTTGTGATGTTTTGCTGTAAACTAACCTAAATGCAATGAATAATGCTTGAATGCAGCAGAAATATGGTTTAACAAGGGTGTAAATAATAGAACTTTTACGCACTCAATAGGGATGGTGGGTGGGCTCCTTGTTGGCCATCTTTCTTGCTCCAGCTCTTTTATTCCTAAAGCCTGAAATAAAAATAAAGATAATTAAAAATTCAAAATAAATTCTAAAAAATAAAAATGTGAAAAATAAATTTAACTAGTTTAAAATCTAATAAATTGTAATAAATTAAATTCTATTCCTAAAACCTAAAAATAAAAATAAAGAAAATAAAGATAAAATAATTAGGTTATGTTGGAAATGCATTTGGGTGAATCTCCCAGACATAACCACTTCTTGAGGTAGTGTTTCTTGTCCTTCCTCCTGGGGGTCCTCCTGTTCTTTAAGGTGATGTGCTACTGGGTCCTTCAGCCTGCCTTTCGGTCTACCATGACAACTGGTGCCTTGACCTGTCTCTATGCTGATTTTGGCGGCCTAAGCATTAGGGAATCCTTCATTTTCCGTTTCTGGGGGTTGTAGCACATTTATCTTGATGCTCTGATCGTCTACTCTCATGGTCAACTCCTCATGTTCCACATCTATTAGAGTTATGCCCGTGGCCAAAAATGGTCACCCAAGGATGATAGGGGCTTTTTCATCGGCCTCACCGTTTAAGATAAGGAAATCAGCTGGAAGAATATGTTTGCCCACTCGAAAAAGGATGTCTTTGATCTTGACCTCCGGTTGTACAAAAGAATGATCAGCATGTTTCAGTATGATGGAGGTAGGTTTGGCTTGCCCAATTCCTAGTTTGTCGAAGACTGCCTTAGGCATTAAGTTGATGTTGGCTCCCATGTCGTACATGGCTTTTGTTTCGTGCTTGCTGCCTATTCTGCATGGGATAACGAAGCTGACTGGGTCTGTTTGCTTAGGCGACAATTTGTTGTGCAACATAGCCATACACTCCTTTGTTACAGCAAGTGTTTCAAACTCCCCAATTCTCTTCCTTTTAGAAACCATGTCCCTGAGGTATTTGGCATAATTGGGTATGTTCTGAATGGCTTCTATGAGAGGGATATTTATGTGCATCTGCTTTAGAATATCCAAGAATTTCTTGAACTGATGCTCATGTTTCTGTTGCTTAAGCCTCTGGGGAAAGGTGTTGGCAAGCGGATGTCCTCTATTCGTTCTTTGTATGGGAATTTTATATGCGGAGGATCATTTGCTTTAGGACTGTTGTCAAGTTCAGTTGACGGGGTGGCTGGTGTTGATGCTGTCGTGGCAGGTATTTCTTTCTGTGCTGGTTGTGTTTCTTTTGATTTTTCCATTCTGGGATCATTCAATTGTTTCCCACTTCTGGTTGATATGGCTTTGCACTGCTCATATGTGGGCTTGGTTGCTGCCTCTGTACTGCTGGATGTTGCTCCCATTGTCCTGCTACTATAGATCGCAGTGAACTACCCAAACTGGGTCTTCAGGTTCTTTATTGCAGCCTCATGATTATTCATCATCATCTTCATCTTGTCCATAAACGACTCAGTTTTATCAATGAATTTTTTAGTGCGAACAATAAATTCACTAGTATTAAACATAAAAGTTTGAAGAGTTGCTTCTAGCGAATTATTGTTTTGTGGCTGCTGAGCCTGCTGTCTGAACTGGTTTTGCTGGTAGCCTCCATGTTGTTGTTGTGGATTGGCAGCGGTATTAGGACTTCTCCAAGAAAAGTTTGGATGATTTTTCCATTCAGGGTTGTACGTGTTCGTGGTTTTCCTGTTGCTCCTCTCGTATCCTCCCATAAAATTTACAGATGTAGTACATTCAGAGGAATCATGGTTGCCCCCATACTCATCGCAGAATGGCTCCACAACCTTGGAATCAAAGACTTTCCCAGAGGGTTTCACCATGGTCATAACCAGTACTATCAGCTTGTCGAGACGGGCATTGACAGTTTCTGAGGCTTCCACTTCGTTCACCAGTGTTGGCCGCCTAACGCCACCTCGGCAGGCTGTTGTGTACTTATAGTCATTCTTGGCGGCTTGGTTTAGGATCCGCAGTGCCTCCTCTGGTGGTCTATCAAGGATGATTCCGTTGGCTGAGGCATCAATCATCATCCGAGTTGGGTAGTTCACCCCGTTGTAGAACATTGACACATGTGTCCAAGCCGGGAAACCATAGAGCGGGTAGTTGTTAAGCATATGTTGGTAACACTCCCAGGCTTCATACATTGGAACATCATCCCCTTGTCGGAAGGTTGTGATCTCGTTTCTCAATCTGTCTGTGACGTTGGATGGGCTAAAAGGATCTAAAAAATCCTTGCACAGCTCTATCCATGTGTTGAATGACCCTGTTGGCTGGTTGTTTAACCACTGTTTTGCCCTATCTCTCGGTGAATAAGGGAATAACCTCAACCTAAGCACGTCTTGGTGGACTCCGTGTATTTTGAATGCTTTGTATATGTCTAGGAATCCTCTTAAGTGTTGTCGAGCATCTTCTGTGGCAGTCCCTCCAAATTGCTCCAACGTGTTGATCATGTTGAACATCACGGGCTTTAGCTCAAAGTGATCTGCCTCAATCTCAGGTTCTATCACTATTGGATCGAACCCTCTAAAGTCACGCTCCAAGTAATCACTGGTGGTTCGAACGTATTGTGGCTGCCTGGACAGAGCTTGTTGTTCTCTGGGCTGAGGGTCTTGATGCCCATCCCTGTCGATCTGGGCATTGTTGGCAGGGTTGTCGTTTTCCATGTTTACCTTTGCTTTTCTTTCTTCTTTTGCTTTCCCTAGGGTTGTTCTGATTTCCATTTTGAGTTCTCTTGCTCTTCGTTCTATATCGTCGTAAGAAACGATTTCTCCTTTTGGATTTGCCCTGGTCATGCACTAGCAAAGGAAACTGTAAAATTCTTTTTTCGATTAAAAATAAAAACTAAAAATAAAATAAAGTGCAAAAATTAAAGAACGACTTTTGCTATTACCAATCCCCGGCAACGGTGCCAAAAACTTGTAGAGCGTTGGGTGTTCTCTAAATATGAGCGCAAGTGCACACTCCTGTGAAGTTATAATATAAAAGATATCGTCTCCCACAAGGATTGGACAGCTTGACTCGATTCGATGTTCTTGTACAAGAAAAGTAAATGCACAATTAAGTTGGTTTGTTTTAAGGAGAAGATAAACTAAAACACAAGTAAAGAAAAGGAAAGAAATCAGGTTGATAAAATGGGCAGGGTTATGCTGCTGTTTAGTGTGAAACTGTGTTGAATATGACAAGATGCTTTGCGCTACCAGACTCTGCTGCCTTGGTGGGGGATGGCAGGTAAGCTGCTGAGACTCTCTCGCTGCCTCGGCAGGGGAATGGACTTGTGTCTCGGCGGTAAAATAGGCAGAACTATAAGGCTCGACAGAACGATTCGAAAGTGATCTCGCTTATGTCTAAATTAGAATTTTGTTGATGCCCACTGCAGATAATACCAGTCGCGGCGTTAATCGTGCAAAGACAGTAATGTTAACTCGTCCTCTTTTAGCCACCTTAAACCTTAACCTATGTTTAGGCCGGATTGATCGCACTGTCTATAGATGAAATTGTACTTACTCCTTTCGTGAGTTCGACTCTCTCGATATCGAACCAATAGATAGTAATTAACTAATCTTTCGCCTTAATTGAAAACTATGAAGCACATGGAATAAGTAAACCTTGAAGCTTTATTGCAAAAAAAAACTTAAAATCCTAAACAACCGTTCTCACACTAATTACAACATAACCCAAACCCAAAAAGAATTTTAGAACATAATGGTGGCAAGAAAACCTAAATTATGCCTAAGGGAAAAACCTAAGTTATCTTGAAGTACAATTACAATGAGTATATATATGTATTAGCTAGGTCCAGTCCTTCTTAGAGTAGAAGTCTTCAAAGTAGCTCAAGTGATTACTTCTTTGAGTTGAATGTGGACTTAATCATGTTGCCTTGCTCCGCAAGTAAGCTCAAGTTCCTCTTTCGGCGGCTCTGCCTACTGCTACAGTCATCGGAAAATTGAGTGAACGGCATCGTTAAGATTAGGATTTCTACTCTACATATCGCACTCCAGTTCTCTAATTTCTCATCTTGTTATCTTGGGCGGCAGATACCTGGCAGCGGTTGTCTTTGTCTGGAACTGCATCAGTACAGCTCCTTAGTTTGCTGCCTCAGCATCATGTCCTTAGCTCCTCTTTTCCTCTGTCAGCCTCTAGTACATGAAACTAAAGCTAAACTAAAACATTACCTTTTCCTCACCAAATAAAAGATAATCAATACAAAACATGGAAAAGTAAAGAATACTGTAAAATGCAATGCATGGTCCTAATTATGCCTAAAATGTACTCAAAAACAAAAATAATATGAGATGGAATGTGCATGAAATATAGAACTTATAGACACTTTACATTGGGCGGAGGTAAGAAAGAAGTATGTTTCTTTGCCTCATCTGCTAAAGAGGACTAATGAGAAGGTAAAGCTTATTAGTGAGAGGTTTAAAGTGGCTTCGGATCGGAAAAAGTCTTACGCGGATTTGAAGCGTAGAGAAATTGAGTATGCAGTTGGTGATAAATTGTTTTTCAAAGTTTCGCCTTGGGAAAAGGCGATGAGATTTGGTTGGAAAGGCAAGTTGAGTTCGAGTTTTATTGAACCTTATGAGGTGTTGGAGCGCGTTGTTTCGGTAGCTTATAGATTGAGGTTGCTACCTGATTTAGAGAAGATACATGATGTTTTCCATGTCTCTATGCTTTGGAAGTATAGATCGAATTTGTCGCATGTTATGCATGTTGAGGAGATTGAATTGAATAAAGATTTTTCTTACAATAAGGAACTGGTATAGATCTTGGATTTTGATAACAAGGTTCTTCGTGGTAAGACCATAGAGTCGGTCAATATGTTGTTGCAACATCGGAGTGTTGAGGAAGCCACGTGGGAAAGAAAGGATGACATGAAGAAGCAGTTTCCTTATCATTTTTTCTGTCGAATAAAATTTCGAGAGTGAATTTTCTTAAGTGGGGGAGAGTTGTAACACCCCGATTTTGGTCCTAAGAGTTAGTCAGATAGCTAGACGGTTCGGGCAAACCAAATTAGGCGGTTCAACCTAGTTTGGGAAATTAAATCAAACTACATGATTTTTAGGCAAAATAAAATATGAAAAATAGTCTAAAATACTTTAATAATATTTTGAGATTTTTGGTAAGCTCAATTTGATAAAATAAATTGAGGTGAAATGACATTTTAAAGTGGTGACTAAATTGTGAAGGTTGTAAAATTGTTTTAGTGACTAAATTATAAAGGAGTCAAAACTTAGAATCTTTAAGAGCTATTACACCAAAGTGTTTTATCAGCATTTCTCTTTAATTAGGCTATTTTGAAAAGGATTTTTAAGGATTTATTAATTCTTAAATAAATGGAATTTTATTAAAAAAGATTTTAGAAGACTAAACATTTTCTTACGTAACTTTTCTTTTTCTTCCATATTTTCTCTCAACTTTCTCACTAGCCAAACTAAAATTTTATCACTAAAATGAAGATGAATCAATCTATTTGATTTCTTTTTTGGTTTCTTATATTGCTTCTTGAATTTTTATAACAAATCTCATTGGAGTTTTTGAGGATTTCAATCAAACAATGCTAATTAAGGGGAAAGTAAATCTTTAGAGGTGATCTTTCTTTTCTCTCATCTAATTAAAGGTTCTTTATTGAAATTTCCAAGTTCTTGGCTCTTTTGTTTTGATTTCAAACTTATTTAATGATTACTTGGTAATATCTTGATTTAAATAGGTTTTATTAAGGAGAATTGATTAATCTTGTTAATAGATTTTAATTGTTGGGATTTTGATTGATTATGATCATGTGTAAAGTGTGTTAAATTTTTATGGAAAGAGATTTGTAAATGGAATCTTATAATTAGGTGAATTGTTAGATTTTTTGTTTGGAAATAGTTGAGTTTTGTGCTTTTTTAGTTGTTAATTGAATGTTGGTGTTATAAGGTTGTTTAGAGGATGATTTTAGATGTGAAATGATGATGATTAGATGCTTAATTCATTGGGTAAAGGCCGGTAGATGTTTATATGGGTTTTGGCGATGTTTTCGGTTGTTGTTGAGGGACGATTGTTGGATTTATTATAGAAGAAGTTGAGAAGTTGGATTATAATTTTAGAAAATTCGTAAAATTGTCCCTCATTATAGTTATCGAGCTTTCGTGAATCGAATAGAAGTTGGTTTTCGTCTTATCTTCTTTCGATGTATGTATGATCACTTTAGGTAATATTAAATGCATATAGATAAGATAAAAGAGAGAAAAAAATGGTCAGTTATTAAGGGAAATATTCACGGGTTTTCTTCGATAATCCCCGTGTAACTCGCTCGAGTCGATAGATCTAAGGATGGCAAAAAACCCGTACTCAGCGGGTTCTGGCTCGATCCGAATGTATAGGGGGTTTTCTTTTTTGAATTTCGGGTTCAGAGTAGGGAGGGGCGAATTATTTGATGGAGAGACTCGGGGTCGGGTGGGGTCGGGTTTACGGTGAAAAATCACCGACCCGACCCAGATATAATTACAAAATTATTATTATACATATGATATTTACAAAACTGACATCTTATGTGAACCCTAACTCATTTATTTCTTTCCCTCTCCCTTCCCCTTTCCTAGTCGTTCCTCCTTCACTTCCTCTTTATTTTTGGTCTCCAGACTCTTCATTTCTTCAATCATCCCTTCTATTTTTTCTTTTTCACGATTTTTGCAGCAATAGCTTAACAATCCAAGATTTGGTCATTGATTCGTGATTTCAGCTAAGACATTAAACTTTATTTTAAACTTATTTTTGTCTAGGGTTTCATAGCTGTAGAAAAACAAAGATTTTGAGGTAGAGAAAACAGTTCTCTATTTCCTGATGATTATTGATAAAATAGCACCTATTTATAGGTTACAAAGAGAGCCTAATCTAGGGAAAACTACACAAAATCAGCAGCTACAAATATGTGCACCTATTTATTAATAAATTCCTAAATATCAGCAGCTAGATATTAGGGAATATAATTCCCTAATTTTCCACAATCTACACCAATCAACACTCCCCATCAAGCTGGTGAGTAAACGTAGTGAGACTCCCAGCTTGGATCTTGGATGTGTTCTCATCTCTTTGGTAGCAATTGTGTCGTCTCAAAAAGTAAAAAAATCCTCCCTCATTTCGGGAGCCATTGAGTTCTCCCACAGTCATTGTTGATAATTTGCAGCTGTTGTGGCTGGTTTCTGCACCCTCCTGAGATGTCTTTCAGTTTTCCTCTACCAGTGATTTTCTTTTTCTGATTTCTGCATCTTCTTTTGAGATGTCTTTCAGCTTTTCTTGCATGCATGGACTGGGTAGCTGCTGCCATTCAACTTATAGCACGTGATTGACTTAACAACACTATCTTTTCAAGGCTTAGATAGAACCTCATCTAGTTTTTTAAAGGCTTAACTAGAACCTCTTCTCATATCTTTTACAATGGATGGTTAAGATAGAACCAAATAGTTTTTTTAAGGCTAAACTATAACCTTTCCCTATCTTTTACAATGGATGGCTAAGATAGAACCATATAGTTTTTTTTTAGGCTAAACTATGACCTTTCCCTATCTTTTACATTGGCTAAGGTAGAACCATTAAAAAGAACACTACCATGGTCTTGCTGGGGTTTTCCAGCCTTTCCTAGCTCGGATACCATGTAGAAAAACAGAGATTTTGAGGTAGAGAAAACAGTTCTCTATTTCCTGATGATTATTGATAAAATAGCACCTATTTATAGGTTACAAAGAGAGCCTAATCTAGGGAAAACTACACAAAATCAGCAGCTACAAATATGTGCACCTATTTATTAATAAATTCCTAAATATCAGCAGCTAGATATTAGGGAATATAATTCCCTAATTTTCCACAATCTACACCAATCAATGGTATCAGAGCTGGAGAGTATATATTATATAATAACAGAAATAAGGGCAATAAGATGGAAGAAGGTTGTTGAAGAAGAGATAAGGGCACTAGAAGACAATAAAAATTCCAGAAAAATCTGCATCGACCAGTGCTGCTATAATCCCAGAAGATAGTCCATTTTTTGCGTCCATGGCTGGTACTACTGACTGTTTCGAGTGAATTTTTTTCTAGAGCTTTGAGGGATTTTCTTCAAGAAAAGGGGATTGTTCATATAACTTCTTGTATAGATTCTCCTCAACAAAATGGCATTGCCGAGAGGAAAAATAGACATCTGTTAAAAGTTGCTAGGTCTCTTATGTTCTCTACTAATGTGCCTAAATTTTATTGGGGGGAAGCCATCCTTACAGCAACCTTCCTCATCAATAGGATGCCTAGTAAACCTCTAAATTTTAAAACACCTAGAAATCTTTTTCTTCAATCCTTTCCTCATTTTCAGCCCCTCACTTCCTCTATCCCAGTAAAAGTTTTTGGATGCACTGTCTTTGTTCACATTTATCCTCATTCTCGGTCTAAGTTAGATCCTAGAGCCTTAAAATGCATCTTCTTAGGTTATTCTTCTACTAAGAAGGGCTACAAATGTTACTCTCCCATAACTAAAAGAACCTATACCTCAATGGATGTCACCTTCATTGAACAAAAGCCATATTATACCAAGCATGAAATTCAGGGGGAGCGCTTAAGTGAATTCCAAGCTTTTGACATTTTTCCTATCACTAAAATTCCCACTATTATTTCTTTTGAACATGAACCCATTGTTATTACTAAAACCAATGAACCTTCCATCATTCCTAACTCCATTGAAACTACTGTCTTGGAGCCTCCAAGTACACCTCGCACACCACAAAGAACCCAACCAGAGCAACTTGAGGCCAAAGAGCTCAGTGTCTATAAAAGGAGAACAAAGCCCAATAAAGAGACCGACATACAACCTGGTAACTTCCAAGAGCTGGAACCTACTCCTACAGCCTCAGAGAATCCACAAGGTATGAAAAATTCTCAAAGTATTGCTCCGACTGTGGATACTGATGATTTGCCTATTGCACAGAGAAAAGGTGTAAGGAAGTGTACAACACATCCTATTCAGAAGTTTGTGGCATATGGAAACTTAAAGCCTGCCTTTAAAGCCTTCACTTCTAGTGTTGATAACACTTTCATTCCAAAAACAATAGAGGAAGCAATGAAAGACATAAGATGGAAGAAGGCTGTTGAAGAAGAGATAAGGGCACTAGAAGACAATAAAACCTGGAAAATCACTGATCTTCCACCAGGAAAAAGGCCAGTGGGTTGCAAGTGGATTTTTACTGTCAAGTATAGATCTGATGGGAGCATTGAACGTTATAAGGCAAGATTGGTGGCCAAGGGATTTACTCAGTCCTATGGGATAGACTACCAGGAGACATTTGCTCCAGTAGCAAAGCTAAATACAGTGAGAGTTCTTTTGTCTTTGGCAGTTAACAAGGACTGGAAATTACATCAACTTGACATCAAGAATGCCTTCTTGAATGGCAATCTTGAAGAAGATGTATATATGGAAATTCCACAGGGGTTGGGATATCATTCTGACAAACAGAAAGTTTGTAAACTTGAGAAGTCATTGTATGGATTGAAACAGTCTCCTAGGGCTTGGTTTGATCGATTTGCAAAGGCTATTGTGAAGAATGGGTACAAGCAAGGCCAAACCGACCACACCTTGTTCATCAAAGAGGGATCAGAAAAGAAGAAAGCAATCCTCATTGTGTATGTTGATGATATCATCATCACTGGTGATGACAATGAAGAAATTGGAAATTTAAAGAAATTGCTTGCAAGTGAATTTGAAACCAAGGATCTTGGTACTTTAAGATACTTCCTTGGCATGGAGGTTGCAAGATCAGAAGCTGGTCTAGTAATTAACCAGAGAAAATATATCCTAGACTTGTTATCTGAATCTGGGATGAAAGGCTGCAAACCAGCTGAGACTCCTATGGAGTTCAATCTCAAACTGAAGAAGGATGTTCTTGGAAGTCCAGTTAATAAGGGATTGTATCAAAGGTTAGTTGGGAAATTAATTTATCTTTCTCTTACTAGACCTAATATATCTTTTCCTGTGAGCATTGTTAGTCAATATTTGAGTGACCCTCGAGAGGAGCATCTTGAAGCTGTCAACAGAATACTAAAATACCTAAAGATGACACCTGGCCATGGGCTAATTTTCAAGAAAACCAATGACAGATCAATAAAAGTCTTCACTGATGCTAGTTGGGCTGGAGAACTGACAGATAGAAGATCCACCAGTGGGTACTGCACTTTTGTTTGGGGCAATTTGGTAACTTGGAGGAGCAAAAAGCAGTCTGTTGTGTCTCGGAGCAGTGCTGAAGCTGAGTATAGAGCTATTGCACTTGGAATGTGTGAGGGAATATGGTTACAAAGGTTACTTGTTGAATTGGGCTTCAGTGACTCTAAAGAGTTTGAACTATACAGTGATAGTCAATCTGCCATCAGTATAGTGAGAAATCCAGTCCATCATGATAGGACAAAACATGTGGAAATTGATAGACAGTTCATTTCAGAGAAAGTCAACAGTGGTCTGGTAAAACTGAACTTTGTTTCTTCTAAAGATCAACTTGCAGACATTCTCACCAAGGCACTTCCTAGAGTAACCTTTGATGAGTTTACATGCAAGCTGGGATTATATAATATATACTCTCCAGCTTGAGGGGGAGTGTGGATTGTGTGATTGCAGAAAATTAGGGATGTAAATTCCCTAATATCAAGTTACTATTAGTTAGCAATTATCTTCCTAATATCTTGTTAATAGCTGTAAATAAGGAATTAGATTCTTGTAATTTATTTATAATTCCTTTTTCCTAGTTTAGGCTCTCTCTTGTAATCTATAAATATGGTCTTTCTTTATCAAATAAATAACAGAAATTAGAGTACTCAAACTGAGACTCTTTTCAGTACCTTTCTACAATAGCCCTTTAATTTATTCTTTGATTTTGTATATTTGCATCCAACCGATGCCTTTCTATTGATATTTCCCTTCGATTTGTTACTGATATTTTTTATACTTTCCTTTACTTTATCTTGATAATTTTCTAATGATGTCTTCTATAATCATAGTTATTTGATGTTTTTCATAGGTAAAAAGTAAATATTCGATATGTTCATTGAGGATTTTTTTGCACATAGTTTGATGATGTTTGGTTTATGAGAAAATGTAAGAAAATTGCAAAAGAAAAATACATGGTCGGATCGGGGCAGGTCCGGGTATATTTTTATTTTTTTGGTTTGGAGTCGGATCGGGTATATTAATATTTTATTTTGGGCGGATCGGGGTAGAGTATTTTGTTTGAATTTTCGGGTCGGGGTCAGAACGATCAAAAATCCGACCCGCCCCGTTTCCATCCCTAGATAGATCGATTAGACTGAGTCAAATGGTTACATTTATTGGTATCATAGCCAGGTTGGCAAAAAATTGAGAGGTAAGTTAGTTGTAGTAATATTGCTTGAGTGATTTCTTAATGTTTGTTATGCACGGTGGTTGTTTTATGTCATGTTATGATCATGGATTGTTTTTGCGTGCTATGCACAATGTTTGTAAGCATGATTCTTTGATTGTTGTGTGAGATGTGTTGTAGATATTGAGGTACCCATTGTCAAATTATTTTTGAAAATGGAACCGAAATGAGAGCTTGGAAGACTAGTAGTGTCGGGGAAAAGTATGCCGCTAAGAATAGTATTTGATCTTGAGTTGAGTTGATCCTCGATCGAGAGTTGTTAGAAGGTGGTCTTCAAACTTGAGCGACGTTGTCCTCGTTCGTGAGTTTACAAGTGGTGTTGGCACAATATCTGGAAATTAAAGTTTGTTGCCACCATAGATGATAGTGAAATAGTTTTGAAGGTAGGAATTTCTCTTAGAGTACATGCTATCAAGTTGAATAGAAGCGAGAGTTTATGGCATTGATTCAAGTAGTATGACCGTGACGGGATACGAAGTTCATTTTGTTCAGGTTACATAGATGTTGATGTTTTGGCTACCCGAGTTAGAAACATATAATATAGTTTGGGGTTGTCCTTTCAGTTCAAAGAGTCCTAGCGTTGAGCAAAGGGTTGTTGAGGTGGATGTTGGTAAAGATTAATATAGGAAGCTCAAGATATGAGATGAAGCATCATGTGGGAAAATGTTGGGGAGCTTTTGGAATTCGCCGGAGTTGTAATTCGCGTGGGATCGCTTGAAGTGTGGTTGCCCGCAGTTAGCTAGAGTTGGATAGGCTCATGCACATGTGGTTGTGTCACAAAGAGGTTGTGAGCGCGGTCGAGGTAATTTCCGATGTATAGAGGATGGTCAATGGAATGCTGCTCATATTGTAGATGTTCAACCATGTAGAGTTGTTAGATATGAGTATGTGAGTAACAAGTTCCTTTGGAAAGACATTTGTTGTTAGAAGGTTGTATAGGAGATGTCTTTTGATGGTTCAAGATCACGTGTTTGTTGTCGATATGACAGAGTTTCCATTTTGGGGTTTTGGCGTGATCTTGGGTATGGATTGGTTGGTTGAGCATAGAGTTCTGGTTGATTTTGGAACTAAGCAAGTTTCGTTGTAACTTGCCGATGATTATGAAATTGTGGTGGTGGGTGAGAATATCAAATTCTTATCCAATGTTGTTTGGCTTTGGAGGCACAGAAGTTGTTGGAATTAGGATGTCAAGCATACTTGGTGTATGTTATGAATCTGAATATGAAGGAGGTACGACCCTAAGATATTCGTACCGGTTGCAATTTTCCAGAGGTATTTCCAAAAGAGTTGTCTGGGTTACCGCCGGATAGAGAGGTAGAGTTTTGCATCGGGACGTACGTAGATACGGCTCTGGTTTCCATTGCTCCGTATCGCATGGCACCGAAAGAGTTAAAAGAGTTAAAGATGCAACTTCAGGAGTTGTTGGATCATGGTTTCATTAGACCTATTGTTTCGCCTTGGGGAGCGTCGGTGTTGTTCATGAAGAAGAAGAAGGATGACACTATGAGAATGTTCATTGATTATAGGCAACTGGAAAAGTTGATGATTAAGAATAAGTATCCTTTGTCGTAGATTGAAGACCTACTTGATCAGTTCTGGGATGCTACGATGTTTTCCAAGATTGATTTGAGATCAGGATACTATCAATTGAAGGTGAAAGATAAAGATGTACCGAAGACAATTTTTCACACTCGTTACTGGCATTATGAGTTCTTGGTGATGCCGTTTGGGTTGACGAATATGCTTGCAACTTTCACGGATATGATGAATCAGATGTTCCATGAATTCCTGGATCATTTTGTGGTAGTGTTTTTTATGATATCCTGGTGTACTCTCGTACCGAGGAGGATCATGATAAACATTTGCGGATTGTTTTTCAAGCCTTGTTGGATAATCAACGTTATACTAAGTTAAGCAAGTGTGAGTTTTGGATTAAGAAAGTGGTTTTCCTTGGCCATGTTGTTTCGACCGAAAGTATTCGTGTAGATCCGCAGAAGATTGAGGTAGTTGTGAGTTGGAAGCAACCTAAGTCAGTAATAGAGGTTCGAAGTTTCTTGGGGTTGGCATGTTATTATCGGTGTTTTGTAGATGATTTCTCAAAGGTTCCTACTCATTTGACTAAGTTGTTGCAAAAGGATGTTCTTTTGAGTGGGCGAAAGCTAGGCAACAAGCTTTTAAAAAGTTGAAGGAAGCTTTGACGCAAGCTTTGATCTTGAGTCAACTTGAGTTAGGAAAAGAGTTTGTGATCTATATCGATGCATCTTATGTTGGGCTAGGGTGCATGTTGATGCATGATGGTAGAGTTGTGGCTTATGCATCTATGCAGTTAAATGTGCACGAGCGCAACTACCCTACGCATGACATTGAATTAGCCGTTGTGGTGTTTGCGCTAAAGATTTGGAGGAATTACCTTTATGGTGAAAAGTGTGTGGTAAATACGGATCATAAGAGTTTAAAGTATTTGATGTCATAGAAAGAGTTAAATTTTAGGCAACGTAGATGGTTAGAGTTGCTTAAGGATTATGATTTGATGATTGAGTATCATCCTAGTAAGGCTAATGTTGTGGTTGATGCTTTGAGTGGGAAGGTTGTTATGGAGTTTAGTGCGATGTTTGTGCGGTTGAGTTTCTCGCGGGATGGTGGTTTGATAGCAGGGTTGCAAGTGAAACCTTCTTTGGTGCAATTAATTAAAGAGAAGCAGTTGCTTGACGATTTTTTGGCACCGCATGTTACGGATATAGTTGATGGTAATCCAACAAACTTTTGTTTTGTTGATGATGGTGTTTTACGCTTTAAGGGTCGAGTAGTGGTGCCCGAAGATGTTGAATTAAGGCGCATTATTTTGACTGAAGCACATAGTAGTTCTTTTGTTATACATCCTAGTGGTACTAAGATATGTAGAGGTTTGAAGAAGGAATATGGTGGGGTTGGTATGAAAAAAAAAAGATATAGCGGATTTTGTTGCTAAGTGCAGGGTATGTCAGCGTGTAAGGCTGAGAAACGGTTTCCTTTCGGATTGTTATGACCATTGGGGATAACAAAATGGAAATGGGATAGGATTATCATGGGTGTTGTGGCGGGGTTGCTTTTGGTGCTAACAAGGAAAAATTCAATTTTGGTAGTTGTGGATCGTTTTACGGAATGTGTGCACTTTCTACTGTGCATATGAGGAATGCATTGTGTAAGCTAGCATATTTGTATATTGCAGAGATTGCGATTGCACGGTGTGTGCAAGTTGGTTGTGTCGGATAAGGATTCGCGTTTGCAACTGGATTTTTAGAGTGTTTACATAGAGCTTTGTGTGTGTACGGGTGAACTTCAATTCTTCGTATCATCTTCAAATGAATGGTCAGTCCGCATGTGTTATTCAAGTGTTGAAGGATACGTTGAGATTTTGCATTATTGATTTTCAAGGATCTTGGGAGAATTACTTGCCTTTGGTGGATTTTTCCTATAATAACAGTTATCAAGCGAGCATTCAAATTGAACCTTATGAAGCTTTGTATGGTAGGAAGTGTCGTACGCCTCTTTGTTGGGCGGAGGTACGAAAGAAGTATGTTTCTTTGCATCATGTGCTAAATGGGACTAATGAGAAGGTAAAGCTTATTAGTGAGAGGTTGAAAGCGGCTTCGAATAGGCAAAAGTCTAACGCGGATTTGAAGCGTAGAGAAATTGAGTATGCAGTTGGTGATAAAGTGTTTTTGAAAGTTTTGCCTTGGAAAAGGTGATGAGATTTGGTCGAAAAGGCAAGTTGAGTCCAAGGTTTAGTGGACCTTATAAGGTGTTGGAGCGCGTTGGTCCGGTAGCTTATAGATTGAGGTTGCCACCTGAGTTAGAGAAGATACAAGATGTTTTCCATGTGTACATGCTTTGGAAGTATGGATCAGATTCGTCGCATGTTATGCATGTTGAGGAGATAGAATTGAATCTGGATTTTTCTTATGATGAAGAACCGGTAGAGATCTTGGATTTCGATAACAAGGTTCTTCGTGGTAATACCATAGAGTTGTTCAAGGTGTTGTGGCAACACCGAGGTGTTGAGGAAGCCACGTGGAAAGAAAGGATGACATGAAGAAACAGTTTCCTTATCTTTTTTCCGTCCAATAAAATTTCGAAGACGAAATTTCTTAAGTGGGAAGAGTTGTAATGCCTCGATTTTGGGCTAAGGAGTTAGTCGGATAGTTAGACAGTTCGAGCGAACCAGATTAGACGGTTCCGTCTAGTTTTGGGAATTAAGTCAAACTAAATAATTTTTGGGCGAAATAAAATATGGAAAATAATATAAAATACTTTAGTAATATTTTGATATTTTTGTAAGCTCAATTTGATAAAATAAATTGAGGTTAAATGACATTTTAAAGTGGTGACTAACTTGTGAAGGTTGCAAAATTGTTTTAGTGACTTAATCGTAAAAAAATCAAAACTTAAAATTTTTAAGGAGCTATTACACCAAAGTATTTTATCATCCTTTCCCCTTAATCAAGCTATTTTTAAAAGTATTTTAAGGATTTATTAATTACTAAATAAAATAGGATTTTATTAAAAAGGATTTTAGAAGATAAAACATTTTCTTATGTAATTTTTTTCTCTCATATTTTCTCTCAACTTTCTCACTAGTCAAACTACAATTTTTTCACTAAAATGAAAAGGAATCAATCTATTTGATTTCATTTTTGTTTCCTAAATTGCTTCTTAAACTTCTACAACAAATCTAATAGTAATTTTTGAAGATTTCAATCAAATAATGTTAATTAAGGGGAAAGCAAATCTTTAGAGGCGATCTTTCTTTTCTCTCCTCTAATTAAAGGTTCTTTATTAAAATTTTCAAATTTTTGACTCCTTTGTTTTGATTTCAAACTTGTTTTAATAGTTATTTGGTAATATCTTGATTTAAATGGGTTTTATTAAGGAGAATTGATTAATCTTGTTAATATATATTAATTGTTAGGATTTTGATTGATTAGGATTATGTGTAAAGTGTGTTAAGTTGTTATGGAAAGAGATTTGTAAATGGAATCTCATAATTAGGTGAATTGCTAGATTTTTAGGTTAAAAATAGTTGAATTTTGGGTTGTTTTTGTTAATTGAATGTCGGTGTTATAAGGTTGTTTGGAGGATGATTTTAGATGTAAAATGATGATGATTATATGCTTAATTCGTTGGGTAAAGGCTGGTAGATGTTTAGATGAGTTTTGGCGATGTTTTCGGTTGTTGTTGAGGGGCGATTGTTGGATTTATGATAGGATAAGTTGAGAAGTTAGATTATAATTTTAGAAAATTTACAAAATGGTCCTTAATCCTTGTTATCAAGCTTTCGTGAATCGAATCGAAGTTGATTTTTGTCGTATCTTCTTGCGTTGTATGTATGATCACCTTAGGTAATATTAAATGCATTTAGATAAGATAAAAGAGAAAAAATAGTCGATTATTGAGGGAAACTTTCACGGGTTTTCTCCGATAATCCCCGTATAACTCGCTCGAGTCGGTAGGTCGGTTAGACCGAGTCAAGGAGGTTACAATAACTCGATCCACCAAGGATCTCATATGGTTGCTATTACAACAAGTCACCCAATTAAGTTTACCAACTTGTTAATACATTATGAAAGTGTATATTAATATCCTCATTAATTATCTCATTAATCCATATTATCCCATTAATATCTTACGTTAATTTCAATCTTTTACTAGCATTGTAGATTATTTCGTTCAATAGGTATGGGTACTCGAACACAAGTATCGGTACGGTACCTCTGGGTGCTGGTACTCACACGCGTACCGATACAGATATTGCTTACTATAAATCCTAGATTTCCATATGTACCGGTATTGGTCAACCGTACTGATATGACCCCCAATTGCGTATCGATATGGCCAAAGCTCGTACCGATAGCCTATTCACGGGTTCGTACCATTTCCTCAAATTATGATATTATAACACTTACTCGACCTCTAAAGCTTATGAAAGTCATTAGGGTTGGTTTACTAACGTATTCAAACAATTAATATTAATTACCGACTTCATTACCATTTATTCGAACATTACCATCATTTATCCCTTATAGACAATTTCCATCAAATACATCAATATCAATACTCTAGCACCCAATCAACACAATATACAATTCAAACATGCATCACATAGATATACGAATGCCCGAACAATCCTATACGATCTTCAAGTCTATACGAGTCAATTCATATTCACAACATCATCATGCCTCACACAGATATCAATCTCATACCATCGGTCTCCACAGATATCAAGTCTACCTATTTTGCATATACTAACATGCAAGCAATCACATTTATGATGCTCATGAAGAAATAGGAGATCGAGGTGTACTAACCTTAAGCCAAAGCGATAAATCCTCGACTAAGCTCCTCCAAACGTCTCTTTAAATTCAATATTCGAGTCCACCAAATCCTCGGATAAAACAGATTATCGAATTCGAATTTAACGAAACGAACTTCGCCAATAAACTCAGAATGTCGAGAAACCCCAGATAGGGTCACTTGAAAAAAGTCAACACCGGTCAACGACATCAGCGGCGGCGATCAATGACGGCTAGCTCGGCTCGGATTAGGTCGAAGGGCTGGATTTGCAGATCAGCTCGGCCCAGCAGCTGGCCCCAACGACTCAGCCAAAGCCGGTTATAGCTGTCCAAGTAGCTGAACTTCACCCACGGTTAGGGGCGGCGAGTGGTGGCGCGTGCGGTGACTCTCGACGGTCGGACGGTGACGGCAATCGCCTAAAACATCTGTCTTAACACTGGTGAGCACAATAGTGGCCTCCGTTCTTCGTTTTGAGCGTTCTAACCCTCTCACCTCAACAACCCAAAACTTCTCTTCTCTCATCCCTCCGAAGACAGCTCCGATGACGACAGCGCTGGTACCGATAAACTCGTCTCAAGATGAACATAATGACGGTGAAAGTGTCGACAGCGAACGGTCGAATCTCTATTGATCGAATTTTAAAACAATCCCCCTTATTTTCTCTCTCCTTTTCTATTTCCTCTCTCGTCATTTACTTTCTCTCTCCAACATAATATATCCACCTTTTAAAATTTCTCATATCATCATCCTTTTAAAATTCAAATCTCTCCCCCCAATGTAATGTGTCCAACTTAATATTCTTAATCAAGCTTCTAAAATAAAGGCTCAATACCTAGGTTTGAAACACGATTCACTAATCCAGAGTTCGGTTCGTTACACTAAGCTGAGGCCTTTAACCTTAAAACTAAAATACATGCGGAAACTAAAAGTTTACACTGCATCAATAAAATAATTATCCATTTGTCCTGGATTTTATAACCCAAACCCATACCCATCGGGTCAATTCAATCTGTAAAGTCCAACTAACTAACTGCCACGAGCGGAGGGTGAAAGTGAAGATGCTCTGTGAAAGAAGAGCAAAATTGATCAAAAAAAGAGAAGAAATTCTTTCTTCATCTCTCAATCTTCTGTATTTCTATATTGTTTTTTGAAAAAAAATCGTTAAAATTTCCTGAAATACTCAATTTGAGTTTCCAAATTGACGTCCAAATCAAAGCGGAAAAGAAAATGGAGGGAGTTTGGGAAAATTTCAAGCGGAACAATCAAGATACCTTCAAATCCCTTTTTCTGCGCAAGAAATTATCATCCATTGGCGAAGATTCCCAAATAAGCACTCCTACGCCCATCCCTCAACTCTCTTCTCTCGCAAATTCCGTCGTTTTTCGCTGTTGCAAGTACTCCCCCTCCCTTTCTCTCTATATACACACATTTCAACTGCACATTGTTCGTTTCTGTTGAAATCACACTCTGGAATCGGTACTCAGATCAAAATGTCAATTTGGGTTTCTTAGAATGCTACTTCTGCAATTTTAAAATCTATGCATTTACATTTTTTCCTTTTAATTATCTGAATGTGCTTTTTATTTACTCACCGTTGTAGGATTCTTAAAATTCCTACTGAAGAATTACAACATCGTTTCGATATAGAGCTTCCCGAAAGTGTTAAACAGCTTTTCACATATGCTAGGAACTTTTTAGAGTTTTGCTCATACCAAGCATTGCATAAAGTGAGTAGGAATCCAGATTATTTGAGTGACCCGGATTTCCGTCGGTTAACCTATGACATGATGCTTGCATGGGAGGCACCCTGTGTTGAGTGTGAACGTGGAACCAAAGTAAGAGATGCATTGGAGTTGTTTGCCACGCATGTTCTTCATATGTTGACTAAAAGCTTTGTGTATGAGGTTTTTCCGGGGATGGAGGGTTGGGGTTGAAAATGATCTCTGTAATTCTCTTGGCTTGTAGGAAACCTCACCCAGCAATGACGAAGTCGAGGATGACGAAGATGGGTCATTGTTTTATTCAAGTCCCATGAGTATGGCAGTTCAGGTTTGTTCTTCTACTTTTTCTAGTTTCATATATTTCATTTGCATAAGGAGGTTGCATTCTTCCTTGGCTTGATAATTCTTGTGCCTTTTAGTTACCTTAGTTACCTGGGACTTGCTTTAACTGACCACCTATATTTAGTGAGGCGGAGTTTGAAAGTCAAGGAAAGAATAAT
Source organism: Hibiscus tridactylites (assembly GCA_958450335.1). Taxonomy (NCBI): domain Eukaryota; kingdom Viridiplantae; phylum Streptophyta; class Magnoliopsida; order Malvales; family Malvaceae; genus Hibiscus; species Hibiscus tridactylites. The sequence continues at coordinate 39,502,732 of OY288267.1, read as the reverse complement.
GCTACTTGTTCATAAATTGCATTTGATGCCACAGTTTTGTTTTTATAGTGTCCATATTTTTCTTCTAGTTTTTCTGTTTTATGTATTTGTTATATTAAATGTTGTTATGATTCCTTTGATATGCTAAAGATTTGAAAAATAAATTTAAGTAAAAAGAAGCTAAATTAAAAATATTTATTTGTAAAGAAACAAAAAAGTAGGAGATCAAAATTGAAGACAAACATTTAAGCATGAAAGAAAGGACAAAATACCTATAAAGGATGAAGATAATTAAGAGAAGAGGAACATACTAATTAAACTCAGTAGAAAATTCTAAACGAATAGGAATAACATGGAATCTGTGATATTTAAAAGTTTTAAAAGGTACATAATTTATAAGAATTAAAGGGAAGGGGTGGCAGGAAGTAATAATATTAGAAAAGGCTTATTAAAGTTGTTGGCTTATGAAATGAGTTTGGAGGAAGCCTAGGCCAGGGGAGGGGGAGATTATATTCGAAATTCATTTTTTACTTTTCTATCAGGTTGATGACAAGAAAACTGTTGGGCGAGAGGCCTTTGAACGAATAGCTCCTGTCTGTGCTGTTGTCGCAGATATAATAACAGTTCACAATCTTTTTGATGCATTGACAAGCTCTGCAGGCCCCCGACTTCACTTTATTATATACGACAAATACCTCCGAAGCCTTGACAAGTATGGATGCATTATTGTTTTCTATCAATTTTTTGAACTCTAATGGCTTATGTGATTTAACTGTTTGCCAAGCCACTTGAATTAAACAAGAGGGGAAATGTTTTGGCTAACACTTAAAAATACTTGTCTTTTAATACTTTTCTTAAACTTTACATCTTTTATTATTTGTTTTAAATATTTTGAACTTCTAAATAAATGGATCATGAAAGCTACAGTGATCAATAGTGCAAACTTTCATGAATCGAGGTGTAGATAACATTTAATTAATTAGTCTCAGATGTTATCAATTCTAAGTAAGGATTTTTGGGTTTGACTTCTTGACATCTGTGATCAAATTGGATAAAATAGCAAACATGTCTACCTGTATTTTCTTTATATTGTGACTTTTGGGGGGGATACTTGACATCTGAGTTTAAACTGTTGAGATAGTTATTTATCATGGATCTTTACCATCCTTAGGGTTATTAAGGCCGCGAAAAACACATTGGGAACCTCACTTACCAATCTTCAACTCTCTGATGTGGAGATAATTATAGATATTGAAGGTGCTGTTCCAACTCAACCCGTTCTGCAACATATTGGCATCTCGGCATGGCCAGGTATGTCAATGTTCTGAAAATTGATCATTATGGAAGTAAACCTTTTAAAAGTAAACGTTCAGTGTTCTTAAAGTTGTGAAGACTTAACTAATTTCTCTTTACAAGGTAGTGCTTGTATGAGATCAAGGTAGGCCATATTATATACGTATTCATAGAAAAATGTTATCTTCATGTGAATGTATCGAATGGTTAATATATCAAGTAGTACTGATATTTGTGTTGATGACAAATAATTAATGTTAACTCTTAAACCTTTTCATCTCTCCTTAATTTTTAGACCAAGTAATCTTTCGGTTGTCTATGTGTTGTGTTTCTATTTATGCAGGACGGCTCACTCTAACCAGCTTTGCTCTGTATTTTGAGGCTTTGGGTGTTGGTGTATATGACAAAGCTGTGAGATATGATCTGGCAACGGACCTGAAGCAGGTCATAAAACCTGAATTAACTGGGCCGTTAGGTGCTCGTCTCTTTGATAAAGCTGTTATGTACAGATCAGCAAGCGTGTAAGTTATCTGTCAGCATAATAACGTGGAATTTCTAGTTTAATGTCTTCTTTAAATTAAAGTATAATTTATTATATTTTTTTTGGAATTTTTTGAAATCTATTTACAGCACAGAGCCCGTTTATTTTGAATTTCCTGAATTTAAAGGCAATTTTCGCCGGGACTTTTGGTTGGATATATCTCTGGAGATCCTGCATGCACACAGGTTTGCTAGAAAACACAACTTCAAAGAGAGTCAGCAGTCGGAAGTAGTAGCAAGGGCTATATTAGGTATATTTCGCTATCGTGCACTGAGAGAAGCTTTCCAGTTCTTCTCATCCCAGTATAAAACTTTACTTAGTTTTAACCTAGCTGAGAGCCTTCCTGGAGGTGATGTGATTTTGGAAACTCTTGCAAGCCGTTTGGCACTTTTAAATGTTGAGAATTCCCCACGCGCTGTGAAACGTCCACCAACTTCATCTCCTTTTTCACTTCTGGCGCTTAGTCAACTTGGATTCATCCCACAGAAGTATGCGATTCTGGAAGGAGAAGCATTAATGTTTGGAGATTTCTGTGTTGGGGAAACACATCCCTTAGAGTTAACAGTGAAGCAATCTATATCTGACACAGGTAGGGCTGAAGCTGCACAGGCAACTGTGAACCAAGTGAAGGTAGAAGGAATTGAAACAAATTTAGCTGTAATGAAGGTTGGTTATTGCAATCTCCCATCTATTATATTTGGTTTCAGGCCATAAAGAACTGCCATACAATTGGCTATTTTGATCAAGTTATTAATTCATTTGTCAGGCAGAAGTTGTCATCAGAAATATTTAATTCATTTTGATGTCTATGTTGATTTAGGGAACGTTTTGTTTTGTCTTGCTCCTAGAAAACAGCTTGCGTGTTCATTTGAATACTGGACTGTTTGTTGTACTACACCAACTGATCCTCAGAATCATTTCGAACATTTGAGCAGATTGTTAAAAGTTGTTTCTTTTTTCTAATTTGTAGGAACTGCTGTTTCCTTTCATTCAATTAGTTACTTCTCTTGTGCTCCTGTCTTCATGGAAAGAACCTTTTAAGTCGACTGTCTTTCTGATGTTCACCAGTTTTGCAATTATAAGGTAAAAGTTGTCTTTGACTGGTCTTTTATGGAGTATACTTTTCTTTAAGATGCATAAAGAACAATACATGATCTCCTTCTGTATGTCCTGAAAGTTGAAACATGTAAAATGAAATTATGTCTGATATATGAATTGTGAACTGATCTTGGAAATATTTATATTAGTGCATCACTTAGCTGATCATTTCCTGAATTTTCTGCATGCAACAACATTTGATGTTTTATTTTTACATTGAGGGTGGTTTCAGTTTCTTGCGAGGCATATTGTAAAAATGCACCATAAAGGTCAATTTGTGTATATTCAGTTCGGTATTGGTGTTTTAATTTAATATTCCACTTTTTATTATTGCATAGACCTAACCAAATAATATAATGAATCCATTAATTCTGATGTGCAGGGGGTGGATCGCAAATATATTGGCACTTGTTTTTATATTCTTCGCAGTTGTCATGCTATGGAATCGGCATCTTAACAGAGGGAAGCCCTTAGAAGCCTTCAGAATAATAGCTCCACCAAACCGAAATGCAGTTGAGCAGCTGTTGACATTACAAGAAGTTATCTCCCATTATGAAGCACTAATCCAAACTGCGAACGTTATTCTCCTCAAAATTAGGGCGATCGTATTTGCTGTCTTACCACAGGTGCATGTCCCAGCTATACTTGAATCAGATAAAAGAAAAATGAAATATGCTAAATATAAAGTGTAGAACACGATGCTAATAAAGCGAGGTAGCACTGTTTTCCCATCCTCCACTGCATTTAACTAGAAAAGAGTAAAAAGAAAACAAGTTTATTGTTACTACCATCATCTGCTGGTGCTAATTGAATCATTTATTGGCTTTTTTATCGGCTTGATTCTATTCAAGGGTTGCAAAGAAAGGACCAGAGTGGGACTTTCTGGTTAGGCATTTCATTTTATTTTTCTGAACTCATTCGAAAAAATGGCATACTAGGGTTCAGAAATATTTTTCACGAAGTTCGGAAATTGTGGAATAATAAAAAGTGGAATATTATCCAGGTCTTCTTTCTTGAGTTTCATTTTGCATGAAAATTGTGGAATGCCAGTTAATTGGTCCCAGAAACAAACCGAATGAAGTTTTGTTTAGTTAGTTTTAATTGCGTTATTTCAGCTAGCTTCTAACTATATTTTCTCTGCATTATCTGTCTGCCAGGCCACTGACAGGGTTGCTATCTCATTGGTTTTCTTGGCTGTAGTGTTAGCTTTTGTTCCTTCCAGATTCTTGATATTGTTTGTATTCCTAGAAGCTTTCACAAGGGAACTACCGTATAGGAGAGAGAGCACTAACCGATGGCTACGGAGGCTTAGAGAATGGTGGTTTAGGATACCGGCAGCACCGGTTCAGCTCATTAGAGCCGATGATACGAAAAAGAAACTGTAAAAATGCTGTGAACAACACTCAGGTTGCAATATTGTTCAGGTCTTTCTCTCTATATATATCTCATTTCTGTTTAACTGTTCTCCATCAATATCCCACAAAATGTGTATGGCATCGCACGGCGGATCTCCGCCGCAAATCGACCCCTAACCTATGACAAAAACTTGCATATGGTGGAAATTTAGCTTAGGCTGGAGGTTCATGGTTTTGGCAGATCTTCAATGGAGTTGCAAGTGTTAAACATCAATATATTCATATACATATATGCATACATAAACATATGCTCCGGTTATAATGCAAATAGAAAAGCTGGTTATAACGCATAATGTTTATATCCTTGGATTTATGGCATTATCCCTTTCAGGAAAAATGATACAAAAAATATATATTTCAAACAACTGTTAATAACAGGAACAATCAATTCATCTATCTAACTTATAATTTTTTTACTTGATTTGATTCGACTCAATTTGATTGAACGACTACTCTTAAACTCCGCATAGACAAAAAATATAATTAGATTGTTGTATACTTAAATTTTGTCAAATTTACCATGCACGTGAAATTCAAATGCTTTATATAAAAACATATTTATAATTTATAAACAAATAATTACAAATAGAGTGATAAACATTTGTATAACAAACTCACGGGTTTTATGTTTAATTCTTAATTAATGGTTTTGAGTTGTGCTTTACTTAGTCTACATATTATTAGTTGGTTCACAATTGACTTTTTTTTTTAATATGCTGGGTGTAATTACAAGTTAATATCTGTTAATTTTTGTAGCCCCTTAATAAGACATACATCGTACACACATAATTTTCGAACGCAAATCAACTGAATAAAATGCATCCTTTACTATTGGACCACTCCATAAATTTTATACCTGACTTTTTTATAATATATAAAAACAAAAACAAAATAAATAACGCCCAGATCTGCTGATTGTTTTAACGGAAACACGAACATAAAAAAATAATAAAAGGTAAAACAGAGAGCGGTCATTGCAATCTTTCATATTTTCGCAGTTTCTCCTTTGGTTAAAGGAACCCAAATTCCTGTAAGAAAAAGTGCGAGGAAATTTCATATTTATATTGCACAACCAAAAGTAAAAGGAATTCAAATTCCTTAGAGAAAGAAAAGGCAATGGATTTGGATCAGTGGATAGCGAAGGTTAAAGAAGGGCAGCATCTTTCGGAAGACGAACTTCAACTTCTTTGCGAATACGTATTTCCTTTCTCTTTCTTTCTCTCCTTTTTAGGGTTTTATTTACTGGGGGGGGGGAGAGATTAGGGTTTGTGTGGTTTCTTTTGGTAATTCGGAAATTAGGAGAAATTAAAATATAAAAAAAAATGAATGTTTGATACGTTGGAATTAAGTTTAGGATTTTGAAATGAGTCAAGAATTGCAAGAAAATGCGAAGTTCTTGAAACTCAAGCCATCTATGCTTTTTTCTTTAATTTTAAAATTTATATTGTTCAATTTCTTTAGTTTCATTTGTTCGCATTGCTTCTGAAGAATTTCCATATTATTGTTTTGCTATTATTTTCTTTTATGAAAACAAAGCTCCTAGGACCTGAATAACTGACATTTCCGTGGAATCTGGGATTTTAATTGATGGAAGATTTGTTTGAGTTGACAGTATTTAGTTTTTATGTTATTCATTTGCTATATTTCAACTTGCATCTTTCATTTGCCATAAAGGTTTATTATTTGTATGATTTTCGAAATGCTGCTTTAATATACAAAACATTACAGGTAAAAGAAGTCCTCATTGAGGAGTCAAATGTGCAACCTGTCAACAGTCCAGTAACCGTCTGTGGTGATATTCATGGCCAGTTTCATGATCTGATGAAACTTTTTGAGACAGGAGGTCATGTTCCGGATACGAACTACATTTTTATGGTATTGTGGAAATTCTTTGTGATGTCGATGTCTGGTGTAATATTGATTTTGACCAATGGGTGCTAAACCTTCCTATTCCTTTGGACAGGGAGATTTTGTTGATCGAGGTTATAATAGTCTTGAAGTTTTCACTATTCTTCTGCTTCTTAAGGCAAGGTATGCCCTCTGGATACATACTTGGGCATTTCTGTAATCTTTCTTGGGGTTTGTCTACTAGTTTTCACTATTTCTCTGGTTCTGATTTGTTTCAGTTTTCTTTGTATTCACTGGCTAAATTCTCAGACCTCTAATGTATAATGTAATCCCTGGTTGAGGTGTATCTAATCATTATTGTCAATGCTTATTCCTATTTGCTTTGGAACTACTAATATTTTCCTACTTGTGGCCAAAAGGTCCTTATGGAGCTACCATGGTGATTTGGCAGCAAGATAGTAGGATATATTGTCTATATTATCCTATTTATATTTAGAAGACTCAAAATACAGAAGTCAATATTTATGAATTGGTTCTGCTGTTGTTTTTTCTTTGCATTTGATAAGGAAATTACTTTTTGTTGGTTAGGTTATCCAATGCTGTTTCTTATTTCAATTAGAGGTAACTATTTTTTAATGTTTTCTGAATCATAGGTATCCAGCTAATATCACTCTCTTGAGGGGGAATCATGAGAGCAGACAGCTAACTCAGGTATGTTTTCGGATTATACTGCTAAGGAACATGATTGTAAAGATCTTATAGAATGTATGCAAGTGCTTTTGTGTGATTTTAAGTATGTCACACTGATATTTCTTTTCCTCTTTATTTTTCGTGCTTTGAGGTCTCTTCTCCCCCCCCCCCTTTTCTTTGGGGTAAAAAAGGATCAGATGCCTTTCTAAGGACACATAAATGAAAATCTAAGGTTGGATTTTGAGAGTAGCGTTGTGAATCCAAGGATCACAGTTAATGGAGATTTACGTGCAAATACCATATTAGTTTGGTTTTTAGGATTCTTGAGTAGCTCTAAAGCTATAAGATTTGGAAAGCATTCCGAATACAAGTGTCTGACATTTTTACTATGTGTACTTAACTTTACTAGGTTTATGGTTTCTATGATGAGTGCCAGAGGAAGTATGGAAATGCTAATGCATGGCGGTATTGTACTGATGTTTTTGACTATCTTACACTTTCTGCAATTATAAATGGGACAGTAAGAATTCTCTCTGTAAATCATCTATAACTAAGCACCTTACTTGCACTTCTATAATAGGTCTACTATTTTCTATTTTTCAGGTACTATGTGTACATGGTGGCCTTTCTCCTGATATACGATCAGTTGATCAGGTATTTTCTTAGCTTTTGTTTGACGTGTGTTTTTATTTGCAGTAATTATTTTACTTATGTTTGCTTGTGCTTGGCATGTATTGTATTTTTTAGAGCATTTTCCTGTAGCTCAGATGTTTCTTTTGATCACAACTTATGTTTGTTGAAGTTTAGTATGGTTTTCTTGTAGCAATGCATGAACAACTATGTAGTAAACTGGTCTTCTACTTCTTTAGGAATCAAATATAAACACGGCATGTATGGTGCATCATCTCCTCTTTTTTTCTTTGAGGGGAAGGCAAAATTATAGTTAACAGAAGAGTAATTTCTTAAGGAATAATGGGAAGGTTATAGTCCTTAGAATTCTTCGGGTTGTTTTTAGCTTTGGTTTCATATGTTGATCAGGCAAGCTTTCTGGCTTTTGACTTTTATATGTTTTTGTAACCATCTTATTATGTAAAATCTAAGTTTGATCACATCACGCGTATTTTATTTGGTTTCTTTCTGCTGAAGTAATTGACTCTTTGGTTTATAACCATCCTTTTCACTTTGGTGGTATTTTATATAACGAGTACTAGTTTCTCTTTATGTATTCACTCTTTTAGCCTGGGGATAGGGTTAGGGTTGCAGTTGCACAGACTCGGAACTCCATATCTGCTAGATGTCACTTCTTAAGGATAATTACTTGACTCAACCGAGTTAAGCTCCAGGTTATGCTTTCGATTTATTTTATTATATGGTGATTGATGCATTTTTCTTTTCTCTGCTTTTTGATAGATGAGGGTAATTGAGCGGAACTATGAAATTCCTCATGAAGGCCCATTCTGTGATCTCATGTGGAGTGATCCTGAAGATATAGACACATGGGCAGTCAGTCCACGCGGTGCAGGATGGCTATTTGGGTCCAGGGTCACATCGGAGGTAACCGATCTCATCTCGGTCTATACTCATGCTGAAATATAGTTTTAACCTTTTTTATTTGTTGCAGTTCAACCATATAAACAATCTTGAACTTGTTTGTCGAGCTCACCAACTTGTGCAAGAAGGTCTTAAGTATATGTTTGAAGATAAAGGCCTAGTAACCGTGAGACACTAAACTTTCCGCTTACATCTTTTTAGCTTAATTGTACTAAGAAGATAATGGAGTTTCTCGATTATTGAAATTTGCAGGTGTGGTCTGCACCGAATTATTGTTACCGTTGTGGGAATGTCGCTTCTATATTGAGCTTCAATGAGAATATGGTGAGAATCTATCTCTTTCTTGATTTTTCTTTTTTCCATGCTTCTACATATTGGATTAGTTTAACCGGAAACTGTTTCTCTTTTTTCCTTCTACATATTGGATCATTAGTTTAACTGGAAACTGGAAGGCTGTTTGGTCCGGTATATTTAACCCATTGAGATGTTGAACCAGCAGAGAATGAGTTTAACTGGTAAAAAACACATGGATTTCATGATTCTTACCATTTTTCGCATCTGTTTCAGGAGAGAAAAGTAAAGTACTTCACTGAAACAGAAGAGAATAATCAAATGAGAGGGCCAAGGACCGGAGTCCCGTATTTCTTGTAATCGGAGGGAGATACGTACTGCAGTAGTTGTAATATTATCCAAGCTTTTGATCATTGAAAGAGGTATCAGACGAGGAGAGCGTTGAATGCATAAAACAATATGCAGATGGCTGCTTTAACCTTGAAATGTTGGTCTCCTTCAACTTCGTCCTTTGATTTCATCTTCTTCGCCTTCATTTCCGTATTCGGTTTTTGTTAATATAGATGCTGCTGCTACTACTACTTGGTGTTTGGTTAATATGTGGGTGTTTCATTTTATGTATATTGCTTAATCTGATCTCTAGTTCTGAAAATTGGCCATTGTTTCCTTTTTATGTTTCTTTCATTTATTTACTTCAAGTGATATATTTGGGGGTTAAAGTTTCCTTTATGCCATAGTCAAAAGTACATTTTTAAAATTTGATGAGATGTATGAACTGAATTTTGTTCGGAAAAAATCGATCGAGTCTTAATTTAATTAATATTATTTGCTAATTTCAGGGTAAAAGCATTTACTTGCGATATTTTGTGTAGAATTCCCTTAGGGTGTGTTCGGTTCGAGTTATTTTAATGTAAGATTTAGAAGAAAAAAATAACACAGTTTAGAAATATAAAGGGTGATCAACAATCTTAAAATTGTTAGTTGGCACTTCTCTTCTCTAGGTTGTGGGTTCAAAATTTATTAGAGTAAATTTCTCTTCCTCTTTTTTAGGTAGAAATTGTTCAGAAAAAAAAAAAAGAAAGATGATTATTCCATATACAAGCGTTTGTAGAAACAATTGTTTATACAGGTTTAGGAGTTTAAGTTCAGTAATTTTAAATTTAAGGATTAGTGATAGAATTTTAGGTTTAAGGTTAGATTTTAGAGTTTATAGATTAAAACTTAAATCCTAATCTTAAATTTAAATTTTAATCTTAAATCCTGAATTTTAAACTTATAGACTAAAACTCCTAAACTTTGAAACTTAAACTAAAACTTAAACCTTAAAATTAAAGTGAGCGTGAAAACAAAAAAAATATGAAGGGTGATGTCATTAACTCTCGTTCCTTGCGTTTTCTTTTGCGTAATGTAACATCTTGCGGAACAATTTATTGTTTTATCAACTTAGCACTTTCAAATAAAATACAAAACATAAAAGCTTTGTTTTTGTGCAACTGTTTGTCCGGAACAATTTATTTACAAATTTAAAAATACGATTAAATTAATAAAATGTATAAATTTTGGGATTAAAATTATTATTATATCAAAATTTTATTTCAATTTTAATATAGAATAATTTGTTTGTTATAAAATTTTAATTAAGTGACTGAATTATTACTTTTAGAAGAAAAATATGTTTGTTCCTAAGCTTATAATTAAGTAATTAAGACATGTTTGTTACTAAACCTATTACAAAGGTCCGTTCAAGAACGAGCTTTTGGAATGTCACCGAAAAAACTGCGTCGAACGGTCAAAAATTAAAAATCACGCATTTTCAACTAGCTTTTGCACCTGATTTGTCTTCAAATTCAATTTTTAAAAAAACGTTGAAAATTTCAGCTTCTCTTCAAACCATTGTTTTCGTCGTTTCCCCTCTAAATGAGATTCTAAAATCAATTTTGAACTGTGACTAACTGACCTTTAATGTATTTTACTCTAAAATAAATCGATTACCTAAATTATTTTTTTTATTTTTACTTTATCTTTTGTTTAGAAAATGTAACTATTTTTTGAAAATATTATTAATTCAGTAGGATAATCTGACAAATATTTTGAAAAATGGAATTTTTATTCTAATATTACATTTGAAATTTTTTATTCTAAAAATAGTAAACATGCGATTTTATTTTTCAATCTAGTTAACGTTATTGTTTATTTTTTGAAGACCCAAGGAGCACTACTCGACTTTGAACAGTAAATTTTTTATACCGACACTGTTTAAAGTCAGATAATAAACCCTCCTCTTTTCAAAGAGACAACAATGCCACGTAACGAATGAAGGAGTCGCCTAGCACTGTTTAAAGTCGGGCTGCCTTCCCCCGTCTTTGAACAGTGCACTGAACATTGTTGTCATGCTTTGCAAGGCAAGCAGGTCACGGGTGGGTGGAGTGTTTAAAGTGTTTTAATGTTTTTTTATTGGATAAATGGGAGGTAGTTTTTGTGTGATTAAAATTAAAAGGGGTTGTGGATAAATGAGGGTTCTGATGAAGATAGAAGAGCAAGATTTGAAAGAAATTTTGTAAGTGTGTATATTTTATTTGAGAAAATTATGTTAAATTAATATTTTTATTTGTAATGTAATGTATGTTTTTTTAGTTACGAATTTTTTATTTTTCAATTTAATTTTTCTAATTTAATATTTGTTAGAAATTTTGAAGTTGATGTTTGAATTATTGAAATTTTTGTGTTAAATAGGTTGTTGAGGAGAAGAAATTTTGTGAAAAGTTTGAGTAAAGAAAGAAAGATTTGAAGAAATATAGTAAATATGGTGAAATTTTAATTTGATGGTTGATTTTTTTAATTTGTGAAGAGATTAAGTTGTTATTTTTTTTAATTTTGAAGTTGGTGTTTGAAAAATTTTATGTTTGAATATTTCTATTGTTGTTATTTTTTTGTTAGATTTTATAATATTAATGTTTAAAGTGTGTATATTTGAAGTATGTTGGGAGTTTTGGAGTTGAATAAAACATTAGTAATTAATGATTAGTTTATAATAATCTTAAAGAAGTTGTTTGAAAGTTATATTAGTAGTAGTAGTAAAAACATAAAATTTTATTTATTGGAAAAAATTAATTTAGGAGTTAGCATAGTAAAAAATATTAATATTTTTTTTAATTTAGGAGCTATTAGTAGTAGTAGTAATTTTTTTTAAAATTTCATTTATAATTTAAAAAATAACTTAAGAGTTGACATATTGAAAAAATATTAATGTTTTTTTCAATTTTAGGAGTTTTTAAAAATTTTATGTATATACCGATTGTAATTAGGGACTAGTTTATAAATATCTAAAAATTGAAAGTTATGAAGCGAAAGCAATAAATTAGTGAGTAATTTTTAAAAATCTTAAAGTCGAAGAGTTTTAAAGGAAAATTGGTGAATAATATAGGAACTAAGGATTAAAGTAATATTATTATTATTAGTAAAAAAGATGTTTTTAAAATTTTATTTGTAATTTTGTAGAAATTGTTTTATTTAGGAGTTGTTGACAATTAGTAAAAAAAAAATATATATGTTTTTAATTTAAGAGTTTTTTTTTTTAAATTAGTGAGTAGTAGATTGTAAAAATCTTAAAATTGTATGTAGAAAAAAAAACATAAATGTTATTAGTCTTTTTGTAACACCCTCAAATATACCCTAAGGGGGCGTTTGGTTCACGGAATGTAAGATTACCTCTGGGAATATGATTACCGGAATGTAACATTACCTGACACATTACTGGGAATGTTACATTACCTTGTTTAGTTCATTTGGCAGGAATATATGATTGTAATGTTTGGTTGGAGGAATATAAGATTAATTAGAAGCAAAATTTACTAACTTGTCCTTATGATATATTTTCTTTTAAACAAGTTTAATTTTTAATCATTAAATTAAAAATATTTACACAAAATTTTATAGAACTATATTCATTACATTACCTAAAATTTGTTAAAAAAAACAAATATTTATAATATAATTAATCTTATTAAATTGTTTTTAAAAAATATTTTATATTTATATACATTTATCCCTTTTTAATTTTTTTTGAACATCAAAATATTAAATGTTTAATATGCTTAGATTTTTAATTTTTTATTACTTTCGACAATTTATCAAATAAATTAAAGTAAATAATAAAACAAATCTAAAAGTAGTAAAAATGATAAAAATAAATTAACCTATTGATTTTTTAAGATAAAAAATATTTTATAAATTAAATAATAAAATTAATAACATCAAGTCTTAACGCATTCAGTCTCAAGTAACATACAATCTCATTCTATAACCTTAGAAACATCGTAAATACAATATTAATAAAATGTACTATTAAATATTACAACATTATCTAAATATATACAACACCATTTATATATTAAACTAATATTAAATATAAATATTTAATAAATTTACACCATAAATAATTAGTTACCTAATTAAAAATGCAATAAAGGATCAACATGAACATAATTCACAATCATAAGGGTAATATTGTCCAAAGGGGAAGGAATTGTATAATACCTAAGAAAATGAGGGGAATAGCATTCCCACCATTTAGGGGGAAAAGAACAACTCTTGAGAAAAGAATAATACCTCATAGTGGGAATCCTCCTAAACCAAACATGGGAATGTAAGTCTGGATAAGATTATTACCCCTGGTAATCATCTTTTCCACGAACCAAACACACCCTAAAAGTTATTCAAGTTAGTTGATTTAAAATTAATTTAATTAAGTTAAATTATCCTATAATTCGGCTATTAAGGATTTAATTAAAAAATAAACAAATGAAATGACCATTCTCAAAAGGATTAAACTGAATTATGCGATGAATAGATGGACTTGCATGTCCAAATTCACTTAACTGAGAAATATTATTAATTCAGTAGGATAATCTGACAAATATTTTGAAAAATAGAACAAATCACAAAATTTTAGGAATTTAACTGCAAAATTCGGGACACCATATATGAATTCCAATTGCATAGGCGGAGCTCTTCATCTCCCACTGATACTATTTTCTATTTCTCATCGCATCCTCGCCGCCCATCCAAAGATCTCGCCGTCGCGCTGCTTCCTATCAAAGGCCACCATGAGCTCTCTGTCTCAGCCTCCATCTCCGCCGTTGGCCGAGAAAGTCAAGCACGAGATGGAGTTGTTCGGGGACGTTAGAGTTGACAATTACTACTGGCTTCGCGATGATTCCCGCAAGGACCCTAAAGTTCTCTCTTATCTTCAGCAAGAAAACGCTTATACCGAGGCCATGATGTCCGGTATGCTTGTTTCTCGGAATTTTTTAAAAGTTACTTTGCTACTGTTTTGATCTGAAACTATGTTGAGTTGCATTCTGTTTTCGGTTGTTACATTACTCTTCCAATTTGTGCAACATTATTGAACGCAAGAATACTGCAGTAGGAACCAAAAAAATAAGAAAAAAAAATTGAAGATAAATTTATGCAGAGATTTTGAGGTCGAATCATATATATATATATATATATATATATATATATATATATATATATATATCCACTTCCTCGACATCCTGTTTGTTTCTCGGAAATGTTAAAAAGATACTTCTCTACTGTTTTGATCTGAAACTATTTTAGTTGTATTCACTTCTTTGGTTGTTAAATTACTAGTCCATTTTGCGTAGCATTTTATTGTACATAAGAATAGTGGTGTTGGAACCAAAAATTTGAAGATGAAATTTATTCTGAGATTTAGAGGTAGAATCATATATATATATATGTGTGTGTGTGTGTGTGTGTATGTATGTGTATGTATACCTATCCTCTTCCTCGACTCTCTATTTGTTTCTCAGAATTGTATTATTCCGATTCCTCAAATATCTGTTTGTTTCTTGAAAAATGTTGAAAAGCAACTCTGCTACTGTTTTGATCTGAAACTTTTTTGAGTTGCATTCACTTCTTCTGTTGTTACTAGTTAATTACTCTTCCATTTTCGTAGTATTTTATTGAATGTAAGAATACCGCTGTAGGAACCAAAATAATTGAAGATCAAATTTATGCTGAGATTAGAGCTCGAATCAAAGAGGACGATATATCTGCGCCTTTGCGAAAAGGATCCTATTATTATTATTCAAGGACATTGGAAGGAAAGGAATATGTTCAACATTGCAGGCGTCCCATTCCTATTTGTGATGCTCCACCTTCTGTTCACGATACCATGCCTACAGGGCCTGACGCTCCACCAGAGCATGTAATTTTAGATGAGAATGTTAAGGCTCAAGAACATGGGTTTTACAGCATTGGTGCTTTTAAGGTCAGTTACGACCAGTGTCCAGCATTATATTGTTAACTTGTTTGAATAAGCTCGCTTTCCTTTTCTTAAGGTCCAGTTTGTTTATATGTCATATGTGGTCTCTTTTCACACTTTGTTGTTCAGGTCAGTCCGAATCATAAGATGGTTGCATACGCCGAAGACACTAAAGGAGATGAAATTTATACTGTATACGTGATTGATGCAGAGACTCGAACTCTGATAGGGAAGCCGTTAGTGGGTGTAACATCGTATGTCCGATGGGCTGGTAATGATGCTTTAGTTTACATTACAATGGATGAGATCCTTCGGCCAGATAAGGTATGGGCTTTAGTTTCCATGGCTTATGGTTTTCGACTTATTCTGTTCCTATTGAATACAGTACTCCATTTTTTGTTTCGCATGCTTCTTAATGTTATAAATCTAGCGTTCTATTTGTTACCCTGTTTTCCCTCCATATTGTTTTCTTCCAGTAGTTTCTATATCAATACAGTTATTCATCTCTTTTGTACTCATTGTAGGGTGAACAATGACACCTACTTATTATGACCATATAACAGCTAGTGATTTTTTTTTGTGCGATACACGTCTAATGTAGAGCCCCTAGGAACTCTTTTATGTATTCTTGGATGTCAATAAACTGTTTTTAAATTTATTCCTTTCCATTGATCACTAGTCAGAAACCTGAAGGTTGGCTATCTGATTTCTTTACATAGTTCTTCTAGGCCGATGGCTCAAGTGTTTTGAGTTTCAAATGGATATTCTCATCCCTACACGATGCAGAGAAAAATTCCAGATTGTTACAAGTAATATCCCTGTATCAAGTACCTTAATACAGGATTGCATAGTTTTTTTCTGCACATAAACCTTTATTTTTCTTTTCTGGGTGTTCATGTAAATATAATATTCATGAGATCTTTCCACTTTCCAGTTTCCCTCTAGGTTCTAGAAAAAATAGCAGTTGCAGACTTATTATTTATTTGTTCTTATACTGGATCGTGTGCCTTCTTCAATTCCTGGTAGAGTTATATTCTTGTTACCTTTAGCTTCTTGTTAATTGTTATGCGTTTTTGGCAGGCAAAGGGTAAATTCAGTTTAATCTAAATATGAATCCTTTTCTTTTGTCATTTTCTGAAGTAGAACTACGTTAACCTCCTTTTGCTTTTATTTCTGATGATAGGCATGGTTACATAAGTTGGGGTCGGACCAATGCAATGACTCATGCCTTTACCATGAGAAGGATGATATGTTTTCCCTTGATCTTCAAGCTTCTGAGAGTGAGAAATTTTTGTTTATTTCATCTGAAAGCAAAATGACAAGGTTTGTCTTCTATCTTGAGGTTAGCAAGCTGGAAGAAGGCCTTAAGGTTTTGACACCTCGTATAAATGGCATCGATACCTCTGTTAGTCATCGTGGAAACCACTTCTTTATCCAGAAGAGAAGTGATGAATTTTTCAATTCAGAACTACTAGCTTGTCCAGTGGATAATACATCTGCAACAACAGTCCTTATTCCTCACAGGGAAAGGTTGTAAGGAATTCTAAAGTTTTCCATCTTCAATGACCCTGCACTAATTCCTTGTTTTGATTTTTCATTCTTGTTCCTCGTAAGCATGAATTTGATTTTTCTTTGGACATGCTGGGTTTCTTTTTCAGTTTTACATATACAATTATTTAGATGTGGAAATCCTTGCACATACGCCAGTTCTATGATGGCTGCTTTGTAACAAATTATGAGTTAATCATTTTAGTGATCCAAATGACATATGTGCAAGTGCAAGGAGATAGTGCTTTAACCATTGATATTACAGTCAACAACCGTGGTTATTCTAAAGCATAGCCTATGAAAGATCAAGTTAAAATTTAGCTGGAAATCTTCTGTTTGGTTGGGTGTTGGATTGTATTATGCTTTTGTTGCATTTTGCGATCGTGAATGATGCTACTTCTGCGAAGTGGAAATGTTGATTTCTTACTCCCATGTGGACGGATGTTTAGTTTCATTGGGGATCATTTAGTTTACCGATCATTTTCCAAATTTTTATTTCATTTGTATGCACCCTTTTTGCTGGATGGCGGTGGAAGTTTGTAATTGCCTTGTCATATATTAGCTTTGGTTATTTCCTGTCTGAAAATGTCCGCCTTGAAGTGTCTTATCTCTTACCGTTTTATCTTTTCTTCTCCAGTGTAAAGATTCAGGATATTCAACTTTTTAGTGATCATCTTGTTGTCTATGAGCGTGAACAAGGTTTGCCCAAAATTACTGCTTACCGTCTTCCGGCAGTTGAAGAGCCACTCACATGCCTTCAAGGGGGCCAGGCAGTTCAATTTATTGACCCTGTATACTCAGCTGAGCCATCGGAATCACAATTTTCCTCCACCATTTTGCGGTTTTCTTATAGCTCATTGAGGACGCCTCCATCTGTCTATGAGTATGACATGAATACTGGGGAGTCTGTTTTGAAGAAGATTGAAACTGTAAGTACCACTGATTGCTAACATTTGAACCATGATAAGAAATGAGTTGATATAGTGTAGTGCAAAATAAAGAATCTAAAATAGTAAAACTAGTTTTAGGCGTAATATCTTACTTGGCAAGAGTCAAGACATGATCTGATTACTAGGAAATTACAGGTGTGGTTGCCTTTACCTAATCTTCTCCTTGTGTGCTTTGCTTTTCCCACCATGTTGGAATGATTTTTCTTTATTAGATTCACTATTTTCACGTACTACCTAGAGTACTTATGTGGGATGTATTTCACTCAAGTAATACACTCTATGTCATACCATTACATTTATTAGTGTTTTTATTCCGCTTAACAAAAAAGAATTGGAGGTATTTTGAGAGAGAGAGAGAGAGATAACTGGAGTTTTCTATTATCGAAAGATAAAAAAGGAAGTGGAGCTCCTGTTGCATTATGTGCTGTTCTCTCATAATTTTGGTCTCATATTTAACACACTGCATTAATTCAAGTGCTCATGGTTTTCACAAATGACTTAAATGTCAAATTGAACCTTCCAAGGTCAGAAGTTGTGTTCATGATGTTCTAATATAATAAAAGTTTCCCTCTATTGTTGACAAAATTTCGGAATGGTAGTACTTGCAATATGTGACTTCATGTTTCTGACTTTTTTGCTCGGGTTCTCAAATGCAATAATTTTTTTTTCTGCTCTTTCTGATAACACCCTTCCCTTTTTTCCTGAAGATTTCACTAAAGAAAAAATTTAGTTCTTAGGACATAATATGTTCTTAAATTGTGATTGATCAGATTTTGTTAAATAACTTATTCTCCTTCCAGAAACCATGGTTCCTTTTCCACCAGTCAGGAATAAAAATAGAAAGCTTATGAAACTGTATTACATTATACTTTTGGGTCCTGCGTGTGCATATCATACTCGATTAATTTTGTACATTGTCTCTTATTCAGGTTCTGGGAGGTTTTGATGCATTTAATTATGTCACTGAAAGGAAATGGGCTACGGCTTCAGATGGCACTCAAATTCCCATATCAATTGTGTACCAAAAGAATCTTGTCAAGCTTGATGGATCTGATCCAATGTTGCTTTATGGTTATGGTTCATACGAGGTAAGTGGTAACGATGCATTCAATGGGATAAATTCTTGTCAGATGTGCTAATTGCCGATATGAGTTATTATGCTTCTATTTTATCACAGTTTTGGTTCGCTTAGACCATATTGAATTAAAGAGGAAGTTTATCTTAACGTGATGTGGAGAAAGACAATTTCTGTGCTTGTATAGTCTTCCTTGATTGAATGCTATTTGCTTTTGGCCCCACTTTTTGTAGCCTTTTCCAGATTCGTGAACGCTGTAAAAATCTCTAAAATTTGTTCATTCTTGTTTCACTTCTAGGGGAGTCCTCTCTTACCCTTTTTTTCTTCCTTTAGTTTCTTAAAATCATGTCTTTTGGCAAACTGTTGCAACTATGACTACCACACGTCTATGATTATCAGCTGCATCAATTTGGTCTATCCTTTTAGTTGAACGTACACTGAGTGCCGGTTTGTAATTATTACTTTCAGTTATGTAATATACTGTTTCTTGTCTGTTAGCAGATATCAGTAGATCCTGTCTTTAACAAAGCAAGGCTGTCTTTATTAGATCGTGGGATTATCTTCGCAATAGCTCATATTCGCGGAGGTGGTGAAATGGGGAGGCAGTGGTATGAGAATGGGAAGTTCTTAAAGAAAAAAAATACTTTCACAGATTTTATCACTTGTGCTGAGTTCTTAATTGAACAAAAGTACTGTTCAAAGGAAAAATTGTGCATTGAGGGAAGAAGTGCAGGTGGATTGCTTATGGGTGCTGTTCTTAACATGAGGCCGGATTTGTGGAAGGCTGCTGTTGCTGGAGTGCCTTTCGTAGATGTCGTGACTACAATGCTTGACCCTACTATCCCTCTTACAACTTCAGAGTGGGAGGTATTATCTTTCTCCTTACAGATTTTGATTTTCATTCTTTTGCGTGAGGTTTCGTTTCCAGTTTCTGTAAGATCCACCCTGAACTTTAATTGTTTTTCTTGAATATCGGATAAGACATATTTGTCTAAAACTAAATTGTTTAGTCCAATTAGTGAAAAACTAACCATGTTATCCTTCTCTCTGTTTCCGTTATAACAGGAATGGGGTGACCCTCGGAAGGAAGAGTTTTACTACTATATGAAGTCGTATTCTCCTGTTGATAATGTATGACTCTAGTACTGCTGTGTCTCCAGGCATTTGTGGCTAGTGTTCGATAGGAGACCCAACTGTTTCTCATTCAAACATGAATATGGAGCGATCGATATTTATCAGTTATCGCTTAAAATGACTAGGTTATGTTTAGGCTCTAATATATCTATGTTCTGCAGGTGAAGGCTCAAAATTATCCTCACATTCTCGTTACAGCTGGCTTACATGGTAAGTAAAAAGATCACACACATGGTTTCGATTTTCTCGTTGTCATGTATTACTCATAGCCTGCCATCAGAAATATCTGGTATATATCCTCCATATGCTGCTACTAATTTTTTAGTATATCACGGCAGATCCGCGAGTTATGTACTCAGAACCTGCAAAGTTTGTGGCTAAACTAAGGGATATGAAAACGGACGATAACATGCTGTTGTTCAAGTGTGAACTTGGTGCTGGCCATTTTTCAAAGTCCGGAAGGTAGTTTCCCTTTCCTCGCTCTTCTGTTAAAGCCCATTGGGGTTCTGAATATTTCATTGTTAAGTTGCATGATATTAATATCAGAAACCTCAATATCACACGAAACTGAACCATGAATTGTTCGATATTATCCGATATGAGAATGCTTAAACATGAAACTGGTGCTTTCTTTTTTATAATAAAAGCTACAAATATGTTGTCGGATGCAGATTCGAGAGGCTTCAAGAAAATGCCATGACATACGCTTTTCTACTGAAAGCACTAAACATGATTCCCGCCTGCGGGTGCATGTAAAAACCATAATGCCGATGCGTGTTGGAGTGGTAATGCCGATTACATAATCTTTTCCCGTCTTGGATAATCTCTCCTGGTTGTTGTTGTTGTTGCTGTAGTTTGGGGTTGAAAGAAATCCAATTATTTGCTTGCAATCTTAATTTTCATATTCCATTGCTTTTAAGCATTGTGGGGCAAATGTTGATATCAAGGTAAGGTTTGTGTGCTTATTGGTAATTATTACGTAGGCATTTGTCTGAATCTAAAAAAACTGAACTCCCAAGTTTAACTGAGTATTTAAATTTATAGGTTGAATTATGATTTTCGTCCCTTTATTTATATTCGACTTGCTGATTTAGTCTTTATATTTTAATTCTATTGATTATACACTATGTTCGGATTAACAATAGTAAAAGAAAGGAAAGGATGATTCTAAGTGGTAAGCAGCTTTGTATCGTTTAAGCAGGTTTTGAGTTCGAGGCTTTGTGTATGCAAAAAAATCTCTGTTGGAAAGCTCACCCACCAAAATCAGGTGTGCGACACGCTGGGTCAGTTTGAATTAGTCAGGATAGTCATGGGTATTTGTGTTTACAAATACCTGACCCGGTCGTTGACCCGCCGAATATCGGGTAATTTTATTAAAAAAATTATCTCCCAGGTTAGGTACTGACTCGCTATATTTTGAGTCGAGCTCGGATCACAAAATTCTAACTTTTTTGGTACCTGACTATCACAATGTTTTTGAAATTAGATTTTTTTTATATATTTAATAAATACATAATTTTATATTAAAATAATAAAAACAACTTAATTTTTTATATTTTATATTTGATAAATATATATTTTTATATTTTATATTAAATTAATAATATATTTTTATATTCGGGTACTTAAATTTAAGTACCTGTAATATTTGGGTACTTGATTAGTGGGTACCCGATCAACTCGGACTGAGGCACGGGTTGACTGGACTACTACCTGAAGACGAGGGTACCCGGTACCTCGGGTTCACGAAAATTCAGGTACCCAAATTTAAACACTCTTAATCATGTTAACCAAGAGGGGAAAAAAGAGAGGTTAAACCTTTTACTTCAATTTGATTTACTTTGATTTATCTATTGTCAATGTTATGCCTAGTTCAAATTATTGAAAATTTCATTAGTCAACTAATTAGTGACTTATAAAAATAAAATTAAAAATGTTGTTAAGTTGGAATTTTTTAATACAATGTCTAAATTATACGAATCTCACCTCATTCATAAATTCAATGATGATAAGTGTTTAAGTACACTCAAACTTATGTTCTCCCATATGATATGACAATACTTTTAGAAATTTAATTTTTTTTTTCTCAATTTCAAAAAGTTGTTACAGCTCGAATTCAAAATAAATAGTAATTCGTTTTTATAAATCTTAATATAAAATTTTTATAATATATATGAGATGTAAAAAGCAATAGTTCAATAAGAATAAATCATTTTTTCAAAAAAAAAAAAGAGAATAAATCAAATTCATATTTGAACGTGATTGTTTTTTAATTTGACTAGATTTAATTCGTAAATAGGTCTAAATCTCTCTGATACACTTAAAACCACTTGCTTATATGTGTAACTGAAGTTTATGTGTACAAGATAATAAAATTACATATATTAAAGTTTGAATTTAAAATTTATTTAATATCACATTTTAAAATTAGTTATATAACTAAGCCAACAAGTATCTCAGTAGAAAAGCGGGTGATGTTCTTCTTAGAAAATACGGGTTCAAATCGTTTCGTTTATAAAGTGTATGTACATTGTCAAAAGGTTAAAAAATATTTATAAAAAATTATTATATTGTTGAAAATAATAATTATATAAGTATTCAAAATAATAATTATATAAATCAATTTAACGAAAATCAAAAGGAAATAAAATAGGAATCAATCCCGAATAACTCTTCCTTCTTTCTTTCTCCATTAAAAAAAAGATAAAAAAAGAAGTCACAGGAGTAGGTGAACCTGGCAACTTAGAGTCCCACTCCACCAAAAAGGGGGGCTAGGCTCTTGAGTCTTGATGACCCCATGGCTTATAGATTACAGAAACTATGCCATTTCTCATCTACCAAACTTCATTGGACCTACAATTTTAATAACCTAATATTCTTAATGAGACTTTAGTTCAACATTGAAGAAGTTTTAGAAACTTAATTTATTCTGTTAAGTTGTCTAAATTTTTAAATATTTTTTCTTGCATTCACAATGTCAAGCACAAGTTAAAAACACAATATTTGCTTCAATTACACTTTCATAATTTTAAATATCTGAATTTGTTGTAGTTGTCATAATAATATATTTGTTGATGCTAAAATAAAGAAACATCGAACACAGAAGATAGAGACAACGGATTAAGGTCGTGCGACGGATTCACGAGGTTAATCCCCTGTGCACTTGAGGCATAAAACCACAGACAACCTAAGGGATCCAAGAACATCAACCTCCGAAAGAATCTTTCTTTAAAAAAACAGCCATTGTGGATCATTCTCGATGTTCTCTAGATATGGAATAATTGAAAAATATTTATAAAATTGTGCAAAAACGAAAAATTTAGCTGTAACAATATTATAGGAACAAAAATCAAACAGCCATAGTTTAAGTTTTAAAGTTTAAGAATTCAAATAAACAACCAACCATAAAAATCATCTAAAGCTATATTAGTGTTGGCCATAAATTATAATTTTTTTTAAATTTCGAAAGCTGTGCCAACTACAATACTGAACATGAATATAAATAATAAATCAGCAATTACAAATTAAATTATGTTTGTCCCACAACCACATGGTGATTTACTCATTAGTCTTCATCAAACAATGATAGGAATAGGATCAGAGTCCCAGTAATGGTCATTTACTCATTAGTCATTACAGATTAAATTGCTGGGATAAGAAGTATATGGGGGCACACCACCTTCTTGATATACAGTGCTTAATATTTTTTTTAAAATAATTAGTATATAACATAAAATTTCATTGAAAACAATAATGAAGACATAACAAGAAGATTGAGATTATCGGGTTTAGTGTTGGTTGCCAATTGTTGGTATTTTATTTTCTTTATATATTTTTTGTTTTGATTTTTATTTTTTAAATTTCTTTTTTCAATAAAATTTGTTGTGTTTTGATTATCTCTTTTTCGCAGATCTTGTTGTGCTTGTTTTTTTTCGTCTTTATGACATGTCTTTGTTTTATGACACATCTTTGTCTCATGACACGTTTTTTGGATATCTTTGCGACCGTTTGATGCTCGTGCAGTGCTTGTCACGGCATTTGTTTCTTATTTGGGTTTGTCGATGGTCATGGATAGTTTCATCCTCTTTGTGGTTGTTTGCCGATGTTATCAGAAGTGGAGCGGATTGGCACCTTTGGAACCGACGCGAAAGGTATTTGCAGTTTTTTAGTGGGGATCTCATCTAGTTCGTATTTTGACAACTCCCCAAAGACTCTTCCTACAACATACTTCAAAAATTTGTTGTGGTATAAAAAGTAAGTGTCTAATGACTGAAACAAGCCTTTAATTTTTTTTTGAATTTGTCGTTTTTTAATTTATTTAATGTTATAAAACTTTTAAAAAGTTATGTTGTTATTTTTTTTGTTTATTAATGAAGTTGCATGGTTAAGTTCAGAAAAAAATAACAATAACATAGAGATTATGATGTTTAATAAAACCCATTGTTAGTGACATTTTAGTAATGCACAAATTAATGGTTAGGGTCCTCTTTATTATGAGTTTGATTATATTCCATACATTTATGGCTTATAGAGTTGAAAGGGTGTTTTAGATTGGGTCTATTCAATTATCCACCTTTTAATATAATTGATTCTATTCATAATATTAATATTCGAATTTTTTATGTTATTTAAGAAACATAAGATATTATTATGTTAAATCAACCGGTGGTATAAAACTAAAATGATTTCATATATTTTTAAAAGTTTTCTTTTCTTTCCCGGACTACTACCCGATAAATAAAAACCGAGACTGTAAGTGAAAGCAAGAGATGTTAAATTCTCCTTCATTTCTCTTACTTGAACAAAAGATCTTGGCTCTATTTAGTAAATAGTGTTTTGAGTTAAAAATTAGATGTTTAAATTTATTTTTAGAGGTTTGACTAGTCAAATATGCTAAATTTATGTTTGGTAAACATAAGATTATAACAACGGATGAGGTAAAATCTCTCATCATGAGAAATCTCATTTAAAAAATTTTGGGTTAGAAGATTAGTTATAAGAGTTGTAAAGACTCTTTTGTCTTTGATAATTACAAAGAAAATTCTCCAAAAATAACTTAAATTTGAGTAAATAATAAAATTAAAAGAATTTTATAAATAAAATAATTAATATATATCTGAACTTAATAATTAAAAACATTATATTAAAAATATAATTTCATAAACATTATATTAAAAAATAATTTCATAAATAAGTAATTAATATATACATCCTTCAAATATTCTTCAAATACATTTATAGATATTAGATATTGATAACTAATAAACTATTCAAACACTTTATACGTCATTTTACTAGGGGTGTTCAAAAAAATTCGACCCGATTGATTCGATTCGATTATCCGTTGACCCGATCCGAAATTTCAGATATCCAATCCGTTTTTTATTTTTCGGATAATTCGGATTGGATATCCGAAAATTTTGGATCGGATACGGATAGTGGTTTTACATTCGGATCGGATATCCGATTATCCGATATCCGAAAATTCAAATTTTTTATAGGTATAAATCTTATTGTATTCGATATTTTTACTTGTTATATAAAAATTGAAATTTCTATGGATACAAATATTGTTATATTCAATAATTTATTGATTTTTATATTCGAAAACCTAAATTTTTCATGGATAGAACCATTAAATTAAAAAAATAATCAAATAAATTCATAAATTTTGGATATTCAGATATCCGAGTATCCGATCCGAAAATTCGGATATCCAAATTTTCGGATATCCAGTTTTTTTGGGTCGGATACGAATCGCTATTTCGGTGATCCGAATTTTTTAGATATCCGAATTTTCGGATCGGATCCGATCCGATATCCGAAACGAACACCCCTAATTTTACTTGTTTAAAAATGCAAACATCTATTGGCTAATTTTGCCACACTTTTATAACAATATGTTAATACAATAAGTTAGTCAAATCAACTAATGCAATCAGTTATGAACTAATGTAATTCGTTATAACTACCCGTTTATTGTCAAACAAGACCCTTATTTTTCTTTCATTTCCCTTGTTTTTCACGATACCAACATAGATAAATATATATGAATCCACAACTTTCAAAAAATACTCACCTAACAAAGAGTCCTACTAAATTCCTATAATTAATGCTTATTTTTTTTAATAAAATCTACTAAGATAAAATTAATTGTGATATGATTAATACTAAGCAAAAAATATTATTCCATTAATCCTAAATCATAAACCCTAAACCACACACTACAACCACATAAATCCTAAATCATAAACCCTGCACCTTAAACCTTAATCATAAAACATTAAACCCTAAACATAAGCCATAAACCAAAAACCTTAAAAACCTAAACACTAAACCTTAAAAACCTAAACCACAAAAACCATAAACACTAAAACATAACCCCTATAACCATTTAAACCCTAAATTATAAACCTTAAATCCTAAACTCTTTTAGGTGAGTATTAGTTACATTAAATACCCTAAAATAATAAAGTACAACTTTTTAAGAATGTATTTAATTTTATTTTAGTATATTTTATTAAAAAAATAAAATAAACATTAATAATAAAAATTAATTGATTCTTATATACAACCACTAAAGTTTCGTATAGTAAAACTCAATCTTTAAAAATTTTACTTGATTTAACATTTTCTTTAAGACAATACTAAATTATCCTCTAAAGAGATATATGTGAGTGAGCAGTAACAAATATATAAAATCACTTTCAAAATTATTTGATTGTGCCAACTGCCCAACCCCCAATCCTACCACTAATCACGATAAATCAAGTCTTGCACTGTCAACAAACCGACAGTATTATTCGGACTCTTTATTTTTAAAAATAAATTTATATATATTTACCAAAATTAAGGTACAGACTGAGTTTGAAAATATTCTTCGAGGAAGATGAAATAAATTCGGATCTTCACGGATTTGTATAAGACGAATCGTATAACTTAGCTCAGACATAGTGAGAGTAGGGTGTAAAAGAGCCGAGTCGAGCTCGACTCTGCTCGTTAAGAATTCGAGCCGAGTTCGAGCTTAAGTAGTTTTTAACGAGCTTAGAAAATTTGAGCTCAACTCGGCTTGTTAAGAACTCGAGCCGAATTTGAGCTTGAATCGAGTTCAATCGAGTCGATTGTTGACCGAGCTTTGACCGAGTCGGACTCGAGTAGCTCGCGATCTATTTCGTCTCATTTAAAGCCCTAAGTGAAGGTGACAATTGTTGTACTAAAATATTAAACATTCTAACCATAAACCCTAAATTTGAACTACAAACTCTAAATTCGAAATTTCTACACTTAAACTTTCCATAAAACTAAAATTTTTGTAAAAATTTTTCGTTTCCATCGCCGACACATAAGATATTTTCCCATAATATAAAGGCCAAGGTAAACTTGTATTAAGTTCAATTAGTAACTCTCCGATATTTTAATTCTAAAATTTTGAGTTCAAGTCTTAATGTCTTATAGACTTATTAGATGTAAATTAGTAGTCAATCTTATGATCTTATCTCAGCGACAATAAAAAGGAAAAAACATATGATTTCGAATAATAATTAAAAAAACATTCTTTACATTTCGATATGTATATATAACTCAAATATTTTAATTTCGAAATCTAGAATTTAAATCTCATAAAGTAATTTTATTATATGTAAATTTGGCAACCAAAATTGAAATGCCTTTCTTCACACTCTCTTTCAAACTTGAAATTGCCGTTAAGGGACAATCTTCAAACAAACACTTTTGCACTATCATATCTTAAAGAGGTTTCCAACAAAACAGCAAATCATCATTCATCTTATAGGTTGTTCAACAGGCTGGTTGGTACTAGAGATGTTAATTGAGTTGAGCAGCTCAGGAGCAATTCGAATTCGACTCTATCAAAATTCAGTCAACGCTTAATTCGAGTTAACTCAATTCGAATTTAAGTTTGACTCGATATCTTAACAAGTCGAGTTAAGCAAGATCCAACTCGACTCGATAAGTTCGTGAGCAGCTCGTTAGTTTTTTTATATATAATATGTTAGTTTGGTATATTTGTGTATTGTTATTTTGGAGTTTAGATTTTGGAATTGCTTCACACACTATTCTAATCATTTTTTGTTAATTCATGTTTATATCAAGCTCTAAATAGCATTATTAGATTTTACATATATAAGAAAAATAAGGTGAAAATTTTGGCAAGCTTAATGAACATGAGTCGAGAAAAATTTTATCAAGCTTATTGAGTATCGAGTAGAATCGAGCACAAGTTGAATTGTTTTCAAGTCAATCCCATTGCTTAACTTGTGACCGACTCGCTCGTTAAGCACTCTAATTTGACCCCTAAAAAATTTGTGACTGAGACAAGATGTATTTCTTAAAATTTCAACTTGACGACTCGACATTCCGCACTTTTATCGTATGTTATTGAGACTCAAAAAAAGTGTCCAGATGATAAAATTATGATAAAACTACTCTTAAGTTACTCTAAAAACAATAAAATTATAAATTAATATGCGGTAAAATTACATTTTAACCTCCTAAAATGATAAAATTATAATTTAGTCCTATCTAAAAGTTACAACGATAACAACATATTTATCACATATCAAAATTTATAATTCAATTTTAATTTCTTCAAAATTTTCCCCTGAATGTCGAATTCGGATACGAAAGTTTGGAAGAACTTGAGTCAACAATGTCGATTGATACAGGTGGGGTGTTTTTATAAACATCCATGGCGCAATCAACGCAGCTAAACCTAATTCATTCAGTCTTTTGGGTTGTGAAACTGGAAAAAAAGAACATTAATTTTAAGAAACAAATGACCCATCCATCCTACGAAACCATCTGTCAATCTTTTGTTGCAAAAAGGAACCAGACACAGTTCATCTTCCACTAACATCAATTTTGATTGTTTGGAATTGCATGTGTTTTCCTTAAAGTTGTGCTATAATCCATGTTACCTGGAATTTTTTTTGTAATATTTGTATATTATACAAATGGGGTCATATGTATTTAAAAATACAATCATTTATACTTCAAATAAATAAATAAATACAAGAACATTTATTACATATACCAGCTGTGAAAAATATTTCAGGGTTTTAATATTTACATGTATCCTTAGAATTTAGGGTTTTAATTTTTTGTGGATTTAAAATTTAAAGTTTATAGTTATTTAAATATGTCAGGTGACATTAAATGTGCCAGTTCACTGTCCGTGTATAAACTAATTACTCTAAATACAATCCTTTAAATATATGTTAAAAATGATTGTATGAAAAGAAAATCAGTCCGACTTGAAACTAAAAATTTAAAATTCTGTTTGAACTTGTTCGAGTTTTATTTTTAAAGCTCGAACTTATTCAAAATAAAGATTAAGCTCATCTACTTAATAGAAAATGAGCTTTGATTCTCACACCTAACTTCAAACTTTTGATGTCGATAGGGACGAAGTCATTCAGACGTCGGGAAGGCTATGCCTTTAAAAAATTGTTATAATTGTATTTTAGATTTATTTTAGTTTAAATATTAATTAAATAAATTTTTGTTCCTCTTAATATCTAGATTTAAATACTTAATTTTAATGTAAAATAATGTAGTCTGTTTCAATATTTAAGTCTAGCTTCATTCCTAGCGGTCGTGAAAGGTGGGAGAGATCGGTGGGGGCAATGACTCTCCTCTTTTAAATTTTAAAAATTAAAAAATTTATAAAATGGTATAATGGTAAAATTATTATTTAGTTCCCTAAAAATATATATATAATTTATTGTTGTCTTTATAAATTTAAATATTTTTAAATAAACTTTTTTGTAAATAATATCGAGTTTTATCATTGATTCTTATTCATAATACTAATGATGACGATGACAATTGTTTTAAACTTTGCGGCTTAAAGCTTGAAACATAAAGGAAAGAATGGGACCCTCCGGCCGACCAGCGACCTACCACCACTACCACCGGCAAGTATTTCATTATCTTCACACAGGTTATTTTAAACTTGTAATTATATAAGAATTTGATTCTATAATCTTTTAACTTGTCATTGGCCGATGATTATGTCAACAGGTTATTTGATGCTCGTATCAAAATTTGGGTCGCTATTGAATATAATGAATGGTATTAGTGGAAGAGATGATAATTAGACTCGTTAAATTTGATTCGAGACCTAAATTATGACTTGAAATCGACTCGAACAGGATGATTCGAAACAAACTGAATTAAATCGAAATCGACTCGAATTTTAGTTAAACTAAAAATAGATCCGAATCAATTTTCAACCGAATTGAATAGACCCAAACCGATTTTTAACTGAAGCGAATAGACCCGAATCGATTTCACCCGAATTGAAGGCAACCCGAAATAAAGAAAAGATATTAAAATAAAGAAAGAAAGATGTGATGTGAATTGTCGCACAACTCACCAAAAGCCAAATATACATGCTATATAAAGTGATATATAGGGTGTAAAAACTTAACTCGGCCTAAAAATCTGACTAAAACTGATCGATCTCCTATTAACTCGATATTGACCCGACCTGAAAATCAACTGACCCGACCCGGTACCCAAACCGAAATCAACATAGACCCGAACTAAAACTGAACGCCCAAACTAGACCCGAACCGAAATTAAACTGAATGTAATCAGACTCAAAATGACCCGTTTGCCACATCTAATGATAATGTTCATCTTAAGAGATTTGGAATATTTTTTTTTTGTAGAATATGTATATTTTATTCAAATCCATCTCTGCATTCATTTATGTGAGAAAAGATTCAAATTTATGAAAGTCATATGGTGACAAAACCATGAGAAATGTGTGGTTACTCCTAAACAAGGATGGAGTTATGTACAATGTGGGAGATGTAGTTATCTTTAAGGATGTATTAAGAGGTGCCGAGAGGATAGTCGTATTTTTTTATAAAAAAAAAATCTTTTAATGTTTATAGATATTTTTTTGTATTTTTTATGGAAAACACTTTGATGCACAAGCTTGTGTAAACTTTAGTTTACACAAGCCCTTTAATTTTAGGGTTTAAGGTTTTAGGTTAGGGTTTAAGGGTTTAGTATGTAGGGTATATAATTTAAGGTTTATGAGTAGAATTTAGAGTTTAGGGTTTAGGGTTTAGGTTTTAGGTTGTTAGGGTTTGTGATTTAAATTTTAAATTTTATAAAAGGATTGTGTAAAAAAAATTTACACAGCTTGTGCATCAAAATAAAACCCATTTTTTATTGGCAATTTAATTTTACGCTTTTTAAAATGTTGTAATTTTGGATCTCTTACATTTTTAGTATAGCTTCCTAATAGTTTGCACTACTTACATAAAATTTTGTGTCCATCTATATTTTTCTCTTATATATGTTTTATGATTTATATTTTAAAAATTATGACTTTCTTTTTCAATAATATCGTCTCTAAAATTTAAACTTGAATTGTTGAGAATGCAGTATAGTTTACTGCCACACCCAAGTTTTATTGTGATTCATGATAATTTCAAATTTAGATAATTTAGTTTCTCAATATTTAGGGCAAAGCCTTATGGAGTTAGAGGAGGCCTCGACTTCCCAAAATTTTAATATTTGACTCTTAAAATTTTTAATTAAGCCCTTTCAGAAATTTTAAAATTTTTTATTATATTTCAGAAAAATTTAATATTTTAATTAAGTTCATCCTAAAATTTTTAAAAGATCTTATTAAGTTTCAAAATTATTGGAATTTTAAATTAGACTCTAATTTTTTAAAAGAAATAAATTAAACCTTTCAAATTTTTAAAAAATATTATTTAAACCTTCAAAATTTTAAAATTTTAAGGTGGACTCCCTTAAATAATATTATCAAGATCCGCCAATGTTTAATCCTAATTCTATTCGTACTTTTGGAGGGCTTTTTTATGATTTAAATCTTTTTTATCATAAAATCTTTTTTTTATTTTTGTGAGTCGAATGTGTCATTTTTATGATTACACTCTTATATTTTTAAAAGGGATAAAGCAATTTTTAGTTCTTGAACTTGATAAATATTTTTAACTTGATCCCTGATTTCTTCAAATTTACATTTTTTAACCGTTGAACATATATTTTAACTCATTTTTACTCATTTTATTGACGTGACATATTAAGATGTATTGCATAGTATTTAAATATCACACCATCAAGCGAACTAAAATGATTTTTTTTAAATTTATAAACTAATATGAAAAAGTAAGTTTAAGATTAAATTAGAAAAGGGTATTAAAATTCATAAATGAAAAGTTACTTTATTTTTAAAAAATATAATTTTAACATTTTGCAGTAATTATGAGCACAAAATGGAGACAAAAGCCTTATTCACGAGAATTTTCCGAACAGGAAAAAAACAAAATGATATTATTATTGTTTACAACATGAAGCTCTGGACTTCTATTATATGCCACAAAATAAAGATAATTTGATTTAAACAAAGAGGTAAAAAAAGAATTTGAATCAACATTGCCGCAACGGTTAAATTACAACCACCATTGTCGTGGTCCATCAAACGGTCACAATTATTTTGGACACACACCACATGTCATTAAAATACTACGAGTACTATATAAACAACATATGTAACAAAAATACAAATTCACATTAAATAATACATAGTACAACTTCAAATATGTAACAAAAATATATATAATTCGATTGATATTGTTGTCGGTATAATGTATAAGAGGACGTGAACTAAATAGATTTAAGTGTTTAATATTTTTTGATTTATGATTAAGAAGATGTATAATATAAACATTATACATTAAATATTAAAGAAAATATCATAGAAGTTCGTGTATTCAATATACAATATATTTAAATTTTTGTACTTCTTAAATGAGGATGGAGATTTTTGTATACTTGAAAAATAATCATTTTTATAATAGTTCAGATAAATCTATTAATTTTACGAGGTGATTTAATTTTTCAACGTATAATTTGATTATTTATTTTATCCAGACCTTTAACCATTCACAAATAGAAAAATATTAAATGTTTAAGTATTTTTGATTCCACATCCTCATGTTTATTATGCCAATATCATGTCAACCAAGTTAAATTTAATCGATACGAAGTGGACTTAATTTTGTTTAATAATCTAAAGGTGATTATAAGGTAGTATCTGTTTATACATATTTTTAATCCTTTGACAATGCACATACATTTTACAAACAAAGACAAAATTAGAATTTGGGGGTTGGGGGACAAAACATTAATGTTTGGAAGTGGAGGCAAATTCATAAATAATCCAATTCTTTTAAATGTATATATATAGAAAAACTAAATCCAATTCTTAATCCTTTCGTCTCTGTTTGCAAACAAAACGATTGAACTCGAATCTCCTAAAATAAACATCAAAACTACACGAAATGAACTTAATTAAATGGTTCTAACATTAGTTTAAAATATGACAATTTCAAATGATGCAATATATTCACTTAATCCATTATACTTCACTTAAACGTTGCATTTAATCGATAAATAGGGTATGAAATCAAACCGGACTAATGCAATAGTTTAGGTTAAGCTCCAATGAACCGAGTGAACATGATACATCACTTAAAAATGATACATCATATTTTAAATTAATGATACATCACTTAATTAAATCTACTTTGTCAACCAAACTATGCACTATAATACAAAGATAATATAATATTTACTATCACCGATATTCTATTCATTAACTAATCAATTTGATTATATACTGCAAATGTTCATTATCATAATAACTCTGTCAACCTGTTTTACTTATTTACAATGTCATCATTTAAATTCTCACAGTATACGTGCATGGGCACATAAAATAATAATTGAATAATGTAAATAATAAATTATCATATTTCATTTACCATTGGGTTTAGTTAGGTTGGCATTATTGTCAATTTAACATACAAAGGCAGGGACGAGGCTTCCTTAGGGTACAATGGGGGCCAAACCCCTATTACAAATTTTTAAATAATTAATGAGTTTTGGTTTAATAGTAATTTAGTTTATGTAAAAAATATGTAAATTAAAAAAATAAGAGCTTATTAAATATTTAATTAAGTAGTGGTTGAATCAAAGAAAGATGGGCTCGTGCCTTCAAATATTTTGGTCTAATAATAATTTAAGTGCTTGTAAGTTTAAATATTAGCCAAATTAGATCATGTCCTTTGAGTTTTGTGCTTAAATACTTACT
This sequence comes from Hibiscus tridactylites, assembly GCA_958450335.1. Lineage (NCBI taxonomy): Eukaryota > Viridiplantae > Streptophyta > Magnoliopsida > Malvales > Malvaceae > Hibiscus > Hibiscus tridactylites. Next base: position 39,468,869 of record OY288267.1, on the reverse strand, counting down.
AAGCTCTTATATTTTTAAAATTTTAAAGTTTTAGCTCATTCTATGTTTGATCCTGGCTCCGTCTTTGTACAAATTTTATAAGATTGTGTATGCTTAAACGTCTAATATCTTTCGATTTAAAGACGTTAAGTATGAATAAAGTAGGCATTCAAGGAAGAATGTACATGGTGGCTTGGGGTTCTGCCTCCAAAATTTGTTATTAAAAATATAATGTGATTTTTTATTTATTTGGACCTTGAAATTTTAATTCATTTGAATTTCATCCCTTTCATTTTTTATGTTTAATTATATTTTTCTCTGACTTTGTCCATGTAGGTATTATATAAAAATAAATTATTATATTTATTAAAAATTATTAATGATAATTAATATAATTATTTAAGGGTAATTATATTATGCACGGGCAGTGGAAACATTTTGTTTATACAATCGCCCTAATTTTAGGGGTTAGAGATTTAGTTTATGGTTCATAATTTAGGGATTTATGTTTATGTGCTTAGAATTTAGGGACTATGGTTTGAATTTAGAGTTTAAGGTTATTATTTAGGGGTTATGCGTAAAAACCTAAATTCCTAACATATTACCTTAAAACATAAACCTTAATCTATAAACCCTAACTCCTAACCCTAATTGCTAGATTCTAACCATATACCCTAAATTCTAAACCCACTTTAAACCTAAACCCTTAATTCTAACCTTATAATCTAAACCCTAAAATTCTAAAACTTAAACCCCTAAATAACCCCGCTTATAAAATTTTTATTTTTTAGCTCATTGTATAGAATAATATTATTTAATAGGTAACCCTATTAAAAAATTTATTTAATATGTAACCAAATAAAATAAGTTACTAGTCATTGTTTAATTATTTTTTTAATGTGCTGGTGTGATGCAAGGGTATCATTTGTTCAATTTTCTTAATCTTTTTAAAGACGGCACACACAACATGTATTATTGATGCTCGAACTCGGGTCCCAAATAATAATAAACATCTATTTTTACCAACTGAAGACATGGAATGAGCTGATTAATTAATTAAAAGGAAAGAAGGAAAAAACTCTACTTTTTAATTTTCTTATTTTTTTAGTACTATAAATAAGGGGACATTGTTTCAGAAAGTGGCAGATGTTGAAGCAAAAGATATAATTGGACATTTCAGTTGTTTTGAATCTTTTAATGCTTTGTTTTCCATCATTATACCTTCCTCTCTACGTGAAGGAAAGGAACACAAAACCGTGTCTCCTTTGCTTTCCAAATCTTTATCTTCACTTCCTTTTCCCATGATTTACACTACAATAATTCCCCCTTTCTCCCCCATTCAAAGTTTCTCTTTTCTCCTCAGTGTCAGATCCAACACCACCGGGCAAATTTTATAAATTTTCCAAACTTTCTCTCTGATCTGATCAACACCCAATTTCCAAAATGCAGATTCTGAGATGGGTTTTGAAGGTTTTTGTCATTGGTTCAATGCTTGAAATGTTGCCATTGGCATTACCTCAAGCAATCTCAAAAGCAGCTTCAAGTTGTTCTGAAACTGATAGGGCTGCCCTTCTTGGATTCAAAGCCAGAATTTTTAAGGACAGTACGGATAGTTTGTCCTCATGGATTGGGAGAGATTGCTGTGGAGGTGATTGGGAAGGTGTGGAGTGTAATCCAGCAGGGAGAGTCAATACATTGGCATTGCAAAGACCAGTAAGGGACAGTACCCTTTACATGAAGGGCACTTTGTCTTCTTCCCTGGGGAATCTCCAGTTCTTGGAAGTGTTGGTCATTAGTGGGATGAAGCTTATCACTGGTCCAATCCCTGAGAGTTTGTCCAATTTAAGCCGTCTCAAGCAGTTGGTCTTGGAAGACAATGGTCTCCAAGGGAACATCCCTTCAGGTTTAGGGCACTTACCCTTTCTGCAAACACTTTCATTGGCTGGTAACCATTTGAGTGGGGCAGTCCCTCCAAGTTTAGGGAATTTGGGAAACCTTGTGCTGTTGAACTTGGGGAGGAACTCCTTGACAGGTCCAATCCCTTCTAGCTTCAAAACCCTTGTTCATTTGCAGTCTTTTGATCTCAGCTTCAACTTGTTTTCTGGTTCTGTCCCTGAATTTTTAGGACAGTTTCATAACATTACTTTCATTGACCTCTCCAATAATCAACTCTCCGGACACTTGCCTGTTTCAGTGTTCAGTTTGGTCACTTTGTCAGACCTGTCATTGAGCCACAACCAGCTCACAGGCAGTATCCCAGACCAGGTTGGCAACCTCAAATCTCTCAGTAGTCTGTCATTGAGTCACAATAAGTTTATAGGTCCAATCCCAGCATCTATTTCAAGGCTACAGAAACTTTGGTCCCTAAATTTGTCTAGAAATGGATTCTCAAGTCCTTTACCAGCTATTTCTAGCAAGGGAGTCCCTTCACTTTTGTCTATAGACCTGTCCTTTAACAACCTCAGTTTAGGGACAGTTCCTAATTGGATCATAGACAGACCACTTTCAGATGTTAACCTAGCTGGTTGTAAACTGAGAGGAGCCTTCCCAAAGTTCAGACCAGATTCATTGAGCTCCATAGACCTGTCTGATAACTTCCTTACAGGGAGCATTTCCACTTACTTCACAAACATGACAAGTCTGCAGAAGCTGAAGCTTTCAAATAATCAACTCAAGTTTGATCTTTCAGAACTTGTAATGCCGGATGGAATTTCCACCATCGATCTCCATTCGAATCAGGTATCCGGGTCGCTCTCCAGCGTTTTGAACAACAGAACGAGCAGCTTCTTGGAGGTCATAGACGTGTCCAACAATCTCATTTCGGTCACAATACCGGAGTTCACCGAAGGCTTGAGTTTGAAGGTGTTGAACATAGGAAGCAACAAGATTGCAGGCCGAGTCCCCGGTTCGATCTCGAATCTTGTTGAACTCGAAAGGCTAGACGTTTCGAGGAACCAGATAACCGGCACCATTCCTACAAGTTTAGGACAATTGGTGAAACTTCAATGGCTCGACCTTTCCATCAACCGACTCACAGGAAACATCCCGAGTAGCTTATTGGGTATTAAGTCCATGAGACATGCAAATTTCAGGGCAAACAGACTATGTGGGGAGATTCCACAAGGGAAGCCTTATAACATCTTCCCTGCCTCAACTTATGCTTACAATCTCTGTCTATGTGGGAAACCATTGCAGCCTTGCAAAGGAAAGAAACAAGAGATGAACCAGTGAATTGGCTGACTAAATTTGCCAAAAGTAGATAAAACATTCATGGCCTAATTAGCATCCTCACATGCTAGAAAGAGACAGGCCATGTTTTAAAGTGGTAGTTCTTTTCTTTTTCGTTTTTTCATTAGTAATTTCTAGCTCAATTTCATTGAAATATTATGATTATGGAACATAATTTGTTTCAATATACATGGACACTTGAAATATATATCGAACACATACGCATATCGAGTGATCACTCCCGAATTTGAGTAACGTAGGGGACTATGCAACTGACTGATAATCATCTAACACTCCAGCAGCTCCGCTTGCTTTTCAGCAGCAGATGTTGCCTTTATATGAACCTTGAAACAAGTTAAATCATTTTCAGCAAATGAGAAAGGGAAAAACCATGGGACCACTAGCTCAATCAAATTTTAAGTTTCAAGAACGAGGTGAATGAAGCTTTACTTCTCATTTTCATTCTGTCAGCATTCTTGGCTTGCTTCAAAGCCTTCGAAGTCGAGTTTTGCTAAATTTCGGACGAGAATTGGTAGACTTCTTCGGAATGAATAGAAAGATCCATCAACACATGGACTTCCATTTCTCACCACCTTCATTTGCAATCTAAATTCCATGAATCAAAATCTTAATAACTAATTAAAAGCAAAGATGGTACTTCTCATGATCTCTTGGATGGCTGTTCAGGATAAGCTCCCTACTAAGAAAAGACTAGCCTCTTTTGGAAGGTCCTTGGAGGAAGGCTTGTTTGGTTGTGACTTGTGAGATCACTGAGACTAGGGATCATGTTTTCTTTGGCTGTGAATCTTTCAAAAGCATTTGGAGCCAGATTCTGATGTTGTGTAGTATTGCTAGACCTGTTATGGATTGGGAGCAAGAGTTCCAGGATTCACGACTTTCCCTCCCAACATTGTTATCTTTAAGGTTCGAACTTGAGAGAGAACTTAAGAGTTCAATGTGCCTTTCCATCAGAGGCGGATCTTGGTATAACAAGTTGAAGAGGCCAATTTAAAATTTTTAAAAATTTCAAGATTTAATGAGAAATTTTTAAAATTATAAAAGGAGACTTAATTAAAAATATTTAAAGAAATAATTTTTAATTTTTTGAAGGGGGTAAATTCTAAAAAAATACGAATTTGAGCGGACAAATATGCATTATCCAAAATTTTGAAGGTGTCTGGGCCCTATCTGACCATCACCAGCATTCACCTCTGTTTGCTATTGCTTACACCCAACACTTGTCGGTAGTAAAAATATTAAATTTATTAATACTGGAAATAAGAGACTTTGTATAGAGTGAAATTTAGTATAGGTCAGTAAGGTTGGTTTGTTTTGTTGAATTGTTGTCTTGGTAAAATAAAATGTAATTTATCCACACAAAAAGATGGCACTTCTAAAGAAAGCAAGCAATGAGAATATGTGAAAGTAAAAATGATCTGATTTTTGCAGATTTTTCTTCACCTCAGTAGGCTTCCCAATAACTTGAATGTCTTGATTAACAAAAGAGAAAGGTAAAACCTATTAATTTTATTCAGAGATATATTTTTCTCCTAATTGTACATTATTAATTGTTGACTTAAGTGGGTAACAAATCTTTGAATTTTTAAAAATAAAGTCGATAAACTTTTGAATTTTTTTTTTCATCTAATAAGACTTTGAACAAATAAATCCGTTAGGTACTTTGATCAATATTGACTGTTGAATTTAATAATTCTTAAAGACCAGTTGGTGTAGTGCATCGTATCAGAGTATTGTCAATAAACTTATAAAAGTATTTTTATAAAAATTATAAATGTCACATCATATAACTGTAGTGTATCATGTGACAGTAATATCTGAAGAAAAACTGTTAAGATTAAATGATCAAAATTTGTCAAAGACATAATTGATTCAATTTATTGGTTCAAAACTTAATTCGGTGAAAAATTATAAGCTTAATTGATTTTTTTTCTTCAAAAATTCAAGTCTTCTTATGCACGTAAACCTTAATTCTTTGATATATTCACTGACTTACTAATCATAAAAGAATAATTATTTATAGGCTACATTTATATATGACAATAGGCATGTGTATCAATGGGTCGGGTTGGTCGATCCGTATTTGATCTAAAAATTTAACATTTTTATTGAAATCTGATCTTATTTGGTATTTTATGATGTTCCACTCGACCTGAACTCAAACCCGAATTTTAGAATAAAACTTTAACCTAACCCGACATAAATAATTTTTTTACCATTTTTCATTATTATTTGATAAAATAAAAAGCTAATTGAAAAAATAAAAATAAAGAGAGAACATTAAAATGATTATTCATTTTTATTAGACAAAATAGGGAGATAATATACATATGTATATAAAGAGAGAGGGACATTGTAGTAATTATACCTAAATATTTTGAAGAAAAAAAATATTATTTCAAGTCGGGCCAATTATTTTTTAACTTAAACCCAAACTGACTCGACCCGACCCGACATTGTCCTTAAAAAAATTAAACTCAAACTCGACCCGAACTTGAAACTTTCTTTAAAAAAACTCGACCCTATAAAATCGAGTCGAAACTCATCGAGTATCAGTCAAATAATCATCCATGTACCTAAGAAAATTTGATTTAATTTAAAACATAAATTTCAATCTCTATCTTTTAAACCATAAACAATCTCTCAAATTTCAATTACACTTCTAAACATGTTCATGTTTAGATTTTTACACTAATTAACAACTATACTATTTGAGCTAATAGCGATTATATTATTAAATTTTTTATTATAAAAAATAAAATAACATTTCTTTCTTTAACATCTAATATACAATAATTATATTATTTAGACCCATCTTCAACCATAAATCAGAATATATTAAAGGCTTAAACATATTTGATCTAAAATTTTCGACCAGATATGCTAACAACGATACTAATCGAATTATACTCGATCAACAATTAAACATAATTTCTTAATATTTACATTATAAGATTGTACACCTTAACTTTCAGTTACAACTTACAACTTATACACATTTTCTCAAATGTCTTCTGCCTGAAGTACAAATCAAGTTAGATTTCTTCTTAAAAAAATGCCGTAACCTCCATTTCAAAAGGAAAATCTACGGATACGCAATAATTATCCACGTTAAAGCAATCTCAAATCGGCAAAAATCCTACAAATTTGATGCTTTGTCACTCCCCGTGGTTCTCTTCCCTGTCCGAAACGCTGCCGTTTCCTCTCCCTTTTTCTGAATTTTCTCTCAGATTCTTCAGTTGTACGCTTCGCAAACTTCGCTACTCGTGACTCGTGAGAGCAGTTCCACCAACTGTATCTTTGTATAATGAAGAATCATAACCAAAGGTAGGGTTTTGCCCCTTTTTTTCAAATTTAATGGAATTGATTAAGTTTTTAATTTACTTTCCTTTATTTTTATGTATTAATCTGTTATTTGATGTGAATGTATCTCACTGGTTTTATTAAGTTTGAATGTTTTTGAATTAATAATGAAGTGAGGTTGCTTACTGGCTTAGTTCCTCTTTTGCTGTGGGTTTCTGTCCTTGCATGTTTTATTTATTTGTTTGATTTTAGGTTGGTAGCAATGGTGCTGTTTAACTTTAAACAGAAAATTGAAATTTTTTTGTGAGTCTTGATTGATTTAAAGCATTTGATTTGCTTAGAGGGTCAGAGAAGAAGTGCCCATTTTAGTAGAGGGGAATTTGTTGAGGAATCTGGAAAAAATAATTTAGGAACTATATAGGTTGCAAAGTGCAAAAATAGTAATAGTTCAAGGATTTGGCTGTAAATGTTGGTATTCCAAAGGCAATGTTGCTACACTGATTATTTCTTGCCACAGGTTGGGTTTCCTCTGAGGAATCTGCTTTCTACATCAATTGAGAGGAAACTAATAACCTTTTCAACTCTAATGGCTGCTGTGAATCCAATAGACATTAGTTCTTCTGATAGCGAGTTTGAAACAGAAGATGTTGGAGATAGAAATGCCTCATCTTCAAGGGTTCTTCCTCAATGTTCAGTTACAAATGGCACTAATTCAAGGAGTACCGGTTAGTCTGTGTTTCGACAAATTACCAGTTCAAAGCTCAACGTTTCTCACACTGACCCGTAAAATCATACTTAAATAATGCAGGTGATCTTAGGCAGTCTCAAAAGATTTCCAATCAAGCACAGTTTTCTAATTTGAACTCTTCCAATGTAAATAATCATTCAGGAAAAAAAGTTCTGACACATGACCCCCATGACAATGTGAAAGCCTCATCTCAGAATAGTGCCCTAGATGATGGTTCTGAATATTCAACTCTTCCTCCGTCTCTTCAGCACTTTGGACAAAGTAGTAAATCAGGGAATTTAGTGGAGAATGCGAGCAGCAGTCAGATTCATGTTGCTCCTGGAAACTCTAACCATTTGACTGAACCTAGTTTTTCCAATAGCCAGGGCTATATGAGAGATCACTACAGCAGGGGCAACACTGATGGAGTGTTGTATGGAAACACTAGTAGGATCCTTCCTCCATCTTTTATACAAGGAAACACTAGTAGTAATTTTACACAGTTTGCTGGTCCTGAAAATCCTGTATATCATTCTGGAATAAGTGATGAAAGAGTTCCTGTAAATGACGAAAGAATAATTTATCAAGCAGCACTGGAGGTATTTCATGTTTGGTCTGAGAGTTGCCTCATTCATATCATGCTTTAATGTTTGATGATCGACTATGCATTATGGAAATTATTGCATCTTAGACTGGGGTGATGTTATTTTGACAAAAAGAAGCTTTTTGCCTCATGAAGCATGTTTTTTTGTTTTGTAAAGTACAAACTCTATGGCTATTTAACTTTACAATGAACTTGCTGGAAATTCCAAATTTTACCTCATATGCATAATTTATTCTCTTTCAAATGTTCTTTCACCTTTTCCAGATGACTTTTAAAGCAAGCACTTATACTTTTAATTTATTCTCATGCAGGACCTCAGCCAACCAAAAGCTGAAGCTAGTCTTCCTGATGGTTTTCTGTCTGTTCCTCTTTTCAGACATCAGGTCATATTTTTTTACTTGTTATGGATGATTCCTGGGTTCATGTTGGTTACATGGTTTTATCCTTGTTTTTTATTATTATGTACATTTTACATGGGTTATTTAATCATTGAATTTTGCAGAAGATTGCATTACATTGGATGCTTCAAAGAGAAACAAGAACTAGAATTTGTTCAGGTGGAATATTAGCTGATGATCAGGTTACTTGTTTAAAATTTTGTATTATTATTATTATCATTTTATTCATATATGATCGATGTGCCTTCAATGCATATTTTGCGGTGTAAATTTTCTGCTGAGATTTATCATGGTTGATCTTACAGGGCCTCGGTAAAACAATCTCAATGATTGCTCTTATACAAATGCAGAAGTTTTTGGAGTCCAAATTAAAACCAGAAGATCCGAAAAAATGTGAAGTTGTAGCTCTGAATTTGGATGATGATGATGATAATGGTACTGGTGGATCAGATAAATTAAAGCAAAATAGAGAATCAGATGATGCCAAGTCAATTCCAGAAATGAGTATTTCTAGCAGAGCATTCAGCAGACAGAGGTTACCAGCGGGGACATTGGTTGTGTGTCCAGCGACTGTTCTTCGACAGTGGGCGAGGGAGCTGGATGATAAAGTTGCAGAGGAATCTAAACTTTCTGTCCTTATCTATCATGGGGGTAGCAGAACCAAGAATCCTTCTGAACTTGCCAAGTACGATGTGGTTCTTACAACATATTCAATTGTTACCAATGAAGTTCCTAAACAAGCTATTGTTGATGATGATGAAATTGATGATAAAACTGCGGAAAAATATGGATTAACTTCCGACTTCTTAACCAATATTAAGAGGAAGAAAGCATCTAATGTTGGTAAGAAGGGGAACAAAGGTAGGAAAGGAATTGACGGCTCCCTTATTGATTCTAGCGCTGGGGCCCTTGCTAGAGTAAATTGGTTAAGGGTGATATTAGATGAAGCTCAAACAATAAAAAATCATCGGACACAAGTTGCTAGAGCCTGCTGTGGTCTTCGAGCCAAGCGCAGGTGGTGCTTATCTGGAACACCTATACAAAATGCTATTGATGATTTATATAGCTACTTTAGGTTCCTGAAACATGAACCTTATGATGTATATAAATCATTTTGCTTTGGGATAAAAGTTCCAATAGCTAGAGATTATGTCAAAGGTTACAAGAAGCTGCAAGCTGTTTTGAAGATAGTAATGTTGCGCCGCACAAAAGGTGGTTGCCTTCTCTTTTTTTCTTGAATAAGTAAAGAAAAGGTCCTCTAACAATATTAGGAGGTGAGATTTTGGTATATGAGGGAAAAGCTAATAGTTTGCAGTTTGTCCATATAAACTATAAACATGCTCCATATATTCCCATAGTACTTGCAATTTGGGACCCCTAAATTCGTATATTGTAGATCCATCCTTGTCATACAGAAATGGTATAATAACTTTTGGGTATGACAATCATTTGTAACCGTATCATCTAATATAGTTGTGCTGTAGTTGAGTTTAAGCTTTTTATCAAATTGCTGTTTTGGCTGATTTGATTAGTTTCTATCCAGCAACATTGATCGATGGGGAGCCAATAATCAAGTTGCCGCCAAAGTCAATTCACATGTCCAAAGTAGACTTCACAGCTGAGGAGCGGGCTTTCTATACCCAACTAGAAGCTGATTCACGTTCTCTATTTAAGGTGCCCCTTTCATTCTGCATATTTGTTCACACTTCCATGTCGCTTTTTGAAACATGCTTGACTGGCATACTATTTCAAACGGAATCATCCTTCTGTTTTTATTTGCAATCAGTAGTATAGTCCACCTTTTGCATATTTCAAATCAAATCCTTCTTTTGAATCCCTTCTTGGGTTCAAATCACTGTTATTGTGCTTCAAAATTCATTATGTCCTATTTCTGCAAATATTAATATAATTTGGGAAATGATAATCAAATGATTCTAGTATTGTCTACTTCAACAAGGAAGCTCCACTTCCCTGAAATGGTTTAGGGAAGGTTTGAATAATGTTCTAATGCAATTAAAATTTTGCAATCTTATTGTGTGGAAAAATGTTGTTACATGATTTAGACATGAGATGATGCAGTGACGAACCATCAGCTGTGAGGGATATGATAAAGTTCCCTTCCCTTTTCTTGGACCATCATTTGACATTATTTCTTGAACCACAAGAATATATGGGGATTTTGTGAACTTTGTGGAACTTAACCTTGTGTATGATTGCTGTAATTTTCTCCATTATGCTGCAGATTGTAAGATGAACAAGAACTTGTTCTCTCATGATAGTATGATGAGTTAGACATGATTTTATTTATCTGTGTTCATGTGTTTATATTGCACAAGAGATATTGAGTTGAATGCATGCATGAAATGTAATTGCATCTTCTCCTGTGTTAGCTAGAATCATTTGTTCTATTTAGATTTGAGGCGTTGTGGAATCTTGTGGTAAGTTGGGCAAGATATAATGCTAAATTTCAATGATCACCCAATTGAATGGTACTCATTTATGCTTTTTTTTTAGTTTTTTTTCTAGCTTCTTCTGTAAGCCTTATGGGGAAATTGGGTTCTAGCACCCAACTTACCCAACTACTAACATTATATTACTGGAAAGATGTGCTAGAACCCAATTCCCCCATAAGCCTGATTTCATGCTCATATCAGTCTGACTTCATGCTGTAAATATGGAATAACAGAAACTTTCCGATAACTTTTTTTTGCTTATGTGAAGAATGAGTCATGCTTTTTGGTATTTTCTATCATCTGATAGTTGCATATCTTTTAATATATTTCCTACAGCAATATGCAGCTGCAGGCACACTGCACCAAAATTATGCAAATATTCTTTTGATGCTTTTGCGCCTACGTCAGGCTTGTGATCATCCACTTCTTGTCAAAGGATTTAACTCTGATTCCATTCAGAACTCTGATTCTGTTCAAAACTCTGACCCTGTTGGGCAAATTTCTGTAGAAATGGCAAAGACACTTCCTAGAGAAATGCTGATTAATCTACTGAACTGCTTGGAAGCTTCCTTTGCTATCTGTCTTGTTTGCGATGTGAGTTCTTCTTGAATGTAATATTTGCCTAAATAGGGCTTTATTTCACATCATCTGAATGTTCTTACAGTGGCAATGACTTATCCACACATCATATAACCAGGTTCCCTGTCATGATAACTTTTTTATATTTTAAGACCAAAGGTGACACAATTGCAATTCAATGTGTTTAATCTGGAAAGGTTATATGTTCTTAAATATTTTTTGATTACAATTATCAATAGTATCTGGCCAGTGAGCTGAATTGCAATTGTTAAAATGCATAATGTTTTTTGCAGGATACGCCTGATGACCCTGTTGTTACCATGTGTGGTCATGTATTCTGCTACCAGTGTGTGTCGGAGTATCTGACTGGTGATGATCATACGTGCCCTGCACCTGAATGTAAAGAACAACTTGGTGATGATATAGTCTTCTCTAAACCTACTCTTAGGATTTGTCTTGCTGGTGATATTAATGGTAGTCCAACGCATCCCCAGTCCTTTGAAAAGTCGGTGATTTTACAAGACGACTACAGTTCATCAAAAATCAGGGCCGTCATTGAGATTCTTCAGTCAAAATGTTTATTAAAGAATTCAAGTCCTGAATCACCAAGTTCTATTGGAAGCCGTGAAACTCCATTTACTTCTGAACATACATTTACAGAAACTGGCCATTCAGGCAGTAGAGCTGTAAAGCGCACAACAGTTTATTCAGACTCATTAGCTGACGGACCAATAAAAGCTATTGTTTTCTCGCAATGGACTGGTATGTTGAACTTGGTTGAGCACTCACTACGTCGTCATCGTATAAACTACAGGAGACTTGATGGAACAATGACTTTAGTTTCACGAGACCGGAATGTCAAAGAGTTCAATACTGACCCAGAGGTTTGCTCCTACCCCTTATATTTAAGTAAATCCCCCAAGGCTGTTGGTTATTATTCCACGGACATGCATGCATATTTGCATTTCTTCTGTGCACACTTGAATAATCACTAAGAGCGTGCTTTGATTGTCTTGCTTTAGTAAATCTATGATGTAGAACATGATTAATTATGTTTCTTTTTTGCATCCATTGTGTTTCTTGCAGGTTACTGTGATGCTGATGTCATTAAAAGCTGGGAACCTTGGTTTGAATATGGTTGCTGCTTGCCATGTTATCCTTCTGGACCTCTGGTGGAATCCATCCACTGAAGACCAGGCAATTGATCGTGCACATAGAATCGGTCAGACTCGTCCTGTTACCGTAACTCGGATCACCATTAAAGACACAGTGGAAGATAGAATATTATCTCTTCAGGTATTTTCTTTCTGGATCTACAGTGAAGCCATTATCATTTTTCCGGTATCATTAAAGGGACTGAAATGATTAAGGTCATATAGGATCTCCTCACCTGAAATTGCCACTTTTACTCATGGAAGCCAACTGCCTTAGCAACTTTGATTTGGGATGATCAACTATTAGTTCTTTCCGGTGGTGTTGATTCGGACGTCATTACCACGGATTGCTGTATAATGATGTTATAGTAATGACGTTATGGGTCTTTCTGGAAATTGCAAGACCAGCCATGTGTTTTAGCCTTTGGAGATGAAAATTTTGCTTTCTTGGCAGATTGGTGAAAAGATCTGTTGTCTAATATTTATCTCTATGCCTATGTAGGACGAAAAAAGAAAAATGGTGGCTTCTGCTTTCGGTGAAGATCAAGGTGGGGTCTCCGCAACTCGGTTAACAGTGGAAGATCTCAGATATCTATTTATGGGAAATTAGCCATCTCATTCCATTCCTTTCTTCAGGCCATATATGTTTGAGATTTTGAAAATTTCAATCAGAACAGGGAAAGTTCCCATTAAGATGCTGACTTATGTGATATTTTTTTGAAGTGGAGCCATTTTTTGTCCAGCAGGTGCAGAAATAGGAAAGCTAGGGTGCCTGTAAATGTTGTAGTTAGTTGGCAATCTACATCAAACATTTGGCTATTGTAGTTAACCTCTTTTGCTCCTAATGTTATACATAAATGTTATTTCCAAACTGTGTCTCTAAGCTTTCCTTGTTTCACCGTCCGAAACCCTCCCCATCCCCGAAGAACCTAATTTCATCGGACGTATCCTTTACATCAAGGCCGAGAATGGAAAGCAAGGAGGCTTCAGCTTGGATTCAAGTAAGGTACATTTCCAACTATCAACTTCTTTTAAGTATGTTGATTATAGGACGTGCCCATAAGATCAAAATGGATTTACTTGCATGATAATGACCAGAAGCTTGGGGAAATGAATTGGAGTTAATTACGTTTAAGCGCACTCAAACTCATTGTCTCCTAGATGTTGTAATAATAACAGTATCGGTTGAACTAATACTTAAGTAAGAACAAAAAACAAAAACTATTAAAAATAAAACCTTAGTGGTTAATAATATATTATAATGTGAAACTGGGAAATATTTGAAGTGCCTTTTTGCTTTTGTTGATTCCCCATCTTTCACCAACTTTTGTGGGGCTCCTCCTCCTCCCACTGAGAGAGCTTAAATTGCAAATGTATGATGAAAAGAGTGATTAAATATTAATGGCATCTTGAATTGCAAATGTTTGAAGAAAAAGCAAATGCAGAAATGCAGATGGTCAGAAACCAAAACGTTGCAAAAGTAGTCAGTACATCTGGCTTTGTAAAAAGTGATTGCTTGAACATACTCGTAGAGACTAGAGTGATGGGTTCACATGTCCACCGAAATTAATGCTCATGATTTCAACACTCTCTACTGTACCCCTCCTCAGAAAAGAAGAAAAGAAAACACACCCAAAGGAATCTCCATGATCTAAACACACACAAAAAGGAAAACAAAGCTGCTGGGTGTTGCAGCCTCATTCAAATCTCCATTTACATTTCAACCAAAATTAGAGATTTCAATTCTAATTACACTTGCATTAGATTTATTGTGGTTGCAGAAATAACAAATGTTATTGTAGTCATTGCGAGTATCACGGTTGTATATTTTTCAGAAAGCAAATATCATTATGAATTGTTATATTGCGAGTATTATGATTTTAAACTGTGTCAAAATCGTTATAACAAAACTACTATTTAAATCTCTGCCCAAAACTAATTTATGAGTTGATTTTTTTTATGACATCCATAATATCAATCGATTAATTCAATTTTAATAAAATTATGAACATTTTTACCTAAAACCGTATAAACCACCTCCAACACCCTCCTAAAAGACATCCAAAAATACAATATTCAATTATTTAGAGTTCTGAATTATAACCATATTGAATATGTGTTTTTTTCACACTTATATATATTACAAAAAGGGTCATCTTGGATCCTTTAATGTTCAAACAAAAAGATCTTTCTCGTGATTCTTTTGACAGTCCGCAAATTTGACCCTTTCCCCTTTTTTTAACCTCTTGCAAAAACTTTTACACGTTCACATTATCCTAATATAATTTAAAGAATTAATCAAAATTCTAAATATAATTATTTTAATAAATAAAAATTCAAGAATGTTTTTTTTTTACTTAACTAAAAATTATCTATTTTTTCTTATAAAAAACTATTTTTTAACTTTTCATTAAAAAAAGAATATACATTTTACCCAAAAAAAATTACACCTAGCAAAATTCACTATTTCTTGACATCACAAGCTTATTAGCAAACATTGGGGCCAAATCCAACGTACCCATTGGCTCCATCAAACGAAATCTGGATCCCTTCTTGCTGGATGTTCCCGATAATCGAAAGACCCGAACCCGAAGAAGCGAATGCAAAACAGAATGTCCCCGCATCATCGACGGGTATCAGAAAGTTATCCGCGGGTAAAGTTAGTATCGGTCCACTCGATAAATAAAACGATATTGTCGGAATTCGAACCGTGACAAAACTTGATAAGTTATAACACGTATCGAATATGGATATTTCAGAGACTCGGGGGAGATTAGCCGTTTGCTCTATAAATGCGTCACGGAAAGTGTTATAAGCGACAGCCGGGAACCTTGTCACGGCCGTGCCGGTGTCCATAACAACCCCTCCGTACCCTAATTCGGTAAGCTGAAAAATGTCTTCGGGTATGGGTACCCGAATGCCTCCGACTCCGAGACCCGAAAGCCCGATGTAGTAAAAGGTAGGGGCTTGTGGATTACGTTGCAAAGGTACCCATGCAGCACCTACGGGCATTGCTTCACGCCCGAATACCAATGACCCGGATGAATTGGTGCCCCGACTTACTAAACAGTAACTAAATGCACCACCGGTTTGGCCACCCAATTGACCCACCAGCGACATGGATCCACCTCCGAGACCCAATAACCCGGCTGCACCGACGAACATGCCCCGGTTAACATGCCCGCATCCGATGGCCACATTCTGAACCACGGTCGGACCAAAAGTGAGTGTCTCAAGAGCCAGGGTCCCTTTCGTGTACGAACCATCACCATACATAACTTCGTAGCGACACCGACCTGAACGGCAACCCGAATTCTCGATCCGGTCACAAACGGATGAGCTACACGAGACGCCGCCGTAAGAGGCGGAAGCAGCTGGGTCGAAAACCGGGTCATATTGTTTGTAGCATTGGCTGCAAGGCTGACACTGGACCCAAACAATATCACTACCCGAATCAATAACCATATATTGGCTTCTCGGTGGACTGCCGACGCCGATTCTCACAAAGTACTCCCCGCTTCCTTGGTCCATCCCGGAAACGACGTCCGACCCAAAATCGTTCACCCCGTCAGCCGCCTCCCCGTCGTGGATTCCGCCGCCGGAGATGCGGAGGATGAGGCTCGCCACCCTTTTCACGTCCCTCTGCATGCGTGCATGGAAACGGTGGCTATGGTTCCGGAAAACGGCGGTATTATTCAAAGATAACCAGTCCCTATGGACGAGTTTCAGCCCCCATCGATCGTCACCTCCGGCAACGTCGAGGAGTTGTTCATGATAATATTCAGATGTTTGTGTCGTCCCGAAGAGAGCTTGTGTGACGTTCAATAGTTGATGGTCCGGGAGCGAGGTGGTGGAGGAGGAGACGGTGGCGCTGCTTAGAGTTAGGTGTAGCAGCGCCGCCAGAGCAAGTTGCAGTGGTGGAGGAGCTAAGCCTAACATGTTGTTGGAGGTTTTGGCGTTATGGTGGTGGTGAGGCATTGGATTTGATGAGGGAATCGGGACTTATGGGTGTTGCCGGGATTTAGGCTTGGGGATGCGTAGAAGGAAAAGACAGGTGGGGTTGTAGAAATAATTGAAGGGGTTTTGTTCGGTGAAGCGGGAAAAATCGAATAGAAATAATTTATTTATTTTTTACTCTAAAGATTAAATTTAAGGTTTAAAGTTAAAATTTATAATTATAGTTTAGAGTATTTGGATAGAATATAATTTTAAATTCTAAAAATTTTAGAATTAGTACTTAAAATTTAATTTTTTTAATATTTTTTAATATTAAACATAAAAACTCACAAAAAATAAGCAAATGAGTTTTATCCGAAAAAACAATCTATAATGCGGTTCCTTTGTTTTCAGACTTTCCATTTTCCATCATTTTCCTTTCTCGCTTTTACCAGTGTGTAATGTTGGAGAAATTATATTATGGGTAGTTCCCACCACGTCATTTATGGTACCAACCACTAGAAATCATCCATTTCATCATTTTTTTCTATGTCATTAATTAATAATAAAATAACTTCCAAAAAACAGTTTTTAAAATGACATGGAAAAATTTTAGTGAAGATTCATTGGTTAGAAAAAATGACATGAAAAAATCATGGTGAAGTGGGTGGTTTCTATTGGTTGGTCTCATGGATGACGTGGTGGGAACTACCCATAATATAATTTTTCGTAATGTTGACCTAAGAGGGGAAAATTTTACGACGGGCGATAAATATTGATGAACACTACTAACGATGAACACCATTAATTTTTTTAAAAAAAATTAAAAATCTAAAACACTAAAATTATAATTAAAATTATCTCTTAAAAAATAAAAATCAAATTTAATAGTTACTTTATAATATTTTTTTAATATGTTAAAATCAAATATACCCAACTCTCTTAAACCCTAACAAAATCAATCTCTTAAAAAAATAGAAATCAATTTATAATTTTTTAATAGATTAGAATCAAATATACCCAACTCTCATAAACCTAAACCCTAACAAATTTGATTCTAATCTAAACCTAAACCCTAACAAATTTGATTCTAATACCATATAATAAATGTTCCACTTGAAATCGTAATTATTGGAAGAAATAGATTTCTGGGTATGAACTATGGGATGAGATTCTCTCGGATTTCCCTTCGATTTGATGACATTGGTCGACATGTTCATCAAATTTGTTAGGGTTTAGGTTTAGGAGAATTAAGTATATTTGATTTTAACTTATTAAAAAATATTATAAAATAACTATTAAATTTATTTTTTATTTTTTAAGAGATAACTTTAATTATAATTTTAGTCCTTTAGATTTTTAAATTTTTTTAAAAAAATTAATGGTGTTCATCGGTAGTAATGTTCATCAATGTTCGTCGCATGTGGTAGACACATCCCCCAAGAGGCTAAGATTGGTGGGCTCAGTTTAGAGGTTTAAATTGTGGTTGGATCGTATTTATCGTTATATTATGTTTATTGTAATAATAGACATGACATATATTATTTTTATGCACGACTTGTAATATATACTGACAATATTTTATACACGGTTTATTTTTCACGAGTAAGTTTAATTTAAGATTTAAGTATTTAAGTCGTAGTGTTTAAAATTTAAGTTTTATAGTTATAAATTTTGGAGTTAGGGGTTAAAGTTTTAGGATTATGATTTATGGTTTTATATTTTTAAAGTATAATTAGCCACTTATAGAAAAGAAAAAGAATCTCGTATATCCATTTCGCTCATCTAATAACAATGAATTAGTGTAAAATTAGTTGGGTTATATATATATGGGTTATGATCCACTTACACTATGTAAAACTCAACTAGTTTTACACTACTTCATGGTCGTTAGATGAGTGAAATGGATGGATGAGATTATATATATATATATATATATATATATATATATATATATATATATATATATATATATATATATATATAGGGTTATGATCAACTTACATTGTGTAAAACTCAATTACTTTTACACAGTTTTTGGATCGTTGGATGATGGTAATTAATGGCTCAGATTATTTCCTTATCTTTTTTTTCCCAAGTGATAATCTTCACATTTTTTACTGTTAATCTCATCCATCCATTTCACTAATCCAATGGTTATGAATTAGTGTAAAACTCAATGAGTTTTACCCCATGTAACTTGATCCTATCATATATGTGTGTGTGCGCGCGCGCGTGTGTGGAGGTTAGAATCCACTTACACCATGTAAAACTCAACTAGTTTTACACTACTTCATGGTCACTAGATGAGTGAAATGGATGGATGAGATTAACTCCTTGCTTTTTTTCCCGAGTGATAATCTTCACATATCCTACTTCTAATCTCATCCATCCATTCCACTCATCCAACGGTCATGGATTAGTGTAAAACTAGTTGAGTTTAACACAGTGTAAAACTCTTTAACTTTTACACGTTTTTTGGATCGTTGGATGAGGGAAATAGATGACTGAGATTAACTCCTTACTTTTTTCCCCAAGTGATAATCTTTACATATTCTACTGTTAATCTCAGCCATCCGTTTCACTCATCCAACGATCCAAAAATCGTGTAAAACTTAAAGAGTTTTACACTATGTAACTGAATCTTATCTCATATATATATGGAAAATTTTACGATACTCGACGAGCACACAGCTGAGCACCACTAACGATAAGCACTGCTAAGCATCATTAAATTAATTTTTAAAAATCTAAAGGACTCAACATATAATTATAAGTTATTTAAACATATTGTTGGATTTTTCGGTGCTCGATTCCTTTAACCGTTCTTGCTCACCAAGTGTGGAGAAGTTGGATATTTGGGTGTTTTTGTGGGAATAGAAAGATAGGCAAATGACACAATGATTTATAGTGGTTTAACCTTCTAACCAATGTCTACATCCACTGCCTTAGCTTCCCACTAAAGATTTCCAAACAAAGTCACTAAGAATTTCGTCTCCTTTTCTCGGATTAGGAGGAAACCGTTACACCAATCAAGCTTTCTACTCAAGGCTTGATCAAACACTTATTTACACAAGAAAGACTTAGCAAACTAGAAATCCCTCTAATAGGTAATTGTTTGCACTATAAAGCTCTCACCCAAAACCTAAACACTTGAGTAAATTTAACAATATTTAGCTCACTAGTGTTGTCTAAGCAAGGAATGTACAATTAAAGCTCTAGACACAATTTTTCATCATAATGTTGTAACAATTGAAGCATTAACCATCTCTTGATGTTTGGAGGTCCATTTTATACTCCTAATTGAGTTTGTAGACGTTGAGGACCGTTGGGGTTAGATTAGAGCCGTTGGAGCCTTTATTTCCCACCATAAATGCAGTTCTGCAGCTTGGCGTATCGATACCCTTCAAACTGTACCGATACGGTCCCAATAAGAAAGTAGTCGTTGTGCACTTCAGCTGGTGTGTATCGATACGCTTGCCTAGTGTATCGGTACGGTCCTGTAATTTAAAAGATCATTGGGAAATTTGACCGTTGGGGGTAGTTAGGCGTATCAGTACGCGACTAGCCGTTGGGCTATTTTAAATCACACCGTATCAATACGACCAAGCGTATCGGTACGGGTTTTGGCTACTAGAAAATCACTATAGTTAAAATCCTAGGGCGTATCGGTACGGTACCAGATCGTATCGGTACGAGTACTTGAAAAGCTCAGTTTTGACTACTTTAAATGCACTTTAAATCATTACAAAACCTTGTAAATCCCTTAAACATGTTTTCAAGTTGTTTTTGACTAAAAACATATTTTAAATCCTTTTCAATTTAGTCCAAAACATTTTTCAAATATTATATCAAAACACTTAGTTCTACAATCTCCCCATTTTTGATATAATAAAACCAACTTGAAAATTTGTTTGGGATTCTCTCCCCCTTTGTAATTTAAAGTTTGAATAAGAGACTTAAAATTTGAATTAGATTAAAGATCCCTCGTATTCTCTTGAAAAACTTGGAAAATCAATTTTTCAAACAATTCCTCCCCCCCTTTTGTTATATCAAAAAGAATTTAAAATGACATTGGACTCAAAATAACTTAGGAGGTAAAAGGAAAAATGACACAATTAAAAATTTGGTTTTATAATTGGCTCCCCCTTACTCAAAGCATCAAACAATGTTAGTCCAACATATATGATAATCTAGTTGAAATAAAAAATAAATCAAATTAAACGAATAAAATAACTAGATTTTTACCACACTTGAACACAAGGGAGGATGTGAAGCTTTCCTTCTTCAAGTGTTCTTCCTTGTGTGCATGGAGCTCCCCTCAAATTTGGACTTGTCGATCAATCTCCATCACACCTAAACAAGACAATCAAGTGATTTTTGGTATCCAAATTGCTTTGGATCCATAGACATTAGTAGCACATAATTTTTCCCCTTAGAAATCCATTTTTCAATTTCATCCTTTTTAGTTGAAGTACTTAGTTTTTGGGACCCAAATACTTCTAAAACATTTATCGTTCACAAATCTAGGAGCACTAGATTGTCTTACATAAAAATTTGATTTTCCTAAATTATTTTTCTTTTGAAGTTCATTGAAAATCAAATCTTTTTCTTTCTTAAAATCATCAACTTCTTTTTTATGATCTTTTTCCATCGTTTGAAGCAATTTTTGTAAGTTTAAAACTTTAAGCTCAAAATCTTTAAGTTTTGCTTCAAACTCTAAATTAATTTTAGAAAGCAAATCATTTTCGGTTTTTAACTTTGAAATCAATTTCTTGTTTTTCGAAAATGAAGCCTTGAATTCAAAAACCAATTCATCATAGGCTTCTTGTAACTCATCAAAAGAATATGAATTTGAACTAGATTAGTTAGAAGTTACCCCCCCCCCCCTTATTGAGGGCCATGAAACATAGGTGGGTACCTCATAATCGGTGGAGTCTTCATCACTCCACGTAGCCACATATGCTTTCTTTGAAGATGATCCCTTTTTGTTGGACTTGTAGGAATCCTTCATCTTCTTCTTCGATTTATGCTTGGATTTATCCATTTCACTCTTCATGAACCGAGTGAATTTCTTGAAGAGATAGGACATCTCTTCATCTTCGCTTTCCTCCTCACTTAGTTCTACATGATGACATGTGGAGGATTTGAGAGCAACGACACTTACGTTGATGCCTAGCTCCATGATCTTCTTCTTCCCCATCTTTCTTATCTCTTCCTTCTTCTTCTCCTCTTCTTTGTCTTTCTTCATAATTTGGTGAGTGAAAAGTGACCTCATGAGTTCATTAAGCTTCAAGGTCTTCAAATTCTTAGCTTCGATAATGGCGGTCCTCTTTGAGTCCCATGACTCGGGAAGGGAATAGATAAGCTTTCGGACAAGATTTTCCTCCGGAATGACTTCTCCATAACCTTTGAGTCCATTGGTGATGGTGGATAATCAATGGAACATCTTCTCATTGTCCTCTTTTGGGTCCATCTTGAAGTTTTCATACTCTAGGTTGAGGAGTCCAATCATGGTCTCCTTTACTTCGTTGGTTCCTTCGTATGTGACTTCAAGCTTGTCACATACCTCCTTGACACTCTCGCAAGAAGACATCTTCTCGTATATGTTGAGGCTAAGTGCACAAAAGATGAAGTGCAAAGCCTTGCAATTTAGCTCTATGTTCTTACGATCGTCGGCACTCCACTCCGACTTGCTTCCTTGTGGTACGAACATGCCATCTTCTATGATATCCCAAAGCTTTTAGTCTTTGGATTTGACAAAGAATATCATCCTCGTCTTCCAATAAGCATAATTGGTCTCGTCGAAGAAGGACGGTTTGTCAATGGATTGCGCCATTGAGCCGGTTGTTTGAAGTATTGATCGAGTTTGCCGGATCACCTCAATAGGATGTTAATCATCTTCAATTGAGCCAAGCTCTGATACCAATCGTTGGGTTTTTTGGTGTTCGATTCCTTCAACCGTTCTTGCTCACCGAGTGTGGAGAAGTTGGATATTTGGGTGTTTTGTGGGAATAGAAAGATAGGCAAATGACACAATGATTTATAGTGGTTCAACCTTTTAACCAAGGTCCACATCCACTACATTAGCTTCCCACTAAGGATTTTCAAACAAATTCACCAAGAATTTCGTCCCCTTTTCTCGGATTAGGAGGAAACCGTTACACCGATCAAGCTTTCTACCCAAGGCTTAATCAAACACTCTTTTACACAAGAAAGACTTAGCAAACTAGAAATCCCTCTAATATGTAATTGTTTGCACTATAAAGCTCTTGCCCAAAAACCTAAACACTTGAGCAAATTTAACAATATTTAGCTCACTAGTGTCGTCTAAGCAAGGAATGTACAATTAAAGCTCTAGACACAATTTTTCATCATAATGTTGTAACAATTGAAGCATTAACCATCTCTTGATGCTTGGAGGTCCTTTTTATACTTTTAATTGAGTTTGTAGCCGTTGAGGACCGATGGGGTTAGATTAGAGCCGTTGGAGCCTTTATTTTCCACCATAAATGCAGTTCTGCAGCTTGGCGTATCGATACCCTTCAAACCGTATCGATACGATCCCGATAAGAAAGTAGTCATTGTGCACTTCAACTGGTGCGTATTGATACGCTTGCCTAGCGTATCGGTACTGTCCTGTAGTTTAAAAGACCGTTGGGGGTAGTTAGGCGTATCGGTACGCGATACAACCGTATCGGTACGCGACTAGCCGTTGGGCTATTTTAAATCACAACGTATCGATACGGCCAAGCGTATCTGTATGAGTTTTGGCTACTGAAAAATCATTATAGTTGAAACCATAGGTCGTATCGGTACAATATCATACCGTATCGGTACGGGTACTTGAAAAGCTTGGTTTTGATTACTTTAAATGCACTTTAAATCATTCCAAAGCCTTGTGAATCCCTTAAACACATTTTCAAGTTGTTTTTGACTAAAACATATTTTAAATTCTTTTCAATTTAGTCCAAAGCATTTTTCAAATATTATATCAAAACACTTAGTTCTACACATATATTTGTAAATTATTTAAAATAAATTATTAATTAAATTATTTTCCATATATATAATATTTGTAATTTTTTTAAAAAATAATTGGATCAAATATCAATCTTAGTCAATTTAAAAAATAAAACCCTAAATCCTAAAATATAAATCCTAAACAGTAAACCCTAAACTTGAAATCTTAAACCCTAAACATTGAGCTATAAACCTAAAACTTGAACCCTAAACCATAAATCATAAAACCAAAACCATAACACTAAACCCTAAATGATAAACCATAACCCCTAAACAATAAACCATAAACACAAAACCTAAAACCCTAAACCCTAAATAGTAAACCTTAATCCATAAACCTGGTATTCAAATTTAGGCTTTAGGGTTTATGGTTTATTGTTTAATGTTTTGAGTTTTGGGTTTCGAGTTTATGATTTTGTGTTTTGAATTTCAAGTTTCAAGTTTATGGTTTAGGGTTGATTTTTATGATTTTGAGTTTTGGGTTTCAAGATTTGGGGTTGAGATTTATCTGCACCCTATTAAAATTATTTAGTTTTTTCACTTATTTTTAAATTGTTGGATGAGTATAAATAAATAATTTTTTTAAATGGTTGGTCGAACGTGATAGACTCATCTTTTTTTAATCAACATTTTTTTAGTACAAACCCTAGCCGCTCTCAACTCTTTTCCTCTGCTAAAAAACGACAACCATAGCTTCTCTCAATTTTATCCAATTCCTTTTATCGGTGGTCGACAATCAATCTTAATATTGGTTGTCGACCACCATATCTATTATTTTTTTGTTTTTTTTAATATTTTAATAAGAATTTCTCTGCCTTTGTGGCACGTGTTTCTTCTGTCTTTGTGACACGTTTTTTCTTTGTTTTGTTATAAAAGCGATCGATTGGTGCTCGTACAAAGATCTTCACGGCGCTAATCTCTGATTATGGTTCCGTCGGTAGTCTTAGAAAGATGAATTCCCACTCGATTGATGGTTGGTTGCCGATGTAATCAGACCTGGGTAGCGGAACAATCTGCCTAATAGTTTGTTCGCTCACCACTCTTTTTTCATCCTCATAAAGCATTTTGTTTGGATAGAGATAAGGAGATTCAGAAATGCTTCTAAATTTTGGTATGTTAATCTCCATGAAAATATATGTTTTTCTTTGCACTATTGTAAGAGATTTTTAGTAATCTTATTTTTTTATGTATTGTATTATCTTTTGTGATGATTAATAAAATTTAGATGCTATTATTAAAAAATATATATGTATACACGTATAGAATGTATGAAGATTGGGAGAAAATGAAGAACATTGACGACATTGTTGTTAGTTTAAATTGTTTTTTTTTGTGTGTGTATAAATGGCCGGAAAAGGTGGAATTATGTCGTGTTCTTTATTATCTTTACAGAAGGCCAATGTTAAATTGAATATAGACAATTGTTTTTTTTTTTCTTTTTTTATGAATAAAAAACCTTAACTTTCTGTTAATCACTATTAAATTAGACTTTCTAAAAAGGAAGTGAAAAGCTGCCCCCAAATTGGTTTTTTATTACTCCCTCTGTCCCACTAAAACTGTCACATGTTGACTTTTTTTTGTCAAACTTTTTCAAGTTTGACCTCTTATAATTTAAAATTTATTATTGATAAAAATATGAAAAAATATATTTTAAAAACCTTGAATCAACTAGTTTTTAAATATATTTTTTATAATTTTTAATTAATTAAAATATTTAAATAAATTATAGTCAAAGTTGAAAAAATTTGACCAGAAAAATGTCAACATGTGACAGTTTTACTGGGACGGAGGGAGTATTAAAAAAATTCAATTATCAACCAATTGTCGATTTAACACGACGATACACTAAAATTTTAAAGTAAAATTTAAGACTCATTTATGAATAGAGTAAATTTGATTGAAAGACTTGTTTAATAATAAATATATGCAGTATTTATTTTAGATTAGTTGAGTAATAAAAAATACAGGTAATTATGAAAGAAAAACTAAGGTAATTATGCAATGGAATTTAAGTGAATATCTCCAAATAGTTGTTTCTTTAATGCTAGAGAATCAACCAAAACTAGATGAGCTTTGACTAAGATTTTTTATAAATGCTTTATAATATAACACACATATTCATTATTTTCTACATTATTTTCTAATTTTATAAAAAGATTTAAAAATTCGTCATACATTTTATTTATTTTAAAAAAATTATAATTAAGAATACTTGACACTTTTCTAATTCCTCTCCTTAAGTTAGAAAAAAAATTATCTATTAATTGGTAAACGAGTGGTAGAATTCTGCAAACGATGTTAAAAAATAACTTGTTTTATTGTTTCTATTTCTACATATTAATTCTTTATCGAAAATAAGGTTCACATCTCTTCATCGCAAATACTCTGTGAAAAAAATAAACAACTAACAATAAAATATGATTATATTTATAGATAAATATCGAACCCCGACTATATAATTAAGGAATAAAAATAAAGATTTTTTTATTAACCAAAAGAAATAAATATTTTTTAATACACCGGTGTGATTACATGTATATAAGATGTATAAGATAATTATCATTGGGAGCGGATCATAACCAGGATAAGTGAGTCTTTGCCCCCTAAAGTTTTAAAATTTAAAATTAATTGTTTATTTTATAAAAAAAATTAATGTCTCCTTATAAAACAAATTTATTATCATATTTAAAATTTTTGAATATTTTAAATTGAACCATCTTTTTAAGAATTTTAAGTCCTTAATAATTCTCAAATTTTATAAAAATTTAGTTATACCCCAATTTTTTTTTTTTAATTTTAAATTAAATCTCTAATTTTTTTAAAAAAAATTAAAATATACCACATAAACTTTGTTACCAAAATCTACTACCCATACTGTGACATCTAAGAATTTGTAACTTTTCCCCACTACCTTTTAAAAGAAACAATTTTCCCAGCTGAACTGGGCCCACTAGCTCGGACTCTCAGCACAGAGAGAAAATTTCCATATGAACCCATCATTCATATATATATATATATATATTAATTTTGTTTCATACAAATATAGATTTATTGTACTTTTATAATTTCTTTTAAGAAAGTTTGTTTAATATGCAAAATTTAGACTACACAAATTTGCTTATTTTTGAGGCATCCGCCATTTTTATTTAGGTTATAGGATCTAAAATTCAAGATTTAGAATTGAAATAAACAATGTTGTATAGTCTGAAGTTTACACCGTTTGTATATCAAATAGTTTCGGTTATGTATTTTCATAACGAACATAAAAGAAACACAAACACGACATAAAAATACAAAATATGCTTAAGTATTGCACATGGGATTCCCAGTATAAATCTTTGGATTCTACTGTGATAATGACTTACCCTGCATTCAAGTTGGGAAAACTCTGCATCCCTCAAAGTCAATACATCTGCAGTTCTCTTAACAACTAAGAGGGAGTGGGACAACAAGGCTTAATATTATGTATTTATTATTCGATACACTGACGGTAAAATATTTTTTTCTCAAGCAGTCTTAATCCATCGTCATGTGTCCTAAAATGTTATGTTAACTAAGGACGCGTGACAGATCTAAAAAAACTACACACGTGCAGTGATGCCTATTTCATTGTCACTAGAATTAATTGTATAACCTAACCCTTCACTATTGCAGGTCAAATGAAATGGAGTCCTAAGATCCCCACACGAAAACTACTTATTATTTGCTATTATATCGAAGTGTCACCATCATCATCAAAACATGATCAAAATGTCCAACCAACAAGATTCCTGTAAGAAAATGATTAGGCAAACAAGGGTTGCATATTCTAGGATCCGAATTCTAAACTCTCTAAGTACGTACAAACTTAAAAGCAAATACGAACTGACTTGCTTGATCCTCTTAGCAAGCACGATTGAAGTTTAACTCAAATATTCTTAAAGGATGACATCCAAGAAATCTGACTGATCCTATAAAAAGATGGGATGGAGAATTCGTTGACGAATCTACCTGTCTCCGAAGAATCTATTTGTTTCTCAAAATCAGAGAAATCAAGTGGAAGCCAGAGGTTCATGAGTCGAGTTAGGCAACGGCTGGAATTTTACTACTCAATGAGAAGACAGTATTAACAAAGATTGAATTCAAGCAGTAGCAGATGTCGCATGAGGGAAATGATGATATTTTAGCACAGTTGAGATAAATTGCAGGAACGAATGACTTGATGTCACATAGAGCAGCACATATATAAACTAAAATACAGCAGATAACTTCATTTTCTGAAACAGCAGAGCTAAGATCAAAATTTTACTTAATTTAGTTTTGTTCTTAGTTAAACAAATAGCTTCCATCTTTGTGCAGCATGGTATGGTAAAAGCAGTCAAATGACTTGTCAATGAATTCAAGTGAGGGATCTCATTGGAGCCACAGAGCTTGATGGTAACTACAGGTACAAACCTAGAGCCATGTAAATCAGTTGTGAAGCTTCAACAGAATCCGTACGTACCTCAAAGGGATCATCTCATTACTGACTCTTTTACATAGGATCTTCCGCCTGACCTGCAAGAAATAAGATCACAAAGTTGGTGAGACGTGTATAGATACCCCACAGAAGCTACTCTTTTGGTTAGAAATGTATTGCCGCTACTTACGAGTACTCAAGATGAATATTCATAAATCGCCGGTTTTCTTTGCTTTGAGATAGCGTTAGAGAGCCTTCAATAATTTGATCTTGCTCCACGTCCATTGGGTCATAAAAGTATATCAATGTCTGCAAAATTTTCATTCTAAACATTATGGGTATATTATAGAATACAACCATAAGCTCAATGCAAGTTGTCAAATGTAAGCATGACCAGAGTTCATCATAGTTGAAAGTTGACCGCTCAGGACTTTCTTATGCTCAAACCAATAGCATAGTTCTTAACAAACTCGAACAATTTTGTGTACAAATGTGTTTCTGGATGCAAAGTTTTTTTATGCTCAAACCAATAGCATAATTCTTAACAAACTCAAACACTTTTGTGTACAGATGTGTTTTTGGATGCAAAGTAGGCACGTCCAAACTAAAACTTAGTATGGTACCTGTTGCCAATGTGTTGGAGGATCCTCGGGTGCTGTTGAGAGTACAAGCGCTTCATTGGGATTGGCTCGTTTCTTCTTCTGGATACCGTCCATGTGATTATTATTAGATGTGCCAACAAGTAAGGATGGGATGGGATTATTTGTAGGAGAAGTTGCTGGTCCACTGAACTCAACATCAAACCAAAACGCAAATCCATGTAGCGGAGCTGGGAATCAAGGAAGTATGAATGACGGGCTTAAAAATGAATAGGCATACTGAGAAAATGTGCAGGACCAACTGTGTAATAAAATTAGTAACACGAAACAAAGCCCTATACAACATTATATACATGGTATGAAAGCTCTTAAAGATTCTTCAAGAAGGGGGGATAAACATATTACATCACTGCACAGCATCTCGATTTTTATGGTTATGCAGACACAGAATATGAAGACAGCATATATACAAAGCACTAGCAAGGATCCAAGGGGAGAGCTCACCTCGCATCATTGACTGGAACTTATATCTTGTTGACACAGATTCTAGCTCATCGTGTTGGATGGTATAGCAGTCCACATGCTTAACCTGTTAATGCTAAAAAAATTCAACGCCTTTTGCTATGTGATTTCTATAAATATGAAATAAAATAGACCGTGTTAAAGTGCTTATAATTTCAGCATATAACCTGGACAAATGCTGCTGGTAAAGAGAATGTCTCAAGCAACGGCCACATGGCAATAATGTGAGAATTGTAAGGAGATTACAAAAATGGTATGATTTACAGAAAATAAATTTCAGTCTTTTCCAAGTTCAGAAATCAATTGGGAAACTGGCAGAGAACTAAAGCAAAAGAATCAGAACACTCACCACATGTGGCCATGTCAAAACATTCTCCCCCGTTATTGCCTCCACACACGGCTCTTCAAACGCACACTGTTTTGCTAACTGCAACATTGCAGACACTGCAAGAGAAAATGACAATGTATTGCTGATTCATATGCAGTCAAAACATAAAACAAGGTACAAGAAAAAGACACGAGCTGAAATTTCCGAGCAGTGTAGTACAATTTAATTTTGCATGTACGCATGGAATAGAACAAAAATCTAATTTGGCGTCATACTCACTATCAATTCCATAGACATTGCGCCAAAATTCAATGCTGTCATTGTATCTGTCAGGATGAGTAATGGGTGCCATGTATAACTGCAAGGATTCAAGAGCGAAAATGAACCGTAAATAAACAGGGAATACCTGATTCTGCAATACAGTAAAACTTCATTCAAGACACGAATGTTAAAGAAGTGGAAAAAGAACAACGAAATTCCATTACAGCTAGGCTCAGCTAGTGAAACAAAGTTGCATAGACTAGTAATAAGTAAAACAAACCGTTGCATTGGAAGGAAGAATAAGGCCTCCATGTTTTAGCCACCGATCTCTAGCAGTAATAACACTTCCCAGCATACTCTGGAAAATAAAAAACATGGATGATCACAATGACAATGCAAGGAAAACTCTAAAAGAGTTCAGGATAATACAATCACCTCATACAGAAGCATGTAGCCCATCCATTCTGAAATTATTACATCAACCTCCTCGTCAATTTCAACATCCTGTAGAAATTATAACTAGTATATAAATTTTCTGCCACTCGGAAGGAAAAAATTGGTTCAAGGAAAATAAATGTTCCTTAGAACAGTGCAAAGCATGTAGCTAAACCCCAGTTTATTGCCAGATATATATTCCAAATAGCAGAAATATCAGCATTGTTCAATAATTAGTACATCAAGCGACACAATAGTAAGCTGAATGCAAGCAACAGTATGACGGGCCAATGTCCTACAGGGCAAGCTTCACCCTTTTTATCCTATGATCACCATAAACTATGAATGGAGCTCATATCAGTATGTGACAATGTAAATAGAATGAATATATCCACAATTGCTACCATAATTGCAGAGTTGGCTGCAACTGAGGGCATTCAAAAGGTGCTCTCACAATCACGTCATCCAAGCTCCAACAATTGGATAGTATAACAAATTCCCTCATCTATAATGAAATTTAAAGACCAACACAGATGCAAAGTCTTAAATGGTCTGCAAGAGCAAAGCACTGCATAAAGGTAAACATCCTTTTTCCACGCAGCAAAACATAATTCCAACTAATTTTTTTGCTGCAGCTAGTGGTTTCTTGACCGTGGGATGTAGAATAGTCATCTCTAATCACACAAACAATGTTGAAAACAATCTTTGCAGTTCCATGGATAACTATATGATTCTCAATAACTTTGAAAAGTTAAAGAAAGAAAGAAATCTGACACTAACTTCGATTACTGGTTGTTAAACTTATATATATATATTAATGTCCAGATTAGGGTGGGGCTGGGGAGTTCAATCCTGGACCTTGTCTTTTATATATTTTGTATAAAGAGGACTGTAGCCCAGGATAAGTGGAAGGGGTTGCAGATGATAGGATTCAAACTCCAGACCTAGATGCCACCTTTACGGGTAGATGCATGAACCAACCGAGCTATGCTCCAGAATCCCAAGTGTTAATATATATGGATGCTTGTTCTTTTCTCAAATATGTGAACATATTAAACCCATTAAAACAAAAAATGGATTTCTGGCAACCACGCAAGGAGCATGCGCATCAATAAGCCTGAGAGGAAAAGCCTACCTCAACTCGTCCATGCAAAACGATGACCTTTTCAGCTAAGTTATTTGCTTTCACAACTTCATTTGCCTGCTTGCAAATAACAAATATTAACACACACACCATAGCCAGTTTCCTTTCCAATACAAGAAGCCAGACAAACAAAGGTCTAGAGAATTTTGGAACAATATGTTTCCATACTGTTGATAGATAAGTAGTTTTCATACTCTAATTGTTATGGTAACCAGATCTCATTATCTCATTGTTGTAAATAAAAAACAGAGATAAAAAAAATAACGTAGATGAAAAGAGGAAATAGTGCTTAATCTGCACTCTCAAGACAGACAGCTAAATGACTCAGTAAGCAGCGGTTAAGAGCTTCTGGAGTACCTGCAACGCAATATCACTTGCATCCACCGCATACACCTGAAAAAATATAATCACATTAGATACTAAACAGTTGTATCTTAAATGAGCCAATCAACATTAACAAGAATACAACTTTGAAGTAGCAAGATATTTTTTAACTTCTAAAAGTATAATAAAGAACAAAACTGAAGTTCTGTACTTCTCTTCGTCAATCGTTCAACAGAAGCCTATTGTCTTTTCTAAATATGAAGTTATAAAATTCACATGGAAAACTAGTTAGAGAAAAACTAGAGGAAATAAAAAAAAGTTAAACCCGAGTTAACTTCTACCATTCCCCCTGCAGTATTAAAGAAAGTAATCTACAGAAATTAGTTGAAATCTGTACAACATGATATGCAGAAAATTATATTATCAAATAAATTCCAGTAATACAACAATTATAAGCGTGTAAATTGTGAAGTATAGAAATGCTTTTCAAGACACATTACCCGTTTTGCGCCAGCTTGAGCACAAAAAATTGAAAGAATGCCTGTGCCACATCCAACATCCATTACAACCTGTAAACATTATCAAGAGCAATAGTAAGGAAACAAGAATGAACGAGCTAAAAATTGTTTGGACTTTCGGAAACAGTTATTAAACTGACTACAATGTTTGAGATCCAGATGCTTCATGTCAACGTTTCTATAAGAATCAAATGCATTTCATCCAGGTATTAGATTATAGCAGGTGCATTATAATGTTGTGATGGGATGAAATGGGAATCTAATGCATACATAATTACAGAACCATCCTGATATTATTAGATTTTGAGCAAGAAAAGCGATCGTAAATAAATCTTTAACTGAGATGACTACAATGGTATTACTTTGCCTTCAATAAAACTCTGGTGTTCCATGATTGCAGCCCTGTAAGTGTCAGTTCGAACTTTATCCTGCATGTTTCAGATAAAAAGTATGATCAGCAAATTGTCATATTTCTATTATCATTTAAAATAGGCATAAGGTAATCCAAATTTGCAATTGATACTCTGATACAGGCTCACAACTTTGGCAAAAATTATACAACTTTATAAAGTGTCCATAAACATATAATTTTAAAAACTTTCCTTAAACAACAAACTATAATTTAAAGAACCCGCCATTGGAGAGAGCTCAGGTCATGAAATATTCAATCACCAAATAAAGCCTAAGTTCACAGAATTGCCAGCATCGTAAACTATTGGACGCAAAAGCAAAATTCAACCTTGATAAAGAAAAGTAGATGAAGATACGAAGAGAAGAAACACACAAACACAGACATGTTTGAATTCCCATGTAAAAGCACTCACTCAGATTCACCAACTCGGCAACTCCTAGCTCACATTGCGATAAACCATGAATATTTCTTCAACTTTTTTAGTAATTTTCTTCAAAGACGCTTAAAACCTCTAAAAAAAACCATAGAGCTAAAAGTAAAAGAAAACTCGCCCAAGTTCTCGAATATCGAAAGATAAACAAATCCAGTCTAAATGACAAAAGAAAAGGGAGGAGGAAATACCTTGATCATTTCTTCATGGATGCCAACGTGGGCATAAGAGTGAAAGTAGGCCATGTCGAAGTCCGTGCACGGCGGAGGTGATTTCTGTTCCTGCTTTTCGTCGTTGTTGTAGTTGCAGTGCTGCTGGTGATGGTGGTCGGAAACCCCAAAGTCATGACGGTGGCGTGATCTACGACCTCCCCTCCTCCGTCGACCCCCGCCTCGCTTCTCTTCCGAACTGTGGTGCTGCTGTTGATTTTGGTGGTAGCCATTACTGTAGCCTGTGATTCCGTACATATCCGTCGTTGATTTTTTTGGCTTTTGATTTCTGGGTGGGTAAGAAAATCGGCAATTCACCGGTGCACAACGCAGCGTTTAATGATGGTAGTTTTGTCGAAAAACCCAAACACAGGCGATACTTTTTTACTAATCAGGGTTAAGAATTAAGGTTCCTTATATTATGTTTGGATTGAATTTAATAATATATTAAAAATACTATGATATAAATTTTGTGTAAACTAAAATTTGTATAAATCTTTTGATTTTAGGGTTTAAGAGTTTTAATTTAAGGTTATGGGTTTAGATTTGAGTTTAAAATTTAGGGTTTAGGATTAAATTGATAGTTTATAGTTTAACACTTAGGATGTTAGTGTTAAAGATTTAAATTTTAAATTGGGTAAACTACACTGGTAGTCACCGAACTTTTAGGACGCTTTCAATAAGGTCACCGAACTTTTAAAACTTTCATTATAGTCACCCAACTTTTAATTCGCTTTCAATAAGGTCACTGTCGTCAACCACCGTTAAAAAAGCTGACGTGACATGTTAAATGTAAGGGTAAAATACATTATTAGTCACTGAACTTTTAAGAGGCTTTCAATATGGTCACCGAACTTTTAAAACTTTCATTACCATCACTCAACTTTTAATTCGCTTTCATTACCGTTAAAAAAAAGCTTATGTGACATGTTAAGTTTAAAAATAAACTTTTTCCCACCCTATTTTATCTCTATGTCTTATTTTTTTCCATCTAAACATGTCTATCTTTTAGATACATTAATATTTTCCTTTGAACTCCTCATTATCCAGTGCATGACTCAGTAAATGTCGGGCCTGAAGCATAAATAGGATTTTTATGAGCAAAATTTTAGTTATTTCTTTATCATTCCATCATCGGATGTCTCCCAATATTTTCTTGTTCTCACACATGTGCATGCATGTCTAGATACATTAATATTTTCCTTGATGTGTTACTAGAGAAGTAACGATCTTCACAAAAAATTATAATTTGATTCATATGGAAGAAAGAGACATATTTAGATGGAAGAAAATAAGAGGGGAGAGAAAATATGATGGGAAAACGTTTATTTTTAAACTTAACATGTCACATCAGCTTTTTTTAACGGTAATGAAAGCGAATTAAAAGTTGAGTGATAGTAATGAAATTTTTAAAAGTTCGGTGACCATATTGAAAGTCTCTTAAAAGTTCAGTGACTAATAGTGTATTTTACCCTTACATTTAACATGCCACGTCAGTTTTTTTAACGGTGGTTGACGACAGTGACCTTATTGAAAGCGAATTAAAAGTTGGGTGACTGTAATGAAAGTTTTAAAAGTTCGGTGACCTTATTAAAAGCGCCCTAAAAGTTCAGTGACTACCAGTGTAGTTTACCCTTTTAAATTTTATAATTTTTTAAACAAGACTTTATAGTTTAAATACGAAAAATTTTCTATATTTTTTATGCAGTTTGTGTACTATAATATATATATATATATATATATATATATATATATATATATATATATATATATATATATATATATATTCATGAAATAGTCTTTCTTGTTTGCGTAACATATTTTGTTTTTTTTAAGATTAGATCTTTGTTCTTGTAACACGTATTCTTTACCCTTATAATATAATTTTATTTAAAGGTTAGATTTGGTATCCATTCTTTATTTGACGTTTATTTGGTTATTTTTCATCTTTAATTTTGACCGTGAGATTAATTTTTTTTCATTAATAAGTGCTCACAATCACTTTTTGGTTAGATTTTTCCTAATCATTTTCTTGTGTGGTTTTATTTTCGTTATATAGCGGTTAATTTGTGTTCTTTAGTGATATTAGGATAAATAAGTGATTATTTTACTTTTGTTGTGAATAAAATAAAGAAGAACAAGAATAAGAACAAGAAGAACAAAGAGATGAGAGAAAGAGGGAGATTTGTATTATTCTCAAATATAGACTTGTATACAATGCCTTCAATGAATCATCTATTTATAGGCATAAGAAGTACATAATACATTAAACTCTAATTTATAGAGATAATATTCCTAATAATAAATAAATCAAACTCCTTTGATAAAGTTCTAATCATGATAGATATCCACATAGATAAATATTCATAACACTCCCCCTTGGATGTCTATGAAGATAATGTGCCTCGTTAAAACCTTACTAAGATAAAAACCCAGTGGGAAAAAAATTCTTTAGTGAAGGAAAAAGAGTACACACATCTTTGATACGCATAACATGTTGTCTCATTAAAAACCTTACCAGGAAAACCCATTGGGACAAAACCTCGGTTAACGGAAAAAGAGTGCAACGCGTATTTACTCCCCCTCATGCAAACATCACAGAAGATCTTTGAATCTTCATAATTTAATCTTGAATATCATTTTTCTAAAGATCGTGAGGGGTGAAACTTTGGAGTAATATGTTCCATGATGTATCCACTTTCAAACTGAGATATACATCTTGCGTTATCTTCACACAAGATAGCTTTTATCATATCTTGTAAAAGTAAATCCACATATCTTTTGGATATGTTGGGCCAATAGTCTTAGCCAAACACATTTTTTGGCTTGCCTCGTGCATAACAATTATTTCTACGACATTTGAGGAGTCATCAACGAATGTTTGAAGATCTAAATGTAATGATCTTTGTATATTCATAGATATTTCTTGACCAACTAATATATAGTGCTTCAAGACCAAGAAAATATATAATTATCTTTATTCACATCCAACAATCTTACAACTATTGGGATACTTAATAGATATGCTCTATTTATATTGAATCCTCTTTAAGATTCTTTCAGCTTATGTCTATTCATAGACAAAAGAAATATATAAAAATGCTCGATCTTCAGGTCGAGATAAACTTGATGTCAAGATTCAAGTACTTGTATTGAAAGTACTTCATGAGTTTACAATTTGAAGCTCTTTAGGAGTTCTAAAATTATCATAATGGATCTTGATCCAAACTCCTTTATAAAATACATAAGGAAATCTGATCATTCTTATAGTATTCACTAAGGCGATTATATCAAATGCGCCAAAATATTCATGAGACATGTCTAAATAAATTTCCTCAAAAATTTCCAAATGCTTATAGCATTTTAGATCCTTCAAGGATAAATATGGATCCACAAATAATTAGATGCATGTAAAATTTTCAAAACTGCCAAAGTAATTGCATCCACCATGAAGTAATTAAAACTTTTCATAAATCATAGTTCAAGTCGTATTTACGACTACTTATTTGTGCCTCACTTGCATTACACCTTTAGGTGTTTGGACTGCTGGTCCAAATACTTCTATTTTAGAAGTTCAAAGCGTCTTTCAACATTGGCCAATTCAATATCTATACTTCTGGATAGATTTTATACAAAATCCTCGATTTCTTTCTTTACTTCTATAGAAGTATTTTATGTAAAATTGTTTGTAAAATCGTTGTCGACAACTTTCCAATTTTTTGGTTCCATTCTCGTAATGACATAACTCATCGAGATCTCTTCAAGATTTCAATCTTTATTTCAGGTACCTGAAACTCTTATAGAGTTTTATTATTTGTTATGTCTTGGGTCTCTTCAGGAGCACCCACCTCCAATATATGACCATCTCATATTACTTTCTATTTACGAGAATTTTGATCATTGGAACCATTTCAACTATCATGCTTCAGGCATGATTTACATTCTCTCGCTCTAACATGTAATTTAAACTTAGAGCATTTCAGCTGGTATATGAGACTTAATTACTCGCATTGGGTCAGTAAATATGCCTGGCAGTTGACATGTAATAACATGAATTATCTTATGAACTTCTAGTTCATATACGAGGATCTAGATAATGATAATTCATTTTCCTCTATCCAGCTGAATATTATCTCCCCTGATGTTGAGAAAATCATGTCATAAATGATTCTCCAATTAATGTTTAAGAATTTAAACATAAAAGGAGACTCGTACTCAATATATATTCTCAACCCTTTTTATTTACCCATTTTGTGCGTTGTGGTGGAGCAATTCATATTGCACATTCAAAAACCATAAAATGGGAAATGTATGGTTTCTGACCAAAAACCAATCATAACGGGGAGTTTATTATAACCCGTTGGCTTGATGCGTATAAGTGTTGCTATATGGAAACACCATATAAATAATAACTCTTTTGTTCTCATAGTTTAGCTATTAAATAGGAGGCATCCAATTGAAATTTTGCTAAACTATATTTTTCATAATCAATAGGCTTTGTAACAACCGATATAGCCTAAAATGTAAACCCACTAGCTTTTCAAGACGAATAGTCTAACTGCATAATCTGAATCTTTTTAGAATCAATCTCACAAACTTCTGGTTGTAAGTCGATAAAACAATGTAGATGCATCTACTAAAATCATATAAAACTTTCCACATTTGTGGATATATGGGCCCATATTTCGTTCAGATATGCAAGACATATAGTCTTAACTTCAGTACAAGAACTTTAAGTTCTAATTCTTTTGGTAAGTGTGATCATCTATATCCTTTGAGAACAAACAACACAAGAACTTCATGTTCTTTTAGTAAGTGGAATTTAATCAATTCCTTTAAGCAACACAAGAACTTCACGTTCTTTAATAAGTGGAATTTAATCCATTCCTTTGAGAATAAGCACCAGAAGAACTACATGTTCTTTTAATACATGTGCATGTAATTCTCAATAATTTCTGCACCATTATTGATCAGGATGGTCTAACCGATCATGCCAACTATATATATATGTGTGTGTATATATCTCTGAATTTGTAAACTTCTTGTTTACCATAACATGTAATTCAATCTTACTCGTACATGTCTATTACGACCATCAAAATTGTTCTTTGAAATAGGAATATATTTAGCTCTTTCGGAGCTTTCAATTGAAATTATCTTTTGGTAGCAATATATAGCTCTCCTAGAGCTTTCAACTGACTTTTTGGCTACCAGAACTTATATCCATATTGGCTTATTTTAAATGCCAATTGATAACATATGTTATCTATAATTTCCAAGAGGATATTTTGCAAACTCATATTGCTCTTTTAAAATTTCCACTTATAGTGGTGACGATATTATTACCATTAGTGGTAATTATTGCAATATTCGCAATTCTGCACTTTTCATAATGTGCTTTCTCTCAAGAATTTATTGTTCTTCTAGAGCATCAATATTTTTAGTACTTTGAGATATAATACTCACATTATTCCCTTGCATTTAAATGAGAAAATATATCTTATGCTTATGTTGAGCATAAATTGTATTTGACAAGTAATCATGTTAAACAAAATAAATAAATATCATAATATATAAATATAAATCGTAAATAATTAATGTGTGTAAAATAAATAAACGTAAA
Source organism: Hibiscus tridactylites (assembly GCA_958450335.1). Lineage (NCBI taxonomy): Eukaryota > Viridiplantae > Streptophyta > Magnoliopsida > Malvales > Malvaceae > Hibiscus > Hibiscus tridactylites. The sequence goes on along the minus strand of OY288267.1, from coordinate 39,430,224 downwards.
GTAAAATAAATAAAAATAAATAAATAATTCTCTTCAAAGTTATGAGAATAATTAGAAGATGATTTATTTCTTTCGAGGGTTATAAGAAAATCAACAACGTCCAAAAGAGTTGGACCAACAATGTCCAAATAAAGTTGGACCAGTATCATCTTCTTCATGTTTCGCAAACAAAATTTGCTTCTATTTTCTTTTTTTATCATTCAATGATTCTTAATTTTTCAACGTACAACACGTACGAGACCAATAGTTTATAACATCGCATTGGTAATAAGAAGAGTTTTACTTCAATAGAATGATCTTTATCACTCTTGTCATCCTTATAACCTCACTACCAGTGGGTAGAAGTATTCTTAAAATGACCATATTTTCATGTCTATATTCATGGCCTCGATCACGACCACAACTTCTAATGTGATTTTTATTCCTTCCATAATATAATCTCACATTCACTTCAGGGAATGTAGTAGAGCCAGTGGGCATTTGAAACTTTTTCACATATCCTTATCACAGATAACAAAGATTTAACTCTCGTACGCGACATTATTAAACATGTCCACATGGTCCTTTAAACATCATGTTTGCATTCACTTCAGGGAATGAAACAGTTCCAATAATCGCATGGAATAAACATCATGCTTGCATTCACTTCAAGGAATGCCCCATCATTGATAATCGCATGGAATAAACATCATGCTTTGCATTCACTTCAGGGAATGCCTCCCATAAAACTTTTTGGATCAAGACGAATTTTCGTAACTTGAAATTGGGAGAAGTCTATGATCGAGTTTTTCGACGAAGAAGAAATATTACTTTCGAGCAAATATAGAATTTATAATAATCTTCTTGTAAATTCAAAATTATCATGATTTATCGCACTTTAAAATGATAATATAAAGAAAAAATAAAACCAAAATTTACCGATATTGATTTTTCTCTCGTGGACAATGGAGACATAGCATATGACCGAGATAGCTTCTCATAGTCCCTTTATATCACATCTCTTTTCAAGCCATTTAAATACATGTAAAACTCAAAACACGGTTAAAAATACCAACTTTTATCCATAGAATAACATAAATAAAATTTTATCTTTAATTATAAGAAACAAGAAAAAAAAAATGATTTAACCAACAAAAATAAATATGTTCAAAATTTGCTTGGCTAGATCTGTCTTAATCAATTAAAGTATGAAATTGGACCACTTTTTACGAATTGAAATCCCTAATTATAAACCAAGCATAAAATGAGATATAAATCAAATTAAACAAATTAATAATATTACTACTTAATGATCACATCTCTAATAATGCACAAATATAAAATAATATGTTATCATGTAACAAAACTTTAAGTTACAAACTATAAACGTCAATCATTAAACAACCAAAAACACATCACTTTTTTTCATAAGAAAATGTTGGCATTGTCAATAATAAATAGACATTTGATATAATTGTATGTTATTTTTATAACAAATCTAATCATTTCATAAATAAATAAATAGATAAAGGCATGAAACTTAGAAATATTTATTTATATGTCAACATTACTAATAACTAATACATTATATATAGGTTTTAATCAAATGATAACATATAATCATATCAAATTCGATTATATATACAATCATAACTATACAAAAAAATCATAATATACTAACACAAAAAAATCAAACCTTAAATCATGAAATATATAAACGAAACGATGAATCATAATATACTTCCTTTATATTTAGAATGATTATAAAAACACCAATGATTCTCACCAAATTCATGTTTACGCGTCAAATTAAAGGGAAGATGAAACTTGATCTTTAACCAAAATCTTCTGAGCGAACTCGTGCTGATAACGTGTTGTGAATAAAATAAAGAAGAACAAGAATAAGAACAAGAAGAACAAAGAGATGAGAGAAAGAGGTAGATTTGTATTATTCTCAAATATAGACTTGTATACAATGCCTTCAATGAATCATCTATTTATAGGCATAAGAAGTACATAATACATTAAACTCTAATTCATAGAGATAATATTCCTAATAATAAATAAATCAAACTCCTTTAATAAAGTTCTAATCATGATAGACATCCACATAGATAAATATTCATAACAACTTTAATATTGTAGTTTTCTTTAGATTGTGATTTTGGTGTATTTTTATTTAGTTATTTAATAAGATTAGTTATTTTTAATTTTAAAAATTCATGTAATATTATTGTTCAATTATAAATTATTTTATTTATTAAATATAATTTATTTAACAATATTTTTCTTATAATTACACTTAAAATGTTAAAAATAAAAATTTATTATGGTTAATGGATAATGGCAAAAGATATAACTTTAGTATTTGTTGACATTAAATCTTATGTAGGGTATAATCATGTCGAGTCAAGCTCAAATAGTAGTTAAATTAAAGCTTAACCTAAAAATCAGAGTTCAATATTTAGCTCCAGTTCGATCAAACATCTTTTTCAAAGCTCGAACTAAACTTGAGATGTAATTGAACTACTCTATCTCGATTAAACTAGTTTACTAATTTTAGTATGAAGGCTCAAGCTCAAGCTCGCAAATAGTTGGTAAACTATATAAATGACCATCAATTTTTTATGGCTTTGTATTTTGGTTACCAAACTTTTAAAACTTGCAACACATCTACTGAATTCTAGGAGAAGGATAGTGTGCTCTTAGTGAGTCTAAAATGACCTAAGAGAATATAAGAGAATTAATATGAGCAGTTTGAACAGCCTGTCAAATTTACATGATCTTAGTGGGTTAATAATTAACCTTTGTATTGTGATTTTCCATTAATGAAAAAAATAATTTTTAACGCAAATCTTCACAGAAGTAGAAATCATTAAGATCTAAACTATATTATAGTTATTCAAATATTTTCATTAAACAAAACAAATTTATTAATTAATCAATAACCAAAATTTTGCTAAAATTTCTCTTTTACTCATTAAGAGATGTCGTCGAATGAAATTTGTCCTGTACGTTCAAGGTTGGTAAAGAGTTTTTGCTTGAAAGGAAGAGTCGGATTCTTTGTGAAATTTGAAGGTGCCAAACCAATGCCCAGCATGGAAGTTTAACATCCCAAGTGCCCTCGACTAAGCTGGTGTTGGTGTATGCACAACTAATATTTTTATGAGTTTTTTTATATAGAAATTTAAAGAATTTTAAAGAATTTTTTAATTAAAATATTTTTTTTTTGAAAATATAATATTGTGACATAATGTACTGTACCAATTGATTCAAAAAACTCGTTAGATACCGTTAAAAAAACTCATTAAATTAATGGCTATTAATGATCAAAGAACTTAATTGATTTTATTTGTTAATTTAAAATTTTAATTGAGTGCAAAAATATATTTAGGATTTAATTGTTTTTTATGAACTTTAAGAATTTTTTACACCCTTAGAGCCAATATTTTTTAAAACAAAAATGTTAGATTAACCTGCACAAATGTTATTGTAACATTTAAGAGCAGTGGTCGAATAAAAAATGAATTACAATGCCAACATTTTAAAAAGTTGTGTAATTTTTTAATTTGTTTTCTACATTTTTTATATATTTTTTAAAAAATATTTTAAAAATCAATTAACACTCTAATTAAAAGCTTGGCTCCGAGATTCACTAATTGGCCTAGTGGCTAACGATGCCGATGCTCATCTTGTCTCATCATGTATGGATTCGAATCTTAACATAAGAATGTAATACACTTCTATTTATAAAAAAAAACCTTTCGTTAGTTCTTAAGAGATCATAAATTCAAGCGTACAATAATCTTTAATTTGAAGATTATAAATAATTTAAAAGACTGTATAAAAATGTGTACAAATAAATATGATCAAAATCATAATTAATATGTGTATGACTATGATCAAAATTATAATTAATCAATACAATGTATAAATAAAATTATAAATATAATTAATATACGTGTACAACTGAACCCAACAAGTGTCTTAGTAGAAAAACGGATGATGTTCATCATAAGAGAAAGCGTATGCGCATTGTCAAAAGGGTAAAAATATGTATAAACAGAATTAAACACAAGTAAAAGCACAAAACAACTAAATTTAAATCCTAAACCCTAAATCAAGATAATTCTGAACATAATTAATGTCTAACTGAATTTAAATGAAAACAAATTTAAATAGCTAGAACCTAACCTTAAGAATCCATAACATCAGTTTTTATCTACATATCTCATAATATCATTGGCATATATATACATATTGTCACAGGTAGGTTTTGACTCGCTAACCCGTGCGGCCTTAGTTGTCGATCTTAAGTCGAAGACTAAGTCAGCCTCGAATATCTAAGCTGGAGTGCTTAGAACTTGATGCGGCGGAAGCTTTGTGGGAAAATGGTGATGATGGCTAGGCAAGACAAGAACGAATGACAAGACAAAGTGAAGAAGAGAAATGTTAAACTCTTACTCAAGAACTCAGAAAGTGTGGAACGAATACAATGGTGAGGGAATGGCTCTATTTATAGCCTTAGCCCTCTCGATCTAACGGTCTCTAATTATTCGATCCAAGGGCTACGGATGAATCTTATTCTTCTAAACATGGCAACACTCTAATATAAACAAAGTTTCCTAGAATACAAGATTATGACATCAACTATTTGTTGGCATAGAAGAATTTCCTCGAATAGGCTCCATGGATGATATCTTTCCATGTGTGTTGGTCAAAGGATGACAACTCATGATGGGTCTTGGTCTTTTGGGCGGATTGGGCTTGGCATGGCTCGATTCTTGTGTCCAAAACCTCCTCTTTAGCATGCTAGGTGCTAAATCGGGCCCTAGGGGTGTGGGCAACTCGGATGGGCTTCCCCTAGGCCCCTCGGTGTGCACGTCGGGTGTAGACTCGGCCTACTTGGTGTGCACGTCGGGTGCAGGTTTGGGTTCCATGGCTTGGGCGGCATGAAGGATGCTCGGCAAGGCCCCCTCGGGTGCGTGCAACGTGCCCCCTCGGGTCATATTCTCGTGGGCAGCACATGGGGTGCTTGACATGGTCCCATGGTGCGTTGGAAGTGCCCCAACTCGGCTCTCTTGGGTGCGGACACCACATAGGGCGTTGTGCATGGCCCCTTGGTGTGTGGTGTTGGCAACTACTCGGGTCCTTCGATCGGGTGAAGGACGTGGTGCGCTAAGGCAAGCACCTATGGGTGCGGCTTGCTCGGTCGTGAAAAGTTGGTCCGTGACATTCTCTCCCACTGAATTTATCGACGCCCTCGTCGATAGGCGATGATGAGTCTCGGTCGTCTCGTCCTCGAACGGCCTCGACTGCTCGTCACGTTCCCATTTGGCTAAAGGAACTCTCGTGTTAAGTGCAAGACCTTCATGTCTTGGCTCACGATCCATCTCGATGGGTGGTGCCTCCTCGTCGAAGGAGACGTTCGCCTTGCTTTGTGCTTGGCTCGGTTTGCTCCACTCTTGGCCATCGACATCCTCGTCCAACGGCTTAGGGATGGTGGCAAGGTCCACTGGTTCTCTCGATGGTAGCTCTATCTCGTAGGCATTCTCGCCTACTCGCTCAACGGCTCGACTCGGCTCCTTGCTTGGTCTCGCAAGCAACATGTGGATGAAAACAGAGCAAGTTAGACTCGAATTTTCATAAGAGTTTGGCTTGCTTACCATGGACACAATGTCCTCGTCGGGTGGCTTCACTACGCCTTGTCAATATTCAAGGCAAGTGATGATGGCGGGGTCATGGAATGACCCCACTTCGGTGCTCTCTAGCACTTGTCTCTCGGCTTGGATGAAGGTTGGAGGCTCTCGGCTTGCTTCAATCACTTCGTCACTCAATTCCTTGTTATCCTTGTCGCATGGCTTGACTAGGAAAACTGCTCGCCCCATGACTCGATTTGGACCCTCGTTTAACCTTGTAGGCATCCTACAAACATCCAAATGACCATGGGTTAGAATGGATTCTTCATATAAAGAATCACTTACCTCGGTCTCAAGGTCCTTGTCGGCTCGATCCACTATGCCTTGCCGATACCTAAGGCAAGTGTTGTTGGCATGGGTTGGCCCCTCGTCAACGTGCTTGGGCATCACTTTCATTACGGTGCTTTGGCTCGGTTCCATGGGCTCATGCCACTCGTCCATGGACTTTGACCACTCGGCAAACTCGGCTTGAAACTCTTCATAGAAAAGTGTTAGCCCCTCTTCCTTGGCTTGATCTACTTCGTCAAACTCAAAGGATACTGTTCGATGTTGGCTTTTGGATGGTGGCACAACACTCGAATGTGGCTCAAACTCACGAACCACCTCACTCCTTGGTGGCGATGTTTTTGGCAACTCCAAAGGTTTCTTATCCTCGATCTCATTGTCCACCTCACTCATTGGCGGACGACTAGCATGCCCCACCTTGTACCCTCGGCTTAAGGCATTGGCTATGTCATTCGACAACCTTGGATTGCACTTCCAAGTGAAGTCAAATTTTGCAAGGATTCTTCGCCAACAAACCTGCTTACGAGACAACTTTCCTTGGGTTAGAAAATAATTATTCAAGGGATTCTCGGAATAGACAACAAACCTTGACCCAAGTAATCGATGTCTCCACGTGTGTAGGGAATGCACTACGACAATCACTTCTTTCTCAAGATCCGAGTACCTCTTCTCAGACTCGTTGAGCACTCGACTCTCTCGAGCAACCGGAACTCCCTTCTCTAAGAGGATTCCTTCGATGGTGTTGGCACTTGCGAAGGTATGGACTTCGAATGCCTCTACGTCCTCGGACTTGTCAAGGACACGTCTCGTTGCCTCGGGGACTTCCATGGACTCTACCATGGCCTCGTCATCATTGGATGTCTCGAACTCACGCACTTCTTCGTGAGTGCTTGGTGATGCCTTGGCCTTGTCTCCCTCGTCGTGGCTCAACGACTCGACGCCTTGTTGGTGTGGATCTGCAACACACCCTTCCTCGACTTCTGACAAGGCAAGCGCATCAATTTGTTCCAAACATGATAATCCAATAACAACTTCATATTCATCAAGAAAATCACAAGATAATACCTTGATGTTTGTTGTACCTCGCCAATCGCCAATTTGATGGTACACATCCCTTGCGATTCCCGCAATTGGCTTGTCATTGAAATTGACTATCGCGATTTGTTCTTTTACTTTCTCAACCTGAAGGTTTAACCACTCGGCAACTCGCTCGGATACGAGCACTGAAGATACACTTTGATCCACTAGTGCACTTAGCTTTGCATCAGAAAACACCATGTCTACAAACATAGGCTCCTCTTCCTCATAGTCACTCTCGACTTCAATTGAGCCCAAAAATGACCCATGCTCGATCTCATCTGCACCACCGTCTCCATGGTTGGCAGAAAGCACGTCACTTGTTGGCTCGTCATCGTCACTGGAATACTCCACGTAACCGGGCTTCTCCCACGGTTTTGTGGACTCGTTGCTCCTTGGCAACCTTTCGCTCATCAAGACTTCATTCTCGAAGTTTGACGCCTCAACCACCATACTCACTAGCGGTTTCCCGAACAAGGAAGCAAGCTTTGTGGCCTCGGTCTCATCGAGCAAGCCTTACTCCTCAAACGCATCTATCAGACCCATTAGTAGCTCTTTGCAGCTCGAATCAAGCTTCAAAGCCTCGGGCTCGTCGGGCTCGTCCTGTACCTTGGACTGCTTGGTTCGGTGCGGGCAATCGTAACACATGTGTGGCCCATTGCATCGGAAGCACTCTAACCGTATCCCAACTCTCCTCTTATGGGCGGCAAAGATGCTGATCTCTGGGCACTCACTCGTTCGATGTGTGTAACCCCCTCGTCCCGGTCCAGACGCTTGACCGGTCCGAGCGGGCTACACGGGGATAACCGAGGCGAAACCCGTTAAGGCTCCACTTCGGTTAACAACCCGAGAAAACTTTTTCTTTTATTATTATCTTGTCTAGATGCGTTAATACATCTTATGTGAAACAACGACATCGGAAGCAACAAGGGATGCGAACAACCAAACAACAATTCAGAAACAACCCATTTTAGCTTAAACTGCAGACCGTATCGATACACTCAAAGAGGGTATCGATACGCCTTGACTAGGTCAACTGGCCAAAGTCAACTCAAGGAGACCGTATCGATACGCTGGTTGACCGTACCGATACGCACTCAACGGTCAACTTCTCGTGGTCAACGCTACGAAGACCGTTTCGATACACCTAAGCCCGTTTCGATACCCTCAATTTCTCATCAAAATTTGTAACCCCCTCGTCCCGGTCCGGACGCTTGACCGGTCCGAGTGGGTCACACGGGGAAAACCGAAGCGAAACTCGTTAAGGTTCCCCCTCGGTTAGCAACCCTAAAAATTTTCTTTCGTTTTAATCTTGTCTAAAGGCATGTTAAATCTTAAGTGATCACGGCAGCGGAAAACAACGATAAAAGAACACACTCGAACTTCAAACCATGCATTAAACTGTCCATTTTTAACTTGCAGGGCAGGCCGTATCGATACACCAATCAAGGGTATCGATATGCCTTGACTAGGTCAACCCCAACGGTCAAATCAGGGAAGACCGTATTGATACAGCTCTTGAGCGTATCGATACGCCCTTCTCGGTTAACCATACGTGGTCAACGAGGTAGGACCGTACCGATATGCTTCAACCCCGTACCGATACGCCCTACACACACCAACTCCTCAGAATTCCAGAGAGTCAGGAGGGTATCGATACCCCTAGTGTATCGATACGCCCAGCCAGATCTGAATTTCCAGTGAGTTGAGACCGTATCGATACACCCCCGTGTATCGATACGCCCAGCCAAAATTGAGTCCTGCAGGCAAGACCGTATCGATACGGCCCTTAGGCGTACCGATACGCCCTGCTCTGCAATTCTCCAATTTCAACACAAACACACAAGACCCACACCCTAGATGCATATTATAACCTCCCTAGCCACATACGAACATACATACAACATTTACAAACCAAGATCTAGCCATACAAGCACCCAACATGTACATACATCATTCAACAAAGAAATCATGCATTTGATCAAAGGATAGCATAAAAGCATTTAAGGTCTCATGCTCCGACATTCAAACACAAAGGCAAACTCAAAAGGCACATAGCCATCATACATGGTAAACAAAATAGACATGGTTTACAATCCACACATGGAATTAACAAGCCAAACAAAACATCATAACCAAGGAGTCTAAACATGCTCCTAAACAACCAACAAAGCACACATCCCATTGTTTAACTATTACATGTCCAAACATTAAAAACCCATACTTGATGAACTCAAGGTCAACGACCACACTTGGAGGACCTCCACTTGCGCTAGCAACCCACGAACTAAGGATCTACAATGACGAACAAAGAGAGCGTAAGCAATAAAGCTTAGTGAGGGTAAGCTCTTTAAAAACAAACCTCGACATTACAGGGTCCAAGCAGGATCTCAACCAAGGCAAATGCATGATCTTACCTCCGGTTCTCAAGAGCCAAAATGTCAAAGATGCATGAACAATACTCAATTATATGCCATGCTCAACAAGCTCTAATTCACAATATATGTAAACACATATAAACATCCAAGTAGAGACCACATCCCACAACACATTGATACACATATCAATCAATATTGGCACCTAGCTATGACCCGAATACGCAGATAAACACGTTGGAACTCACATCCAACAACCACTTTACCTCACGGTGGGATTACACTCATCACCGGTCTCGCGGAGGGGATTCCACTCATCCTCACGCCCCGTCGATGGGATTCCACTCATCATCGACTAATATATACATAGCAATTTCCGGGCGAACCCGTACTCCTCCTTGGTGACTCAACGCCACCAAGGCCACACGCGAATTTGACTCATGTGTGCATACTAACATCCTAAGGATCGATCATTTGTACTCAAGCATACTAGTGCCAACATTTAACTCCATCCACAATATCACTTACAACCAATTCCATACTTAGCACGTACTCACCATGATCACAATCATGAACCAACCACATGCATAACACAATGCATTACAATCATGCCTCATCTCACATGTATAGCACAATATACATAAATCATCACATCACAAATATTACGAGGCATAAGCATCAAATACAAGTTCAACCAATGTCTCTAGTTTAAAGCTTAGGATTAGGCTACCACCCTAATCCTAACTTTAGGTGGGTCTACCAAGCCCGACCTAGTCCACATGCTCGAACCAAACATTTAAAACCACTTTAAGACATTAACCACTCACCTATACTTCCAAGCTCAAATACCAAGCAAGCAACCACCTTCAAGCTCCCGGATTTCCTCCCGATGCTTCACCAACACAAGTTCTCGCCTCTAAACAACCTCAACACATACCAAACAACTTCAAATCAGCCCAAGCATCAAAGTAACCAACCCGAAACACAATTCAAACATCAAACTCAACATTTCAAACCATGAACAAGCCCCACATTTATCAAACTCGTGCAGCCCACAAACCTTGTTCAAAACTCATGTTTCCAACACATTTTACACCCACAATTGATCCCAAATCAACCCCCAATCATAGTACTAACATTAGCCCACCAAAACCAACCTAAAACAACCCCCAAAACTCACCCAAAACCCTTCAAAAACCCCATTTAAACCCAATTTCGAGAATTTGTTCAAAACCAAGAAAAATTCATGTATGTGGTACCATTTAGCTCCTAGACTCCATAACTAACATCATCAATTCGAAATATTAAGTTAAACATAGTAAAGGCACTATTTTTAATCAAAACCCTTGAAATCTCCATTTCCAAAACTTTAATGAAAATAAAAACTAATTGTACTTTTGAAGAGAGGAGGTTGAGGAGAAGTCAAAAATGATGTTACCTTTCAAAAACGAGTTGAAACGGAGGAGAAATGAGATGAAATAGTGTTTGGGTGGAGAGAGCTCTTCTATGTCGTTGTTTTTGTTTTGAAGGAGAAGAAGGTGAATAGTAAAAGATGATAGGGAGGGGATTTAAAATCAAAAGTTGGGCTAATTACAAAATGACCATTAATGAATGGATATTCTCCAATTCCTTTAAAATCCATCCAAAATGTATTTTATCCATTTTAGTCCAACACAACAATTATTTGTTTTTGAAACCCGAGGCCCAAAGGATTATTTTAATTGTTAGATCGAACCCCAAAATAATATTAAAATATTATTTTCACTCGACCCCTAAACCCGGGTGTTACAAAATCTTAAAAATTCCAGTAGAAAAATGGTATCGAAACGCCTTCCCGTATATCGAAACACTTGGCCTGAAACAAGTAGGCCGTATCGATACGAGTCCAACCGTATCGATACCCCTGCTTCGAACAGACATGTTTTAGCTGGTTAAGGCACAAGGGCTGCCTCAAAGACACCAACTAAGACCCCCAAACATACATGTATTAACTCTAGAGGCAAAACACCCTACAACAAGCATGCTTAAACACATAACATACATGAAAGGCCACACATATAAGGGAATCATCATTCACCATAAAAGAGGTATACAAAGCATATTGAGGTTCATGCTCTAGACAAAACATTCACATAAGCATTCATGAAAGGGGCATAAGGCCAACATACAAGGCATAAGCAAGCCCTAAACAAAACGTCAACTTATCAAAGGAGTCTAAACAAGCTCCTAACACAAAATAACAACACAAATCCCATTGCTTATCTATTACATCTCATAACTTAAATGTTCATACTTGATGATAGCAAAAGCACAACTAGCACACTTGGAGGCCTTCTCCTTGCATAAGCAACCCACGAACTAAGGACCTGCATTGTCGAACAAAAGAGAGCGTAAGCATAAATCTTAGTGAGGGTAAGCTCATAAAACAAACCTCGACAATGCATGGTCCAAGAACGAGCAACACAACCAAGGAAGAATGCATGTTTTCTTACCTTCGAAGCCACAAGAGTCAAATATATGATGCATGAACATAATATCAAAATCATGTCATGCTCAACATGTCCACAAACACAACCATATGGAAATACATTTAACAAACGTATTGGCACCTAGCTATGACCCGAATACGCGGATAACAACCGTTGGAACTCATATCCAACACTCAACCATTACCTCACGGTGGGATTACACTCATCATCGTTCACGCGGAGGGGATTCCACTCATCCTCACGCCCCGTCGATAGGATTCCACTCATCACCGACTAACATATAAAAGAAGATTTATAGGCGTACCCGTACTCCATCTTGATGACTACCATCATCAAGACCACGCGCGCATTTCGACACTCGTGTGCACACTAAACATCCTAATGATCGATCATTTGTACCCAAGCATACTAGTGCCAATACTAACTCATCACAAGGTCATCACAATACAATGTTCTTACAAAATTTCCGTGCTTAGCACGTACTCACCATGATCCACCATCATGCATCCACATTACATCAACCACATGCATAACACAATGCATAAACAACTCCTCATACCTCAGCAGACATGTATATCACAATATACATAACAACATTAATCACAATTAACATGTGAGGCATAAACACAACATTCAAAGTTCAACCAAAGGTCTCTAACTAAAGCTTGAGATTAGACTACCAATCTAATCCCAACTCTAGGTGGGTTTACCAAGCCCGACCTAGGTCCACATGCTCGAGCCAACATTTGAAAACCAATTTAAAACCAAAGAACCATTCACCAACTATTCCAAGCTCAACAACTCTAGTCGATCAATCCACCAAGCTATCCGAATTCGTTCCCGAGGCTTCACCAACACAATTCCTTGCTTCTAAACAATCCAACACAATCAAAACAACCACATTTCAGTCCATAATCACTGTTGTAAACTCAGAGCACCAAACAAACATCAAAATCAAGCTAAGACACTCTCAAACCCACATTTTCGAGCAGCCCAAATGCACATCCAAAAACTATAGATTCCAACACTATTAACACACCCAAAAGCTTACAAAATACTCCCTCTGTCCCACTAAAACTGTCATATATTGACTTTTTTGGGTCAAACTTTTTCAACTTTGACCTCTTATAATTTAAAATTTATTATTGATAAAAATATAAAAAAATATATTTTAAAAACTTTGAATCAACTAGTTTTTAAATATATTTTTTATAATTTTTAATTAATTAAAATATTTAAATAAATTATAGTCAAAGTTGAAAAAATTTGACCAAAAAAAGTCAACATGTGACAGTTTTAGTGGGACGGAGGGAGTAACCCATAATCATCACACAACCATCAGCCAACAAATTTCCACACAAAGCAGCCCCAAAACTCAACTTTAAACCTCTCTAAAGCCCCCAACAAACCCGAATCCGGGAATCATTATAAAACCTTGTAAAAATTAGTTATGTTGGACCTTTCGGATAGTATATAACTCATCTAACCTCAACAAATCAAAAGCTTAACTAAAAGCAAACAAAGATAACATTTTTAATCCAAAACCTCAAAACTTCAAAATGTAAAACCATGGGTTTTAATGAGAACTAAAGATATAGACATGTAGAGGAAAGTTAGGACAAGTCAAAAACATGTTTACCTTTCAAAAATCACCACGAATGAAGGTGTATGGTGATGGAATAGTGAACCATCATGGAGGGGGAATGTTGTTGTGAAATTTGGAAGAGAAGAGGGAAGAAGATGAGTGAAAAAGCAACTTTTAAGTGTTTTGTTTTATTATTAAAAGCTAAAGACATATCTACCCTTAATGAATATGGATTATTATAATAGTGTAAAATCCATGGCCATTGGGTTTAATTCTCAACAAGCCCAACATAAATTTATTTGTTTTGAAAATTTGAGACCCAAAATAATATTTTAATATTTTAATTTCACCCGACTCCCAAACCCGGGTGTTACAATGTGGATCTCTACAAATCCAACACTCTAGCGGCCTCTCTATTGGGCAGCCTTTGGCATCATGGTTGTCTCTGCAAAGATAACAAAACCACGGCTTACTAATAAAAAGATCACACAATTGTGATTTGCTCACCTCGCTTTCAAACGAGATGCTTGGTGATTCCACGCTCATCTTGTCGCATCGATCTTTCTTCCTTGCGCCATCTCGACTTGTGCGGATGCGGAAAATGGCTCTGATACCACTTGTCACGGGGTAGGTTTTGACTCGCTAACCCGTGAGGTCTTAGTCGTCGATCTTAAGTCAAGGACTAAGTCAACCTTCGAATATCTAAGCTGGAGTGCTTAGAACTTGATGTGACGAAAGCTTTGTGGGAAAATGGTGATGATAGCTAGGTAAGACAAGAACGAATGGCAAGACAAAGTGAAGAAGAGAAATGCTAAACTCTTACCCAAGAACTCAGAAAGTGTGGAATGAATACAATGGTGAGGGAAAGGGCTCTATTTATAGCCTTGGCCCTCTCGATCTAACGGTCTCTAATGATTCGATCCAAGGGCTATGGATGAATCTTATTCTTCTAAACATGGCAACACTCTAATATAAACAAAGTTGCCTAGAATACAAGATTATGACATCAACTATTTGTTGGCATAAAAGACTTTCCTCGAATAGGCTCCATGGATGATATCTTTCTATGTGTGTTGGTCAAAGGATGACAACTCATGATGGGTCTTGGTCTTTTGGGCAGATTGGGCTTGGCATGGCCCGGTTCTTGTGTTCAAAACCCCCTCTTTAGCATGCTAGGTGCTAAATCGGGCCCTAGGGGTGTGGGCAACTCGGATGGGCTTTCCATAGGCCCCTCGGTGTGTACGTCGGGTGCAGACTCGGCCTCCTTGGTGTGCACGTCGGGTACAGGCTTGGGTCCATGGCTTGGGCGGCATGGAGGGTACTCAGCAAGGCCCCCTCGAGTGCGTGCAGCGTGCCCCCTCGGGTCATGTTCTCGTGGGCAGCACATGGGGTGCTTGACATGGCCCCATGGTGCGCTGGAAGTGCCCCGGCTCGGCTCTCTTGGGTGCGGACACCACATAGGGCGTTGTGTATGGCCCCTTGGTGTGTGGTGTTGGCAACTACTCGGGTCCCTCGATCGGGTGAAGGACGTGGTGCGCTAAGGCAAACACCTATGGGTGCGGCTTGCTCGGCCGTGAGAAGTTGGTCCGTAACAATATGCACTATCTATGTCGTTTCAAATATAAATTATAAATTTATATATACTTATAAATTAAATTGTTTGAACACGATTTATTTACACAATATATGTCACTCTTTATTATTCGGATCATTCTTTGACTGTTTTATGTCGATGTTATTTTACCACAAACAGTCCAAAGAACTGCTCATTCACTGCATTTTGACTGGCAGGTATTGACACTCAAATTGAAGTTTTAAACTTTGATGTAATTTATTTTTTACCACTATATTTTTAACAATTATTTATACTACTGATTAATTTAAATTAAATATTATAAAATATTATAATTCAATTTATTCTATTATAAGATACTCCCCAAACTGTTTAGGTAAAAAATAAAATACTCTTAATGTTTCACTGAATAATTATTTTACCCTTTATTTTTTTAAAAGCAATTTAAGTATTTAACTCTCAATATTTCATTTTGGATTAAATGGACCCATCTACAAAAAAGAAAAATTACTAATTAAAATAACTATTCAATCAAATACTAGAGATATTTTTCAAGATTATGCCAACCGTTTAATATATCTACCACTGAGGTGAAATTGGTGCAATATTGCACTTAAGATTTTAAACTCGGATCGTAAGGAATCCAAGTATGAATAGTATTTTATTTTTTAATAAAAAAATCATACTCGATTTGCTTTCGGGGGCTTTTAATTTTTAATAAAAAAAACATTGTTCATATTCAGATGGTAAATAATCTGAGTTTAAAATTACAATAGATTAAAAAATAATTTTGAAAGTGGATATTTTTAGAGAAAAAAATTAAGTGCGATATTGCACCAATCTCACTCTATCACTAACATCTAAATTTATTTTTGTTTGTTTGGTCTGATGAGAAAAAGGAAATCAAATTTGTGTGTCAGATATTTAATGGGAATTGCAGATTCTACGCCAGTAGTCCTTTAGAGGTGATGGACCAATTGTCCATCTTCTGCAACATCTTCACAAGAACCCATCAACATCATGTATAATTTCTCTGTCTACCCCTTGTAATTTCTTCAAAAATTCATGTCTTTTCTTGAACTTTTCCCACCCTTTATACCTGTTTTTGTTTTCTTCTTAATTTCTTTCCCGAATTCAAAAAGCTTAGATTTTTATGTCTGGGTTGGTTGGTTGAAAAGTTTACCGCTGGAATGGAAAAAAGTTGGGTAATCTTCACTAGTGGTCCCTTTCGTTTAGGGTGTGTTCTATTTTGATCACCAGAATTCAAAAAAGATTATTCTGGTCACTTACGTTTAGATTCGTTTCTATTTTGGTCCCTTGGCCGTTAGTCTCCGTTACTTAAAAAAATTAGTTTCTAATTTAACCCCCAAACTTTAAAAAATTTATTTTTCACCATCTTCCCCAAAAATTATAAAACTAAACCCCAGAAAATCAATTCAAAACCTTAACCTCTGCCTCCCCTCCACTAAAAAAACTAAATTTGAAAGCCTGCAATTTTATTATGTTTCTCATTTGGAACTCGATTAGTTGTTGAATTCTATTTTTCAATGTTCATGCTTTAGTGGATTGCATACGGGAAAAGCAATGCATGAAATTGACCTCAGTTCTAGTTGACCATGTAGTCGGTTCATTAGATTGACCATGTTGATTGCATCCTTCGAAAACTCATCTTCACCACCTGCAGGTTTCTTCTGCAAGCATTCTTTTATAGCAGCATTGATGATGAAAATGAATTTTTCTAGATATACCTGAAAAAATACATCAAACAGTGATGAAACATACAGAAATAAATAACAATCTATATAAACATTACCCGATATATTGAAGCATATAAGATGTCAAAGCTCATCTAATGGCATGCATGTGAACATTACCCTCAATGTTGAAGCATATAAGATAAATGTCCTCTGTTCTTTGATATCATCTACTGCCTTTAATGCTTCAACAAGTTCCCAAAAATGATCATGGTCACCTCTCAACTTCGCAATGTCCGCTTCCTCCAAGAAATTCCCTGAATCTTCCTCCAAAGATAGCTCATCAAGACACTGTAAGGCCTGCGTCAAGGAAGTTCTGTGATTCTTCCTTGCTTTCTGGGTCTGGGCAGATTTCACCTTCCCAGATTGCTTCTTAAAGCTACTACTGGAAGGAACCTGAGGTCGTTGAAAATGGGAAGAAAACAATTTTTCCACTTATTATAAATATATCAGTTCATATAAATATATCGATGAAGGATGTTAACCCGAAAATAGCCTTTCAAACGTGCAGCTAAAATGTGGTACTACCCTTGTTTTTAAATTCTCACCTTCTCTACTAAAGCATGAACATTGAAAAATGAGAATTCAACAACTAATTGAGTTCCAAATGAGAAACATAGTAAAATTGCAGGCTTTCGGATTTAGTTTTTTTAGGGGAGGGGAGGCAGAGGTTAAGGTTTTGAATTGATTTTCTGGGGTTTAGTTTTATAATTTTTGGGGAAGATGGTGAAAAATAAAATTTTGAAAGTTTGAGGGTTAAATTAGAAACTAATTTTTTTAAGTAACGGAGACTAACGGCCAAGGGACCAAAATAGAAACGATTCTAAACGTAAGTGACCAGAATAATCTTTTTTGAATTCTGGTGACCAAAATAGAACACACCCTAAACGAAAGGGACCACTAGTGAAGATTACCCAAAAAAGTTTTACTTGTTTTAGCGGTTAAAGTGTCAGTATCACGATAGTGCCATTACCATGATATGCAGGTGCTCTTTCCTTTTTATGGCGTTTTCTTCTGTTTTTATGAAACAATTTTTAGATTTAAATAGTGAGACAAGATATAAACTGATGTAAGTTTTCTTTCCTTATTTTGTTTCAAGGGTTCAAAATCTTCAAATTTCTGGGTTTCTGGAGGTTGTATCAGTGAATGAATGTACTTATGTAACATTTTTCTAGCTGTTTTCAAGTTACTTGCTATATAATTTTATGGTAATTCTTTGTTTTTTTATTGATTTATTACCATAGGAAAATAGTGAATGAAGAACTGAAGTGTTTGCTGTAAAAATCTCTTGTTTTTTTTTTTTATGCAAAATGACGGATTTATAATATAATTTTTGTTATGTGGGTCTGTGCTGTTAGAACTGTTGTTATCAAGTAAACTTTTGATTTACTGAAAATGTGTTCGGAACTTGAATTCTCAGTCAATCTGTGCATAGATTTTCTGGGGTTTTCTTTTTTTAATTTGTTTTTTGCATTGTCGCTTTCATATGTTTCGCAATCGAAAACCCTAATAATGTTAATGTTGAATTCACATTAGCACTAATTTATTTATATATATATTCTATAAACTGTCATTTGTTATCTTAGATTTCATGGCTTAGAGATATTTCTTTTGTTTAATATTTTGTTGCCCTTTCATTCACCAATAGGTCAGCAATTCACAAAAGTCCAATTTTGTAATCCTCTGAGCAACAACATTATTGAATTCTTCACATACTCTTCTTGGACTTTCTGATTTTTGTTGGACTTTGATCTTGGATTAAGCTTTCCTTGGCTTTTTCTGGGTTTTTTTCCTTCTTCTGTTCTTGCATATCTCATTTCTCGACATCTCTTCTGTTCTTGAAAATCCGTGGTTTTGGAGATGGATTACAGGCTGTGATAATTTGGATATTTAGTGAATTTAGTTCTTGCTTCCTGCAGGTGATATTCTGGATACTGGTATTTGACGAGCTTAGATGAGTGTGGATGAAGTCGGTAGCAGCTCCGAGTGGACTAGGGAGCAAGACAAGGCGTTTGAGAATGCCCTTGCAACTTATCCTGAGGACTCTTCGGATCGATGGGAAAAAATTGCAGCTGATGTACCAGGAAAAACTTTGGAAGAGATTAAAGAACATTACAAACTTCTAGAGGATGATATTAACGCTATCGAATCAGGTTGTGTGCCTCTGCCGCCATATAATTCTTCCGAGAGTTCAGCGAGCCCTGCTGGTGACGAAGGAGCCAGTAAGAAGGGAACCAACCATTCAGGGAATTATAACAGTGAGTCAAACCATGGGAGTAAGAATTCAAAGTCGGATCAGGAACGACGTAAGGGAATTGCTTGGACAGAGGATGAACACAGGTGAATTACTTTCTGCGGTATAAAATTCTTTGGTAGTTCTTACTTCCGCTTACATTATAAATAGACTTGCTTCAAAGAGTCCGGGGTTCAAAAGTCCAATGGACTTACTTTCTACCTTCTTTCCTTGGCATTCGTCCCTCAAATGGTCTTACTCCTAGGATCTTCGGTTGCATTCCTTTGTTCATGTTCATAATCGAGGCAAATTAGATCCTAGAGCCATTAAATGTGTGTTTCTTGGTTGCACGTCTACTTAGATCCTTAGTTGTAGTTTTTGATTGCCTTGCAATCTCCTAAATGCTCGTATGTAGAATCCTTGATTTTTATTAGTTGTTAGGAAGCTCTGCGTGGCTTTGAAGCCATTTATGTTTGTGAAAGGTCAATAGATGAATAGACAGAATAGTATATCCAGAAATGGTGTGAAGCCACCGAAAAGAACATGGAATTTTGATGTTACCACTTGGGAGAGGGATCTTGCTGGTGGTTGTTCATTTCCTCTTTTCCGGAAAACTCGTGCCCTAAAAGACAATAATTACTGTCTTTAAACATCATTTGTATGACACTTGTGCCCTTTAGTCATATGTTTTGATTGCCTTGGAATCACATGACCGTTCGTATTTAGAATCCTTGACTTTTACTAGTTGTTAGCAAGCTCTACATGGTTTTGAAGTCGTCAGTGTGCGTGGGAAAGGTCAGTAAATGAGTAATACATCTGGAATTGATGTGAGATAACCGAAGAGAACATGGAATTTCATTGTTACCGTGTGGGGGAGAGATTTTTCTGGTGGTTGGTCATTTTCTCTTTTCCAGAGAACTCGCTGTCCTAAAAGATCATAACTACCATCTTTAAACGCTACGTATGACACATGTGCCCTTTTGTTGTATGTTTTGATTGCATTGTAATGCGTAACCTGTCCGTATTTGGAATCCTTGATTTGTATTAGTTTTTAGGAAGCTCTACATGGCTCTGAAGTCGTCTGTGTGTGTGAAAGGACGATGTATGAATAATATATCCAGAAATCATGTGAAATAACCGAAGAGAACCTGGAATTTCGACGTTACCATGTGGGGGAGAGATCTTTCTGACGGTTCATTCTCTTTTCCAGAAAACTCGTGTCCTAAAAGATCATAACTACTATCTTTAAACGTTACTTGTATGACACGGGTGTCATTTTGTCGTATGTTTTGATTGCCTTGGAATCATGTAACCTGTCTGTATTTAGAATCCTTGCTTTTTATTAGTTGTTAGGAAGCTCTATGTAGCTTTGATGTCGTTGATATGTGTGAAAGGAAAATAAATGAATAAGATATCTGGAAATGATGTGAAATAACCAAAGAGAACATGGGATTTCGATGTTACCATGTGGGAGAGAGATATTGCCGGCGGTTCATTCTCTCTTTTCCGGAAAACTAGTGGCCTAAAAGAGAATAATTACTATCTTTAAACGTCACTTGTATGACACTTATTCCCCTTATCCACAGATTAACAGTTTAACCCTGTCCGACATGAGCTAATCTTTTGGAAAACCCCATAATAGCCCTCCTTTTAAAGCTAAAGTTGGTATTCGAGGTTTCGATTGCTTTCAGCTGAAATATGTAGTGCTCGCTGAAGTTGATTCTGATATGGAAGGAAATGAATAGCTTGAGAAGGGTTACGGTAGAGTATATTAAATTGGTTCGTTCAGCCATTTAAAAGCTTGCCAATTTTGTCTCGTATTTATGATAATTTTCTATAGATATTAGAGATATTGATATCACAATGGGTTACATGTGGGACTTTTGAGCATTGAACTTGTCATCAGCATCTCCTACTACCTATGTCACTCCTACCCTCTCTTTTTTCTGCCAAAAGTACCTATATTTGTTATCCGTGCCCGGCACATATCTGTGCTCCGACCCCTCCATTCAACGGTGTTTGTACTTACCCTATGTGAGATGTATTTTGATACTAATTTGACCAATGAAATTGTCTTATTATGATTTTAATGCTGCGATTTGTATGTTTTTTAATCTTGATAACCAGGTTATTTCTTCTTGGTTTGGATAAATACGGGAAAGGCGACTGGCGAAGCATATCCCGGAACTTTGTGGTCACAAGAACGCCAACCCAAGTTGCAAGTCACGCGCAGAAATATTTCATCCGATTGAACTCAATGAACAAAGATAGGAGGCGATCCAGCATCCATGATATTACCAGTGTTGGCAATGGAAACGTTTCAGCACCCCAAGGTCCGATTACCGGTCAATCAAACGGCGCTGCAGCTGGAGGTTCTGCTGGAAAACCAACCAAACAGCCTCACGGACATCCTGCTGCACCACCTGGCATCGCTGTGCACGGTGTTCCAACTATAGGGCAACCAATAGGAGGTCCCCTCATCTCAGCAGTTGGCACACCAGTGAATCTTCCCGCACCGGCACATATGGCTTACGGAGCAGTGGTTCCGGGTGCACCCGTGACATACCCGATGCCACATGCATCCGCTCATAGGTAATGTGACGATGTTTAGTTGCAGAATGTACAAAGGAAGGAAGACTATTTGCTTGTGCTGGTAATTAGCCTTGGTAAGATATGCTTAATTGCTAGCACAAGTTGTCTGTCATTTATTTAATCTTAATAAGGCCATAGGGAGAGAATTTAAATGTATTTTTATAGGGAAACTATGGAAGATGAAAATGTTAAATATGGCAGATTTATGGTTAGGACACCATTTTTAATAGCATTAGACTCGGTTGATGCATTCTCTCATGAATGGTATCTGAATGTGTTTTTTTCAACCGGTTTTTGCATGTCGAAAATGACCTGCTCGGTTTTTATTGTATTTGTATCGTGTCTCAAACGTCTTTTGTAATAGACTTCTAAACGTCTCGTTTAATCGAAGAATTGTCCTTCGATAACCAATCTTGCACATCGACAAATTTGTTGATGGCCATCGTCGATGAAGGTATATTTTTGAATTTTCTAGTACAATGTGATCATGAATTTATTATTTTTCTAATTACAATTACAACAAATTTGGACATTTAACTAAAATATTTTAATTACAATTACCATTTGCATTGTAATGTGGATAACAAACAAATTTAATTATATAATACAATTATGCAAATTGGATTACTATGAAAATTACTTGGAGTACAAGGTAGTCCATATCCATCTAGTCTTTACAACAACAATGACTTGGAAATTCTTTCCAAAGGCAAAAGAAGCAAACTATGTGTATTGAGCAGTTGAGAATTTGATGAATGAATTTGTCATAATGTAAATACAAGTTCATGTAAAAGTAATGAATTATTACTTGTAATGCATTCAATAAACCTGTATGTGGCTGGTTATATAGTCAGTGCTCCATTGGTACTTCGGAATCTTTGCTACAAGTAAGCTCGCAGTCCTCCAAAAACCGGCTGAGCTGACTTGTATACAGTTTTGGGTCATTTCTGAAATGATCGACATGGGGTGTGGAGACGAAGTTGCAGGCCCGAACCTCACGCCCGGATCTCTTTTGCTTCTCAATAAATGATTCCACGTAATTGGCAGGGATGACTTGATCTGCAGAGCTATAAATGTATAACTGTGGGCAGGTAGGTTGTCCAGACGACAACACGCTGAATACATCGGAAAGCCTCCTGCAAGTTGATAAGAGATAGTTATGATGTTAGATTATAACGAATACTGTGATGACTTCGGTGTGGATTGTAAGTATATGTCAGGCTTATTTCTTCCCAGAAAATCAGGTATGCAAATAAGATATGGCGTAGCATTCATTAGTTTGTGACCAATTTCTAGGGGGTTGTTACCTGTTAACTCCAGGAATATTCAAAACCACCTCAAAGAACTTCCCAAGGACAGCCAGCAAAGCAGCTTCAGTTACCGCAGGCTTGGGTACTGATATGTCTTTTTCACCGACTTCTGTCCCAGTATCCGATTCACGGGATACATGAAATCCTTTTGTTGCAACACTGTGTTTCTTCAGAAAAGCGGCCGAGAAACCTGAAGCCCATACCTGAAAATTCAAAAAGCTAAAATTAATAAGCATTTCCAGTGTATTGATCTGAAACACAAACTCCAAAAGGACAGCAAAAGAAATAAGAATTCCCAGAAGGACGAATAAACAAAGAACCTACAATACTCTAACAAAAGCTAGTCTCAAATATTCTGTACAATGTACTGTATCAATAATAATGAACAGAAAAGAAAGATGTATTGTATCAGGACACTAGACCATCACCAACAAAAATGTTCAAGGATAATGATTAACATACATGAACAGAAAAGAAAGACGTACGATGCTCATGTTCATTTTATTCGGAATATCCACCTAAATGCAAAGCATATGATATAGTACAATAGTGTCACTAATCAACATTCAGGGGGATTCTGGTTGATGATCATAACTTAATCTGCATTTTTCATATAATGTCCGCTAATCACTTACCTGAGGGTCAGGAGCTGCAACAGGGGCCGAGTCCACAACGCAACCTCTTATCCTCTCTATCAAAGAAGGATCTTGCTTCTGAAACTTCTCAAGAATAACTCCATATCTGCAACAAATCCAACCCAAAAATCAGTTCAGATGATTAGCATAAACAACACAGAGCATGCATAGATGTAAGACATGCAGTTATCTTCCTTGCAAGTGGGTATCAAACACATAAAAAGAGTGAAAACTCACGTCAACCATCCGGTATTGCTAAAAGTGTGAAAAACCAGGTTTTTCCCATACTCCTCTTCCAGCCAATCAGCCAAGTGATTGACAAGCATGTTGACATTCTGCTCGGCTTTCCCACCGGCTTGGTAACTGATAATGTCAGTCATTGGAAAGGTGAAGGTAATGACATGATAGCCTCTGGAGGTATACCAATCGGCATATCTCTTGAGATGTTTCTGTTTCGATCCCAACCAGCCTAACAACACAACAACCGTGCGAGACTTCGCTGATGAACAATCAGAACTCCCGGAAACATCAATGGCAGATGGCTCTGGCAAATGCCATCTATATAAAACATCAGGGGCTGAGGTGGGGATACTGTGTTTAAATGCAACAGGCTTTGATGCTTTAGATAACTCAGCTGACTGATACAAACTAACCAGCAGCGGTGATGAAGCAATAGAAGAACATTGGACACTGGGAACAAAATGCCGGCCCGAATTCGGAACCGGAAAGTTAACACTAGGGAGAGGCACTCGGATTCTAGTAACAAAAGAGAAGTTTGCAAGCTTGGAAGATGATATATGACCCACAAATGAGGACTCTGGTGAGGAATAAGATATGGGAGTTTCAATTTGTTCTGAGGTTAAACAAGTGCCCGATGAAGTAGATGGAAGTTTAATAGTAAAATCGGCAGAGACGGATGCCACGGCAACAGCTGCAGCGGCAGCTAGAGGACGTTGAATGAATCCAGACAACGAACCCATATTGAAAACTCAGAACAGAAACTACCATACCAATATGAAGCAGTCCTAAAAAAACATTAAAAACCAATCCAAAAGTCAAAAAGGCTCAACCTGGTCAATACTAAAATACCCAGAAAGCCTAAACACAAAATAAAAAGGTTAAAAACAAGGATCACCTGCGCAGAATAGTTATGACCCAAGAAATTGAATCAAATAGTGAAATAGAAAACGTGAAAAAACAAGAGACAATATATGCCAAGCAAATAAGCAAAAGCCAAGGGTGGCAGGAAATGGCATATTCTATGGTTTATAGGTGTATATTCCTTGCTCTATTTTCTTACCTTGTAAATAAAAAAGGGGTTTGACAAAGAATCGGGCTGTCAAAGAATAGACCTTAACAGCCCGAATCAATATCAAACACCGACCAATAACCTTCCTTTCCTTTGTAGCCCTACTGAAACAAAAAAAGGAAAAGAAAACACAAATCATTCAACAAAAGATAGCCACAAATTATGCAAGCCATTAAACTAAAAAGGAAACAATTAAGCGTTAAGAATATTAAAAAAGCGTGTGCTTGAGGTGTTTTGCTGCATCAGCCTGATTAAAATTTACCCAATAATTGGATGCAACGTGTTCTTTATACATATAAAAATTTATAAGCACGACAACTCACCATGAACTAAGCAATAGCATCTATTTTTTGTACCCCTACCTAAAGAATGGGAAAGGGTTTCCCTGGATTTAGTCCAAGTCCAACCTTTTTTCTAGGAAGGGTAGAAAGGGAATAAAATGTTAGGTTAAGGGTAATATAGGAAAGTTTAGTTCAACATATGCAAGTGCCCTAAAAACAATGAATCTTTTGGATCATTTGACGTAACGTGACGCGGTCAAAATTTCAACTTACAAAGAAGAGATGAATACCCGTAAAAGTAAAAACCGGCACAACGGCCGACGTGACGGGTTGTCGGCAGCAAGTCAACGCGACCGCGACTCGGCGGGTTGAACTCAGTAACCAACCAAGAACACGATAAACGTATTCACCGGTCATTACGAAATGCTTTATTTTTTGTTAAAAAAAAATAAAGCGTTTTTTCGATTTCGCAAACGAATTTGCAAGACTCGATTGAATAACTGAATCGGTAAATGGTTTCGATGATCGAAATCAAACGCCGAAGGGCAAATGCAGGCAATAGAAGAAATAAAACAATAAAAAAAGAGAGATAAAAGAAGAAGAAAAATACCTGAGAGGAGTGAAGGAAGATGGTAAAGGCGATTTGGGATTGGTCGCTGTGAAATTATTTGAATCAAAATTGGAAGATTTGGGGTTTCGATTTCCGTGACGGAAATCACGCGCCACCTCTCACCGTAAAATCTAAAAGTATATTTCCTTTTTTTTTTTCAGATTTCTAAATATCTCCGTGCTATTAATGAAGTATATCCGACTCAATTTTAATTTTTTTATCCTCCTATTTGCTAGGATTTTGTTTTGACTAATTCGAATACACGTCTTAATTTTTCAACACAATTTTTTTATACATAAAAGTCAAACTAAAGATTTACTTAAGCGATATCAAGTTGTTTACCAACTGGACCAACTTCGTTGACATATATATATATATATATATAATAAGGTAAACTATACCACTGGCCACAGAATTTTGGTGCGTAACTATTTTGACCACTGAATTATCGAACTCGTCAATCAAACCATCTAACTTTTTAAATTGACTTATTTTGACCTAACTTTTTAAACAAACAGAGAGGTGACGTGACAGTTAACTAAATTTTGTAAAATTAGATATTTGGTCTCTGTTATTTACTTATTAAATCAATTTGATCCTAATTTATTTTAATTGAGTTGGATATAGTTTATAAGATATGTATATAAAAAGGTGCAATATAAGACATGGGTGGTGAGTCACTGATTGGTGGTGAGTCACTAATTGGTTGATTAATTTTATTTAATTAAAATAAATTAGGATCAAATTAGTTTAATAAGTAAATAACAGTGACCAAATGTATAATTTTACAGATTTTCGTTAATTGCACATCACCCCTCCATCACCCCCTCTGTTAGTTTTTTAACGGCAGTGGTCAAAATAGTTCAATTTAAAAAGTTGAGTGGTTTGATTGACGAATTCGATAGTTCGGTGGTCAAAATAATTACGCCCCCAAAATTCAGTAGTCAGTGGTGTAGTTTACCCTATATAATATCATTGTATCTTATATAAATTTAAATTCTCGACACTTACCTTAAAAATATAAATACTTTCCTATTTAATAGTTTTTTTAAAAAATTATAATAAAATTATATAATTCAATCAAAATGAAAAAAAAAAGACATTAATGTGACGTAAAATTATACTTACCTTAAGAATGTTTGTCTCCCTAACATAAAATCCGTCTTTAGTCGGGTTGGTCCTTAATCTAAAACTCTTAATTGGAGCAAGCTATTTTATTCTATAGATGGCTGGATTTTTTGTGTGTGTTATACTCAACCACCTCGTTTAAAACATCTACGCTCGCAAGCTTTTCTAGTTCGACTAGGAAAATAACTCAAATTTAATTCAATAATTATTAAACCAATCTCAAGCTATCGCTCAAATCGAATTCGGATATCATAATACTCAATGCGAACGACTTGCAGGTCTAATCTAGCTTTTCAATTTTAATACATGTTATTGAATACATATGTACTTAATCAAGCTCGAGTTTGAGCTTTAATACCAAAAACAAATGATAAACGAATTTAATGAAGCTCGAGTTCGAGCTTGCGACCGGCTCGATCACACCCCTAGGACTAACCTACTCACCAAGTCATCCACTTATCATCAGCTACCTAATGAAGATTGTGGAATTAGGAGATGAACAGCTTTGTCCTAAATAGTCAGTGCATTCAGTAACCTGTTAGTCATCTATATGTTCATCAAGTAATGAACTGCTGCACAACACACTTCTCCCTTCCCAAAAAATATTCAAGAAATATAAATGATGTATCGCTAATCTTATTCTAAAATGTCTCATAAAAAAGAAGAAAAAAAGCTACAATGTGTCATGCCACAAGAAAAGTACGAATCTAAAGCCCTAACGTTCCAAAAGTTGCAACAAATGAAAACAAGGCTAGTACTAAAACCAGAAGAAAACTATAGCACATATGATTTTCCATACTTATCTCAAAAAATTATGGATCTTCCGAGCACTTGCTTTTCCTTCCTTCCAGACTCATTGCCAGTAATATTTGAGTCTATTTTAGAGAAGAATGCACCAGGACAAAACATCAATCGACTGAAAGTATGCCGAAGATTCATTAGAAACAAAACCAGTCAATAAATTTTAAGATTCATGCACACACCAATACTGCATAGGCACCAATAGATGAAACTCC
Source organism: Hibiscus tridactylites (assembly GCA_958450335.1). Lineage (NCBI taxonomy): Eukaryota > Viridiplantae > Streptophyta > Magnoliopsida > Malvales > Malvaceae > Hibiscus > Hibiscus tridactylites. Next base: position 39,402,294 of record OY288267.1, on the reverse strand, counting down.
TTCAAGCCAACTCAAACTCGTTCAGAAATATTTTTGAGCCACCTAACTAATCAATACGATCAAACGAAAGCAGTTCTTGGAAGAGGAAAACATAAGTCATTTCCAGCATAAAGAATGGGATATGACTCCTATATTCTAATTTAACTGATAAAGAAATACAGGCCCTCTGATATGGGGTATATGTATGGTAATTGCTCTTAAAACCGGATGAGAGTTCTCACCCATGAAGTACTTTCCTGAAATGAACTAAAAAGTATGACATAAACTAAACACAATTAACTCTCAATTCGCCAAATTCAATACCCAAGACCTGAGAGTTTTGAGAATAATCATCATCAATAAAATCTACCCGATCCACCTCTAGATGGATATGTGTTGTGTCGATAGATACTCTACATGTTACTGGTTCACGTTCTCCAAATAAAAGAGCACAGTTCTCGTAAAACCCATCTTTTGGTGGTAAATTTAGCAAAGAAGATTTTGGAGCAGACACCCTTTGTTTACTGCTAGTACCAGTAAAGTTTTCCCAGTCTTTAATCGTCAATAACAAACGATGTGGGCGACCTAGCAGCTCTGACACATATTTCATGTCACCTTCAGCTAGAGCACGTCGAACACGGGTAGACGAAACTTGTCCCCTCTCTTTTAAATCATAACGATTCATATTTCTAGCATCTTGGTGCCTGTCCATGACAGAATTTATTATGTAAGCACCTATACCAAACTCATCACACAATCTCACCAATTCGGAAGCATCACCAGCGGCTTTATAGCCAAAGCGATAGTTTTCACCTGTGACAATCAGCCATTAAAACAACCTATTTCAACTTGGATGGATTAAGCTTTTACCTGATAATTTTGAGAAAAATAGTATTCTAACAGTTGATACAGCTTTTAGCATACCTGCTACAACTCCACAAACTCCTAGCTCCTTTGCTAGCTTCTCCACAAACTCCCTCGGATTAAGATGCCTAACACTCATAAATTGTACCTGGAATTCCTTGGGAGCCACATTACCGCAATACGGAGCCCAAGAGGAAAGAACACGCTCACGATCACATCGGGCAACTATAAGAGGCCTGTTGAAAACCATAATTGGATTCATTAGGACCAAGTGAAAATAGCCAAAAGCTTTTGTCAGGAAATATGCACATAAATTAGAGATTCTATGTATAATTAGACACGATTCTGTAGATCCTTGTTTGTAGTTACAATCCCTAACTTTAAGGGATTTTAAGTTTCCTAGAATAGTCTCTTTCCTAACTTAAGAGTTACCTAAGTTAAGGACATAAGCTGTATATAAGAATGTAACCTCTTTTATAGAAATTAAGAGAGTTTTTCCAGTAAATTTCTCTACGTTTAACATGGTATCAGAGCTTTGTTAATCCTTTTTTCTAGTTATGCCAATCTCGATTATTCCCTTAAAAATCCTTCCTTTGAGTGTTCAGTGAAGTGTCACTGTTAACCTAGCAAAACTATGGTTGAGGGAGGCGATGTAAGCAGTACTAAGACCATAGTTACCCGAAACGCAATACGATACAAAACGGGGAACGAAAACAGGAACGCAGAACGTTACCTTATCGAATTCGGTAGGATGAGATGGGCTACATAATTAATTATACTAATATTAAATCCTTGGATTAAATTGAAAATTTGTAAAACTTTTGGGGTTAATTCATAAATTTAAAAAGTTTTGGGCCATTTCTATGAACTCTATGTGCTCAAGGGCTGAACACCTAATTTTCCCTTTGAATTAAGCCTAGAAAAGGAAGCCCATGTATTTGAGTTTGTTTTATAAAACGTGTTGTTTTAAAACCCAATCAGCAGCTAGGGTTTGTGTGTTTTAAATTTCTGCCGTTTCATAGACCATCTCTTCTACTTCTTCTTTCTTCCTCGTCACTTTCCCCAAAACCAGCACAACCGTTCTGAATCGCGTCCCAAGTTCCGTCTTGCGCCGTTTCGTTCCATGTTTTGGGTCGTCGTTCCCGAATCGCCGGTCGGAGGGCCGTTTGGCGTTCTTGGTAACCATGACTGAGACTGTGCAAGGAGTCACAGTAAGTGAAGGGAGCCATTCGAGTCAGATAAGTGACTTGCAAAGCATACAAGCAGCCTACAGGTTGAATGGAAAAAACTATCTTAAATGGTCACAGCTGGTTCATACCTTTTTGAAGGGTAGAGGAAAGCTAAGTCATCTCCTTGGAACTGGACCTAAGAAGGGAGACCCTCGATTTGAGGCTTGGGATGAGCAGGATTCACTAGTCATGTCCTGGCTATGTAATTCCATGCTACCAGAAATAAGTAACACATGTATGTTTCTCAATACAGCCCAAGACATATGGGAGGCTGTAAAACAAACCTACTCAAAGGTTAAAGATGCTGCCCAAATCTATGAGATCAAGACCAAAATCTCGTCCACTAAGCAATGAGGCAGATCCATCACAGAATACTCCAACTTGCTGCAAAATTTATGGCAAGAGATGGATCACTACCAATGTATTCAAATGAAGTGTAGTGAAGATGCAGCAGTCCTAAAAAGGTTTGTTGAGAAAGAAAGAATTTATGATTTTTTTGCTGGATTAAATATTGAGTATGATGCAGTGAGAGTCTAGATTCTTGGAAAAGAAGAGCTACCCTCCCTAAATGGAGCCATTGCAATCATTCGAGCTGAGGAAGGGAGAAGAGGGGTTATGATTGAGAGCAATCAAGTGGAGAGTTCAGCTCTAGCCACAGAGGTGCGGCTGAAAGAAAACCAAACCTGGAACAACAGTTCTTTAAAGAGAAATCATAAGGATCAAAAATGATGCACAAAGACTCTTTATGGTGCACTTATTGCAAGAAGTCTCGCCATACAAAAGAGAAGTGTTGGAAGCTTCATGGGAAGCCACAAACAGCAAACAAAAGTTTCTTTGAGAGAGAGGGATCATCAAGAGGACAGGGAAAGGCATATACCACTAAGCAGATGAATGAAGATGCCCAAGAACAGCCCTTTGAGTTCAACAGGGAAGAAATAGAGAAATTGAAAAGTTTACTTGGATCTCTTGAAAAACCTTCCTCTTCAGGTACATGTAGTCTGGCTTTTTCAGGTATATCCTCTTCTCAAAAATCTAAAGTCTCGGATTTTCCTACCCAAAGCTCCTGGGTGATTGACCCAGGAGCAACAGACCATATGACCAATTCCTCTCTACGTTTTATCAATTATATACCTTGTCCTAGTAATAAAAAGATAACAGTTGCAGATGGAAGTAGGATAACTGTAGCTGGTCAAGGAGATACTGGGAACTAGGAGGATGATTGGGCATGCTAAAGAAGAAAATGGACTGTATTATCTTGAAAACTCTAGTGGACTAGTCAGTGATCCAAATCATCCATCTTTTTCTCTTGTGTCAGAATCTAAAACCACCAAAGACCAGATATGGCTTCATCACCTTCGACTTAGTCATCCTTCATTTGAAGTATTAAAGTTTATGTTTCCTTGTTCAAATCTTTAGATAATGAAAAGTTTCATTGTGACATATGTGAGCTTGCCAAACACAAACGTACTTCTTTTCCCATAAGTAATAAAAAGGCATCTACACCTTTTACTCTCATTCACAGTGATGTTTGGGGACCATCTACTGTTCAAAATATAATTGGGGCTAGGTGGTTTGTTTCATTTATAGATGATTGCACTCAGGTGACATGGATATTCCTTCTAAAACAAAAATCTGATGTCAGTTCTACTTTTAAAACCTTTTACACCATGGTTAAAACTCAATTTGGGGCTGATATAAAAAAGTTTAGGTCAAACAATGCTAAAGACTACTTTAACCATGTCCTATCTTCCTATTTCCAAGAAAAAGGAATCATACATGAATCATCTTGTGTAAACACCCCTCGACAGAATGGTGTAGCCGAGAGAAAGAATGGCCATGTTCTTCAGATAACAAGAGTCTTGTTGTTTCAAAAAAATGTTCCTAAACAATATTGGGGGGGGGGGGGGGAGCTGTGTTAACTGCTACCTATATTCTCAACAGATTACCAACTCAAGTTCTTAATTCTCAGAGTCCTGTTCAAGTCCTAAACAGTTTCTATCCTAACTTTAGCACTTCACTTCACCTTAAGCCTAAAGTATTTGGTTGTGTTGCCTTTGTTCATATTAATTCTCAGAATAGGGGTAAGTTGGATCCAAGAGCATTGAAATGTATTTTTGTAGGGTACCCGTCTACTCAAAAAGGGTATAAGTGCTATCATCCACCTACACGAAAACATTTTACTTCTGTTGATGTCACCTTTGTTGAGAGTGAAAACTATTTTACTCAGCCTTATCTTCAGGGGGGATTTTGTTCAGAGAAGACAAGGACAAAGATTATTTCCTTCTTCAACCTCTCACCTTGCCTATCCAAAAGGGTTCTGAATCTGCCTAGCCTGTTCAAAATGATTCTGGATCTGTCCAAAATGATTCTGAATATGCCCAGCCTGTCCAAAATGATTCTGAATATGCCCAGCCTGATTTTACTCAATCTGTTTGTGAATTTGATCCTCAACCTTCTTTTGACCAGCAACAACCTGAACCCACCACACCTAAGACTGGAATTCAAGATATTGCTAGTCCTCTACAAACTTACTCGAGAAAAAGGAGACACCAGTGCATGCTCAATCATCACCCTTGTCTCCTCCACAAACTGAGGTAATTACTGCACCTATCTTTGATTCAAATAATATTGAGAATACTAATCCTGATTCTGATCATAGGGATTTTGAATTTCCTATTGCAATTAGAAAAGGGAAAAGAACTTGTACCACAAAAAAACCTCTTTATTTGTTCATATCCTACAGAAACTTGTCTCCCAACCATAAAGCCTTCCTTACTAGCCTAAATTCCATTGTCATTCCTAAAAATGTATCCGAGGCTTTAGAAAATGAGAATTGGAAGAATGCTATGAAAGTTGAAATGGAAGCACTGGAAAAGAACAAAACGTGGGACTTGGTGAAGTTGCCAGAAGGAAAGAAAATAGTGGGTTGTAGATGGCTCTTGGAGAGATATAAAGCAAGGCTGGTGGCTAAAGGGTATTCCCAAACCTATGGGATAGATTACCTTGAAACTTTTGCCCCTGTTGCAAAGATGAATACTGTAAGGATCTTGTTGTCATTGGCTGCCAATCAAGGATGGAGATTACAACAGTATGACATCAAGAATGCCTTTTTGCATGAAGATCTTGAAGAGGAAGTTTACATGGACATCCCTCCTGGATTTAGTCCAAACTGTGGACAAACAGTTTGCAAATTGAAAAGGCCTTGTACGGGCTAAAACAATCCCCAAGAGCCTGGTTTGGAAGGTTTACCAAGGTGATGTTGAAGCTAGGTTACGGACAAAGTCAGGGTGATCATACTTTATTTGTAAAACATTCTTCAGGGGGAGTTGCTGCCCTAATAGTATGTAGATGACATCATAGTCACAGGGGATGATTCGAAAGAAATTGACAACTTAAAGAGGTGTTTGATCAAGGAGTTTGAAGTCAAAGATCTTGGAAGACTAAAATACTTCCTTGGAATTAAAGTTGCATATTCACAGCAAGGAATTTTCATATCTCAACAGAAATATACTCTAGATTTGTTGACAGAAATTGGCAAACTAGGGTGCAGACCAGCCAAGATACCAATAGAGGTTAATCACAAGCTTGGAGATGCAACAAATGATGCAGTAGTGGACAGAGGCTTCCTATCAGAGACTTGTGGGAAGGTTGATCTATTTATCACACGTTAGACCAGACATTGCCTATGCAGTTGGGGTTGTAAGCTAATTCATGCATAACCCTAAAGAATCACATCTAAGGGCGGTGACTCAAATTTTACAGTACCTGAAGGGCACACCAGGAAGAGGAGTTTTATTTAGAAAGGGGGGAAATCTGACATTGGAAGCCTATACTGATGCAAATTATGCAGGGTCCTTGGTTGATAGAAGATCAACATCAGGCTACTGTACATTTCTGGGAGGAAACTTAGTGACCTGGAGAAGCAAGAAACAAAATGTTGTGGCCAGGTCTAGTGCAGAAGCCGAGTTTAGAGCTATGGCACTTGGGATTTGTGAATTATTGTGGCTGAAGATTATCTTGGAAGATTTAAAGGTCAAGTGGGAAGGTCCAATGAAACTATACTGTGACAATAAATCAACAATTAATATTGCTCATAATCCAGTTCAACATGACAGGACAAAGCATGTTGAAGTGGATAGACACTTCATAAAAGAAAAACTTGTCAGTGGCCTAATTTGTACTCCCTATGTATCATCTGAAGATCAAATTGCAGATATTTTTACCAAGGGGCTATTTGGGAAGATTTTTCAGAGGTTAACTAGCAAGCTGAAAATGGAGGACATCCATTCCCCAGCTTGAGGGGGAGTGTCAAGAAATATGCGCATAAATTAGAGATTCTATGAATAATTAGACAAGATTTTGTAGATCCTTGTTTGTAGTTACAATCCCTAACTTAGGGATTTTAAGTTTCCTAGAATAGTCTCTTTCCTAACTTAAGAGTTACTTAAGTTAAGAACATAGGATGTATATAAGAATGTAACCTCTTGTATAGAAATTAAGAGAGTTTTTCCAGTAAATTTCTCTACGTTTAACAACTTTAAATCATTACACAAACATTATACGTATATGAAGATATATAAACTTTACCTAGGCTCCCAGCCAAGGACTTCGGCCATTCCTACAAAAGACAAAAGATATGGAATCCCAACCTTTGATGCTTGAATTGCAAGTTCTCTATGACCGATATGAAGAGCGTCAAACTTTCCCAACGCAACAATCCCTCCTGATGTATTAATGCCAACAAATAACATAAAAACATTAACACAAATATAAATAATATATGGTAAAATAGAAGTGAAGTAGTAGAACACAAAAAAGAAACCTGCCACTGAGGATAATACTTCAGAAGGCCTCTCGTGATCTTCTTGTTGGCTTTACACAAAATAAAATCATTTAGTTGCCTAATTAGATACTTAATCCAAAAAAAGAGAGCCCTATATCAATATTATAGTTAAAATTTTCTTGAGCTTAAAGTTGAATAAGTTAATCTTTATACTGCTGGCATTGGTTAAAGAAAACGGCATTGATAATAGTCGATATCGGCTTAATCTTTTTCCCTGCTATAGTTCTATCAACCTTGTTGAGGGATCTTCCGATTCTTTCGGGAGAAGTCTGTGGAGTATCGCCAGTCGGGCAACCGGTCAAAGACTCAACAATCTGTATTGTCACAGGTCAGGGTTGTCTCCTGTAATCTATCTAGATCCACTAGAGCAGCTAAAGGGTTCACATAGCCAAATGGATGATCGAAGAGACTGGCCTCGGAAGATCCCTCAACAGACCTGATATCAATTGTTGGAAGTTCGACCAACTGTGATGACACTTTACAAACTTTTCTCCGGATGGACCCGGAAGATCCCTCAACAGACCTGATATTGTTAAACTCCAGAAAGTTATGTCGGTATTTAAGCTGTTTTTTCCCCCTAAATAAGTTAACCCAATTGATTAAATTGATTGAATTTTTTTCCTTAAAAAAGCAATAATCAAGCAAACAGCTGAAATAGGTAACATAAGCGAACTTGAAAATCATAACAAATTTTACGGCTAAAAAAGTATTCGGAGGTAAAGGAAAAATAACCTGAAGGAGTCGGGGAGAAAAGGAATGTCGCCGGCGGATTTGGAGTGAAGACTAGAAGAAGAAACAATTCGGGGATGAAACCGATGATTATGAAAATTATTATGGACAAACGCCACGGCAGCGGCGGCGGAGGAGGAGGAAGGAAGTTTAATCGTGAAAGAAGAAGATAGCTGCAGGATTCTGGTAGAGCAAATTCCTAAGCCCAAATTTTGATGAGAGATTCGGGAGCTGCTACAGCCCAACATTTTTGTTCGAAATTTTACTCTCGTAAAAAGAATAAAAAGAAAGTTTTGATTTTTGGTATATTTATTTATTTATCTTCTTCCTCCACCAGAACTTGAACTACATCGTAGTAGAAGAAGAGGAGGAAGAAATGAACGGGTAGGGCTTATGCGGCTTTGCGCTTTACACCGTTATGGTATTTTGGCTTTGGGGCCTACCCGCTTTTTTTTTCTTCTTCTTCTGAAATTTGTCCCATTTATTAAAGTTAAGGGGTAATGTAATGTGCTTTTTGACCCCAAGCTTTGGCTTTGGTATGCAATTTAACCCCGACTCTTTTTTGGTGCAATTTAGCCCCGACTTTGGCTTTGATATGCAATTTAACCCCTGATATACAATTTTAAAATAATGATGAAATTCTTTATTTGTAAATTAACAATTGTCATAAGATTTGTATTTCAAATGTTGATGTAATTCAAATATTTTATTAAAGACAGATTTGTGTTAAAAATTTAGGGTATAAATTTCATGATAAAGTCAAATTTATGAGACAAAGTGCACCCCAAAATAGTTAGGGACAAAATTACAATCCAAAGACAAAGTCGAGAGTTAAATTGTAAAATAAAATTAGGGTCAAATTGCATATCAAAGCCAAATTCATAGTTTAAATTGCACCCAAAAAATAGGGGCAAAAATGAAACACAAATACTAGGTACGAGAATTAGGGATGTAAAAACAAGTCAGAACCTGGTAACCTGACTGAAACCTGCCCGAGTCAGAACCTGATTTGACCCGATTTTTTTTTTACCCGAACCCGATCTGCAACCGACTATTGTTGATCCGAACCCGAATTTGACCTGTTACTGTAGCAACCGAACCCGATCTGCGTCCGACTGAAAATGACCCGAACCCGAATTGGACCTGTTAATTTGGACCTGAAACCCGACCTGCGTCCGACTGAAAAGAACCCGAACCCGAAGCCGACCTGGCAAATAACCGAAATTACCCGACTGAATTGACCCGATATCCGATTTTACCCGACCTGAAATGGACCCGACCTGAAATGGACCCAACCTGAAATGGACCCGACTGAAATGGACCCGACCTGCTTTTGAACCCGACCTGTTAAGTGACCCGACTTGTTCTTGACCTGAGCTGAAATTAACCCGAAACCTATGACATGATGAATTAAAAAATTTATAAAAGTTCATATATCATATACATATATAATGTATATACATATACACTTACATATATTGATATAGGTGATGTATATGCGCGCATACATATATATATATATATATATATATATATATATATATATATATATATATATATATATATATATATATATATATATATATATATATATATATTAAGTACTAAAGTTTGAAAAAAGAATAAGTAATTGATAATTTATGAAAATAAAAAATTAAATGAAGAGTTGTTTTTAATTTTAAAGTTTATTCATTAACTTGAATAAAATTGTAAATTTAGAAATTATAAAAAATTAAATAACAATTGTAAACTTATTTGTAGTTCATAAAATTTACTAAAGTTATAACATATATATGTATAGCATTTGTAGTTCAAAAATTTACAAGTCAAAAATTTTATAAGTCTACAATTTTATTTTTTTATACTTAGTTAACAGATTCTTTAAGATTGTAAAACTTAGTGAAATTATAACTTACTATAACATTTATAATTGAAAAATGTCTAAGTAAATTTAGAAATTATAAAAAAATTGAAAGTCTACAACTTTAATATGTAATATTTTATACTTAACAGATTCAAGTTTTAAAAATTGTAAGTTACAAAATGTTGTCTTAAGTTATATGATTTTAAAGTATATGATTTTTACTTAAGTATATGATTTTACTTAAGTAGAACAAATTAAGTAATTGTTGTCTTAAGTTACAAAATGTAGAATTAAGTTAAGATATAAAAAAAATTCATACACTTAAGTAAATAAATTAACAGATATAAAATAAAAATAACTAGAATTTCAGATTATCAATACTTTATTACTTAAAAAAATATCAAAACAGAATGTAAAAAAATACAAGATAAAAATTTACACTTATAATTTTACAAACAGAATGTCACAAAATACAAGTTTGTAATAAAATTAGCCCTCAGATCTTATAGCAAAGCTAAAAGCACTTTGCTACCAGATAATTCTTCATCGGGCTATCTCATCTAAATGCTACCAACAACTAATTATGGGTAACTGGTAAGAAACCAACATAATTATGGGCAACACTAAGATAAGAGAGGAACAACAAGCTACCAGTAACCAACAGCAACACCAAGCCATTAACAGCAGCAGCAAACAGCATCACCAACTCACAAACAGCAGCAGAATTCAGCTAAGAAGCAAGAGAAAAAAATAGAATCAGATGCAACATCAGATGCAAAACAAAACACTAAGTCAAATTAAAGAAACAGAAAAAGGATTATACCTCATTTAACATCAGATGCAACATACACATCAGATACTTCTACATTGAAGTGTTTCCTGCAAAACAAAACAAAGTCAGTAACTGAATATAAAAATAAAACAAGAATTGAAAAAACAGAAAAAGGATTATACCTTAACCTTGAAGTGGATCTTCAACAGACACATCAGAGACTGAGGCATCCTTCCCAACAGCAAGAAACTCTTCATCCCTTTCCTCAGGCTCAAAACCATACAACCAATTTCTGGTTGTTACAAATACTTCTACATTTTTAGGCAAAAGCCTAGCCCTCAACTTGTTCAATATTCGACCTCCCATACTAAATGATGATTCAGAAGCTACAGAGGTGATTGGAATGGCTAACACATCTCTAGCCATGAGTGAAAGTATTGGAAAAGACACAGATTGTGTTTTCCAATACTCTAAAATATCGAACTCAGCATCTGATGTGCGAGGGAGAAGGGGCAAAGAAATGTAGGAGTCAACATCAGACTTACCACTCCTAGAAGCTGCCAAATTGGCATCAAAGTTCTGCATTAAATAAAAAAAATTAGTAAACTGTAAATGAAAAAAATTAACTATAAAAACAGAAGCTAAAAGATAAACTGACCTGAAAGAGATTAGATTTCTTGAAGGTCCTAGGGCGACCAGAACTTGACAGACTTGAAGAATGAGTAGAGTTACTTTGGACAGATGAATTATTAGAAGAAGTACGTGCAGATCTTGAATAATAAATATACATACTCACAAACTCATTATAAACAACACTTACCCTCCTTTCAACCTCATCCTCAACATAGAGGACACCATACAACTCCTTCAGAAGTTGTAACTTATACCGAGGATCAAGTAAAACAGCAAAAGACAGAATAGTTGAATGATCAGACCAGTATTTCTCATACAATTCAAGCATAGGACCAGCCATAGCAGAGATGCCCTCATATGGATCATTGTGAGCATCACATAGAAGTTTCTCAATGGCAACAACATTAGCCAAGTACAAATTAGCAGTAGGATACTTGGATCCTGAGAACAGAGTTGAAATTTCAAAGAAGGGCTCAAGGAAATCACAAATTAATTGAGCAGTTTCCCACTCAACATTAGAGATTACATCCAAACCATTTTCCCTATTAACAAACAAGTTAATAGCATGTTTAGCTTCTAGTGCCCTACGAAGCATCAGGTAAGTAGAGTTCCATCGAGTAGGAACATCCAAGACCAACTTACCAGAAAAATCAGAACCACAATCATTAATAGCAGAATCAAAGGAACAAAGTCTAGAATCAGAAGAATCTATAAATTTAACAATCTCACGCAATTTAACAACAGATGAGTCGATTACCTTCAAGCCCCTTTGAACTATCAAGTTCAGGATATGGGCAGCACACCTTATATGAAAAAACTTACCATTGCATGGCAGAGGAGAAATTGCATGCAAATCATCTTTCAGACGCCTCACCATTCTTTCATTTGCAGAAGCATTATCAAGAGTCATTGTAAAAGCTCTCTTCTCAAGACCCCATTCAGTTAACATATTTTTAACAAACTTGTAAATAGACTCACCATCATGGGGAGGGGGGAAACGACGAAAATTTAAAATCTTAGACTGAAGTTTCCAGTTATTATCAACATAATGTGCAGTCAGTGCAAAGTAAGAACGTGAAGTGCAAGCAGACCAGCCATCACATGTAAAACAGATACGACTCAGAACAGATTGCATTGAATCAAAAAGCAATTTCTTATGCATCTCATGCTTTAACATGCAAGCCTTAGTAATAGAGTACCTTGAAATATCCTTCACATTAGGATTTAAATAATTATGCAAAACCCTAAGTTTATCATACTCAACAACACTCAAAGCATAACCATGACAAAGAATTGCTTCAGCAAACAGTTCACAATATCTTTTCTGATCAAAAGCAGCTTCTGAACTACTATTGGGATTAGTAGCCAGAAACTCCTTATAAGCATCACATTTTTCAGTATGTCTTTTAGGATTAGAAGTACCAATATAAGAGTCAGCTTTATACCTTTTCTTTTTGCAGTACTTACATTCTGCAAAAAGCCCTTCTGGAAGCTTGATGAATGTGTAATGATCCCAAACAGGGGATGTTCTTCTCCCAATGTCCCCTCCAGCTGAAGCTGCAGACTTCCTCTTGGAGGTACGAACTGTCTCAGACAGTTGATCATTTGCATCCTCTTCTAGCAAAAACATACAAAAAAAGAGTCAGAAATATACAAAATATAAGTTAAAAAAATCATAATGAACAAGGATTAATAAATTACCTTGAGACAATATAATTTGGTCATTTAGATTTCTTTCTCCAGGAAAGTCCAACTCATAAGAGAAAGAATTCATAGCTGTCACAAAACTGAAAAAGTGCAAATCAGAGAACCAAAAATAAAAAAAAATACAAAATCATATATGCAGACATCCATAAACAAAGAATAAGATTTCTAATGGTTTCAGTTTAACCCTTGTACGTGGCGTTGTTACACCTGTCCACAGGGACAAAATTTATAAATCCCCCTTTGGCACCAGTAGCCCCGCAGGTCAGGTAGTCCAGCCGATATACTCAGGTTAAACCAACGAAACCCTAAAGACTCGGACCATACATATACATACATGCATAAAGATATAACATGCAGAAAACAGATATAACATGCAATAAACAGATCTCAAATAACATGCAATAAACATATAAACAAACAGAAACATAAATACAGAAACATGCATAAAAACATACATGATACAATAAACAAACTCGGACCATACATATAAATACATGCATAAAAATAAAATCATACAAACTGACATGCATAAATACAAACTGACAGAAACATGCATGATACAGATCTCAGATAACATGCAATAAACAGATCTCAGATAACATGCAATAAACAGATCTCAGATAACATGCAATAAACAGATCTCAGATAACATGCAATAAACAGATCTCAGATAACATGCAATAAACAGATCTCATATAACATGCAATAAACAGATCTAAGATAATATGCAATAAACAGATCTCAAATAACATGCAATAAACAGATCTCAGATAATCATACATATAAACAAACAGAAAGAAACATGCAAAAGGAGATATACAACCTTCCAGCTTGATGAACAGACCGGCATGCAACAGGAACAGACATACAGAAGCCAGAAACAATTCTGAGAAAAAAAGGAAAATAGTAAGAATCTGAAAATAAAACAAAAAAATAAATAGAATAAAAAGAATAAATAACTTACACGAACAGATCTGGGAAAATGAAAAGGCAGAGAACAACTCTCGGAAAATGAAAAGACAGAGTAGAACAGATCTCAGAATCTGAAGAGGTAAGATGAGAATACGAAAGGATGTTGGGATTAGAGGTTAGGGTTTGGGGATTAGATGTTTAGGGTTAGGGTTTAGATGTTAGGGTTTCAGATTTAGGGTTAGGGTTTTGGGATTAAGGGTGTAGAGGTTAGGGTTTCAGATCTAGGGTTAGGGTTAAGAATAAATTAGGGTTTAGGGTAAAACAGAAATGATTTTGGGTTTTGGGTTTAGAAGGATTGAAGATAGAAATTCTCAAGAACACGAGGTTGTTCTTGAGAAAAGAAGGGGGTTTGATCGAAGAAAAACATGTTACAGGAAGAAATTTGTGTTTATAGAAGATCTGGGAGGAAATTTTGGAAGAACAGGGAAGAACACGAGGTTGTTCTTGAGAAAAGAAGGGGGTTTGATCGAAAAAAACAGGTTTAAGGAAGAAATTTGTGTTTATAGAAGATCTGGGAGGAAATTTTGGAAGAACAGGGAAGAACTTGGGAAGAACACGAGATTTTGATCGAAAGAAATGAGGAAGATCTGGGATTTTGGTGTTTGTGGATGAGAGAGAATTTGAGACGATATTTCGGCAGAGTAACAGTAGGGAGAAAGGAGCAAATTTGGCTGAGGGGTGAGGGTTTATTTATAGGGCTCGAGCCGGGTCAGAGGATCCGCGCACTTTGAAACGGGTCTTCGGGTTTTGCTCCGCAAGCACTCCTTCTTTGATTTCTTTCAATTTCGTCCTTTTTGTTTTGAAATTGAGCTTAAAGCTTTGATTATTTTTCAATTGCATCCTTAATTCAGTTTTAACTTTTAAAGTTTAGGGTTATAGTTTTAATTTAGGGTTTGTGGTTTTAATTTAGGGTATAAATTAAGGGTTTACTGATTTTTTTATGGCTAATATATTTTATTTAGTTTTTTTAGGGTTAATATGTTAATTTAGGGTTTTTCATTTAGCTTTGATTATTTAGTTTTTCATTTAATGTTAATGTGGTTTAGGGTTTATGATCTTTAATTAGGGTTTTAATTTAAATGTTTAGGGTTGAAGGGTTTTAGGTTTTAGTAATTAATTTTTAGTTTTAATACTTGTAGGGTTTTGATTTAGGGTTTAGGTTTTCATGAAGCAATGTACTTCGATCCTTTAGTTTTAATGTTTATGGTTTAGTGTTAGGGTTTAGGGTATAATACTTATGGTTAGGGTATAATGCTTGAGGTTTAGGGTATAGGGTTATTATTAGGGTTTAGGGTTTAGGGTTTCATGAAGCAATGTACTTCGAGTGATTAGTTTGTAAGGTTTAGGGTTTAGTGTTAGGGTCTAGTGTATTGTGCTTAGGGTTTAATGTTACGACAACATGTGACACATAGGATTTTGATTTTATGGGTTTCAATTTAGGGTTTAAGGTTTAGGGTATAGGGTTATCATTAGGGTTTCATGTTTTTTTTAATTTTAGAATTTATATTACAATATATGTATATGGAAAATTGGAAACCCTAAACCCTAATCCCTAACCCATAAAACCCTAGGCATTAATCACTAAACCCTTGGATCCTAAACCCTAAACCCTAAGCCCTAAAGTATGTAAGTATTTATGCATTTAGGTTTTACTGTAGTGTAATGAACTAAGGTTAGTTCGAGTGATTAGTTTGTAAGGTTTAGGGTTTAGTGTTAGGGTCTAGGGTATAGTGCTTAGGGTCTAGGGTATAGTGCTTAGGGTTTAATGTTACGATAACAAGTGACTTAGGGTTTTGATTTTATGAGTTTCAATTTAGTTTTTATGGTTTAGGGTATAGGGTTATCATTAGGGTTTTGAACCTTAACCCTAAGCCCTAAACCCTAAACCCTGAACCACAAGGATTAAACACTAAACCCTTAGATCCTTACCCTAAACCCTAAGCCCTAAAGTATGTAAGTATTTATGCATTTAGGGTTTACGTTAGTATAATGAACTAAGGTTAGTTCGAGTGATTAGTTTGTAAGGTTTAGGGATTAGTGTTAGGGTCTAGGGTATAGTGCTTAGGGTCTAGTGTATAATGCTTAGGGTTTAATGTTATGAAAACAAGTGACTTAGGGTTTTGATTTTATGAGTTTCAATTTAGGGTTTAATGTTTAGGGTATATGGTTATCATTATGGTTTTAAACCCTAAACCCTAAACCATAAGTATTTATGCATTTAGGGTTTATGTTAGTATAATGAACTAAGGTTAGTTCGAGTGATTAGTTTGTAAGGTTTAGGGTTTAGTAATAGATTGGGCCTTGGGCCTTTGGGCTCTTATTCCACCACCCATTTATTTTAGATGGGCCCTAAAACCTATATTGTATAAATAATATATATATATATAAACTTATAACCTATAATTTAATAATAATTAGTAATAGATTGGGCCTTGGGCCTTTGGGCTCTTATCCCACCACCCATTTTTTTAGATGGGCCCTAAAACCTATATTGTATAAATAATATATATATATATATATATATATATATATATATATATATATATATATATATATATATATATATAAACTTATAACTTATAATTTATATAATAATTAGTAATAGTTTGGACCTTGGACTTTGGTAGTAAAACCTATAATGTATATATATACATATACATATATATATATATTATATATATATATAAACTTATAACTTATAATTTATATAATAATTAACAATAATTGGTAATAATTTAGGCCTTGGGCCTTGGGCCTTTGGGCTCTTATCCTACCACCCATTTATAATAATCAATAATATGATTAATATCAATAATAAATATTAATTATCAATAATAAATATTAATTATTAATATCAATAATTAATAAATAATATTAAATTATAATATATATGGGTGGGAAAATTTGATTTCAAACCGCCAATTTTCAAATTGAATTTCAATTTAGGGTAAATTATAAATAAAGCCCTTTATATTATATAAGTTTTTTATTCAAGTCCTTTAAGTGTGTACATATTAATAAACCCTAAACCCTCAACCCTAACCTACATACACTACAACACAACCCCTAATGTATGTAATGTAAGTATGTACATGTGTACACATTAATACATTAATCTCAAACCTCAAACCCTAAATCCTAAACCCTAAACCCTAAACCCTAAACCCTAAACCCTAAACCTACATACACTACAACACAACCACTAATATATGTAAGTATGTACATGTGTACACATTAATACATTAATCTCAAACCTCAAACCCTAACCATAAATCCTAAACCCTAAACCCTAAACCCCAAACCCCAAACCCTAAACCCTAAACCTACATACACTACAACATAACCCCTAATATATGTAAGTATGTACATGTGTACACATTAATACATTAATCTCAAACCTCAAACCCTAAACCCTAAATCCTAAACCCTAAACCCTAAACCCTAACCTACATACACTACAACACAACCCCTAATGTATGTAAGTATGTACATGTGTACATATTAATACATAAATCTCAAACCTCAAACCCTAAACCCTAAACCCTAAATCCCAAACCCTAAACCATAAACACTCAAACCCAACCATATTGTATATAAGTAATTAATTATATACGTGTGTACATATTAATACATGAACGCTCAACACAAAACCTTAAACCCTAAACTTTATTTTTATTCTAAATTGACATATACTTATTATTTTTTTTCATTACTCTAATTTTTATACTTTTAATTTGATATTTTTGTTCATTATAGTCCCTAAAATTTTATTTTTATTCCAAAATACCCATTTTCCTTGTTTTTTTTAATTTGTCTAATGTTTTATAATTTTAATTTGATATTAATGTTCATTATAATCTCTGAAATTTTATTTGTAATCCAAATTGACCCATTTTCTGTCCAAATCGACCCATTTTGATTCTTTTTTTATTTACTCTAATGTTTTATAATTATAATTTCATATGACTTTAAATAATTAACTCAAAATTAACGACGATTGACGAAGGTCAACCTAAAGTCTATCAACTACTTATATGGTTGTACGACCGAACTCAAACTGAATACGAATTTCAATCACAAAAATACCCCGACCTGAATTACCCGACCTGAAGCTACCCGACCTGAAATTACCCGACCTGAAATGCACCCGACCTGAAATGCACCCGACCTGAAATGAACCCGACCTGAAATGAACCCGACCTGAAATAGACCCGACCTGAAACGGACCCGACCTGAAATGAACCCGACCTGAAACGAACCCGACCTGAAATGAACCCGAACTGAAATGGACCCGACCTGAAATGTATCCGTACCCGAATTAACCTGCCAATTATCTGCTTCAGACCCGACCCGTTCTAACCCGACCTGAAATGGACCCGACCTGAAATGGACCCGCACCCGACCCGAGTCGAGTCAATTTTTTTTTTACCTGAAATGACCTGTATCCGATTTTACCCGACCTGACAGAACCCGACCTGAAACCTGACCGATTACCTGTTTTTACATCCCTAACGAGAATGGATCCATTGCAATCTTGCCGAAAAGCACATGTGGTCTTAAAAAATAATTGATATGGGGTAAAATCTCGTCCCTTATCGAATCTGCAGATAATAAATTTAATCAAAATATCTGTTACATTGTGGGTAATGGAGAAAAGATTAATTCTGGCATGATGTGTGGATCGGCGACAAGGCTTTGATGCTTCAATTTCCCAGAATTTATGTATTTTCTTGCCAGAAGAGAAGAACATTGAATCATTTTGGTTTGGTAATCAACGGAGTGTGGAGATGAAATATTCCCTTAAGAAGACGTTTGTTCAATTAGAAATTAGGGATGTGGGATTCTTTCAACAGCACAATTAAAGACTTCAAATCTATTCCATCTCTACCTGACAACGTAAGATGAAAAGTAAACTCCAGCGGTTTCTTCTCTGTAAAATTGTGCACATCACTAGACATGGTACATGTGAATTGTAACCCCCTCGTCCCGGTCTGGCCGGTTGACCGGTCCGAGTGGGCCACACGGGGAAAACCGAAGCGAAACCCGTTAAGGTTCCCCCTCGGTTAGCAACCCTATCCTTCTTTTTTTTTACTTAATCCTTTCTAGAGTTCATTTAAGTCCTATGTGATCAAACAACGGAATAAAACACATGAGACAAACATTCGATCCCAAAATAGCAATTAAACAGCCCACTTTTAATCTTTTAAACATGCCGTTTCGAAACACCCTCGAGGCGTATCGAAACGCCTTGACCAGGTCAACTGTCCCAGAGCCTCTACAAAGGGGCCGTATCGAAACGGTGGTCAACCGTTTCGAAACGCCCTCAACGGTCAACTTCTCGTGGTCAACGAGATTTTGACCGTTTCGAAACCCTTATACCCGTTTCGATACACCTTCGTCTCGTGAATTTCTCAGAATTCCAGTAGCCAAAACGTTCCGAAACGCGTATCGGAACAGGGGTTTCAAAGGCCATACCGTATCGGAACGCGTTCCGATACGGGGTCCCTGAAGCCTTACCCGTTCCGAAACGACCCAGCTCGTTTCGAAACGCGGGCTGTCTGCAACCTTTTTAAATTCAGATTTAAGGGTATTTCAACAAGTATGAAGGTCCCATAGGACCCCTAAAGGCACACAAAACCATCAAACAAAGTCTAGAGGCATACATCCTAGATTTAACATACTCAAACACATACAAGCATGGATTTAGACAATCTTTCATACATAGCAAAATACACATTAAGAGCCTTTCATACAAGCATGCTTGAAGACATTAAAAAGAACCAATAAGCATCATACATCTCAAATAAGTTTACATGCCATTCAAGCAACTTAAGCATCCATAAGACATCCATCATACTAGCATTTGGCAAGATATATCGTGCTCACAAACCAAGTCAACCATAGACATACATCAAACTCAAATCAACAATACCTATCTCATTGCTTAACTATTACATTCTATTACTTAAAATTCATACATTGAGCTCACCCAAAAGCAACACTTGGAGACCTTCCCTTGCCTTTGCCACCCTCAAGCTATTGATCTGCATTGTCGAACAAAAGAGAGCGTAAGCATAAAAGCTTAGTGAGGGTAAGCTCATAAATCAAACCTTCGACAATGCAGGGTCCAAGCACGAGCCACAACCAAGATAAAATGCATGATCTTACCTCCGATCCGCGCGAGCCATAAATATAGATGATGCATGAACATATATACAATATCATGTCATGCTCAACATGTTTAAATCCACACCATATGAAATCACATATATTAAACCATGTTAGCAACACCTCCCAAACACATTGGCTCACAATTAACCACATATTGGCAACATAAACTACAATCTGTATTGGCACCTAGCTATGACCCGAATACGCGGATAACCCGTTAGAACGCATTTCCAACAACAACATTACCTCGGTGGGATTCCACTCATCACCGGTCCTTGCATGTGCGGGATTCCACTCATCGCCACATGCCCTACGGATGGGATTCCACTCATCATCACGTAGAAATATAAATAAAATTTCCGGGCGAACCCGTACTCCTCCTTGGTGACTCAACGCCACCAAGGCCACGCGCGACTTTTGACTCATGTGTACACACTAACATCCTAATGATCAATCATTTGTACCCAAGCATACTAGTGCCAATACTACACATTTCATTACTCTTTCACAATATTAATTCATAACACTTCCGTGCTTAGCACGTACTCACCTTGACTTACTGTCATGCACAAACTACATTTCCATGCCTAGCATGTACTCACCATGATCCTCGGATCATGAAACCACCTCATAATATCATTTCACATGTCAACACCACATGTACATCATTAACAACCATATCACACTATATTTTACACAGGTGTATAACCATATCATATCTATCATCAACATGCATATAACAATACATCAAACATGCCCCAACATACATGTATACAACATATACATAATCAACACCATCCCAATTTAATACGAGGCATATACAACCATTCAAAAGTGCAACCAAAGTCTCTAATCAAAGCTTGGGATCAGGCTACCACTCCAATCCCAACTCTAGGTGGGTTTATCAAGCCCATCCTAGGTTCACATGCTTGAACCAAATACTCAAAACCATTTTGAAAATATTTAACCACTCACATAAGCTTCCAAGCTCCAAGCCAAGCAAGCAACCTCCCTCAAATTTCCGGATTTCTTCCCGAAGCTTCCCCAACACAAATTCTCGCTTCTTAACAACCTCAAACACATTTCAAACAATTTCAAATCAGCCCAACATCATAAGACCAACCCGGAATACAATTCAATCACAATTTACAATGTTGCAAGCCGTGACCAAACCCCATACTTTGCAATTTCGGACAGCCCACATACCCCTTCCAAAATCCATGTTTCCAACACCCATTGCACCCACAAATGATCCCAAATCAACCCCTAACCATAGCACTACCATTGGGCTATCAATTCCCACCTAAAACAACCCCCAAAACTCACCCAAAACCCTCCAAAAACCCCATTTTTACCCAAATTCGGGAATCATGTTAAAACACTTTAAAATTCACTTATGTTGGACCTTAAGAGTTGCAAACAACTTATCTAACAATAATAAATCGATAGCTTAAGTTAAAGACCATAAAGCTTTCATTTTTAAACAAAACCCTAAAACTTCCAATTTCAAAATCATGAACAATAATGAGAAATATTGGTACCAACATGGAGAGGAAGACAAGACTAAGTCAAAAACACAATTACCTTTTAAAAAGCTCCAAAGATGAAGTTGAAAGAGTTGAAATGGTGAAAAGGGGAGGGAGAGGGCTTCCATGTCTTCAAAATGAAAAAGGAGATAAAGAAGATGAAGACAAGGCTTATTTTAACATAAAGGGAGTTTTAAATTTGAAGGCTCTCATAATTACCATCTTGCCATTAATGAGATGGCAAGTCCTCCTTTATCATAAAATCCATGGGATTTAATTCCCAAAACAATTTTGATCCAACATAGAATTTTTGATTCGAGTATCTAAAGCTCAAAATAATATTTTGTTATTTGAAATTTTAAAACCGAAACACGAAATAATATTTTAATATTATTTTCTCCCGGCCCCCAAACCCGGGTGTTACATGAATTTAAAAAATACTTGCTGGAACTTTATTTGGACTAACTTAATCCCTCCCAAGTGTCAACATTCACTTGAAAAGTAGCTTATGGGCGTTTTCCAACGAGATTAAATCTTCAGATTCGTGGAATCACTCAAATTTAATCAGTGTTTTGCCCCTTGTGTGATGAAGGCCCTGAAACAATAGACCATTTATTATGTAAGTGTTCTATTACATGGACTGTCTGGCAGAGATGGCTATCCTTGTGAAACATACACTGTGTTATACCTGAAACAGTGAAGGATTTGATAAAACTCTAGATAAGTATAGTTCCTACCAACTTACACGACTCTGTGTGGAAGCTCAGTTTCTTTGCTTTCATGTGGTCTTATTGGTTATTCAGAAATGATATAATTTTCAACAAGATTAAGTTGGACAAGAACCATCTATTTGATTTGTGTACACTTCGTCTGGTTTGGTGGTGTATAGGGAATTGGCCGGGGACAAGCAACTCAGTGTGTGAACTAGCTAATTGCCCTTAAAACTTCAGTAACGTCACGGACTCACGTGTAGAATTTTGCAGCTAACAAAGCTAACCTGGATTTCTCCTATAATGTGAGAACTGAAATTTAACACTGATAGAGCGGTAAATGGAAGCTATGACGAAGCAGGCACCGGTGGTTGTTTGCATAACGACAAGTCGCAATGTCTAGCTATCTTCTCAAAATCAGTTGGAACCATGGATCCTACTTCGACGAAAATCTTGGCAATAAAAGAAGCAGTGTTGACATTCAAAAAATTTAGGTGGGTTAACAGCCACAAATTACTTATCGAAACAGATAGCAAGCTTTCGGTTGATTGGATGTCCAACCCTCAAACAACCCCTTCGGCATTTAGAGACTTAATTAGCTCGTGTTTGGCGGTGTGTAAAGGCCTCAATTGGAAATTACCCCATATTCCTAGGGAGTGCAATACTTGCGCCGACAACCTAGCAAAAAGAGGAATCAACAGACCAAAAAATTATAGTGAGGTAATACACCATTAATAACAGCTTGTCCATCTGTTATATATCAGTTTTGTAAAGTAACAATGTGGTTTGTGGTCGAGTCTTAATCCTATAAGATTTGGTCTGTAAAATATTGATCTGTTTGCACTCTTTTCCTTCCAATTTAAGTTTAGAGAGATTTTTTCATGAGGCACATATCCATGTTCGATTTATTTATCTTGACAATAAATTCCTCTTTTAAAAAAATTGTAACAAAAATTGTCGAAGTCAAATTACATATCAGAATCAAAGTCAGAGATGAAAAGATAGATTGATCCTAAATTAAATGAAAATTGTGTAAGAATTGATTTTTCCAAATGATTTAGTCGATCAATACAATCAGTTCATTTAATTATGTTTTGCGTTGGACTGTAGTTTGGTGGGCTTGATTTTATACATTATTAATGTATTTAAATAATTACAGGAATGGTTGTCGCAGAATTTATCTGGAAAGGGTAATTTTGCTACTCAACCAAAGAAGTGGATTGGGTTATACGTGGTGATTCTTTGGATGTTGTGGAAGTATCAATGTAGTACGGTGATGAATTCGAACTATTCTTTCCGGGGGGGATTTTCTACAATGCTATTGCAACCTTGCGGCTGAGTTTGCTGGTGATACTAGGATTCAAGCAAATGTTGCAGCCGGCGCTCAAATACATGTCATAAAGTTGAAGAAACCGCTGACGGGCTGGGTGAAGGCTAATTCGGACGGGGCTGTTCGAACAGATGACGGAGTAGCCGCTGCTAGAGGTGTTTTACGAGATGAAAATGGAAATTGGATCTATGGTTTCTCTCAAACATCGGTATTTGTTCAGTTCTTATGGCCGAGTTATGGGCGGCTCATGATGTATTACAAATGGCTTGGCATTTAGGCTATAAATTGGTTATCTTAGAACTTGATAGCATGAAGGCTATTCGTATTATGAACGATCAATCAGAGGCTTTACCTGGGTGCTCCATCGTGGCAACGATAAGGTCATTGATGCAGCGGGATTGATATGTGATGGTGGGGCATATTTCAAGAGTGAGTAACTTGGTTGCGGATAAGTTAGCCACGATAAGAAGAGGAATGCAGCTGGGGACGACAGACTACTGAACCGCACCTACTGTTGTTGTGAAAATCCTAGAGAGTGATGCGATAAATGGCTGACAATTTTTGTGGTTATTTGGTTGACAACCTTTGTGGCTATTTGATTTGTGTTTGTGTCGATTTGGTGGGGTGTAGGTATTTGTCCAAGGCATTCAGGGCTTGTGTGGCTTGTGATTTTTGGGCATGGCTTTTATGGCTTGTTTGTGTATAACTATCCTCATTTGCACTCTTTTTCCTCCATTTAAGTTAGGAAGGTTTTTAATGAGGCAAATGAGGATAGTTAGGTTGTTTTCACATTCAATAAAAATGTAATTAAATAATTAAAATTGGTATACCGTATATGTTAAGTTTTAAGGTGCTCGATTCCTTCAACTGTTCTTGCTCCCTAAGTTGTGAAGAAGTGGAATTTTGGGTTGATGTGGTGTGAAAGCTAAAAAGATAAATGACACAATGATTTATAGTGGTTCAACCTTCTAACCAAGGTCTACATCCACTACCTTAGCTTCCCACTAAGGATTTCCAATCAATCCACTATTGATTTGTCCCATTTTCTAGACTTAGGAGGAAACCCTTATATACCGATCAAGCTTTCTACCCAAAGCCTTGATCAAACCCTCTTTACAAGAAAAAAATATAAGCAAACACAAATCCCTCTAATAGGTGTTTGTTTGCACAAATTAGCTCTTACCCAAAACCTAAAACACTTGATCAAATTTAACAATTTTGGCTCACTAATGTTTGTCTATACAAAAAAATGACAATTTAAGTACAAAGACAATTATTGATCATTTGTTGATTGACAATTGAAGCATTTTCCATTACTTGATGCTTAAAGGTCCCTTTTATACTCCTCTTTGAGTTTGTAGCCGTTACTAGCCGTTGAGGATGAATTGGAGCCGTTGGAGACATAATTTCCCACCATAAATGCAGTTTTGTAGCTACCCGTATTGAAACGCTCGAACCCGTTTCGATACGCTCTTCAAGTAGAAAGAGCCGTTGCAACACCTGTAACACTCGGGGTTTGGGGTCGGTTGAAAATAATATTAAAATAATGTTTTGGGGTTTCCCTTTTCGTTTTAAAAATTCATTTAATATGTTGGATCCAATTTTAATTTGAAACCCCAAATTCCATGGATTTTGGAATAGTGGAAGATGGCCATCTCATTAATGGCATTCTTGTAAATAATTGGTCTTGAGAAATAAAAACCCATTTTTATTTTAAAAGAGCCTTTTCATCATATTCTTCCCTCTTCCCTTTCCAATTCCCACGACAAAAACTCAATTTCCCCTTGAGTTACTATTCCATCATCCTTCTTGCTTGTTGTTGGAGATTTTTTAAAGGTAAACCCATTTTTGACTTGTCCTTACCATTCTCTACAAGCTCATACCTTTATTTTCATGAAAGCTCATGGTTTTTATATTTTGAGTTTTTAAGTTTTGAAGATAAAAATCCAAACTTTGATAATATTTAGATGAGTTTTTGATTTAATGTTGTTAGATAAGTTAAAAGCATCTTATAAGGTCCAACATACTCGATTTTTACAAGGTTTTATGATGATTCCCGAAATTGGGTTTTAGGGAGGTTTTAGAGAGTTTAAATGTTGAGTTTTGGGGGTGTTTGATGTGGGAAATTGTTGGCTGGTGGTTAGTTGATACATAAGGGTTGTTTTGGAAGCTTTTGAGAGTATTATAAGTGTTGAAATCAATGGTTTTTGGCTGTGCTTAAGGGCTGCTCGAGAATGAGGATTTTGGGGTTGTCTTTAGTTTGAAATCATGTGTTTTGTGCTTGGTTTGTGTTCCGGGTTGCTACATTGATTTGTGGACTGATTTGTAGTTGTTTTATTTGTGTTGGGACGGTTAGAAGCAAGGAATTGTGTTGGTGAAGCCTCGGGAATGAATCCGAAACCGTTGGGAGCTTGATCGGCTAGTGTGGTTGAGCTTGAAAAGTCGGTGAGTGGTTAATGTTTTCAACATGGTTTAAATTGGTTTTCGAACGATGGTTCAAGCATGTGGACTAGGTTGGGCTTGGTAGACCCACCTAGAGTTGGGATTAGATTGGTAGTCTAATCACAAGCTTTAGATAGAGACTTTGGTTGAACTTTAAATGTTGAGTATGCCTTATGTTTAATTGTGATTATGGTGGTTATGTATATTGTGTTATACATGTGTGTTGAGGCATGGTATTGATGCATTGTTATATGCATGTGGTTTGTGCATGACGGTAAGTCATGGTGAGTACGTGTTAAGCACGAAATTTGATATGAAATGATGTTGTGAAAGGTTATGAAATGTTTTAGTATTGGCACTAGTATGCTTGGGCACAATGATCGATCATTAGGATGTTTAGTGTGCACACGAGAGTCAAAATGCGTGTGTGGTCTTGGTGATGGTAGTCATCAAGATGGAGTACGGGTTCGCCCATAAATCTTCATATATATGTTAGTCGGTGATGAGTGGAATCCCATCGACGGGGCGTGATGATGAGTGGAATCCCCTCCGCGTGAAACGGTGATGAGTGTAATCCCACCGTAAGGTAATTGTTATGGTTGGATGTGAGTTCAAACGGTTATCCGCGTATTCGGGTCATAGCTAGGTGCCAATACGGATTATGGAATGTGTTTGATAATATATTGATATATGTATTTCCATGTGTTGAGCTTATGAGTTGTTGAGCATGGCATGATATTGATATTGTCTTCATGCATTATTGATACTTTGACTCATGCGGTTCGAAGGTAAGATCATGCATTCTACCTTGGTTGTATGCTTGTGCGTGGACCCTGCATTGTCGAGGTTTGTTTTATGAGCTTACCCTCACTAAGCTTTACGCTTACGCTCTCTTTTGTTCGACAATGCAGATCCGTAGTTCATGGGTTGCTTGTGCAAGGATAGGGCCTCCAAGTGTGCTAGTTGGGCTTTTGAGTCTATCAAGTATGGATTTTATGTTATGAGAATGTAATAGTCAAGCAATGGGATTCGAGCTTTTGATGTATGTTGATGTTATGTGTTAGGAGCATGTTTAGACTCCTATGTTTTATGGATGTTTTGCTTAAGGCTTGCTTATGCTTAGTATGCTTGCCTTGTGCCCTTTTATGAATGCTCTTATGTATGCTCTTGTTTAAGGCATGAATCTTGAATGCTATGTATGCTCTTTTGCTGAGTTGATGCTTCTTATCAATGTATGGCTTTTATATGCATGTTGGGTGTTAAGCATGCTTGTATAGGGTGCCTTGTATCTATGGTTAATGTATGTTTGGTTGTGGGAGGTTTAGTTGGTGTTTTGGGGCAACCTTGTGTCATAAACCAGCTAAAACCTGTCTGTTCGCAACAGGTGTATCGAAACGGTTGGTCTCGTTTCGATACGGTTCCCTTTTTTCAGGCCAGGCGTTTCGATACGCAAAGGGCGCGTTTCGATACGATTTTGCTACTGGAAATATGAGATTTTGACGAGAAATTGAGAGTATCAAAACAGTCCTAGGCATTTCGGAACGATCTTCGTAGCGTTGATCACGAGAAGTTGACCGTTAAGGGCGTATCGATACGGTCCACACCCATTTCGATATAGTCTCCTCGGGTTGACTTTGGCCAGTTGACCTAGTCAAGGCGTATCGATACACCATCTGGGCATTTCGATACGGCCTGTAGTTTAAGTTTAAAATGGGCTGTTTTTGGTTGGCTGTTTGCTCGTTCGCCTCTCTTGTTGCTTCCGTTGTTACCTTTTTAACATAGGACATAATAATGCATCTAGATAAAATAATAATAAATGAAAAGTTTTCTCGGGTTGTTAACCGAAGTGGAGCCTTAACGAGTTTCACCTCGGTTATCCTCGTGTAGCCCACTCATCCCGGTCAAGCGTCTTGACCGGGACGATGGGGTTACACTTGTTGGTATCAGAGCCTGAGGTTTCAGAGACCTCGGGTAGGTAAGTGAGGTAAGTTAAATTCTTGTATTGCAATTGCACGGTGTTTGCTTGCCATGTAAGCATGTTTGCTTGTTTATCAAGTATGCTTTGATGTATACTTGTTTGATCGTGTGTGTATGTTGTCTGAAGCATGTTGTGTAGAGTCACATTGCTTCTATTATATCAGAAAAAGGATTTTTAAGTGAGGGAACATACTTGAGCCACTTGGACCCTTGCCCTTGCTAACCCTATCTTGTATGTTTTTGTTGTTGTGGTTGTAGTTGTTATCTGTGAGCGCTTATGTTGAGGCCTAGAGGTAGACCGGGGTTGGTTCGTTAAGAACCTCGTGTTGCGACTCCTGTTAATGAGCCGGTGGCTGGAGTAGAGACTCCTGTGGAAGAGCCTGCTGTTTCCTCCACCACCACCACCTCCTCAGCCTGAAGTGGGAGGCGAGGCTGGAGCTGAGGGAGCGGGACCTCAGGTTGGTCAGGGTGGCCAAGGTCCTGCGGGGATAGATATGGCTCCGCTAGTTCAAGCTATAGCGGGAGCGTTTCAGGCTGCAGTTGCCGGAGCTCAGGCTGCAGCTCAGCCGAGAGGTGATGATGCTAACTTACCTTTAGAGAGGCTTCGTAGCCTAGGGGCTGTTGAGTTCAGGGGATCTACACTGGAGAGATCAGAGTTGTGGTTGAAGAAGACAGTCTGTATCTTAGCTCAGATGGGATGTGTTGGAGCTCGTAAGTTGGGCTGTGTGGTTTCGTTACTTTAGGGTGATGCCTACACCTGGTGGGTCACCATTACTACCGGTGTGCCTGAGGCCGAGATTAGTTGGAACTTCTTTGAGAATGCTTTCAGGAAGAGGTATTTGGGGCCGAGATATTTGGATAAGAAGAAGCGGGAGTTCATGGCTCTTGTCCAGGGAGATGCATCAGTGACAGATTTTGAGATCCGTTTTGTCCGTCTGAGTCAGTATGCTCCGGAGTTGGTTCCTACTGAGAGGGACCGTTGTGATCGGTTCAGATATGGACTTCATGAGGAAGTTAAGAGGTACACCTTAGCTTCAGATTATTCTGATTTTGATGTCTTGGTCGCTATGGCCAAGGACATCGAGCATAGCTTGGGGCTGACCAAGCGTTCGGGAGGATCTAGTTCGGGGAAGAGGCACAACAACTTTGATCGTGGTGATGCCAAGAGGCATCAGGGTGGTGGACATCAGTTTGACCATAGTCGTGGCGGTGGCCACCATGGTAGAGGCCATCAGGGCCATAGAGCTGGAGGGCATTTGCCCGAGTGTACTCGTTGTGGGAGACAACATTCAGGAGAGTGTTGGGGTAACTATCATGCTTGCTGGAACTGTGGATCGAGAGACCACTTCAGGAGAGAGTGTCTGCATCAGGCGGCACAGGCACCGAACCTAGCTCAGGCTTCTGCGAGAGCGATTGATTTTCAGAGAGGCCATGGGCGCGATCGTGGTTACTTCCAGCCGAGGGCTGATGCACCTAGGATAGAGGAATCTTGCCCATGTAGTGGCAGTCCAGCCAGAGGCTGGTGGACCAGCTAGAGTCTACGCACAGAGAGAGGCAGGGAATGACATAGATGTGATAGCATGTAATTTTAAGTTAGAGTCCATGTCTTTGCTTTCCTTAGTTGACTCAGGTTCCACGCATTCTTACATTTTGAGTGAGCATGCAAAGAAGTTAGACATACCTGTTGAGATCTTAGATGTAGGGATGCATGTGACTAGTTCCTTTGGTGAGACATTTGTAGTTAGACGAATGTATAGGAGGTGTCCGCTGAAGATTCAGGGTCATGTGTTTCCTGTTGATATGATGGAGCTTCCGTTCTACGGGTTTGATATTATTTTTGGTATGGATTGGTTGGTTAAGCACAAAGCTAGTGTAGATTTTGAGACAAAGAGAATTTTGTTGAAGCTTTCCGATGACTATGAGGTAGTAGTAGTAGGCGAGAACGTTAAGTTCTTGTCGAATGTTGTGTCAACTTTAGAGGCTCATAGGTTGATGGATTCCGGTTGTGGGGCTTATTTAGCGTATGTGATGAATTCGAATATGAGTGAGGTTAGACCGAAAGATATCAGAACGGTTTGTGATTATCCGGATGTGTTTCCAGAAGAGTTACCAGGTTTGCCTCCTGACAGAGATATAGAGTTTGTGATTGAGACTATTTCAGGGTCTACTCCAGTTTCTATTGCTCCGTACCGTATGACTCCGAAAGAGTTGAAGAGTTAGATTCATGAGTTGTTAGACCGTGGTTTTATTAGGCCTAGTAGTTCGCCTTGGGGTGCTCCCGTGTTGTTTGTGAAGAAGAAGGATGGCGGTATGAGAATGTGTATTGACTACAGGCAGTTGAACCAGTTGACAGTAAAGAACAAATATCCGTTGCCTCGTATAGATGACTTGTTTGATCAGTTGAAAGGTTCCTTAGTGTTTTTGAAGATAGACTTGAGATCAGGGTACTATCAGTTGAAAGTAAAAGAATGTGATGTTTCGAAGACAACTTTTAGGACTAGATACGGTTATTATGAGTTCCTTGTGATGCCGTTTGGGCTCACAAATGCACTAACAGCTTTCATGGATATGATGAACAGAGTTTTCCGAAACTATCTAGACCGATTTGTAGTTGTTTTCATAGATGACATCCTTGTGTACTCGAGATCAGAAGAAGAACATGATAAGCATTTGAGACTTGTTTTGCAGAGATTGATGAGTAATCAGTTGTATGCTAAGCTTAGTAAATGTGAGTTCTAGATTCGAGAGGTTGTGTTTCTTGGCCATGTGGTATCAGCTGAAGGTATCCATGTTGATCCGACGAAGATTGAAGCTATTGTTGAGTGGAAACAACCTAAGTCAGTGACTGAGATTAGGAGTTTCCTAGCATTAGCCGGTTACTATAGGAGATTCGTTGATGGTTTCTCTAGAGTAGCTGCTCCGTTGACTAAATTGTTGCAAAAAGGAGTGAAGTTTGAGTGGTCGGATGCGAGACAGAAGGCTTTAAAGAAATTGAAAGAGACTTTGACGAATGCTCCAGTGATAGTACAACCAGTTTCAGGGAAAGAGTTCGTGATCTATAGTGATGCTTCCTACGTAGGTTTAGGTTGTGTTCTGATGCAAGAAAGAAGAGTTGTTGCCTATGCTTCGAGACAGTTGAAGGTGCACGAGAAGAACTATCCTACGCACGACATTGAGTTAGCAGCAGTTGTGTTCGCGTTGAAGATTTGGTGTCACTACTTGTATGGTGAGAAGTGCACAGTTTACACTGATCATAAAAGCTTGAAGTATTTGATGACTCGGAGAGAGTTGAACTTGAGACAGAGAAGATGACTTGAACTGTTGAAATACTATGATTTGACTATCGAGTACCATCCGGGTAAGGCAAATGTAGTAGCCGATGCGTTGAGCAGAAAAATTGCAGTTGAGTTGCGAGCTATGTTTGCTAGGTTGAGTGTATCAGATGATGGTGGTTTGATTATGGAGTTGCAAGTGAAGCCTTCATTGATTCAGATGATCAGAGAGAAACAGTTGCAAGATGTATCACTAGTTTCGTATGTTCAGGACATTGCCGAAGGTAGACCGACCGAGTATAGTTTCAGTGATGAGAATGTGTTGTGTTTCAGAGACAGAGTTGTATTACCTGAAGATGTTGAGTTGAGACGTGTGATTCTGAGTGAAGCACATTGTAACCCCCTCGTCCCGGTCTGGTCGACTCACTGGTCCGAGTAGGCTACACGGGGAAAACCGATGTGAAACCCATTAAGGTCCCACCTTGGTTAGCAAACCTAGAAAATTTCTTTTAACCTTATCTTGTCTATAGGCACTATTATGTCCTATGTGAAACACGACATCGGAAACATCATGAAATAAAAGCAACCAATCCCAAAACAACACTTTAAAACAACCCATTTTTCTTTTTAAAACATGTCGTATCGATACACCTGCAGAGGGTATCGATACGCCTTGACCAGGTCAACTGCCCCAAGTCAAACCAGTGAGACCGTATCGATACAGCCCTTGGGCGTACCGATACACCCTCCTCGATCAACATCTCACGGTCAACGATATTAGATCGTACCGATACACCTAGAGCCCGTACCGATATGCCAAAATCTCGTCGAAGTATCAGATTTCCATTGAAGTTTTGGCGTATCGATACACCCCCGCGTACCGTTACAATAAGCCAAATTTGAGTCCCAAAGTGTAGGACCGTATCGATACGACCCTTGGGCGTATCGATACTCCCTGTACTCAAATACCCAAATTTGTAGCAAAACGCCTTAAGGCTCGACTCTAGTTGCGATTTACGACTCCCCTAGCCACAAACAACATACATACAACCTTTGACAACCAAGATAACAACATACAAGACATTCAAAACTAACAAGGATCATACATCTAAAGGATTCATACATTTACCATTAGGAGGACATACTCTGCATTCAAGATTCATGCCTTAGAAACAAAACATACATGCATTCATAACATGCAACATAAACAAGGTTTACAATTCAAACAAGGCATCCAAAAGCCAAACCAACATCAACATACATCAAAGCTCAAATCAACAACATCTATCCCGTTGCTTGACTATTACACCTTATAACTTAAAAGTCCATACTTGAAA
This sequence comes from Hibiscus tridactylites, assembly GCA_958450335.1. Classification (NCBI taxonomy): domain Eukaryota; kingdom Viridiplantae; phylum Streptophyta; class Magnoliopsida; order Malvales; family Malvaceae; genus Hibiscus; species Hibiscus tridactylites. Next base: position 39,369,937 of record OY288267.1, on the reverse strand, counting down.
GCTAAGATAGCTCCATAAGCACACTTGGAGGCCCTTCCTTGCCCTCGCCACTGAAAAGCTACTAATCTGCATTGTCGAACAAAAAGGAGCGTAAGCATAAAAGCTTAGTGAGGGTAAGCTCATAAAACAAACCTCGACAATGCAAGGTCCAAGCACGAGTAACAACCAAGGTAGAATGCATGATCTTACCTCCGATCCACAAGGGCCAAAATATACATGATGCATGAACATATAATCAACATTATGCCTTGCTCAACTACTCATAAGCTCAACACACGAAGATACATATATCAAAGTATTAACAACCACATATATCAATCCATATTGGCACCTAGTTATGACTCGAATACGCGGATAACCGTTGGAACTTACATCCAACCACAACCATTACTTTATGGTGGGATTACACTCATCACCGTTTCTCGCGGAGGGGATTCCACTCATCCTCACGCCCCGTCGATGGGATTCCACTCATCACCGACTAATATATATATGAAGATTTCCGGGCGAACCCGTACTCCATCTTGATGACCACCGTCACCAAGACCAAGCGCGCATTTGACTCTCGTGTGCACACTAAACATCCTAATGACCGATCATTGTACCCAAGCATACTAGTGCCAATGTTAAACACAATCCATAACCTTTCACAATATCATTTCATATCAACTTTCGTGCTTAGCACGTACACACCATGATCACCATCATGCACAATTCACAATCCAAACCACATGCATAACAATTAAGGGTGGGCAAGACCGGGTACCCGGCCAATTTGTCTAGAATTGGTCCGGTCCCGGTAACCACCAGTTCCTGAAAATTAGAACCAGTCCCGGTCCCGGTTAGACCGGGTCCAAGATTTTAGGAACCGGTCCCGGTACTAGTGGGAACCCGTACCAATACCGGGTACCCGGTCAATTAGTCTATTATTAATAAAATTTGAGCAACAGGAGAAAAAATTCCAACCATCAATAATAATATTAAATAAAAAAGTCAGAATATTGTAGGCTTGAAGGTTGAAGTCTTAAAACGAGGCATACTCATAATATTCATACACAAAGAGAAATAAAGGAGCGCCTTCACTTGCTTTCAACCTTTTCAACGCCATTCGGTACCAGACCAGTACCGGATACCTGGTACAAGTCCCGGTCCCATTGGGTACCCACCGGGTACCGGGTCCAAAAAAACAGGATCCAGTCCCGGTCCCGGTTGCAATCGGGACCTAAATTTTGGATCCAGTCCCGGTCCCACCAGAACCAATACAGGGCAAAAATCCACCGGGTCCGACCGGGTCTGGGACCGGGACCGGGTAATCGGGTTTTTTGCCCACCCCTAATAACAATGCATCAAACCATGCCTCAACAACATGTATAACACAATATACATAACTACCATAAACACAAATAAATAAGAGGAATAACCAAGCAATTAGGAGTTCAACCAAAAATTTCCTAAACTAAGCTTGAGATTAGGCTACCACTCTAATCTCAACTCTAGGTGGGTTTACCAAGCCCAACCTAGGTCAACATGCTTGAACCAATATTTAAAAACCATTTAAAAACGATAACCACTCACCGACTATCCCAAGCTTAACCACACTAGCCGATAAGGCTCCCAACGGTTCCAGATTTGTTCTCGAGGCTTCACCAACACAAAATCTTGCTTCTAGTCATCTCAACACAATCAAAACAACCTCAACAGTTCACACATCAATTTAGCAAACCCGGAACACTAATCAAGCATAAAACACATGATTATAAAGCCAAGAACAACCCCAAAACTCCAAACCCGAGCAGCCCTCAAACTCAATCCAAAACTCATGATTTCCACCCTTTTTACACATTTAAATATTTCCAAAACGATCCCTAATCAACATACAACCAATAGCCCTCAATTTCCAACATTAAACACACCCAAAACCAACCTTAAAACCCTTCAAAAACCCCATTAAAACCCAAATCAGAAAATCATGGTAAAACACTTTAAAATTCATATATGTTGGGCCCCATGGTTCATAAACAACTTATCTATCAACATTAAACCAAAAGCTTTGTTAAAATCTCATAAAGTTACAACCTTTAGCAAAAACCTTGAAAAACCCAAAATGTGAAATACATAGCTTTAATGAAAACTAATGGTACCATAATGTAAAGGAAGACAAGACCAACTCAAAAACGAGATTACCTTTCGAAAAGCTCCAAAGATGAAGTTGTATGAGAATGAAATAGTGAAAATGGAGAAGAGAGCTCTCCTTGTCGTTAGTTTTGAAAATTGGAAGTGAGGAAGAAGATGAGCACATGTCTTCATCTTTGTTTTTGTTTTATTTTTATTCACCAAAAATCATAATTACAATTATGCCATTAATGAATGGCTAAAACTCTCATCTCCTAAAGTCCATGGATTTTGGACTTAGAAGATAGGCCCAACATAGACTTTAATTATTTTGCAAACCCGAAGCCCATGAAAACTATTTTCTTTTTTAATTATAAAACTGAAACTCGAACCATTATTTTATTATTATTTTCACCCAACCCCCAAACCTGGGTGTTACAACTCTTCCCCACTTAAGGAAATTTCATCCCCGAAATTTATCGGACATGAAGAGCCACGAAAACTGCCCCTCCACACTTTCCTTCCTTTCTTACCACAACATTCTAACCAGCTCGATAGACTTACCACACAACATTAACTATCTGATGCTAAGATCTCAACGGGTCCTTCATTGCATGTCAATTTTAAACTCAACTCAATCTCTTCAACAAACATAGCATGGGACAGATCTGACTCACATTCCTGAATCATAGATACACAAGACACATTACGAACCACTTTCTAACTCTGGTGGTAATCGCAACAAATAAACAACAGAACTATCCCAATTCACAATCTCATACGGCACCGTTTGCATACTTGACCCATAACTGCGACCATACCAGTCATCAACAGCAGATGTTACCCTCTCGTACCTATCTGACTCCAATAGGTAACCAAGCACTATGCAGACGTCTTCAAAAATCTAGTTGAAATCTCGAATCTCTATCGGTCACTATCAATTTCAAAACACTGTACAACTCACACTCTTGATAAGGCACGTCTCTGTCATTTTATACAAGGTACAAGTAACGTGAACATGTATAAAATGAGCACACTCGATGCAACTATCATCGTTTACTCAGCTAAATTCTCTCGGAGGAAATCAAAGGCGAATTAGACACAAGGTCCCTCAAATCTATTACCCACTTTCATTAGGAATCTTCCGCTGCTGTAACAATCTAGGAGAAAACTGATGCTCGGCCTTGACACGCTGGCAAATTATACACCTACTCTCATACTGAACCACATCATCCATCAACTCAATCCAGAAGTACTCATCTTCAACCTACAATAAGTCTTCCTACTACTCAGATACAATACAATGAACTGTCGTGTACTTCGGCCAAAACAATACGTCTCAGAACACTATGTCATTCAGCACAACTATTCTGTCTCTGAAATGCAGAACTCTATCATCTCTGAAACTGTATTATGAAGGTCTTCCTTTTGCTATGTCTTGCACGAGAGGTGCCAAGAACCTGTCTTGCAACTGTTTCTCTTTAAGCATCTGACTCAATGTAGGTTTAACCCGAAACTCGGCCATAGAGCCACTATCATTTGATAAACTGAATCCGGAAAATATAGCTCAGCAAAAACAACTCGAAGCATCGGTTACTACGTTCACTCTCTTCGGATGGTACTCAATCTTGAGATTACGGTTTTCAAGTAGTTCTAACAACTTATGCTGTTCAAGTTTCAACCCTTCCTAAGTCGTCAAATATTTCAAGTTCTGATGATATGTGTATATTGTGCACTTCTTACTATACATGCTTTGTCTCTAAGTCTTCGAAGCAAATACAATTGCAGTTAACTCTATGCCTCGCACTGGATAATTCTTCTCATGTACTTCCTACTGCCTCGACGAATAGGCCACAAATCTTTTGTCTCGCATAAGCACACAACCTAACCATACATGTAACGCATTACTATGGTTCACAAATTCTTTCTCTGACATTGGCTGGATCAGGGTCGAAGCTCTCATCAAAGTTTCTTTCGGTTTCTCAAGGGCTCGTTGTCTTGCATCTGACCACACAAACTGAACATTCTTCTGTAGCAACCTGTCAAAGGAGCAGCTATCTTCGAAAGACCATTTACAAACCTCCGAAAGTAACAATGTTAGACCTAGGAACTATAGATACCTGTCGCAGTCTTCGGTTTCTTCCAACTCACATCTTCTTCTGCCTACTTAAGATTTACTCTAATACACTCAGCTGATCTACATGTCCTAGGAGAACATCTTCCTTGACTCGAAGTTCACGTTTGCTCGACTTGGCATACAACTGATTCTCTAATAGGATCTACAACACTAACTCCAAAGCTTGTCATGATCTTTCTCGACATGTGAATATACCCATGTATCGTCTATGAGAACTACTACAAACTGATCAAGGAGCTCAAGAAATATTCTGCTCGACATCTCTATAAAAGTGGCTGACACAGTAGTTAAACAAAACGGCATAACCTAGAACTCAAAGTGATGACATCTTGCCCCGAAAGCTGTCTTCGGTACATCAACCTCTCTCACTTTCAACTGGTAGTAATCAGATCTCAAATTAATCTTCGAAAGGCTGGAGCACACCCCAACTGATCAACAAACCACTGATGCTCGGAAACGGATACTAATTACTCACTGTCAATTGTTTCAACTGTTTGTAATCTAAACACATTCTCATATTGCCATCTCTCTTCTTCACAAATTGCACTGTCATGCTCTAAGATGATGTACTAGGCCTAATGAATCTACGTTCTAACAAATCTCGTAGTTGATTCTTCAACACTCTCAATTCTTTCGGGAACTATAAGATACAGTGAAATCGAAACAGGAGCAAACTCGGAGACGGTATCAATAACAAACTATTTTTCCCTATCAAGAGACAAACCGGGCAATTCTTCCAAACACTTTTAGGAAAAACACAAACTATCCTAACATTCTGCGGTCAAACCCTCATTCAAAAATCGAATCCATCACATTTGCTAGGCAAGCCTGTCAACCAAACTCAATCAATCTTTGACCTCTAAAGCTGGATCAACATTTGATAAGAAGTTCACATTCTCACCCACTACTACAATCTCATAGTAATCTGTAACTTCAAGGCAACTCTCTCTTTGTCTCAAAGTATACCCTAGCTTTGTGTTCTACGAGCCAAACCATGCCAAATGTTACATCGAAATCGTAAAAAGTCAATTACTTCACATCTACTGGAAACACGTAACCCTGAACCATCAACAAACATCTTCCGCACATCTTTCTGACCACCACTATCTCCCCAAAAGGTCTAGTCACATGCGTCCCTACGTCTAAGATCTCAACATGTATATCAAATTTCTTTGCATGCTCACACAAAAGGACGAATCTGCAGAAATTGCAACTTCACATGTACACAGCTGATAGTTTTCGATTCTCTTGTTTTCAGGATGGTCCTTCAAACATAACCTAACTCTTCAAAACCGTTCTTAGAGCATCTTGAAACCTCAAAATTCAGTTCTGATCACACACAAACAATCATGCTGGAACTTGTTCTACAACATCGGTCCTGACGACTCCAAACATCCCACTACCAAACAATCTGGAGTTAGAGCTCAAGACTTCCTTCTCGGCTTAACTATATCGGAAGCGGCTTCATCTCTCCTTCTCGCTGGAAGACAACTCAGACGTACACTGACCCAATCACACAAATCGATTCCCACTCACGGATATTGACCGGCTGTCTTGTATTAAAACCGTAGGCCGAACCCCAACAATCACCAACTAACATTTCTGAGTTTTAGATTACTCACACGAGACCCTTACCTTGATCTCGCCAAAAGAACTAAGGTACTCATACCTACCTCTGACACTTCACCGGGCACATCCAAACTTTGCATGCTCGCTAACAATATACAGAAGTACATATTCAATATCAACCGGAGGGAACAAACTCAAAATTGTACCAAGGGCTTATCTACTATAACATCGATACCACTCTGAATCCCACTCATAGGTCTTCACTTCTTTTTACCAACCAATACCAGAATCGACCACATCGTTCCTTATCAACCGGAGCCAACCCACCTACACACGGACTCAAACAAACAAATTGTACCTCCACTCCGGTACAACCATACTTCCCTAACTATAGCGATGAACTCCTCCAACATCATCCACATTTTCAGAAACCACAGTTTCTACTTACCGATTCACGGCCCACGCCCTGGCCTCAAACTTACCAAAAAGTAATAAATCAACAACAACAACAAATTAACATACAAACTGGGTTAGCAAAGGAAAGGCTCCAAGTGGCTCGAGTATGATTCCCTCACTTAAAATCTCTTTTTTCAATGTAATATAAGCAATGTGACTCTACTCAACATGCTTCAAGCAACACATACACACGATCAAACAAACATACATCAAGTATACTTGATAAACAAGCAAACATGCTTACATGGCAAGCAAACACCGTGCACTTGCATTACAAGAATATAAACTTACCTCACTTACCTGCCCAAGGTCTAGGAAACCTTAGGCTCTGATACCAACAAATGTAACCCCCTCGTCCCGGTCTGGTCGACTGACCGGTCCGAGTAGGCTACACGAGGAAAACCGATGTGAAACCCGTTAAGGTCCCACCTCGGTTAGAAACCCTAGAAAATTTATTTTAACCTTATCTTGTGTATAGGCACTATTATGTCCTATGTGAAACACGACAGCGGAAACATCATGAAATAAAAGCAACCAATCTCAAAACAACACTTTAAAACAACCCATTTTTCTTTTTAGAGAAGGCTGTATTGATACACCTGCAGAGGGTATCGATACGCCTTAACCAGGTCAACTACCCCAAGTCAAACCAGTGAGACCGTATCGATATAGCCCTTGGGCGTACCAGTACGCCCTCCCCGGTCAACATCTCGCAGTCAACGATATTAGACCGTACTGATAAACCTAGAGCCCGTACCGATACGCCAAAATCTCGTCGAAGTATCAGATTTCCAGTGAGTTTTGGCGTATCGATACACCCTCACGTACCGATACGATAAGCCAAATTTGAATCCCAAAGTGTAGGACCGTATCGATACGTCCCTTAGGCGTATCGATACGCCCTGCACTGCAATACCCAAATTTGCAGCAAAACGACTTAAGACTCGACTCTAGATGCGATTTACGACTCCCCTAGCCACAAACAACATACATACAACCTTTGACAACCAAGATAACAACATACAAGACATTCAAAACGAACAAGGATCATGCATCTAAAGGATTCATACATTTACCATAAAGAGGACATACTTTGCATTCAAGATTCATGCCTTAGAAACAAAACATATAAGCATTCATAACATGCAACATAAACAAGGTTTACAATTCAAACAAGGCATCCAAAAGCCAAACCAACATCAACATACATCAAAGCTCAAATCAACAACACCTATCCCATTGCTTGACTATTACACCTTATAACTTAAAAGTCCATACTTGAAAGCTAAGTTAGCACCATAAGCACACTTGGAGGCCCTTCCTTGCCCTCGCCACCCACAAGCTGCTAATCTGCATTGTCGAACAAAAAGGAGTGTAAGCATAAAAGCTTAGTGAGGGTAAGCTCATAAAACAAACCTCGACAATGCAAGGTCCAAGCACGAGTAACAACCAAGGTAAAATGCATGATCTTACCTCCGATCCACAAGGGCCAAAATATACATGATGCATGAACATATAATCAACATTATGCCATACTCAACTACTCATAAGCTCAACACACGAAGATACATATATCAAAGTATTAACAACCACATATATCAATCTATATTGACACCTAGTTATGACTCGAATACGCGGATAACCGTTGGAACCTATATCCAACCACAACCATTACCTTACGGTGGGATTACACTCATCACCTTTTCTCGCGGAGGGGATTACACTCATCCTCACACCCCGTCGATGGGATTCCACTCATCACCGACTAATATATATATATATGAAGATTTATGGGAGAACATGTACTCTATCTTGATGACCACCGTCACCAAGACCACGCGCACATTTAACTCTCGTGTGCACACTAAACATCCTAATGATCGATCATTGTACCCAAGCATACTAGTGCCAATATTAAACACAATCCATAACCTTTCACAACATCATTTCATATCAACTTCCGTGCTTAGCACGTACTCACCATGATCACCATCATGCACAATTCACAGTCCAAACCACATGCATAACAATGCATCAAACCATGCCTCAACAACATGTATAACACAATATACATAACTACCATAAACACAAATAAACAAGAGGCATAACCAAGCAATTAGGAGTTTAACCAAAAGTTTCCTAAAGTAAGCTTGAGATTAGGCTACCACTCTAATCTCAACTCTAGGTGGGTTTACCAAGCCCAACCTAGGTCCACATGCTTGAACCAATATTTAAAAACCATTTAAAAAGGATAACCACTCACCGACTATCCCAAGCTCAACCACACTAGCCGATCAAGCTCCCAACGGTTCCAGATTTGTTCTCGAGGCTTCACCAACAAAAAATCTTGCTTCTAATCATCTCAACACAATCAAAACAACCTCAAATCAGTTCACACATCAATGTAGCAAACCCGGAACACTAATCAAGCATAAAACACATGATTATCAAGCCAAGAACAACCCCAAAACTCCAAACCCGAGCAGCCCTCAAACTCAATCCAAAACTCATGATTTCCACCCTTTTTACACGCTTAAATGTTTCCAAAATGACCCCTAACCAACATACAACCAATAACCCTCAATTTCCAACATTAAACACACCCAAAACCAACCTTAAAACCCTTCAAAAACCCCATTAAAACACAAATCCGAAAATCATGGTAAAACACTTTAAAATTCATATATGTTGGACCTCACGGTTCATAAACAACTTATCTATCAACATTAAACCAAAAGCTTTGTTAAAATCTCATAAAGTTACAACATTTTGCAAAAACCTTGAAAAACCCCAAATGTGAAATACATAGCTTTAATGAAAACTAATGGTACCATAATGTAAAGGAAGACAAGACCAACTCAAAAACGAGATTACCTTTCGAATAGCTCCAAAGATGAAGTTGTATGAGAATGAAATAGTGAAAATGGAGAAGAGAGCTCTCCTTGTCGTTAGTTTTGAAAATTTGAAGTGAGGAAGAAGATGAGCACATGTCTTCATCTTTGTTTTTGTTTTATTTTTATTCACCAAAAATCATAATTACAATTATGCCATTAATGAATGGCTAAAACTCTCATCTCCTAAAGTCCATGGATTTTGGACTTAGAAGATAGGCCCAACATAGACTTTAATTATTTTGCAAACCCGAAGCCCATGAAAACTATTTTCTTTTTTTAATTATAAAACGAGATTACCTTTCGAAAAGCTCCAAAGATGAAGTTGTATGAGAATGGAATAGTTAAAATGGAGAAGAGAGCTCTCCTTGTCGTCAGTTTTGAAAATTGGAGTCCTTTTTCTATGCATCTTGGCAGTACTAAGATGTACCGAGATTTGAAGAATGATTATTTTTGGGTTGGTTTTAAGAGATATGTAGCCGAGTATGTGAGCCGTTGCATGGTTTGTCAGAGAGTAAAGGCAGAACATCAGGTTCCTTCAGGTTTCTTACAGCCTTTGAAGATTCCAGAATGGAAATGGGAGAGAATCACTATGGACTTTGTGTCAGGATTACCATTTCTCCTTCGAAGAAGAATTCTGTTTGGGTGATAGTTGATAGATTCACTAAGTGTGCTCATTTCCTAGCAGTGAACACCACAGATTCTTTAGACAAGTTGGAGAATTTGTACATTCGCGAGATTGTGAGACTTCATGGAGTTCCAAAGTCTATTGTTTCAGACAGAGATCCGAGATTCACAACGAGGTTCTGGAGTTGTTTGCATAGTGCCCTAGGTAGCCGTTTGCATTTCAGTACTTCTTATCATCCGCAGTCAGGTGGACAATCAGAGCGAGTGATACAAATTTTAGAGGATATGCTTCGTTGTTGTGTGATTGACTTCTAGGGTTCTTGGGAGATGCATTTACCCTTAGTTGAGTGTGCTTACAACAACAGTTACCAGGCTATTATACAGATGGATCCTTATAAGGCTTTGTATGGTAGACGATGTAGGACTCCGATCTGTTGGGCTGAAACGGGTCAGAAATTGTTACCTATGCCGGATTTGCTTAAAGGGACTACTGAAAAAGTGAAGTTGATCTGTGACCGTTTGAAAGCAGCTTCCGATCGTTAGAAATCTTACGCAGATTTGAAGAGAAAAGAGATTGAGTTCTCAGTGGGTGAGAAAGTGTTTCTGAAAGTATATCCGTGGAAGAAGGTAATGCGATTAGGCCAGAAAGGCAAGTTGAGTCTGAGGTTTATTTGTCCGTATGAGATAGTTGAGCGAATTGGGCCAGTAGCTTACCGTTTGAGATTGCCTTCAGAGTTAGAGAAGATCCACAATGTCTACCATGTGTCGATGCTTAGGAGATATAGATCAGATCCGTCTCATGTTATGCCCGTCGAGGAGATAGAACTGAATCCGGATTTGTCTTACAATGAAGAACCAGACGAGATACTTGCTTATGATAGCAAGGTGTTGCGTGGCAAGACCATAGAGTTGGTCAAGGTGTTGTGGAGACATAGAGGTGGGGAAGAGGCCACGTGGGAGAGGAAAACTGATATGCTTGAGCAATTTCCGTATCTGTTTCCGTCAGGTAATTTCAGGGACGAAATCTCTTAAGTGGGGGAGAGTTGTAACACCGGGGTTTGAGGGTCGGGTGAAAATAATATTAAAATAATGTTTTGGGTTTTCCCTTTTCGTTTTAAAAATTCATTTAATATGTTGGATACAATTTTAATTTGAAACCCAAAATTCCATGGATTTTGGAATAGTAGAAGATAGCCATCTCATTAATGGAATTCTTGTAAATAATTGGTCTTGAGGAATAAAAACCCATTTTTATTTTAAAAGAGCCTTTTCATCATCTTCTTCCCTCTTCCCTTTCCGATTCCCACGACAATAACTCCATTTCCCCTTGAGTTACTATTCCATCACCCTTCTTGCTTGTTGTTGGATATTTTTCAAAGGTAAACCCATTTTTGACTTGTCCTTACCATTCTCTACAAGCTCATACCTTTATTTTCATGAAAGCTCGTGGTTTTTACATTTTGAGTTTTTAAGTTTTGAAGATAAAAATCCATTCTCTACAAGCTCATACCTTTATTTTCATGAAACCCGTTTCGAAACGTTTTGACACTAGAAGACCCTGTATCAAAACACCTAGGGGTGTTTCGAAACACCTAGAAGTTTTTTTTAGTTTGGCTTTGAAAACATGTAAAAACCTTTGAAAAACATCCCCTAAACATAGTTTCAAGTTATTTGGACTTTAGAAATAGTTTTGAATTTTTTTTCAAATTAGTCCAAAACATTTTTCAATTATTATATCAAAACATTAGTTTTACAATCTCCCCCTTTTTGATATAATAAAACTAACTTGAAAAATTGTTTGGGATTCTCCCCCTTTAATTTTAAAAATATGAATAAGAGATGAAAAATTTAAATCAATTAAAGCTCCCCCTTATTCATTTGAAAATTCAATTTTTCAAACCATTTCTCCCCCTTTTTGTTATATCAAAAAGAATTTAAAACATTAAGTTCAAAATAACTATAGAGGAAAAATATTTGACAAAAATAAGAATTTTGGTTTTAAAATGGCTCCCCCCTTACTCAAAGCATCATAAGAATGTTAGTCCAACATATATGATCATCTAGTTGAATTAAATGAAAAATAAAACAAATAAAAGCAAAAAACAACTAGATTTTACCACACTTGAACTCAAGGGAGGATGTGAATCCTTCATTCTTCAAGTGTTCTTCCTTGTGTGCATGGAGCTCCCCCTCAAAGTTTGACTTGTTAATCATTCTACATCACACCTAGCAAAAGACAATCAAGTAATTTTTGGTATCCAAATTACTTTGGATCCATAGACATTAGTATCACAAAATTTAGTCCCCTTTGGAATCCATTTTTCAATTTCATCCTTTTTAGTTGAAGTGGTTAGTCCTTTTGGGACCCAAACACTTCTAAAACATTTTCCTTTTACAAATCTAGGGGGACTAGATTGTCTTATATAAAAAATTTGATTTTCCAAAGTCATTTTTCTTTTGAAGTTCATTGGAAATTAAATCTTTTTCTTTTTGAACTTTAAGAAGCAAATTTTGTAAATCAAAACATTTTTGTTCAAAATCCTTCAATCTTGCTTCAAGTTCAAGATTTGTTTTGGAAAGCAAATCATTTTCATTCTTTATTTTTGAAATCAACTTTTTGTTCTTAGAAAATGATGCCTTGAATTTCAAAAGCAAATCATCATAGGCATCTTGCAACTCATCAAATGTATATGAATTTGAAATAGATGAGTTAGAAGTTACCTCCCCTCATTGAGGTCCATCAAGCATAGGTGGGCTATTTCATCATCGGTGGAGTCTTCATTGCTCCATATGGCCACATATGCTTGCTTTGAAGATGACTCCCTCTTGTTGGACTTGTGGATTCCTTCATCTTCTTCCTTGATTCATGCTTGGATTTTTTCATTTCGCTCTTCATGAACCGGGTAAATTTGTTGAAGAGATAGGCCATCTCTTCATCTTCACTTTCCTCCTCACTTGAATCTACATGATGGCATGTGGAGGATTTGAGAGCAATGGCATTAGTGTTGATGCCAAGCCCTTTGAGCTTCTTCTCTCCCATAGCTCTAATTTCTTCCCTCTTCTTCTCCTCTTCTTTATTTTTCTTCATGATTTGGTGAGTGAGAAGTGACCCCATGAGTTCATCAAGCTTCAAGGTTTTCAAATTTTTGGCTTCGATGATGGCGGTCCTCTTTGAGTCCCATGACTCGGGAAGGGAGTAGATGAGTTTCAGACAAGCTTTTCTTTCGGGATGGCTTCTACATAGCCTTTAAGACCATTGGTGATAGTGGAGAACCTATCGAACATCTTCTCGATGTCTTCTTCTGGATTCATCTTGAAGTTCTCATACTCTAAAGTGAGGAGCCCAATCTTGGTCTCCTTAACTTTGTTGGTTCCCTCGTATGTGACTTCAAGCTTGTCCCATACCTCATTGGCACTCTCACAAGAAGACATCTTCTCATAGATGGTTGGGCCAAATGCACAAAAGAGGATGTGCAAGGCCTTGCAATTAAGCTTCATCTTCTTGTGATCTTAGGTACTCCATTCCGCTTTGCTTCGTTGAGACACGAACGAACCATCTTCAACTATGTCCCATAGCTTGTAGTCTCTTGACTTAATTAAGAACTTCATCTTTATCTTCCAATGGGCAGAGTGAGTTCCGTCAAAGAAGGGTGGTTTGTTGATGGATTGCGCCATTGAGCCGGTTGTGTGAAATGATGATCGAGCTTGCCAGATCTTCTCAATAGGATGTTAATCCTCTTCGATTGAGCCAAGCTCTAATACCAATTGTTGAGTTTTAAGGTGCTCGATTCCTTCAACCTTTCTTACTCGCCAAGTTGTGAAGAAGTGGAATTTTGGGTGGATATGGTGTGAAAGCTAAAAAAATAAACGACACAATGATTTATAGTGGTTCAACCTTCTAACCAAGGTCTACATCCACTACCTTAGCTTCCCACTAAGGATTTCCAATCAATCCACTATTGATTCGTCCCCTTTTCTAGGCTTAGAAGGAAACCCTTATACACCGATCAAGCTTTCTACCCAAAGCCTTGATCAAACCCTCTTTACAAGAGAAAAGATAAGCAAACACAAATCCCTCTAATAGGTGTTTGTTTGCACAAATTAGCTATTACCCAAAACCTAAAACACTTGAGCAAATTTAACAATTTTGGCTCACTAGTGTTTGTCTATACAAAGAAATAACAATTTAAGTACAAAGACAATTCTTGATCATTTGTTGATTGACAATTGAAGCATTTTCCATTACTTGATGCTTAGAGGTCCCTTTTATACTCCTCTTTGAGTTTGTAGCCGTTATTAGCCGTTGAGGATGAATTGGAGCCGTTGGAGACATAATTTCCCACCATAAATGCAGTTCTACAGCTACCCGTATCGAAACACTCGAACTCGTTTTGATACGCTCTTCAAGTAGAAATAGCCGTTGCAAAGCCCATATCGAAACGGTGTTGGCCGTATCAAAACGCCTAGTACCGTATCGAAACGATCTACATTTAAATAGTAGTTGGGAAATAGCCATTAGGGTTTATGGCCGTTGTGGTCGATGCCACATAAGCGTATCGAAACGACATAGCCCGTATCGAAACGCTTGGCAAAATCTTCATCCAGAAAAGACCCGTTTCGAAACCCGTTTCGAAACGTTTTGACACTAGAAAACCCCGTATCAAAACACCTGGGGGTGTTTCGAAACTCCTGGAAGGTTTTGTTTAGTTTGGCTTTGAAAACATGTAAAAACCTTTGAAAAACATCCCCTAAACATAGTCTCAAGTTATTTGGACTTTAGAAATAGTTTTGAATTCTTTTCAAATTAGTCTAAAACATTTTTCAATTATTATATCAAAACATTAGTTCTATAGTATATATGTCAGTTTTTTAATGGTATACCCAACCCGAATCATCATAGACTCAAACTAAAATCAAATTAGACACGATCCGATTCGAACTGGATATAATCAAACCCGAATTTATTTGAACCAAAACTAACCCAAACGACCAGTTTGTCACCTCTAATGTCAGCTAATATTTCTTGATTGATGTGGATCAAACCAAGGGGTGATTCTGCAAAACGAAGCTTAAATGACAGCTAAAGGACAACAAACCGGTTAACCTGGTCATTTCTTGAACATAATTTCTTATAAAGCTTGTACCTAATTTGTTACAAAAAATGTAAGAAAAAAGGTATATACACAATTCCTTATAAAGTAACAAATTGAGTACAAAAACGAAATTCTTTACAAAAACTGTAATACAAACGGTATATACCCAATTCCTTACGAATTTTTAAGTTGGGGTAAAGTTGGTCAAACCTTTGTAAGAAATTGTGTTTGTACTCAATTTATTACAAGAATGCACAATTTGGTACAAAATAGATAAGGAGTTGTGTTTGTACTCAATTTCTTACCAAATATACCTAATTTATTACTGAAATTGTAAGAAATTAGGTATATACCCAATTCCTTACGAATTTTTAAGTTGGGTAAAGTTGGTCAAACCTTTGTAAGAAATTGTGTTTGTACTCAATTTCTTACAAGAATGCACAATTTGGTACAAAATAGGTAAGGAGTTGTGTTTGTACACAGTTTCTTACCAAATATACCTAATTTATTACTGAAATTGTAAGAAATTAGGTATATACCCAATCCTTACGAATTTTTAAGTTGGGGTAAATTTGGTCAAACTTTTGTAAGAAATTGTGTTTGTACTCAATTTCTTACAAGAATGCACAATTTGGTACAAAATAGGTAAGGAGTTGTGTTTGTACACAACTTCTTACCAAATATACCTAATTTATTACTGAAATAGTAAGAAATTAGGTATATACCCAATCCTTACGAATTTTTAAGTTGGGTAAAGT
The DNA here is from genome assembly GCA_958450335.1 of Hibiscus tridactylites. Classification (NCBI taxonomy): domain Eukaryota; kingdom Viridiplantae; phylum Streptophyta; class Magnoliopsida; order Malvales; family Malvaceae; genus Hibiscus; species Hibiscus tridactylites. Next base: position 39,354,294 of record OY288267.1, on the reverse strand, counting down.
TGCTCAAACCTTTGTAAGAAATTGTGTTTGTACTCAATTTCTTACAAGAATGCACAATTTGGTACAAAATAGGTAAGGAATTGTGTTTGTACACAATTTCTTACCAAATATACCTAATTTCTTACTGAATTTGTAAGAAATTAGGTATATACTCAATTCCTTACGAATTTTTAAGTTGGGGTAAAGTTGCTCAAACCTTTGTAAGAAATTGTGTTTGTACATAATTTCTTACAAGAATGCACAATTTGGTACAAAATAGGTAAGGAGTTGTGTTTGTACACAATTTCTTACCAAATATACCTAATTTATTACTGAAATTGTAAGAAATTAGGTATATACCCAATTCCTTACGAATTTTTAAGTTGGGGTAAAGTTGCTCAAACCTTTGTAAGAAATTGTGTTAGTACTCAATTTCTTACAAGAATGCACAATTTGGTACAATTTTTAAGGTGGCATCAAAACCACCTATATGGGGTTTCGGTGCTGGTTTGACAGTATGGGAAAAAATTTCATTCCATTAGGTAGCATCGAAACCACATATATGGGGTTTCGGTGCTGGTCTGAAAGTATGGGTAAATTTTTTTCATTCCAGTAGGTGGCATCGAAACCAAAATATAAACATCCACTTGCCTTTTTAACTAAATTAGGTATATACCCAATACTGCAAGAGTGGCTATGGTCCAATTTGTGTACAGTACCGAAACCCCTAAAGATGGTTTCGATACCACTAAAAGGAATTTGCCTTTTCAGTGTTTTGTATTTTCACTGTAATCACATGAATCGTTTCATGTTCATCATGTATAAAGCTAGTTTCGATACCCCCTAGAACGAATCAACCTTTTCAGTTTCGTGTCTTTTCACTAGAATCACATGAATCGTTTCATGTTCATCATGTATAAAGCCGGTTTCGATACCCCCCAGCACGAATCAACCTTTTTAGTTTCGTGTCTTGTCATTAGAATCACATGAACCATTTCATGTTCATGTACCTTCGATGAACATATATTGTTCCTTCTCACTTTCCCTCCCAACTGAAATTCCCTATATATTAATAGCTCTTCTCTTTACTCTTTAAAACATCTTATACTCAATATACTCAACCCTTCGCTCTGAAATTAGTTCTTCTTCACCATATTTTATTCAATATCTTCAGATACAATGAGTTCGAGCAGAGCTTCTAGTCACAATCCTCAGCCATTGGCAAATAGGAAACTTGATTTCGACTCAGAATCAAACAACGATGATGATGTCTATTTTGATTTTGACGAAGATGAGGAACAAAGCCATGAGACACTGAAAACAAGCAGATGGTTCAAGAAGTTTTTCGAGACCTTCGATAGAATGAACACAATCAATGACCCTTATGCTCAATGGCAGTGTCCATCATGTCAAGGAGGTCCTGGTGCCACTCAAAGGTTTCTTGGCCTTCAGTCCCTAGCGACACATGCCAAAAACCAAAGGCGGACCAAAGCTCAAACTCCATCACCAACTTGCTCAGCTATTGGACGAGGAATTGTGTAGAAGGGGTACTTCGGCTGTTCCTCAAGGTCAAGCTTATGGGGAATGGAGTGGTTTGAGAGATGATTAGAATGATGCTGATATTGTTGTTGAGTGTGTAAAAGTTCTATTATTTACACCCTTTTTAACCCATATTTCTGCTGCATTCAAGCATCATTGCATTGCATTTAGATTAGTTTTCAATAAAACATCACAATTATATAAAAGGCACGGATTCTACTGAAAGATGGTTATTTTTGCAGGTATCTGTCATAGTAGATGTCGAAGGCAGGCGCAGGGCAGATAAGCAGGAGAGCTGAACTGGACAAGCAGCTGAAGAAGACGAACCTGTCACGGACCTGTCGTGACAGCATGATGACAGCAGATTCATGAAGAGGAAAAGTGAAGTGGACCTCGATAGATAGAGAAAAATCTGCTCGTCTGTCGTGTGGCAGCCAAATAATTTTCCAAGCCCCGGATCAAAAGATATGTCAAGCCAAAGCTCAAAAGAGAGGAAATCCCTAAAAGCAAGGAGGCGGCTAGAAAGTAGGATACTTTAGAGATTTAATCTTTATTAGAGTCTTACTTTTAATTAAAGTTGTAATCCTTGTTACCTTAGATAACTTGAGCCCAAAGCTTATATAAAGGGCATAGATTAAACCTAGGGCATAGCCGACTACCCCATAACCGAAACCAAAACCCTGCCGATTACCTGTCACCGATATGTTCTAAATTCCCCCTAGGGCTACGGGTTGTTTTGTAAAGTAGTTGCAAGGGTTGCTTTGTTTTAGGATTTTTCAAGTTCAATAAAATAAACTTCAAGTTCTTTTATCTTGGTTTTAATATCTTGCAAGAGCATCGGGAGAGCATTGTGAGGTTATCCATTTACTTAGCATCGGGAGAGTTAAGTATACGAAAGAGATAAAAGCGCGTTCTCTAGTTTATAGTTGAACCATCTCGTGCTTAGGGATAAGGCGAGGTTAAGTGGCTAAGGAAGAATTCATACACATCGGTGTTCATCCTTCGATTCACGCCGGGAGGTATCATCAAAGACGTGATCATCGACAGACTTGTGCCTAGGGATAGGGCAAGGCAGATCTGGGATTCTTGCCAAGCTTGAAGTACGGAGTTAGTGTTCGCTGCCGCGACAACTAACGGACAGACGCCGCGACAGGTGCTGTCGGCGACGGGTGCGACGACAGAACTGGAGATCCTAAGCAATTCAATACCTACACTACTGAGCAACTCAATACCAGCCCATTCTCTCTATCTTGATATCTCAATTCCTTTTATTTACGTTTTTACTTTATTATTCGTGACAATTCTCTCAAACTATTTCTTTTACTTCGTGCAGTGAAATTAGGTGAAGCTATTAGCCCAATCCCTGTGGAGACGATATCCGATACTTTGTATCACTTTACTACTTGCGTCGTGTATACTTGCACTACAATTGTGATAGACTATTTTACACGCAACAAGTTTTTGGCGCCGTTGCCGGGGATTGGCAACATAACTACACCTTTCTTTCTTTGCACTTTTTGTTTTTATTTTCGTTTTTATTTTTACTTTTATTTTTACTTTTCTTTAATTTTTCTTTTGTGTTTTTAAACTCTTGCTTTTCACAAGGTTTTCCTGTTTATGCGCAGATCGAAAAGAGGTGAAGATCCTGAGTATAAATTAGATCCGGAGATTGAACGTTCCTTTAATCTCAAGAAACAGATTCGCCACCTCTTAGACCGAAACGAATACCTTGAAGAACAGCTAGAGCAGATGGGCCATAACCAACCTGCTGGTGGTTTCATACCACCCCTTGGCAATAATAACCCACCTGTCGGTGACCCGCCTGGGGCAGATAGACGACGGTCATGTCGTGACTACATGCTGAACGATCATGTAGAGCTGGAGACCACGCTGCCGGATATTGACGTTGACAACTTCGAGCTTAAACCTGTCATGTTTAGTATGATCAACAATGCCGGGCAGTTTGGTGGTTTCGCGACAGAAGATGCTAGGGAGCATCTCAAAACGTTCCAGGAGATCTGTGGTTCGTTTAGACTACCAGGAGTTAGTCCGGAGATACTGAGGCTTCGGTTATTCCCCCATTCATTGAGGGACAGAGCTAAAACTTGGTGGAATAAACTTACACCGGGTTCTATTATGACTTGGGCAGATCTAACTCGTGAATTTTTGTCTCGTTTTAATCCTTCTCATTTAGCTGAGCGATTACGTAATGAAATTGCTACTTTTCAACAGGAAGATGACGAGCCAATGCATGAGGCCTGGGACAGATTCACAACTCTTCTTCGAAACTGCCCAATGCATGGATTCCCCGTCTGGAATCAGGTAACTAAGTTTTATAATGCTGCTAACTTACAAACTCGCATTCGAATTGATTCTGCAGCAAATGGACTATTATTGGACAAAGATCCAGACGAGGCTCTGCAAGTTCTGAAACATCTGGCTAAAAATGAGGAGCAGTTTCCAACCGCTAGAAGAGGAGGTAAACGGGTACTTGCTGTCAAGGATTATGAGGCCGACAGCACTATGAAATCTCAGGTAGCATTCCTCACTAAAACCATGAAACACTTATTGAGTGAAGAGGAAGTACGAGGGTTTGCTGTCGAGGAAGTTTGTGCTACATGTGAGGGAAATCATAGCAGGGATGAGTGCCCTATAAATATAGAAGAAGGAAAATATGTTGGAAATTACAAGCCAAACTATAATTCCAACAATTACAACCCTAATTGGAGGAAAGACCCCAAATTTTCCTGGAGTAACCCCAACAATGCTCTAAATCCGCAAGCATATAATCAGAATCAGGGGGGTCCGAGATTGTTGACGCGACAGCAGCCACAGCCGCAAAACCTGCCGCAGAACCTGCCGCCTCAGCAACAACAGCAGCCACCACCTGCCACGAGTAGTATATTGGAGCAGACTCTGGCTACCTTTATGTCTCAGACTGGCACGTATATGGATAACATCAATAAGTTTGTCAAGAAAACGGAAGACTTTATGGATGAGACTAAGATGAGAATGACAAACCATGAGGCCACCTTGAAATCTCTAGAGACACAAATGGGTCAGGTGTCGCAGCATATTAAGCCACGGCAGAATGGAGGTTTCCCTAGCAATACTGAAAATGCTAGAACGCCCCCTCATGAGCAATGTAAGGCGATTACTACTAGGAGTGGGAAAAAGTTACCAGGGCCGGAAAAAGAAGCTGAAAAAGAAAAAGAACCCGCCTTGGATACACCTGCCGAGGAAGCTGCCCCGACAGGTGACAAACAGACTGCTGCCGATGAGCCTGTCACGACAGCAGAAGCGACAGAGGAGAAAAAAGATGAGTATCGACCTCAGATTCGCATGCAGTGGGAAGGGCGCATTGCTGATTATCGCCCTCCACCACCTTTTCCGCAACGGATACAGCAAGCTAAGCATGAATCTCAACTTAAAAAGATTTATGATATTTTTAAACAGGTTCATATTAACATTCCGTTGCTAGATGCTGTTAGGGAAATGCCCGGTTATGCTAAATTTCTCAAGGATGTCATGTCTAAAAAATCTAAACTTGGGGAATTTGAAACGGTAAGGATGCAAGAAGGTTGCATGAGTATTCTTCATCGACAACCACCCCAGAAAAAGAAGGATCCAGGGAGCTTCCTCATACCTTGCGTAATCGGAGATAAATTTGTGGGTAAGGCATTATGTGATCTTGGTGCTAGTGTTAATCTAATGCCCAAATCTGTTTTTCAGAAACTAGGTATTGGCAAGGCGCGGCCCACGACAGTTACCCTACAGCTAGCCGACCGCTCTTACGTTCACCCCGAGGGAAAAATTGAAGACATCTTGGTAAGAGTGGATAAGCTTATATTTCCTGCTGACTTTCTTATTTTAGATTGTGAGGCAGATGAGAACGCACCAGTCATCCTTGGGCGACCCTTCTTAGCCACAGGAAGATCATTGATTGATGTGGAAAAAGGAGAACTCACCATGCGCGTAAACGATCAAGAAATTAAGTTGAATGTTCTCCAAGCAATGAAACATGCTGATGTGGATGAAGAATGCAAGGCCATCATTGAGGTGACCTTTGATCAACCCTGCATCAGGTCGGGCTGCCAGGATATAAAATTTGGTCACTGCTGCGACAGCCATTTACAAGCCTGTCACGACAGCAACGACGACAGCACCGACGACAGCGACTCCTCTGAATCCAATTCATCTGATACTGAAGGTCATGAGGAGGTAGACTGGTTAGACTATCGCCCAGGTAAGTTATTCGAACCCTTGAATTACACTTCGGATAACCATTTAATCCAAAAGCCATCTACTGTTGAACCACCTGTCTTAGAACTTAAGCCCCTGCCAGGGCAGCTTAAATATGCTTATCTTGGTAGTGATAAAACACTACCCGTAATCATCTCTGCTAAGCTGCCGCAGGAACAGGAACGACAGCTGATCGACATGTTGAGGCAGCATAAAAGGGCGATAGGATGGACCATAGCAGACATTCAGGGCATTAGTCCGGCAATCTGTATGCACAAAATCCTCTTAGAGGAAGATCATAAGCCGACTATTGATGCCCAAAGGCGGTTAAACCTTGCAATGAAGGAGGTAGTGCGTAAAGAAATAATTAAATGGTTAGACGCTGGTATCATTTACGCCATCTCCGATAGAAAATGGGTAAGCCCGGTGCAATGTGTTCCCAAGAAAGGAGGCATGACTGTGATAACCAATGAAAACAACGAGTTAATCCCAACCAGAACTGTGACCGGTTGGAGGGTTTGTATGGACTATCGGAAGCTTAACAAAGCTACCCGAAAAGACCACTTTCCTTTACCCTTTATTGATCAAATGCTTGATAGATTAGCGGGTAAACCTTACTATTGTTTTCTTGATGGTTATTCAGGATATAATCAAATTGCTATTGCACCAGAGGACCAAGAGAAAACGACTTTCACATGCCCTTATGGAACATACGCATTTAGGAGGATGCCGTTTGGACTCTGTAACGCACCTGCCACCTTCCAAAGGTGCATGATGGCTATATTCTCCGACATGGTTGAAGACTTCCTTGAAATCTTCATGGATGATTTTTCCGTCTTTGGAGACGATTTTGAAAGCTGCCTCGGCAACCTTCAAAAGGTACTTGAAAGATGTGAAAAAGCTAATCTTGTTCTTAATTGGGAAAAATGCCATTTTATGGTAGATGAAGGGATAGTTTTAGGCCATAAGATTAGCTGCCGTGGGATAGAAGTCGACAGGGCAAAGATTGAAGTCATAGAGAAGCTGCCGCCGCCAACCACAGTCAAGGGCATTAGGAGTTTTTTAGGGCATGCTGGTTTTTATAGGCGATTTATTGCAAATTTCTCAAAAATCACAAAGCCCCTATGTCATCTCTTAGAGCAGAACCGGCCCTTTGACTTTAATGAAGAATGTACTGAAGCATTCAAGGTTCTAAAGGAAAAACTAGTGACAGCCCCCATAGTACAGCCACCAGACTGGACGCAGCCATTTGAAATTATGTGTGATGCTAGTGACTATGCTGTCGGGGCAGCACTTGGGCAGCGCAAGGACAGGCTATTTCATGTCATATATTATGCCAACAAAACATTGAATGATGCCCAAGTGAATTATACCACCACGGAAAAGGAGCTGTTAGCTGTGGTGTTTTCCATCGACAAGTTTCGTTCTTACATACTTGGAACGAAGGTTATAATCCACACCGACCACTCTGCCCTCAAGTATCTATTTGCAAAAAAAGATGCTAAACCTAGGTTGATACGATGGATATTACTATTACAAGAGTTCGACCTTGAGATAAAAGATAAAAAGGGGACAGAAAATCAGGTGGCAGATCACTTGTCGAGGTTGGAAACAGGACAGAGTCTACCGCCAGATGAGACACACATACTAGAGACCTTCCCAGATGAACAGCTCTTTGCTGCCGCAATAGCTGTCGCAACAGCCATGGCGGCAGGTAAGTCTTCTAACCTTCCCTGGTATGCTGATTTCGTTAATTTCATAGTTAGCGGAATATTACCTTCTGATCTTACTTATCAAGCCAGGAAGAGGTTTCAAAATGATGTTAAACATTATTATTGGGACGAACCTCTTCTTTTCAAGATGTGCGCAGATCAGGTTATAAGGAGATGTGTACCACAAGAAGAACAAGAAGACATTCTCCATCACTGTCATGCTTCACAATATGGAGGACACTTAGGAGGCAACAAAACTGCTGCCAAGGTGCTGCAGTCAGGTTTCTACTGGCCGACACTGTATAAGGACGCACAGGAATTTTACAAAAACTGTGACAGGTGCCAGCGGACAGGTAACATCTCAAGGAGAAACGAGATGCCACTGCAGAATATCCTAGAAGTCGAGATCTTCGACGTATGGGGGATTGATTTTATGGGACCGTTTCCATCCTCATGTGGAAATCTTTACATCCTCCTAGCCGTAGATTATGTCTCCAAGTGGGTAGAAGCAATCGCAACTCAAAAGAATGATGCCAAAACAGTCCAAAAGTTTTTGCACAAAAACATTTTTTCTAGATTTGGCATCCCTAGGGCGATTATCAGTGATGAAGGGAGACATTTTGACAACAGGGTAATTGCTGCCGCCTTGAGAAAATATGGTGTCAAGCACAAGATCGCGACAGCATACCACCCACAGACCAATGGACAGGCTGAGATTTCCAACAGGGAAGTAAAGAACATTCTTGAAAAAATGGTCAAACCAACTAGGAAAGATTGGTCTTTACTTCTGAATGATGCATTATGGGCATACAGGACAGCTTTCAAGACTCCATTGGGCATGTCTCCATTTCGATTGATCTATGGGAAAACCTGTCACCTGCCTGTCGAGATAGAGCACAAGGCATATTGGGCAATCAAGGCAGTGAACATGGACTTGGACAAGGCAGGTCAGAAAAGGCTGTTAGATTTGAATGAAATCGAGGAAATACGGACAATGGCCTACGACAACGCAAGAATATACAAGGAGAAAACAAAGAAGTGGCATGACAAGAAGTTGCTGCCGCGACAGTTCTGCCCAGGGCAGCTTGTGTTGTTGTTTAATTCGAGGTTGAAACTCTTTCCAGGGAAGCTCAAATCTAGATGGTCTGGACCATTCCAAGTAATTCAAGTTTTCCCCCATGGTGCCATTACAATTCAATCATTAAAAGACGGGCACCAATTCAAAGTCAATGGACAACGCCTCAAGCACTATCGAGGGACTGAAGCCCCAGGAATACAGGAAGTGGTTACTTTAGGTGATGCCCCACAAGGCATCCCTAATTTAACCTAATTCTTTTTTTTATTTTTATTATTATTAATATTATTTATTAGGAATTAGATTTATTTTAATAATATTTTGTTTTTAATTTCAGTTTTTAGGAAATAAAGGAGGCAAGTGAGAAAGAAGAAGTGGCCCAAGCTCACCGCCCATCCATCAGCCCAAATAAAGTCCATTTATAATAACATGTCGTTTCGACTGCCGGCGCAGACGGAGTTGACAGGCTGTCAACAGACGCACAGCAGACGAAGAATCGTGCGGCAGACGCAGCATTAATGTCCGTCAGACGTGTCAGACGCAACATTCAATCTGCCGCTCCGTTATTCCCGCCTGCCGTTGCGGCATTAAATGGGCAGCCCCCGACAGCTATATAAACCCCTTCTCCTTTTCATTTTTCCTCACTTCAGATTTTCTCTCTTGCTATTCTCTTCTAGTTTAATCTCTTTTCTTTCATTTTCAGCCCTTGCAACCAAACATGTCTTCACGACAAACCCGACAGAACGCTGTCGCCGCTTCCTCTTCCGCAGCAGCATCTCCGTTCGCCAACAAGGAACTTTGGGAGGAACGAAGTTTCATTTACAACAGAGATGCCCCTCTTTTTGGCCTCCGGCCGTTCATCATGAAAGCTATCACGGCGCAACTCTGGGAAGACTTTGCCGAGCAGCCGGCAGAGCTTAATGACACCCTGGTAAGGGAGTTCTATGCGGCGATCGAGAGCAAGACGGCAACATCTGTCACCGTCAGAGGAGTGACAGTCCCTTTTACCGCCAGCAGCATCAATCATGTCTTCGGCCTCTTCTTTGGCCCCAATGACGACGCTCATCAACAGTTTTGGGACTCTCTCGACGCTGCCGGCCACGATGCTGTCATGAGGGAATTGACAGAAAGGGGCACAACATGGAGCACCAGCAAAAATCCCAACTCCGTCAACCGGGCACAGCTGCTCCCCGAGGCTAAATTATGGAACGCTTTTATTAAAAAGCGTATCCTGCCCTCATCCCACCACACGACAGTCAATAGGCAGCGGCTTGCCCTCATCCACTCTATCATGCATGACAGACCGATCAACGTGGGCAGGTACATGCGAGAAAGCATTCTCGACTGTGCCTTCAGAACAGATTCACGACTATGCCTGCCCTTCACCATCACGGCCCTCTGCCGCTGCGCTGCCGTACCGGAGGACCCTTCAGACAAAATCAAGAAGGGCAGCGGCTGGACCGACAGCAACATCTCCAGCCTTATGGAGATCATCGTCGTAACGCCCCTCAACGCCTTCGATCCAAACGCCCCACCTGCTGAATCTGATGATGAACCTGCCACCGAGCCTGCCCCAGAAGCTGCGACCAACACCGCTCCGACAGGTCAGAACGCCGACATCTTAGCTGCCATCTTGAGGATAGAGGAGCGGCAGATGGGGTTAATGACATTCATCCGCGACTTCTCCAACGCCACGGTAAACTTTATTACCAATACTTTGAATTTTTCGGATGTCTTTTTCCCTACCTTCCCCGCCCATTATTTCAATATCCCGTCCCCTACTCCCACACCACCTGTCTCTCCCCATGGAGAATCTGCCTCCTCCACACCTTCCCCGACGGCAGCCGGCAGCCCACCAGCAGACACCTCCCCTCGAGGAACAAAGCGCGCTGCCACTGACGACAGCCCCCTTGTCCGGAGGAACTTGGACAGCGCCTTCACACGGGTGAAGCGTATCAAGCATGTGGCCAACAAGAGGATGCTGTCCAAGGCCATCACGAGTAACAGCTGGGATAGCAGCGGCAGTTCTGATGTTCGACTAGTGGAGCCACCTGCCCTTCAACCTGCTGACGACCCTGTCCACCAACCGGAGGAGGAATCTGCACCTCAACAGGCCGAGGAACCTGTTGATCCACCTGCCCAGGAACCTGCCCAGCCACCTCCCCAACGCAGACGCTACCATCAGATCCGCGTCAGCAGCAGTGATGAGGACAGCACTTAAAATTTAAGTTTTTATTTCTTTTTCCTCTCTTATTTGCTGCCTGCCTTTATATATTTGTGATGTACTTTTCTTTTTTTTTTATGTTTTTCTTTAATTGTTTTTAGTGTCATCTTGCATTGAGGGCAATGCAACCCTCGAGTTTGGGGGTGGCAGCCCTCCATATTTAATGGAGTCCTTAGCACATCTTTTGTTTAATTGTTATGTCTAATTAGTTTGTTAATTTTTTTCAAGTTCTTTTAAAAAAAAAAAAATCGGAAAATCAGAAAATTTAAACTGTTGGCTTAAAACTGTGAAATTAACTTACCTGTCATGACGGCTCTGTCGTGGCAGCATCTTTAGGACAGGTTAAGGAAAAGTTTAGAGCCTTTCTATAGTTCTGAAAACTTAATCACTTTTGTGACTGTTATAATGCTTAGACTTCTTTTAGCCAAACTAGAATAGGAAGCTTAGAACTTGGATAGCCCCTAGAGGTGCCTAACACTGGCTCTAGGAAAGAAGTTTAGCAAAAGAAAAATCAAAAACCTAGAGGTGCCCGAAACCGGCTCTAGGAAGCTAACTAGAGGTGCCCAAAACTGGCTCTAGAAAAACTTAGCTTGAAAATAGAAGAAAAAAAAAAGCATGAAAATGTGCCTTCTAAAAGAAAGTAAACTTTGGCATAAAAATTCAAGTTAAGAAGTTGAATATTCTAGTGAAACTAAGAGGGTCTTAGCATATAACTGTTCACAAGCATGCACATACTGCACGAGAGCTATAGGGAGATTCCGGACAGATCCTAACCCTTCCGACAGGTTGCTGTCGCCATAGAGAATGAGCGACAGGTGAGGGACAGTTCACTGTTTGAAGGCCAACACAAAAATTTTCAGTTTTCCTTTAAGTCTTCATTGCTTGAGGGCAAGCAAAAACTTGAGTTTGGGGGTGTGTTGAGTGTGTAAAAGTTCTATTATTTACACCCTTTTTAACCCATATTTCTGCTGCATTCAAGCATCATTGCATTGCATTTAGATTAGTTTTCAATAAAACATCACAATTATATAAAAGGCACGGATTCTACTGAAAGATGGTTATTTTTGCAGGTATCTGTCATAGTAGATGTCGAAGGCAGGTGCAGGGCAGATAAGCAGGAGAGCTGAACTGGACAAGCAGCTGAAGAAGACGAACCTGTCACGGACCTGTCGTGACAGCATGATGACAGCAGATTCATGAAGAGGAAAAGTGAAGTGGACCTCGATAGATAGAGAAAAATCTGCTCGTCTGTCGTGTGGCAGCCAAATAATTTTCCAAGCCCCGGATCAAAAGATATGTCAAGCCAAAGCTCAAAAGAGAGGAAATCCCTAAAAGCAAGGAGGCGGCTAGAAAGTAGGATACTTTAGAGATTTAATCTTTATTAGAGTCTTACTTTTAATTAAAGTTGTAATCCTTGTTACCTTAGATAACTTGAGCCCAAAGCTTATATAAAGGGCATAGATTAAACCTAGGGCATAGCCGACTACCCCATAACCGAAACCAAAACCCTGCCGATTACCTGTCACCGATATGTTCTAAATTCCCCCTAGGGCTACGGGTTGTTTTGTAAAGTAGTTGCAAGGGTTGCTTTGTTTTAGGATTTTTCAAGTTCAATAAAATAAACTTCAAGTTCTTTTATCTTGGTTTTAATATCTTGCAAGAGCATCGGGAGAGCATTGTGAGGTTATCCATTTACTTAGCATCGGGAGAGTTAAGTATACGAAAGAGATAAAAGCGCGTTCTCTAGTTTATAGTTGAACCATCTCGTGCTTAGGGATAAGGCGAGGTTAAGTGGCTAAGGAAGAATTCATACACATCGGTGTTCATCCTTCGATTCACGCCGGGAGGTATCATCAAAGACGTGATCATCGACAGACTTGTGCCTAGGGATAGGGCAAGGCAGATATGGGATTCTTGCCAAGCTTGAAGTACGGAGTTAGTGTTCGCTGCCGCGACAACTAACGGACAGACGCCGCGACAGGTGCTGTCGGCGACGGGTGCGACGACAGAACTGGAGATCCTAAGCAATTCAATACCTACACTACTGAGCAACTCAATACCAGCCCATTCTCTCTATCTTGATATCTCAATTCCTTTTATTTACGTTTTTACTTTATTATTCGTGACAATTCTCTCAAACTATTTCTTTTACTTCGTGCAGTGAAATTAGGTGAAGCTATTAGCCCAATCCCTGTGGAGACGATATCCGATACTTTGTATCACTTTACTACTTGCGTCGTGTATACTTGCACTACAATTGCGATAGACTATTTTACACGCAACAATTGTCTGCCCCCTTCAAACGATAAGGAAGAGGGTCACCAAATACTCTGGCCACCCATGGTGATGATAATGAACACAAGGCTTCATCAAGATGCAAATGGGAAGGTAGTTATATAACTTTTGAATTATGTTTTCATGAATATTACAATTCCTTAACTTGTAATGTCTTGCATTTTCTACTTTAGTGGCTTTGTATGATAAACCAAGAGCTTCTTGCCTATTTCAGCTCCTATGTTATTGTTGTTAAGGCTCGCCATTCTTACGGTCCTCAAGGCCATCGTGGGATGAGCCTTCTAATTTTTGAGAGCACGAAAAGAGGTTATTTCGATGCTCAGCATCTGCATACCTAGTTTGCTGCCCAAGGTTTCGATAAAGAGGCTTGGGAACGTTCTCACAGCTTCTTGTATGGTCCATCCAGACATCGCCAACTTTATGGTTATATGGCTGCCAAAGAAGATATCGACAAATTCAACCGCCATTCTCAAGGTTTTCTCCATCATTTTCTTATTTTATACAAGATGCAATTTTGCTTATACTTATGCATACATGTTTTGTTCATTAGGCAACTATAGGGTCAAATTTGAGATGCGATCATATGTAGAGATGGTTGGTCAGCACAATTCACAATGAGAGGTTGGTCCAAGTGTCATGGGTGGCAGAGGGCATGGAGGTCGTTTCCCTGGCCAGGGATGAGGATTGAGGAGGCGCCATTCTTTTAGTTTCATTTTCTTTATTTCAATATGTAATTGAAGAACTTGAGACTTCAGTTTTTTTGTTTCCTAAATATTCTTCATCCTTAATTTTAATATGATCATTTTTTCTTACTCCAAATGTTAATTTTCAACTAATAAGGGTTTTGTTGAAGTCCTTCAAATATTTTCGTATCTGCCAAACCAGCACCGAAACCACAAAATGGTGGTTTCGATGTCGCCTTCAATATCTTCAATTTTCCCATTTTTTATTTTTGTATATACATAAATCCTTGTAATACGTATACCAAATTATATTTTGTAAGGAAATTGTGTATGTACACAATTCCTTACAACAAGATCCATTCTCACCCTAACAAAATTAAACAGACGCCCCATTTCTGCTCAACCAGCACCGGAACCCAATACAGGTGGTTTCGATGCCACATAAAGGACTTTAACTTTTGCCCATTCTGACAAACCAGCACCGAAACCACATATAGGTGGTTTCGATGCCCCTTATAAAACTTGTACCAAAGTATTCTTTTTGGTAACAAAATGTGTATGTACACATTTCCTTACAAGTACATGAACCATTTTGAACCTTGGAGAAATTGTGTAATAAAAAAGGTATATACCATTTTCTCTCACAATTGTACCATTTTGTGTATATTTGCTACTAATAAGTATGTTTTTGGGTAAGAAATTGTATATGTACACATTTCCTTACAACTATATGAGCCAATTTGAACCTTCATGAAACAATGTAATAAAAGAGGTATATACCGTTTTCTCTTACAATTTTTTTCAATCTAGTTGGTGGCATCGAAACCACATATATGGGGTTTCGGTGCTGTTTTGACAGTATGGGCAAAAAAATTTCATTCCAGTAGAAGGCATCGAAACCACCTATATGGGGTTTCAGTGCTGGTTTGACAGTATGGGAAAAAATTTCATTCTAGTAGGTAGCATCGAAACCACCTATATGGGGTTTCAGTGCTGGTCTGAAAGGATGGGAAAAAATTTCATTCCAGTAGGTGGCATCAGAACCACCTATATGGGGTTTTGGTGCTGGTTTAGGGTTCTTTATAAATTTTTGCAAGGTTTGTTGTTTGTGTATAAGATTATAAAATAATCATATACTAAGGAATAATATTACAATGAGAAACAAAATATTACAATAAGATTTGAACATATAATGACATATGTACAATTTTAACAGTGTTTGTTGTATCTACACAATTAAAGAATACTAACAAACATATAATATAGATCAGACTAGTCGAATGGGAAAATTTTTGAAGAATCGACGATCATGATGACTTGCAGTCAATCAACAAAAGGATGATGCTTGACATACTCTTGAACATTGTCTGCTGCGGCCAAGTTTTCTAAATAGACCTGAATGGAACCACCTTTTTCTATGATCAAATGCAAGTACATTAATTAGATAATTAGCTATGAGTTGAAGAAAATGGTCCAACTTTATAATGAAGATGCTTGAGGTCGGAAGTTTTACCTAATGCTTTATCAGTTCTCTGATCTTGTTCCTTGTAGGATTTAGGACATATGTAGGTGTTCTCCTGAAACATGAACATAATCGAAAATATAATTAGTTTAAAAAGATTCATTGATTATATGGCTGAAAGTAAGAAGAAATAGGTTGAGTTATTTATTGACCAGATTATTAATCATTTTAGTTGTTGAGTCGTCAACCACCAACGTGTTTCTTTCGTTATAGTCAGTCATAACAGCCCACACGTGGCTCAGATTTTTGACAAATATATTTGGGTTTAAGGGACGTTCGTCGCACATATCCTGCTCCTACATAATTGAAACGAATTCCTTTAAATTTTGTAGAGATTTTTAAAGATGCTTTAAAGAAAAGCAGACAGAAGTTACCTAAATGAAGGCAAAGTATTCTTTAAGACCGCTGACTCTCCAAAGTGCCCAGTTAAGGTTTTGTCTGCAATGATGGCCAATATAAGACGAAACCAATATTCGTAAAAGATTGGTTAATTCAATTGATTTAGGTTGGTGGCAGAGGTCCACATTACTTTTTCCTTGAAGACCAAATAGCCACTTTATACGCATTAAAACAAAAATCTAGAAAGTCGGCAGCACTAGGTCGCAGTTGCACACCTGCAAATGTTAAATACCATTTGTAAACTATTTTTTAAACATTTTGAATTGAAGTGCGGGAGAAAAGTTATATTGCCTTTGGTAACACTGGCAAGCACGCCATTGTAATCAAGAATAAGAAGCTTCTTCTTTGACGGGGCAGCGGGTACGTTTTGGTACTACTCGCCATACATTTCAGAAGCACGCATGGGTCTCTGAATATCAGAGCCTATTGCATTACTTGGCGTTATATCAACTCGATGAAGCTTCCCGTGCATGTAAATTAGACTTACTTCAGGCGTCTTTGTCGGAGCACTCGCATGATCATGCCCTTCTACTGGAGCATCTTCTTCATGATACTGCTCTTCTCCTGAATTACGTGAGATATAATCTGTATTCAAACAATCCAATGTTATGTTCACCAACGCAATCAACGTTTGAAGAAAAGTAAACACAATGCAAGGCGAAACCAAAGGCAATGGAGTTGAACCATTGTATAATACAATAAACAACGAACAATGTTCATGAAGCAGTAGAACAAAATATATTTCGGTATAAGGTGTAATACAAAAACTCGTTATACAATGCAGAATAGCCTAACCATCATCATGCTTAGGCGCATACTGAGCCAATGTCGGTGGAAATTCATGACGATGAAAATCAAGCTCCAATGATTTCACATGATCTTCTAAGATCCCAAGACGAGCTTGAGTCTCTGCATGACTAGAGCGCATAAAAGCATCCAAGTTCTGAAAGCCAGTCGTCACAGCAGCATAGAGGGACTCAAGTGTGATGGGAGGTGGAGCATCCGCTGCATCTTCATTTCCTCCAGCAATTCTTGCTTCATCTTCATTTCCTCCGCCAATTCTTGCTTCATCTTCATCTCTTTTATGCACCCATTCAACCCCATTGAACGTCCAACCCATCTTCTTAGTAGTTGTTTCACCAATTTTACTCTTCAGTGGAATTAGGGTGTCCAAGGTGGTGTTAATATTTAAACAGTCAAAGATGTGGCTTAGAACACAGGCATAATTGATAGATCCACTTCCAGGGTTGCTAATGAGCTTCACAAGAGAGTTGAAGATAATTCGGCTATGTTGGGTCGCTTTCTCCTCCGAAATTGGTGTAACCACCAGTAATTGGTATGACGCATGCGAGTGCATCGTCCACCAGAGGGCCGAAAGAACCAATTTGTCATGAGATGCAAAAGCCTTTCAGAGATATAAAGATGTGTGGGGCTATCATCATCAAACTTTATAGGGACATGCTCGGCTTTATACCACCCACCACTATTTTCGACACCTAGGAGTTCAACAATACTGTCTGCAGTTATACTAATTTCCCTGCCCATTAGATATGACTCAATCTCTACAACCTCGGTTTGTGTTCTTCCATCATGAACAAGGGTAGCATTCGCATAAAAGTATATGACAAGGTTTTCGTACACAATGGGTTTAATATCTAGATAGTTCATCCAACCCCATTCGACAAAAAGTTCCCAAAAATCGAACTGATAATCCTCTGAAGTCAAGAAATCTAAGTCTATGGTTTGCTTCTGTTTAATCTTTTTTCCCGCGTAAACTTCATGGTAACGCTGAAGACCAGCGTCATCATGAAAACAAAGCAGCAAAATATTTGGGGGTGGAGGAGGTTCTTGAGAACGGGAAGAAGCAGCGCGTTCATATCTAGGTCGTTTACCTTTACCGGGATTTTTTAGGAGGCATATGGCTACACTGTTAAGCTTCCTTGCAAAAAAATTTCATGCGAAAGAACCAAGTTTATAAGACGTATGTTTATATAAAAGTAACCAAGATGCAAAAAACTACCAGATTTCTGGTACATCATAGTTCAAAGGTGGAGGCTTTCGGACATATTGGTTAACAAAGTATAAGGATCATTCGAAAAATGTATGAGGTGGTTCTTGAGGTCGCAACACAGAACAAAACATGTTCTTGTAGGAAATATGAGACAGCCGAGCTTCCATGTCGCCATCAACTGCACGTTATAAAGTTTGAAGACTTCTCGGAGATCCCAAAATGTTTAATACAGCCGCGGTAGACGAAAGATGCAAAGGTTGCAGCGCCATCATTTTTTGAATTCAACGTGCCTCCGAAAATGAAACAAATGGCTCGATTCGCTTCTCTGCGAGCATTTTCCATGCAGTTGTACTACTTTGCATCTCAGACTGACGAAACGTTTCAGAGCACAAAAGATGAGATACTTAGATTAACTGCTGAATTTGATCACTCCACAACCTTGAAGGAGTCTTCATCAAAGAAAGAAGGCAAACGACCGGTTAGGGACCCACACCGAAAAGAAGCAAAACGAAAAACCAATGTCAAAAATCAACGGGCAAAGTCACAGATCTTTCATTGTTCCTTTTGCAAAATGGAGGGACACAATAGAAACACATGCCCTCGTCTTAAGCTTCAACTTCCAACCCCAACATTTGTGGAAACAACATGCCTTTCCGAAGAGGAAATTGATATCTCAAATGTCGTCGACATGTTCAAAGCTGAACCGAATCTCGGTCAATTTTCGATTGAGGATGACGGAATTTTTTTTAATATCCCTCAACCTAGAACATCTATGGTACAATTTTATACAACTTCATCTTACTTTGCACGATTCTTGTTACTATCAACATACATTATTAACGTTTATATGATGATTAACGCTTGTTTGCATCCACATTTCTGTTAGGAACAACCACATCATTCAACTGAGGACCACATAAATTTTTATATTATCCCTCCACCTACAAAATCCATGGTACAATTTTCTTAAACTTTTTCTTACTTTACACGTTTATTGTTACGGTCTGTACATACGTTATTTAAGTTTATATGATGCTCACCGCTTGTTTGCATCCACATTTCTGTTAGGACCAACATCTTTCAAACGAGGATACCATTAATTTTTTTAGTATCCCTCCAACTACAACATTCATGGTACACTTTTATGAAACTTCCTAAATCTTTACACGATTCTTGTTACAATCAACATACGTTACTTAACTTTATATGATGCATGACTTCTCATTTTGGACTTAGACCATCTTTAGACAGTGGTGAGTATGAAACGGACAATACATAAATGTAAGTGCAACCATGGAAAATGTCTACCCTTTAAATCCACACATATATATGTTTTCTCAACACATAATGCATCTTTGCAATACCCTAAACCCTTTACAAGCATAACCTATTTCGGATTCTTAAACCCTGTAGTCCATATGTTGTACATGTACAAATATAGGAAATTATCCTATACAACCATATGTTGCCCGACTACTTTGTGTCCAATTCAATAATTATCTACAAACCCCTGCCAACCTGATAAAAAACAGGGTCATCTCCTATGTCATGTGCTTTTCATACAAAACATATTCCCTTCCAATTAAATGCAACTCCGCTCCAACTTCAATTTGTTCATAACCACAACATATATAGCAAAGCTACGAACGTTAGCTCAAATGTTTAAAGGACAGTTAACGGTTAAGGAACAACACACAAAGCAATAATTCCCTCACCATTGATGCCGACAAATGCTAACACGACTGACATATTGTCGTGACTGAAGCTGAGCAACATGTGATTTTGTTTCAACTGCAATTTCTCGCCTCCTTTTATTCTTATAATGATTCACAATATCATACAAAATATGCATTCTGCCATATTCTCCGACCGTCTTGCAACACAAGTGTTAATA
This sequence comes from Hibiscus tridactylites, assembly GCA_958450335.1. NCBI lineage: Eukaryota > Viridiplantae > Streptophyta > Magnoliopsida > Malvales > Malvaceae > Hibiscus > Hibiscus tridactylites. The sequence continues at coordinate 39,334,719 of OY288267.1, read as the reverse complement.
ATAGATGCATTACTTAGGATTATATAATTCTTTCAATGGAACAATTATTAACATGTATGCAGACAACGGCAGAACGTACCATTTCCTCAGCATGTTTCGTTTGCCATAATAGCATCCACTAAATGCAATAAACCCCACAATCATCTATGTTTCAGGAAATACTACTTTAAACATCAAATTGTTAAGAAACGTATCAAATTCTAGCAACAAAAAACATTTTAACTTTTTCAACTACAATATACCCATTGCCTTGACGTCTGCATTTAGCCACCATCACTGGGGGATCAGAAATTGCGTTTGATGGTGAGTCAAAAACATCTACAAACTTCTCATCGAACAAACACTCACCTAGCTTCTTAAGCTAGATGAACATACACACATACTTTTTTAAATACTATCTAACATAAGTAAAGATTGGTAAATTGTTATAAGTTTACGATTATTACCAACTTTTGTGTTACACCCACTCTTGAAGCATTTCCTCACATTGTGGGCAAGCTGTCCAGTATCTTCGCTTCCCCCCGATCGATATCCAGAACACACATGTACCAATGACTATTATTGTCATTTACATGGATAAAGAGCTGCCATTAATTATTTCAGTAATTAAACTCCACATAAGCAAACCCCATACAATATATCTATGTAATACATTGCAAAGGTTTTAAATGTTTCCTCTTTCTTCATACCAATTTGCAGTCGCTAAGTCTACCATATGGTCCATAACTCTTACGCCAATACGAAACAAGCTGTGAACCATCCAATTGCCCTCGTTGAAGTTGATCCTACACGACAAGCATTATTATTCTACATGTTTCACAAACACATAAGTCATTTGTTATTCAACACTAACATAAAAACAAATTTTACGTACACTCAATGCGCAAGGTATGTACCATTTCCTTGCTTTACATTTTGTCCTACTATCTTCATCAACAATCGACCAACCAACAACATCAATGACCTAAATGTTACCAATAACATATATCAACTGTCATTATACACTGCCTTAAAAATGACTTGATTTATTAGTACAAAATGGATTTTTTATTGACCCTTGAACCAACCCAGCACTTTGGTCGTAACGTATCAACGTCAAATACAATCAAATAAATGTGACCAAAATCTACCAGGATTTTCCTGTACATACACATAAAAATTGCAAGTTAAATTGAAACAAACTACATTGTATCAGCCATATGGATTGCTTACCCTTCTGTCAAGGCTGTATTCCAGATATAGTCACATGTTGCTTTCTCTGCCGGCCCAACTCCATCAGCTATTTCAACATACGTCAACATCTGCAACACTTCAACATTTGTTCCTCACTATTGAATAACATTAAAGCATGCAATATTTAATAAGTTCTAATGTACTACAACTTCTACCCAATTCATATATAATCTTAAACGTACATTATTTAACAAGCGTTTATTAAAAAAATAGTACAAATGATTAACGTTCTAAACGAACGTAACCCAAATCATCCATCCGTTTAAAAACCAAACTAAACCATTCACTTTATATTACAAATAATTGAAGTTCAAGTTATTTTCATGTGCCTACTAAAACCAACCGAGGCTCGAAATCACCCTTGTGTGCAAACGCGCACTTATTTCATATTTCTCATTTTCACCCCTACTCGACTCGCTTTCCCACTAACCTTTGACTTTGCTTCGACAATTGGGCTTCCCAACAAGTTGACCAAGAATATATCAACAACAACAACCTCGTACACTCAATTAATGAAACGTTAACCACAACTCTTAAATTTATACTCATCATACCTTTTTCTTTTTCTTTCTCTCTTTTATTTCCCCCAACTCTGAAATTACCTTCTGCAACATCTCCATTATAACATCATTAGTACCATTGTTGCTTCCACCCTCTTCTCCCTCCGCGCACCATTCATCATTAGACGCAAATACATACAAACGTTACTAATTGATTCCTTTCACATCATTACAACCCTAAACCCAATACAATACAAACTTGATTTTCACACTTACTTTTCAATTTTTTGTCAGGTCGCTCTTCATTTAGGCGACCAACAATCATGCTGACATTCTTTTGCCCTCACGCATGTATGCAACCACGCCCATCAGCAGACGTTGATGCTCTACTTGCCAGTCCATTCCAGTAATCGAATAGTCTCACCTACATTTAACAATAATAAAAACATACGATTACTATAAATGTAAATCTTGCCTCAATCAACTACTACGTTCAAACAATACTCAATCTTAATAATACATTACCTCTAGGATAGGAATGCAACCCGTCATATATGCCAACCCATCTCGAGCTTTAACTTTGGCTACTCCATCAAGTAACCTATCGTACGCATATTTACACCAATTTAACTTCCCACTCAAACCGGGTTCGCACAACAACTTGAAATGTTCCATGGAAGGGACAAGGTTGGCATTCGAACTTAGGAACAAACCAACAACATACAACAGTACACGCGCTTTCAACTTCTCAGCCTCAAAAGCTCCACTTAGTATCTCCTCTAAAAGTTCTTTATATGCAATCTTCGTGTTGATTTTGTACTTCTTTGCTAGTTTCTTTCCACTTAGATTTCGTGTCACCACTTCCACATCTAAACCTTCATTCTTTAAACCCAAAATTGCTTCAACATCTTCTACCAAAACATATATGTTGTGTCCACTAAATTCCATCATGGACGTTTCAAGATCAAACTTCTCCGCTAACTCCCGACAAAGGTCCCGGTTAATTTCTCGCGAAATCATTCCACGTAAAGCTCCTAACTCGGCGTTGTTAAGAACACCGTCAATTTTCATCTTCTCCATCTCTTAAAAAACTTGATACCTTCTTCATACTGCACCTCGATGACAACTCCTACAACATTTAATACAACAAATTTTCTCGTTATGTTACGCTTAAATATATCCAGCACATGATTCAACTATAACCACGTTCAGTAAAAATAAATATAAACATCCACTTGCCTTTTTAACTTCTCCCCTTTTCACTAATTTCTTCGACTTCCCTCTCCTTTTCCTTTCTATTTCAGCTTCCTTCAGCTCCTTGTACTTATCCACGTACGACTTCTTCTCTTCATCACTCATCTTCGACCATCTCTTCCCTAGTGCTTTCTTCGCCTGTACAATTCACACACTTATTAAATTTGAATAACATGAACACATTACAAACTAATACCAAAAAACAATAAAAATTTTGTCATCTTACTTATAGTATTGTTCATTTCCTTTTTACCACCCTTAAGTCTTCTACATTCACTAAAACTGTACAAAATTTATTTTGCTGTTAGAGTACACAATAAATTATGCTTATCAACTTACAATTTGAATAATGCAACCATCATTCAACTATAACTTACTAGAACAACAAATATGCTGACAATTTTCTTCTTGTAGCCCGTCCACCATTTACCTCAGCTTCACAAACATTCTCCATTGCTACCAACTTCAATCTGCAAATTTATGTTAAGGTTATGTACGGTAAGAACCAAACTTATAGCATTAACAAAGGAGACAAACTTGTGGCTGCGAAATGAGATAGGTGAAAGCCAACTCCAAAGACAAACAAAGAATACAAACCTCAACCAACTCAAAGCCAACCCAGTTTCCTACTTCTACCAGTGTGAAATTGAAAAAGCTAACCACACATTACCCAACTCAACTACCCTGAAACTCAAAATAATTGATACTAAAAGTCCAAGAAACATATCTAATAAACACAAAACAATATATTTTCCCCTGTTTTATATGTGTGTCGAGAAGTACATCAAATCTCATCCGAAAAGTTCCACAAAACCCTAAAAATAAAGAATGAAAAACCCAAATAGTTCATGATGCCACAAAACCCTAAAACCACAGAATACTCGAAAAATTCCTTACTTACATGAGGAATGGAAACCTTTTCCTCCGAATACAGTATTTGTGTAAGAACACACAATTTCCCCACCTCTAGCAAGCTTCGCGCGTTTAGGAGGAAAGCTTCGCGTCTTTTTTGGATGAAAATGGAAATCTTTTCCTATTTTCCCGCTTTAATATGGGTTTTATTCAATCCAATTTGAGTGTAACCGATTAACCAGGTCACCAACATTTTTTTTTCTTTAAATCCAACGGTTATTATTAATTCACCTCCAATCGGCTCCATCCAACGGTTAATATTAGTCCGCCTTTTTTGTTGTTTTTTTAAGCTGTTGGTAATTAGAATCACCCTCAAATCAAGTGCAAAGAACAAATTTGTAAATTTGACATTGAAAATTGATTATTTCTCGGGTAAAGTACACAGACGGTCACTAAACTTTGGTAAAAAAAATAAAATGGTAACCAAAATTTCAAAAATCACAAAATGGAAATTAAACTTTAAGTTTTATAACAAAATGGTAATTAGACGTTAAATATCGTTAAGTGTCTGTTATAAAATTTGGTATAATAACACATTTAGTCCTTCATATTTATACATTCAATCAATTTGGTCCTGATTTGAAACAATTCACTAAATTTAGCCCTCGTTATTTACGCATTCTTTCAAATTGATCCTTAAAGCAAAATTTCAAAGTATAGTTACGTGATAAATAATTACAATTAAATTTTTATAGGAACTCGAAAACTCGACTCGAATCGAATTGAAAAAAATTCAAATAAAGTTTGAGTTGTAAAATATGACGCATCAACTCGAATAACTCGAAATTTTTTGACTTGACTCGATCGAACGCTCACCTCTATCTTAAGATATGACGCGCCAACTCGAAATATTCAAATATTTTAAATCATTTTTCTTCTTCTTTTAAATCGAATATTTTTTAAAATAGAATATTTAATATTTTCATATTTAAATCACACCGATTATTTAATCACAACTTTAAATATTGGATTTAATTTAAAAATATTCGATTTAAAAGAAAAAAATTGATTTAAAATATTCTGTTGGGTTTTATGGTGCTCGATTTCCTTCAACTGATGTGTTTGCCAAGTTTGGAGAAGATTGAATTTTTGGGTGTTAAAGTGGAAGCTTAAAGATTGGAATTGGACACAATAATTTATAGTGGTTCGGCCTTCTAACAAGCACCTACATCCACTACCTTAGCTCCCCACTAAAGATTTCAACCAAATTCACTAAGAATTTCGTCCCCTTTTCTAGGCTAAGGAGGCAACCTTTACAACCCTCAAAGCTTTCTACCCAAAGCTTGAGCAAATCCTCTTTACAAGAGAAAATCTAAGAAAACTTGAAATCCCTCTAATAGATATTTGTTTGCACTATTTAGCTCTCACCCAAAACCTAAACACTTGAGCAAATTTAACAATGTTTAGTTCACTAGTGTTGTCTATACAGGAAAATGGACAATTAAGCTCTAAGATAAAATCTTAATCATAGTATTGTAGCCGTTGAGGACCGTTAGAGATGTTTTGGAGCCGTTAGGGTCTTTATTTCTCACATTAATTGCAGTTCTGGTGCCTATCGTATCGGTACACAGAGACCCGTATCGGTACGCCCTTCTTCAGAACTAGCCGTTGGGCTCTTGCTGGCCTAAGCGTATCGGTACGGTCTGCATTTTAAAAGATCGTTCGGAAATAGCCGTTGGGGTTTGTTAAAACAAGGATCAATACGCTTTAAGGCGTTTCAGTACGACCCCTATTCGTATCGATACGGGCAAGCTTGTATCGGTACCAGTTTTGGCAGAATCAAAACTGGAGAAAAAAGGTATCGATACGGGGTATACCGTATCGGTACGGTAGAGTTCAAAAGTCAGTTTTGAGTACTTTAAAACATTCCAAACTTTGACAAAAACCTTTTTAAATACCTCAAACATATTTTCAAGTTGTTTGGACTTAAAGACATGTTTTAAATTCTTTTCAAATTTGTCCAAAACATTTTTCAATTATTATATCAAAACACTTAGTTCTGCATATTCGAATATTTAATTAAATTTTTATAGGAACTCGAAAACTCGACTCAAATCGAAAAAATTTCAAATAAAGTTTGAGTTGTAAAATATGATGCGTCTACTCGAATAGCTCGAAATTTTTTGACTCGACTCGATCGAACACTCACCTCTATCTTAAGATATGACACATCAACTTGAAATATTCGAATATTTCAAATCATTTTTTCTTTTAAATCGAATATTTTTTAAAATAGAATATTTAATATTTTCATATTTAAATCACATCAATTATTTAATAACAACTTTAAATATTCTATTTAATTTAAAAATATTCGATTTAAAAGAAAAAATTGATTTAAAATATTCGAATATTTAATTAAATTTTTATAAGAACTCGAAAATTCGACTCGACTCGAATCGAAAAAATTTCAAATAAAGTTTGAGTTGTAAAATATGACGCATCAACTCGAATAACTCAAAATTTTTTGACTTGACTCGATCGAACGCTCACCTCTATCTTAAGATATGACGCGTCAACTCGAAATATTCGAATATTTCAAATCATTTTTTTAAATAGAATATTTTTTAAAATAGAATATTTAATATTTTCATAGTTAAATCACATTGATTATTTAATAACAACTTTAAATATTAGATTTAATTTAAAAATATTCGATTTAAAAGAAAATTTTTTATTTAATATATTCGAATATTTAACTAAATTTTTATAGGAACTCGAAAACTCGAATCGAAAAAATTTTAATTAAAGTTTGAGTTGTAAAATATGACGCGTCAACTCGAATAACTCAAAATTTTTTGACTCGACTCGATCGAACACTCACCTCTATCTTAAGATATGACGCGTCAACTCGAATAACTCGAAATATTCGAATATTTTAAATCATTTTTTCTTTTAAATCAAATATTTTTTAAAATAGAATATTTAATATTTTCATATTTAAATCACATCGAATATTTAATAACTACTTTAAATATTCGGTTTAAAAGAAAAACATTTAATTTAAAATATTAGAATATTTAATTAAATTTTTATAGGAACTCGAAAACTCGACTCAACTCAAATCGAAAAAATTTCAAATAAAGTTTGAGTTGTAAAATATAACGTGTCAACTCGAATAACATGAATTTTTTTTATTCGACTCGATCGAACGCTCACCTCTATCTTAAGATATGACGCGCCAACTCGAATAACTCAAAATATTCGAATATTTTAAATCATTATTTCTTTTAAATCACATTCAATATTTAATAACTACTTTAAATATTCGATTTACAAGAAAACAATTGATTTAAAATATTCAAATATTTAAAGTAGTTATTAAATATTCAAATATTTAAAAGAAAAATATGTAAAGTAATTATTAAATATTCGAATATTTTAAATCATTTTTTTCTTTTAAATTGAATATTTTTAAATTAAATTGAATATTTAAAGTAGTTATTAAATATTCGATGTGATTTAAATAAGAAAATATTAAATATTCTATTTTAAAAAATATTTGATTTAAAAGAAAAAATAATTTAAAATATTCAAATATTTCAGTTATTCGAGTTAACACGTCATATCTTAAGATAAAGATGAGCGTTCGATCGAGTCGAGTCAAAAAATTTCAAGTTATTCGAGTTAACGCTTCATATTTTATAACTCAAACTTTATTTGAAATTTTTTCGATTCGAATTTTCGAGTTCCTATAAAAATTTAATTGTAATTATTTATTATGTTATAATACTTTGAAATTTTACTTTAAGGATCAAATTAAAAGAACACATAAATAACGAGGGCTAAATTTAATAAATTATTTCAAATTAGAACTAAATTGATTGAATGTATAAATTTAAAAGACAATATATTATTATACCAAATTTTATGACGTCTAGTTATCATTTTTTTTATAAAACATAAAATTTAATTGTCATTTTATGATTTTTGAAAGTTTGGTTACCATTTTATTTTATTTTTTACTAAAGTTAAATGACCATTTGTGATTTCTGAATGTGATTTCTGAAAGTTTGGTTACACTTATTCCCCTGAAACAAGGAAAATCCACAACACTATCGAGTCTTGGAAAACAAAATCTGATTGCATAATAACTCAAATGCCAATCTTGTGGTTCATCGACAAAACCGATCATCTGTCTACTAAGTGGGAGAGGAGATTGGCTCCTCTTCGGTGAAAAACGGGATAGGTTTTGTCGGAGCAGGCAGGCGGCCAATGCTGTCAACTTTATCCTTCAACTTTGGAGGAGGCCTGGCTGGTTTCGGCAGCAACCTGCCCTTCTTTTCGAACCACTCGGGTTTAAGCAGAGCTCTAAACCCTAATTTGTTGTAGTGTACTCTCCTCACAGATCCACCCGCACCTTCAACTGCTTCCTTTGCTCGAACAGTCACCCTTGAAACCTGTAAATTTCAACAGTAAGACCATCTTCCCCCCCATGGTTTGGATTAAAAAAAAAGGATATACATCAATAATGACTGATTCAAACTCTCGGAATCGAAACACTCTCGCTCACTTTCACTTCAACATCGTAGAGCATCTTCTAACTAGCACTAGTATAACAGTACTGCAACCCTCAAAGGATCTGATAGTGAAATCTATGAAAAGATAATACTAAATTAAGTTCCGATAATCGTCCAACCACAATTAATAAATACATTAGTTCATTATTCTAAACTGGCATAAGTTAAATCCAAAAGCAGCTAAGAAATGATCTTTTCGTCTATATAATGGTCGAATCAGTAGTATAACAAGAACAGTTTCAGAAAAATCATTTACCTCCAGATGAATCGGCCACTTGATCTGTTCAGCACCACGACCCATCAACCTTACCCCATCCTCTATCTGTTTCCCGATGGCCCCAGCATCCTGTGTAACAGCAATAATCAGTGTGAACACTAAGCTTAAAAGGTGATTTAAATTTGGACATCAGAATAAGAGTTAATTCTACCTTGAGAGTCTTCATCGTGATCAATTCATGAGAATCAATCTTCCCAGCATTTATAAGTTTGGCTATCTTTCCCAATCCTACTGGCTGCCAGAATAGGAATACATACGTAATTTCTTAGGGAAAAAAAATTCATAAAAATGAAAAATTCGAATACAACATTATAATTCTACAAGAAGTGATAAAAAAAGGAAATGACAACAATTTGTATAATCATTTTCCGATCGTCATAAACATCAACACACAAATTAATTCCGAATACCAGAAAATACATGATCAAAAATTCTAACTTATTAATTCCTTTTAAAAACGGCGTGCGCTAGAAATCTCCATGGGAAAAACAAAATGTACAAAAACATCTATACAAATATCACCCATAGCATAGCTGCCTACAAGCATTCAAGATAATAAATACGTAACTTTCCATCTTGTACAATACGGTATACGAGATCAAATAGCAAGAATTATATTAACACGTTTCCCTTTAGATCTTCAAATAATACTAAAGAAACATAAGCTCGTTAGAAGATTTCGGGAAACCGAAACTGATGTCCCAATATCCAGCAGCAATGACAGATCAAAACTCTAAACGTGCAAGCTACAAGAATTACATTCTATTTTGATCCCAACCTATGAACCTACCACTAAAATAATTCAAAGTTCAATTATTTCCAAGATACAGAGTAATAAATTATCAAGTGTAAAAAATCTGGTCTAGCTGGTTCACTTTGATCTTTTCGTCGAATAGAAACAGCGTAGCAAGGAACAACCAGGATAATGTGCCATGTTTGTAAATGTTAACACTCCCCCCCCCCCCAAAAGCAGGACAATAACTTTCATTTAACTTAAAAATTCACCAGTTACTAACCAAATAGGAAATTTCCTATGTTACTTGACTTGGGTACATGGGTATGTATTTGACTTGGGTAAAGGTTAGATTTTTGTAAGTTTTTCGATATATTTGAAGGATCCTAGAGGTCATATCCCCGTATCCAAGTGTCAGACACATACTTCCAGGGGCGGAACTAGATGGGACATGTGGGGCCATGGCCCCAGCATTTGAGAGATTTATAACTTAGTCCTTCCAATTTTCAAAAAATATAATTTGGCCCACACAAAATTTTTAAAAATTCATAAGCTCCAAAATTTATAAATATTTTTAATTAAATCCCTCTCATAATTTTTAAGAGTTCTCATTAAGTCTCAAAATTTTAAAATTTTTAATTAGACCCCACGATTTTTGGAGAAAAAAAATATAAATTAAATACTTCCAAAATTTTTGAAAATTTCAATTTAAACCTTTTTATTTAAAAAAAAATTAAGTTGGCCCCTTCAAACTCTTTCACCAAGTCAGCCACTGCCGCCACTGCGTACTTCATAAAAAATGAAGAGCTCAAACAACATGAAATTTCAATATTATTTATATACAATGATGTTTGAAATTGCATATGTTCAATTAACGCATTAATATATCGAATGAGTCATAAGAAAGGAAGATTAATTCAATACATAGTTCATATACACGCAACAATTTTCTAATTTCCCTAGCATTTTCTCTTCTATTCAATAATTATCCCCATATTCTCCTAAAACAGAGAAGTTACACGAATCAAATGAACAAAACAAAAACTCAGATTCACGGGGAAGAAATTTTAAGAAAATGGTACCTGAAAAGTGAGGCTAAAAGGGTTCTTAAAGCCGCGTTTAGGCAGGCGACGCCGCATCGGGGTCTGCCCTCCTTCGAATCCCAACTTGCCATTACCTCTAGCCTTCTGTCCTTTATGTCCTCTCCCGGCGGTCTTGCCTTTGCCGGACCCAATACCTCTCCCTTTCCTCGTCTTCTGTTTTCTGGGAACATTGTCTCTCAGATCGTTTAAGCTCAAGAGACTATAAGCTCTAATACCCTGAAACCAAAATGACCCATTTTGGTTAATGGGATCGGAACATTGGAGGGATTGCAGGGAATGGAAATGGAGATTTTGTAATGGACCGGAGATGGGTTTGGTCTTGAGGAAGTGAGAACAAACAGAGGTTATTGAAGGGAGTCTTCTTCTTAGCATTGCAAAAGATTAGGGTTGGGGTTTTAAATTGGGGATTTTTTTATCATGTGATTTAGGGTTTTGGGGAATTCTGCTAAAAGCTCACTGTGTAGGAAGAAGAGGAGAAATCAATCTTGAGATTTTAGGGTTTTTATTTCCTACTTTGTTCTTGGGTTTCTAGATTTGATCAAACGAAATGGTTCTGACACGTGTATACACATTTTAATCAAACGGTAACCTTTTTGGAAAAAATCTAATTTTAAAACTAACAAATAAATAAATATTTAACTAGTATATTTTGTGTTTAACCACATGTATCATGACATGGGTGCAACTCTTTAAACCTAATTTTCACATTTTACAATATCAATATTTAAATTATTGATTTTATTTAATGGTTTACAATATCAATATTTAAATTATTGATTTTATTTAATGGATCTTGAGAAAAATATTGAACGCTTAACTATGTTCCATTTTATATCGACATATCAATTGAGTTAAATCCAATCGACTATAATTTTCTACTTAAATGATGTTTTTAAAAAATGATTCAAAATAAGTTGTTATTATAATATTTAAATTGTAGAATATTTCTAATTTTTTTTTAAAATTTAACTACCGATATCTAATTCATTAATTGACTAATAGGCTCGTTGTGGGGCCAACCCTTTCAACCTAATTTACTTCATTCACAACGTTACAATCTGAACACTTACATTTTTAAGGGTTTTAGTGTCTCACCGTATCAACTAGTTGGTATAACATTTATCATTCTAATAAAAAATTATAGCCTTATTCGGCAACCATCAAATAACTGATAATAGATTGTATAAGATAGTATACGATAGCAGATTGCATAGAAAATTTTGGTAAAATTATTTGATAGCTTGTAGTTGAATGTTGTTTTTTTTAATGAGTAAAGTGATATATAAAGACATGATTATATTCAATTCTTATTTGAATAGTTTATTGATTATTGATCTTGTATATCTAAACATATGTATTAAATTATGAAAATTAATATCTTTTATTTTTTTATCCGAAAATGTATGATATTATTAAGATCCAATATCATACAAAAATTATCTGAATGTCTCATTAAAAACCTCCTAACCTAAGATGAAAGAAAAGAGTATACTCGAACGATTAAACAAAGACAAGAGAGACACAATTCCCATAAACATCATCCCCAATCTAGACCATTACCCATGCAATCGAACCCCCCATTACCAACCACGATCTACGACCATGATCATCTCAAACCAGAATCTACCCCAGACGAAGCCAAACAGCAAACCAACCAATCCCACACATCAGAACCGCATCTCAACATGGTAACACATCTGCAAACCGAAACAACACAACTAAATCACCCGAAATCACGATGCTCGATCAACCCTACCTTTAGCCAGCGCATTCGCCAATCCATTCGCCTCTCTAAAAATATTAACAAAACATATATTTGACAACTGTGACCAAACATCATCAATAACACGAAAACAAAGCCATAACCGCCATAGTCATCGCTCCACATGAAGAATCCATGAGACTGCCACACATAAATCAAACTCCATAACTAGCGGATATCTCACACCCCACTTCGACTCCACAAACATCTTCAACGCCACCATTATTAATCTTACCTCAGCCTTATTTGATTCCATAATACTCCACGGACTCGAGAACATCGCTAACACACATCCTTCCGAATTCTGTAACACACCTTCACATCCTGCCAAACTCGACTTACCTCTCGCGGAGCCATCCATGTTATATTTCAATACCCCCACCAAGGGCGGTTGTCATACAATATGCAAACGCCTCGAAGCATCACTCACCGGAGTATGACATTTCCAAGGACCATCCCACCATTGAGACTCTAAAATTGTCGACTCCCTCGAAATCGCTTTCACCCAATACAAGGATCGCAACTTGACTAAGAAAAATAATTCATCAACGTGTAATTTTTTTTATTAAAAAGAAGTTCATTTCTCGCAAGCTATGCTGACCACGACACACCTGACTATCCACCACTTACGCACTATGCCTGAGAACATACCACCACGCAAAAAATAAGTACTAGACGCGCCGAATCACCGAGCAAGAGAATAAAATATGGTCAATTTCATCCTTCCCCTCACAACACCATAAGCAAGTATCATCAATATTCGCCCAAGAAATTCCTCGTTCTATTAGAAAACGTATTATCGGCAACCGCTTCAATGAGATAAACCAGAAAAAAATTGCACCTTGGGTGGCACCTCTACTCATATCGAAAAAGCTCCAAAACCCTCGTCCAAGATCCCCACCGAGTCCATTAATCGTGTCAACTCTCTCACGAAAAACTGACCATTAACATTCGGACACCACACAAACTTGTCCTCCACGTTCTTGGACAACGATTGACGCATGGCCAGCTCAACCAAGTCATGTAATTGACGCTGCTCAAACAACCTCAACTCTCGGTTGAAAAAAGCATGCCACCCATCATAGTCAAGTTGCCCATTTCTAACATAATCCGAGACCAATGCAATTTTGGAGATAACCACTCGAAATAGGTGTGGAAATGTTGGGATGTGTGGAGCTCGATTCGATCAACCAATTTTGCTCACCAAGTGGTGGAGAGGTGGATATTTGGGTGGAAGGGTTGTGGAAGCTAGAAAGATTAAAGACACAATGATTTATAATGGTTCGGCCTTCTAACAAGCACCTACATCCACTACCTTAGCTTCCCACTAAGGATTTCACAATCAATCCACTAATTGATTCGTCCCCTTTTCTAGGATTAGGAGGAAACCCTTACAACCGATCAAGCTTCTACCCAAGCCTTGATCAAAACCCTCTTTTACAAAGAGACAAATGAAAGCAAACTTAAACCCTCTAATAGGTGTTTGTTTGCACAATTACGCACTCACCCAAAACCTAAAACACTTGAGCAAATTTGACAATTTTGGCTCACTAGTGTTTGTCTATACAAGAAATGACACTTTAAGCACTAAGACAATTTCTTGATCATTTGTTGATTGACAATTGAAGCATTAGTCTTCTCTTGATGCTTGGAGGTCCCTTTTATACTCCCAATTGAGTTTATAGTCGTTTAGGACCGTTGGAGTTGAAATAGAGTCGTTGGAGCCTTTAATTCCCTCCATAAATGCAGTTCTGCAGCTCCCCGTTTCGAAACGCTCGAAGCCGTTTCGGAACACCCTCAATATAGAAAGAGCCGTTGCAGTCTGTCAGGGTACCCGTTTCGGAACACCCCCTTGCCGTTTCGGAACGCGTATCGGAACGCCCTTAGCCCGTACCGAAACGACCTGCATTTAAAAGTTAGTTGGGAAAGAGCCGTTGGGGTTTATGACCGTTGTGGTCAGTGCCACGTGGGTGTATCGAAACGGCCTAGCCTGTTTCGAAACGCTGGCCCCGTTTCGATACGAGTATCGAAACGTTTTGGCCACTGGAGGCACCTGTTTCGAAACGCCCTAAGGTGTTTCGAAACACTTGGTCAGTTTTGTGAAAATTGGCCTTTGAAAACATGAAAAACCTTTATGAAAAATTCCTTAAATATTATTTCAAGTTGTTTGGACTTTGGAAATGTTTTAAATACTTTTTAAATCAGTCCAAAACATTTTTCAATTATTATATCAAAACATTAGTTCTACAATCTCCCCCTTTTTGATATTATAAAACCACTTGAAAAATTGTTTGGAATTCTCCTCCTTTAACTTTAAAAAGTGAATAAGAGATTAAAAATTTTAATTCACATAAGGCTCCCCCTTATTCATTTGAAAATTCAATTTTTCAAACCATTTCTCCCCCTTTTTGTTATATCAAAAAGATTTAAAACATTAAGTTCAAAAATAACAATAGAGGTAAAAATTTGACAAAAGTATGAATTTTGATTTTAAAAATGGCTCCCCCTTACTCAAAGCATCATTGAAAAAATGTTAGTCCAACATATATGATCATCTAGTTGAATTAAAAAAAATAAGACAAATAAATTCAAAACAACTAGAAAATTTTACCAACACTTGAACCCAAGGGAGGATGTGAAGCCTTCCTTCTTCAAGTGTTCTTCCTTGTGTGTATGGAGCTCCCCCTCAATGTTTGACTTGTTGAACATCTCCATCACACCTACAATAGACAATCAAGTAACTTTTGGTATCCAAATTGCTTTGGATCCATAAACGTTAGTTGCACAAAATTTAGTCCCCTTAGGAATCCATTTTTCAATTTCATCCTTTTTAATTGAAGTATTAAGTCCTTTTGGGACCCAAACACTTCTAAAACATTTACCATTTATAAATCTAGGGGCACTAGATTGTCTTACATAAAAATTTGATTTTCCAAAATTGTTTTTCTTTTCAAGCTCTTTGGAAATCAAATCTTTTTCTACTTGAACATTTTGAAGCAATTTTTGTAAATAAAGACATTTTAACTCAAACTCTTCAAGTTTTGCTTCAAGTTCAAGTTTGGTTTTAGAAAGCAAATCATTTTGAATTTTTAACTTTGAAATCAATTTATTGTTTTTCAAAATATGGCTTTTAAAATCTAAAACCAAATCATCATAGGCATCTTGTAATTCATCAAAAGTGTAAGAACATGAAGTAGATGAATTAGAAGTTACCCTTGAATCTTCTTCGATGGCCATAAGGCAAAGGTTGGCTTGTTCATCGCCGGTGGAGTCCTCATCACTCCAAGTAGCCAATTGTGCCTTCTTCTTATGGCTTGAAGTGCTTGCCCTCTCCTTTCTTTTAGGTTCTCGTTCAAGCTCTCTCAAAGCTTTCTTCATGAAAGGGGCACACTTCTTGAAGAGATGAACTATCTCTTCATCTTCCTCCTCCTCTTCACTTGAGTAGACATGATGGCAAGTGGAGGATTTGAGAGCCATGGCACTAGCATTGATGCCAAGCCCTTTGATTTTCTTCTCTCCCATAGCTCTAATTTCTTCCCTCTTCTTCTCATCCTCTTTGTTCTTCTTCGTGATTTGATGAGTAAGGAGTGACCCCATGAGTTCATCAAGCTTCAAGGTCTTCAAATTTTTGGCTTCGATGATGGCGGTCCTCTTTGAGTCCCAAGACTCGGGAAGTGAGTAGATGAGCTTTCGAACAAGCTTCTCCTCCGAGATGGCTTCTCCATAACCTTTAAGACCATTGGTGATGGTGGAGAACCTATCAAACATCTTCTCGATGTTCTCTTCCGAATCCATTTTGAAGTTCTCATACTCCAAGGTTAGGAGCCCAATCTTGGTCTCCTTGACTTCGTTTGTCCCCTCGTATGTGACTTCAAGCTTGTCCCATACCTCCTTGGCACTCTCACAAGAAGACATCTTCTCATAGATGGTTGGGCCAAATGCACAAAACAAGATGTGCAAGGCTTTGCAATTAAGCTCCATCTTCTTGCGATCGTCAGCACTCCACTCCGTTTTACTTCTTTTAGGCACGAACGGACCATCTTCAACTACATCCCATAGCTTGTAATCTCTTGATTTGATGAAGAACTTCATCTTAGTCTTCCAATGGGCATAGTGGGTTCCGTCGAAGAAGGGCGGTTTGTCTATGGATTGCGCCATTTGAGCCGGTTGATGAAATAGTGATCGAGCTTGCCGGACCTTCTCAATAGGATGTGAATCCTCTTCGATTGAGCCAAGCTCTGATACCAATTGTTGGGATGTGTGGAGCTCAATTCGATCAACCAATTTTGCTCACCAAGTGGTGGAGAGGTGGATATTTGGGTGGAAGGGTTGTGGAAGCTAGAAAGATTAAAGACACAATGATTTATAGTGGTTCGGCCTTCTAACAAGCACCTACATCCACTACCTTAGCTTCCCACTAAGGATTTCACAATCAATTCACTAATTGATTCGTCCCCTTTTCTAGGATTAGGAGGAAACCCTTACAACCGATCAAGCTTCTACCCAAGCCTTGATCAAAACCCTCTTTTACAAAGAGACAAATGAAAGCAAACTTAAACCCTCTAATAGGTGTTTGTTTGCACAATTAAGCACTCACCCAAAACCTAAAACACTTGAGCAAATTTGACAATTTTGGCTCACTAGTGTTTGTCTATACAAGAAATGACACTTTAAGCACTAAGACAATTTCTTGATCATTTGTTGATTGACAATTGAAGCATTAGTCTTCTCTTGATGCTTGGAGGTCCCTTTTATACTCCCAATTGAGTTTATAGCCGTTTAGGACCGTTGGAGTTGAAATAGAGTCGTTGGAGCCTTTAATTCCCTCCATAAATGCAGTTCTGCAGCTCCCCGTTTCGAAACGCTCGAAGCCGTTTCGGAACACCCTCAATATAGAAAGAGCCGTTGCAGCCTGTCAGGGTACCCGTTTCGGAACACCCCCTTGCCGTTTCGGAACGCGTATCGGAACGCCCTTAGCCCGTATCGAAACGACCTGCATTTAAAAGTTAGTTGGGAAAGAGCCGTTGGGGTTTATGACCGTTGTGGTCAGTGCCACGTGGGCGTATCGAAACGGCCTAGCCTGTTTCGAAACGCTGGCCCCGTTTCGATACGAGTATCGAAACGTTTTGGCCACTGGAGGCACCTGTTTCGAAACGCCCTAAGGTGTTTCGAAACACTTGGTCAGTTTTGTGAAAATTGGCCTTTGAAAACATGAAAAACCTTTATGAAAAATTCCTTAAATATTATTTTAAGTTGTTTGGACTTTGGAAATGTTTTAAATACTTTTTAAATCAGTCCAAAACATTTTTCAATTATTATATCAAAACATTAGTTCTACAGGAAACAAGACCCGTAAAGGTTCCAGAGCACCATAAATCCTGCCAAAACATAACCTTAGATTCATCCCCAATCACCCAAGAGAAGCATTGCACTCTCATAAAATGTTGCACATTAATGTCCTCCTACACATCCACAATTTGACGCCACATATTGGACATTTTATTTCTTCCTACCGTGGTCAATCTCCAATGTAAAATCGTTGTCCCATACTTTGCAATAACCAAAGACTTCCATAGCGAGTTAAACACCACCTCAAAACGTCATGCCCATTTAGCTAACAATGCTAAATTTCGACTTCTCAAATTTACCACGCCCAAACCACCCAAATGTTTCAGTTGGCATACTCGATACCATTCTACTTTACTTAATTTCCGCTTGTCATCCTTAGAAACCCATAGAAATGCTCTCCAAATACTATCAATTTTGCGAATTACACCTTTCGGAATAGAGAATACAACCATATGATAAGTAGGAAGTGCCGACAAAACCGAGTTAACCAACACCACTCTTGCTATAAAAGATAAAGAACCCCACTTCCATCATGCCAGCTTAACCCGAAGCTTCTAAATCAAGGGTTCCCACACACACATCGCCCTCGGATTGACCCCAACCTGCATTCCTAAGTATTGAAAAGGAAGATCATAACTTGAACATCCCAAAATTGTTGCCATATCTGATGCCACCGAGTCCTCAATATCAATCGCACACAAGGAAGATTTTGAAATTTTGATCTTCAAACCAGTGACATATTGAAAGCATGTTAGAATTTGTTTCAACCGTCGTGCCATTTCCACATTCCTAGAAAGAATATAATAGTATTATCCGTAAATTGCAGATGTGAGATACGAAAATCTGGTGCCACTAGCATGCCCTCAATACATCCCACATTTTCAACATTCACCATAAACTGATGAAAATTTTCCGCTATCACGATAAATAAGGCACATAAACAAGGCACATCCCATACGTTCCAGCACATAAACAAGGCACTCCCAACGTACACAGTTGCATGCCTTGGCGAAGTCAAGTTTAAAAATAACCCCACCCTCACTGTATTGCCGATGCTTTAAGGAATGCACTACCTCATTCCCCTTTTATAAACATCGATTGTGTGTTACTGATTAAATTGCCAATCACTACTTCGAACCGATTCGCTAGCACTTTCGATAAAATTTTATATACCGAATTAAGCAAACAAATAGGACGAAAGTCTCCAATAACCTCCGGGTTTGTTTTCTTCGGAATGAGAACAATATACACTGAATTCATACCCCTCTGCAGCTTATTCGTGCAACAAAAACCATGCAGCACTTGCATTACATCATCCTTAGGGAATTCTTATACTTTCTTGAAAAACTCCAAATTACAACCATTAGGTTCCGACACCTTCGATCCCTCACAACCCCCAATTGTTCGCTTCACCTCTAAGTCAGAAAACTCCACAGCCAAATGTGTCGCTTGTTCCTCTATGAGACAATTAAAATTTAGGCATATTTCCATCGAACATCTGACCCTTGACCGCGCAAAATGTTTACGGAACTCCTTCACACATTGTTGATAAACACGTTCCGGATCCTCCACCCAAGAGCCATTTATCTTCAATCCGCGTAAACGATTCTTGCTACCCCGAATCGATGTCGTTCAATGAAAAAATAGAGTATTCCTATCCCCCTCCTTCAACCACAACACATGTAATTTCTATCGCCAAATGGACTCTCCTGAACGACACAATTTCCATAGCCTTAAACTAACATGTTTTTCTCTTCAAGATGTCTTTCCAAATCTGTTTCCCTCACAGTTTGAGCATCCAAATCCTCCATCAAGGAAGTAACAATACCAATTTGATCATCAATACTCCCAAATTCCTTCCTATTTCACTCTCTAAAAAAGCTACGAAAAGCACACAACTTGCCCAACATGTCTAAATCAGCCTCTACTTGTGAAATTCTAGCCATTCCTCTTCCATGCACTGCACATAAACACGTTTCTAAAGCCAACAGTTTAGGAACCTGAATGGTCGAGGTCCCCAATCACTCTCCTCGCTAGACAAACGCAATGACGAATGATCCGATAAACCTCGCGGCAGGTTCAACTGAGTCAAACCAGGGAATCATATCACCCAATCACTCGCGATTACGAATCTATCTAAACAACTGCATTTATTCCCTAGACCAAACCAAGTGAATGGTTTTCCAGTCGTCGGCAAGTCCACCAAACCATTACACTCAATAAACTTTGTAAATTCAACCATTTCTTTTACATCACTCAAGCAGCCTTGTCTCTCATTCTTCACTCTAACTGCGTTAAAGTCCCATCCTAAACACTATGGCCATGCAGATTGACTCATCCTCTCTTGTAAAGTTGTCCATATCCCCACTTGATCATCCACGCCACATTGTGCATAAATTGCACCCATACCACAATTCCATGCATCAACAATCCAACGCCCTCGGAGTAGAACAAAATTAAACTCAATTATTGCTTCTTCTAAAGCAAAACAATCAGTATCCCAGATAACCACAATTTCACCCAATCTACCTTTCGTGGGAGAAAACACAAAAATTAAAATTATCCGAATACCATACATTCCTAATCACAGCTTCAGACACTACCTCCAACTTTGATTCCATAATGAACGTCATCTCACATTTGTGTTGTCGCAAAGAGCCTATGAACAACCCGTTTTTTCGACGCAGAACCAAGCCCCTTGATGTTCCATGACAACACCTTCATCTTTCTTATTCGTCACGGTCTCTGTCTGCGAGTATGTTAGCTATATCCTTAATAATAGCTTCTTCATTACCCACAGTATTCGCTCCGATCAATTTCCCCAATTTTACAGTTTCCGTTGCCTTACACAATATCTCTTTACTTAGCTGTGCAGAATCTCTACCAATTTTCTCGCGTTGTCCTTTGTCTTGATGATCCTTACTGTGCTTTCGTGGTCGACCTTTCCCTCTCTTCTTAGAATTTGTCACGATCTGTTGTGGAGATAATGAGATATCCTCAACATCGGTTTGATGTTTATCTTTAAATGTAGAGTCCACCTGGTTACAAATTACTTCTACTAATTCCCTTGCCAATGACCCATGGTCCCCCACTCTCACTTATCCTTGCAGCCAACTGTCTTTCCTTACTAGATTCAATAGTTTGAATCGGCTCCACAAGCATCCCATCTCTATTGTTCGATGTAGGTGTTGTACCAAAAAATACAGGACATTCGATCAAAACCTCTTCATTGATTTCAGTCCAAATTTTCTTTCGTGGAATGTGAACATCTAATCTAGACACCATTCCGACAACTTCTTCTACCATCCATTCTCTCGACTCCACCGAGGTTTCTAATACAAAATCGATCCCTTGTTTCTCCTCACACCACAACTGGTTTGAATGCCACATTGGTGACTTACCAACGTTCAACGATGTCTCTACATTCCCAACATCCACATTTTGACTATCACCATCTTTCAATTTCTCCATACTCTCTTTATCTTTCAGACCTTCATGATCGTCCTGCCTCTCCTCTTCATCATCACTTATCTCCACGTCATATGCTCTCTCACAATTCACACACAATTGTGGCTCAAATTCACAAACATGAACTAGGAATGCCAAACCCTCCACTCGCGCCTCTAACATATAAGAATCTCCAATTTACTCACATCTTCCACCCCTTGAATTGTTCGATTAAAAATTCCTAACTGCGTGTTACCCTTTGTTGTCCCCCCAATCTCGTATTTCCTTCCCCCTCATATCTTCTTGCCCATTCAAATTCAACGCTTGCTTCTCATGAATAGCCAACGACACTTTCAATTTAGATCCATAAATCTATC
Source organism: Hibiscus tridactylites (assembly GCA_958450335.1). Classification (NCBI taxonomy): domain Eukaryota; kingdom Viridiplantae; phylum Streptophyta; class Magnoliopsida; order Malvales; family Malvaceae; genus Hibiscus; species Hibiscus tridactylites. Next base: position 39,313,252 of record OY288267.1, on the reverse strand, counting down.
TCTCATTCATGTGAGAAAGGACTCATTTGGCCAGAGATGTTGATGATTTGTGGTGGATCGTTAATGGAGATAGTGAAATACAAAGAATAGAGAAAGGGGGGAAAGTGATTTTATTAGAAATAGAATTTAACGGGTATGTTTGTCATAGCAAGAGGTGGGTTTATATAACCCAAACTTATAACAAAAATACTAACAAACTTAACAAATTAATGGGCTGAAACAGCTGGCCCAACTGAACACAATACTAACAAACTTAACAAAATACTAACTATTTTATTTTCTAACATTCACCCTGCTTTCTTCTTTTTCCGTCTTCTTCTTTTTCTTTTCATTCTTTGATATGTATCTCAGCTTTCAAAGCTGGTAGTGGCTTGATCGTTCTTTGTTTCTACCTTTCCTTGAACAGATGATCAACTTGTTCTAAATTTCTTCGTTTTTTTCTCATTCTTTGATTGTCTTTCTCAGCTTTCAAAGCTGGTAATAGCTTGATCACTCTGTGTTTCTTCCTTTCCTTGAACAGGTGATCAGCTTGTTATAAATTTCTTCGTCTTCTCATTTTTTTGATATGTATCTCAGCTGTCAAAGCTGATAATAGCTTGATCACTCTTTGTTTTTTCCTTTCCTTGAACAGGTGATCAACTAATGATTTCACAGTAAAAAAAAATTCTTGTAGAATGATAAGAGTAACATATTGCTGCCACCAGAATCTGATGTTGTGTCAAATGTAATGTTAACTCTAGCTTGTAAAAAACTTCCAAAAATTTGAAGCACCCGGCAATGAAGCATCATACCAATTGACCACCCAGTGAAACAACAATTGAACCACAAATTACTTGAAGCCAACAACTACTGAGGGTCCAAATTCATCCACTTATAATGCCAAAAAGAAAACCTTAAAGCTAATATCCTGTGTATTATGTGTCTGCAAGGCATCCCCAAGCTTACAGCATGCCTATCCAGCAACCTAGCATTAGTGAACACCCCACGGGAATCCCTTCAAGCCATCCGCAGACTTCTTCTAATCCTACCATGGCTCCCACTCTTTTAGCATACAACCCTATGAGGAATGCTCCTCTTGGCAAACCTAAAATGACTGCTGCCACCGGCCTATACAGAACATCAAATACCGGCAATCCGCAACTGGTTCAGGTGCAGAACAGTCAGCATCAACAACTACTGAGGGTCCAAATTCATCCACTTATAATGCCAAAAAGAAAACCTTAAAGCTAAACACCAACAGTATACTTGAATCCCCAATTCAAAAAGAAAAACAATTACAAGAAATTGAAGCTGCCCAACGCATTGCCCTTTTATCCAAACCACAAACAACTACAGCAGAATTTGTACCAATCCCCGTATGTCAGCATAGTATTCAAAACAAGAACAGTGAAACAACAAGGAGCAAAGGCTAGAGAACGGTTGTCGAACCAATACAGAGCAAACCACTACAGCATAACCTTCCAGAGTATAACACTCGATGCTAACAGAAATCATTATCTCACAAAGCAATCCACTGAATCATTAAAACAAAAAAGAAATGAAACTGAGAAAGTTCTCACCGAATCATTTAAAGCACAACCCACAGCAACGAAAGATTTAATTGAGCGCTCATAAAAACATGAAACACCAATGAGATAAGCGCGAATGAAGGAGCAAACGATTCAAGCATGTAGGCGGACAATGACATTGAAACAGATACGGCAACACGAACGAAAAATAGAGACAAGGAATGAAGAGCAAAGCGTTGAATCGCTGAGGAAGAAATCGAAATCAAAAATTGGAAGCAATTGTCTAATCTGAACAAGCTCAAATCGAAGAATCACCAAATCTAAAGACGACAACGGAAGGAGAACACGAATCGACGAAGGACAAACTTGAAAACGACTAAAGAAACGGCGACGATGAACTAATTTTGACCTGAAATTATGTTGAAAGTGGACGAAGAAAACAGGACACCGATAAGCAATACCCAAACAACGTCGTGGATCTAACGCCGTAGCTCTGAAATAGACCAAGAATCGTTCACTCCTAAGCTGTACACAATTGGAACTGCTGGAACAAGATCGGAACACCACCGAGGCTCTGAAGCAAACAAGGCTGTAACAAGGGTAACACGAACGGAAGACGAATGGCAATATGGAAATCATTGCAGATCGGATGACAATAACAACAACGGAAGACAAGATGGCACCATGATCTGCAATGGCGAATGATACCATGTGAGAAAGAACTCATTTGGCCAGAGATGTTGATGATTTGTGGTGGATCGTTAATGGAGATAGTGAAATACAGAGAATAGAGAAAAGGGGGAAAGTGATTTTATTAGAAATAGAATTTAACGGGTATGTTTGTCATAGCAAGAGGTGGGTTTATATAACCCAAACTTATAACAAAAATACTAACAAAGTTAACAAATTAATGGGCTGAAACAGCTGGCCCAACTGAACACAATACTAAAAAACTTAACAAAATACTAACTATTTTATTTTCTAACAATTCAACCGTTCAATTGCCCCACGAGCGTCCATCTCCGTCGCCATACGCACAAACCCAGATCTCAGACCATCTCGTGCTCGCTTGTTAGGTACAAAAACCTCCCTCACCTGTCCAATGTATGTGATTCGATAAATTACCGACGAAGATCGTCCACCACTGACGGCGACTGTTCTCCCTCATTATACATGCCTTTCCCGTGGATTATATATATATTTAATTTATGGAATTATATTTTCAAGGATTTTACTGTGTGCAGCACCGATGATTGCATATAGTAACTAGCAATATTTATATCATTAATGTTTATTTAAGAATATATTTTTTAATTTATAGAATTAATTACATTCTTAAAAAATTATTTCATTAAATTAAAGCTTTGGGGTTTATAGTTTTAAGTTCAATTACATTAAACACCTTAAATCAATAGAATATATTTTTTAAGAATACATTTTTCTAGATTTTATTAAAAAATAAAGGAAAATTCTACAACGTGCGACGAACACCGATGAACACCACTAATGATGAACACCGATGAACACCATTAAATTAATTAATAAATATTTAAAATTTTAAGGACTCATCATACAATTAATAATTATTTTTAAAAATTCAATTAAATTATTTTTATATATTACAATTTTATTTTTTTAATAAGGGTAAACTATATATTTAGTACCTCACTTATTTCCGTATTTCTATTCAACCCTTATTATTTAAATATTATTTCAATTTGACTCTATTCTTTATAAAAAAATAATTTTACTCTTAACTCTCAACCTAAAACCCTAAACTATTAAACCTTAAACCCTTAAACTCTTAAACATATACTCTAAAACATATATCACTAAAAATAATTTCACCATCATCGATTCAATTCAATTCAATAAATTGTTGAATTCTCCTAAAAAATCAATTAAATTATTTTTTACATATATCAAAATTAATTAAACCTGAATATCTTAAAATTCTCCTAAAAATTCAATTAAATTATTCTAACCACTAAGATCCATGCTTCAATTTTGCAAATACATCCAATTTCTCATTAGTAACGCAAGACTTTTACACACATTAATAAATGTTTCAATTTGGTTTTATAGAATTTATTACTCATTTCGTTTTCGCTTTTCTTTTTCGACTCATTATCAGTCCCCTATCATTAAATTATTACAAAATAATGAGAAAAAAATCTTACTGTTGTAAATTATTTTGTATTTGAAGTGCATGGAGTTGAAATGTTTGGAAAATTGAGGGACTAAATCGTGCAAATATCTCCAATAACCAAACCTCAAGTCTTACCCGTTACTGTTTCTAAGGCTGCTTCCATTTTGTCATGTTTTTCAACTAGTTAAGTTTGGCGAAATTTTGCCATTTTTTTTCTGGCTTTTTCTCGGTTTTTTTTTCTTTTCCGTTTTGTCTCGACTGAAATATATTTTGATCTTTCTTTTACAAATTTTTGGATTTTTATTAGAAGTTGATTGAAGTTCTCGCCTTCCGTTACTATATTCGGGTTTAATTAATTTTTTTAGCAGAATTTAACAATTCATTGAATTGAATTGAATCGATGATGGTGAAATTATTTTTAATGGTATATGGTTTAGGGTATATATTTAAGAGTTTAAGGCTTTAAGGTTTAATAGTTTAGGGTTTTAGGTTGAGGGTTAAGGGTTAAATTATTTTTTTATAAAGAATAAAGTCAAATTGAAATAATATTTAAATAATGAGGGTTCAATAGAAATACGGAAATAAGTGGGTATTAAATATATAGTTTACCCTTATTAAAAAAATAAAATTTTAATATATAAAAATAATTTAATTTAATTTTTAAAAATAATTATTAATTGTATGATGAGTCCTTAAAATTTTAAATCTTTATTAATTAATTTAATGGTGTTCATCGGTGTTCATCATTAGTGGTGTTCATCGGTGTTCGTCGCACGTGGTAGACTCATCCAAAAATAAAATAAGGATTAATTATAAGAATCTATCTAATTATTAATTATAAATGATATTTGAAGCATTTGTATTAAACTTATTTGTTTGAAGAAAAAAATATTTAAAATATATATGAATACATGTGTTTACTTCAAAAATATATGCAAAATTTTAATTTATGATAATAAAAAAGAAAAAAAAAATATCAGTTCACAAAGGTAAGGTCAAAAGTATTTACAACTCTTATATTTTATACTTTAAATAGAGAACGTTGCTCTTAAAAGGTTATTTAGTTTTAGAAGTTTCACCTAATTTGTTATTGCAATTATATGTTTACCAAAAAACAAAATTAGTAGTTTTGGCTGGTTCAAACATTAAAAGTGATTAAATTCTCTATTTTTAGCTCAAAACTTTGTTTACCAAATAATGTCCATAATTTATGAAAATTAATAGTAAAAATATATTAGAGAGAAAATACTTTCTTTTTATCTCGTTACAATTTTATGAGTGAGTGTTTAGTCGGTTTAGCTTTTATATAGTAAAATTGAATAAATTGATTAAGTGTTTGGTGCAATGGCAAGGCACACAGCACTTTTAAGGAGAAAATACGAGTTCAAACTTTAAAGATGACATTGTTAGGAGAAAGAGTCTTTAATTTGAACATAAAGTATAAAATGGACATGAACTATACCCAAAATGAATCAATTGATTAAGTCATTAAAGTTAAATAACTCAAACCGACTTTATAGTCAAAACTAAACCGAATTTCTCTCTAACCGAACTGAAATATAAACTAAACTAATTAAACAAATTGAACAAGTTTTTATTTTTTAAAGATTTATTTATAAAAACAATAATTATAAATTTGAATATTCATATATAATTAATTAAATAATTCGATTGAGTTATTTTATTTGAATATTTAATTTCATATTTAGATCACATTAACTAAGCATATACATGAAATTTATTCTCTGAAAAACTCAATTAATTTATAGATAATGTCCTATACACTGGCAGTAGAAACTGAAAGTTTCCACAAGCGCCTTAGTTTTAGGGTATAGGGAGTTAATTTAGGGTATAAGGCTTAGGGGTTTAGAATTTAGAAGGAGTTAATTTAGGGTATAAGGCTTAAGGGTTTAGAATTTAGAGATAGTTGTTTCAATATAGGGTTTATGGTTATAATTTAAGGTTTATAGGTTAGGGTTTAGTTTTTAGAGTAATATGGTGAGGATTTAGGTTTTAACCAATAAACACTAAATTATAACCTTAAACCTTAAATTAAAACAACTATCTCTAAATTTTAAGCCCCTATACCTAAACCCCTAGACCATATACCCTAAACTAACTCCTTATACCCTAAAACTAAGGTGCTTGTAGAAACTTTCAGTTCCCACCGCCTGTGTATAGAATATTTATCCTTAATTTATTTGATTTGGATTTCCACAACCAGTCAAAATTGAATAAGCTAACCGAATAAATTGAAAACTGAAAAAAAAAAGAGATTAAATTGGTTAGTTTGGTCCGTCTGATTACTCACCCTTAAAATCACTTTCTTTGTATAGTTACATAATACAATTATGAAAACGTTTCCCAACCAGGCCCCTATAGCTCAGTGGTAGAGCGTCAGTCTTGTAAACTGAAGGTCTGTAGTTCGATCCTGCATGGGGGCAATTTTTTAAAAATCTTTTCTTCTGAATCTGTTAAAACTTTGTATTAACTTGGCTATTTTTACAGTCATTTCTGCCTTAGGTAAGGCTGTAAATGAATTAACCGTTCGGCAGAAAATTTGTTTATGTGTGTTTATTTATTAAACGAATGAACATGAATAAGATTTTTTGTTTGTTTAATTAAATGAACAAACACAAACTTGTTTATTCATTTACGTTCGTGAACGTTCGGTAATCTGTTCATTTGTATTAATTTAAATTTATTCACATATATCAATTTATATTATTGTTATATATATTTTTTAAAAAAAATTAAATTTATTTGTATATATTTGTTTGTTTATGTTCGTTTAAATTTATTCACATATTTCTTTTTATGTTCGTTCGTTTGTGTTCATTTATCATTTAAACGAACGAACATGAACGGACACAAACAAGTTACAATCCTTTACAAATAAACACAAACAAGAAATTATGTTCGTTTAGATATTCGTGTTCGTTCATTAATTCTATTAAAATTAAACGAATGAACATAAACATACTCTCGTCCGTGTTCGTTCGGTTCGTTTACATGCCTAGTTTTAAAGATTAAATTTAGAGGTTTAGAATTAGAGTTTAGGGTAAATTTAGCAAGAACTAAATGCACATTCATAGAGCCGAAGGAGAACAACACACAAACTGAGCACCATCAACTTACTGAAAGCCAGACAAGAGGTCTGGCCGGATTAACAGATGCGACTGAGCCGAAGGCCATCAGCACAGAAATTAATTAGTTTCCAAGTACCATTTAACAATTCGAAGTTTCAGACCAGGTTATGTATAAGTCGAGCGCAATCGACAAGCTTCAAGATTCAACTCGGTCGCCGCTGCTAGATTTTCAATGCTAAGCTACACCAGACAGCAGCCAAGATAATCTGATCAAAGTATCACATCCCAATTATGCATAAATCAAGCACATTCTACAAGTTTAAGATTCAAGTCACATAGCGGTAGGAGGGAAGAAACTAATACTCGTCAAACGAAATTGGCAACTCAAAGTTTCAGACCCCGATCGATCGGCGATCATGCAATAAACCAAGCACAATCCAGAACTTTAAGATTCAACTTACATTGCTAGATGTATGTGTAATGGAGAAACTTGAAAAACATTCAATACTTCAAAGTTGATATTCAAGTTTACAAAACTTATTTCAACATGGGGAACAAATCAACAAGTCTTTGCACAAAATCAAGGAGGCAATAGCACTCTATTTTCCCAACAACAAAAGAAATCCCCAAATTCTGGAAATCCCCAAACTCTGCAAAAACCTCAAATCATCAAAGCCCTATTTCTTAAACCCATAGTACTAAATTACGGTTGCGATCGCAATTGAAGTTACATTGGGATTTTTCTCTCCAAAATCACAATGTTTCTGAATTGCAGTTGCGGAATCATGGTGACCTTCAAAACCGTTTATGCTGCGTTGCGACCGCAATTTAGTACTATGCTTAAACCCTAAGCAATCATGGGGTAGAAGTCTTGAACAAAAACCCTACTTTGAATCTATTCATCATCCACACTAAACAGACCCCTTCAAAACCCTAATTCACTGACCCTAAAGTTCTGGCAAAAAAATCAACTTACACATCCACACAGAGAAACAGCAACCATATACAAATCTTGATACAATCTAATATATCTATATATATATATATATATACTCACAAACAAGGGTGAAGTGGTCCACCCAAATTCAGCTCTGATCCTTGCCGCTCCGACTAGAACTTCCCGGAATACCCGACGACAACGATGCTAACAAATTCAGATAACCGGGAAGATAATTGCCAACCCTCGCCGCCGACGCTTCTCCCGTAGGTTGCTGTTGTTGAATGAACAACGAGGCGGCAGTAGGTTGCTGAGCAGACTCCGCAGCAGTTGCAGTAGCAGTCTGAACAACCATCTCCGGCGGTGGCGCGAAGCTCCATATTTGACCATACTCGGGCCTTGCTGGAAGAGCCCAGAACCCACCCATGTGTGTTCCCGCAGCTCCCAGAATGGACCCCATATCTGGTCCCATCGTGAACGCCCCGGAATCGTCCTTCCCGGCGGTACCATCGTCGGACCTGACCCGTTTCCCGAGTATAAAACCGTTGGGACCTAGTAAGGGCTTATGGTCCAAAGACGTTGTGATCGACGGTAGAGAAGTGGAATTACCCCTACCGCGGAGGGAAGCCGACACGGTGGAGAAGTTGGCGGGAACCGTCCCGGTACCGGTGGCGGCTATAATAGAAGGCTCGGCTTGGTGTAACAGCCACTCGATGGTCTGACCATCGGATTTGTGACCCAGCTCACGTGTCAACTGGAAAACACGAGCCGCACAAATGATCGGCATCCTGATTCTCCGGCCACGACCATCCACTTTGCTGTGACGGTCTTTGGTCGGAGGCTTCTTGACGGCGAGGGAACCATTGACCGGCGCTTGTTGTGGGTTATTAGGGTCCGTAATGGCTCCGTTTGCAGCAACATCAACTGAATTTGACATGGGCGGTATTAGAGACTACTACAGAATTCAATTCCCTCACTTTCTTAGTGGTTCCTTTTTTTTATTTTCAAACTAAAAAGATTTTCTCGGCTGTCTCGAATTTATTGTAGATTTTTTAATTTTTTTGTTCTGGGTTTATTGTAGATTAATAGTTAAATTATTAACTAAAAATTTTGATACAGAAGTTTGTTAAACTTAGGATTTAAAAAGCTTAACTTAGGGTTTATGCGAAGGAAATTTAGATGATAATATTTAAGATTTAAAAGGTTGAATTTTTTAAAATTAAAATTTATTAATTTTATTAAATGATGATATTTGAAAGGATGAGTCTACCACGTGCGACGAACATCGCTGAACATCACTAACGCTGAACATCACTGAACACTATTAAATTGATCAACAAAGATTAAAAATTTCAAGGACTCATACAATTAAAAATTATTTTTAAAAAATTAATTAAATTATTTTCTCTCTCTCTATATGTTATGATTATTTATCTATATGGATGTCTATCATGATTAGAACTTTATCTAGGGGAATTGGTTTACTTTATAATTAGGAATATTATCTCATTTAATTAGAGTTCAATGTAATATGTACTTCTTATGCCTATAAATAGATGACTTGATGAATGCATTGTACACAATTCTATATTTGAGAATAATACAAATCTCCCTCTTTCTCTCATCTCTTTGTTCTTCCATTCTTGTACACAATTCTATATTTTATTAGAACATTGGAAAGAAATAAATTTGTGGCTTCTCACAAACCAAAAGACGAATCGACAGAGACGAAGAGGTTGGTTTGGTGTAAATTACGTGTGTTTTCTCTTGTTCTTAAAAGGGTTAATTAGCGGTATGCTTATTTATACTTTTACTTATATGATTATATTTGATATTTTTTATATTATTATTTATGTTATTTTATTTGGTAAAAGTCAGTATTTTTAACCGTGTTTTGAGTTTTACATGATATGCTTAAATGGATTGGAAAGAGATGTGATATAAAGGGAATATGAGAAGCTATCTCGGTCATATGCTATGTCTCCATTGTCCATGAGAGAAAAATCAATATCGATAAAATTTGGTTTTATTTTTATTCTTTATATTATTATTTTAAAATGCGATAAATCATGATGATTTTGAATTTTCAAGAAGATTATTATAAAGTCTATATTTGCTCGAAAGCAATATTTCTTCTTCGTCGAAAAACTCGACCATAGACTTCTCCCAATTTCAAGTTACGAAAATTCGTCTTGATCCAAAAATTTTTATGGGAGGCATTCTCTGAAGTGAATGCAAAGCATGATGTTTATTCCATGTGATTACCAATGATGGGTCATTCCCTGAAGTGAATGGAAGCATGATGTTTATTCCATGCGATTATTAGACTGTTTCATTCCCTGAAGTGATTGCAAACATGGTAAATCATTATTCAATTAGAGACATAATTTCGATATAACCCAAGAAGGTTTTTAAAGGACCTTGTGGACTGGTTTAACAATGCTGCGTACGAGGATTAAATCTTCGTTCTCTATGATAAGAATATGTGAAAAAGGTTTTAAAGGCCCACTAGCTCTACTCCATTCCCTGAAGTGAATGTGAGATTATATTATGAAAAGAATAAAAGTCACATTAGAAATTGTGGTTGTGGTCGAGGCTGTGAATATAGACATGAAAAATATGGTCATTTTAAGAATACTTTTACCCACCGTTTGTGAGGTTATAAGGATGACAAGAGTGATAAAGATCATTCTATTGAAGTAAAACTCTTCTTATTACCAATGCGATGTTATAAACCATTGGTCTCGTACGTGTTGTATTTTGAAAAATCAAGAATCATTGAATGATAAAGGAAAGAAAATAGAAGGAAATTTTGTTTGCGAAACATGATGAAGATGATATCGGTCCAACTTTATTTGGACATTGTTGGTCCAACTCTTTTGGACGTTGTTGATTTTTTTATAACCCTCGAAAGAAATAAATCATCTTCTAATTATTCTCATAGCTTTGAAGAGAATTATTTATTTATTTTTATTTATTTCATTTTACGTTTATTTATTTTACACACATTAATTATTTACGTTTTATATTTATATATTATGATATTTATTTATTTTGTTTAACATGATTACTTGTCAAATATAATTTATGGTGACGATTTATGCTCAACATAAGCATAAGATATATTTTCCCATTTAAATGCAAGGGAATAGTGTGAGTACTATATCTTAAAGTACTGAAAATATTGATGCTCTAGAAGAGCAATAAATTCTTAAGAGAAAACACATTATGAAAAGTGCAGAATTGCGAATATTGCAATAATTACTGCTAATGGTAATAATATCGTCACCACTATAAGTGAAAAATTTAAGAGAGCAATATGAGTTCGCAAAATATCCCTTTGGGAATTATAGATAACATATGTTATCAATTGGCATTTGAAATAAGCCAATATAAATATAAGTTCTGGTAGCCAAAAAGTCAGTTGAAAGCTCTAGAAGAGCTATATATTGCTACCAAAAGATAATTTTAATTGAAAGCTCCGAAAGAGCTAAATATATTCCTATTTAAAGGAACAATTTTGATGGTCGTACTAGACATGTACGAGTGAGATTGAATTACATGTTATGGTAAACAAGAAGTTTACAAATTCTGAGATATATACACATATATATAGTTGGCATGATCGGTTAGACCATCCTGATCAATAATGGTGCAGAAATTATTGAGATTTACATGCACATGTATTAAAAGAACATGTAGTTCTTGTGGTGCTTATTCTCAAAGGAATGAATTAAATTCCACTTATTAAAGAACGTGAAGTTCTTGTGTTGCTTAAAGGAATTGATTAAATTCCACTTACTAAAAGAACCTGAAGTTCTTGTGTTGTTTGTTCTCAAAGGATATAGATGATCCCACTTACCAAAAGAATCAGAACTTAAAGTTCTTGTACTGAAGTTGAGACTGTATGTCTTGCATATCTGAATGAAATATGGGCCCATATATCCACAAATGTGGAAAGTTTTATATGATCTTAGTCGATGCATCTACATTGTTTTATCGACTTACAACCAGAAATTTGTGAGATTAATTCTAAAAAGATTCAGATTATACAGTTAGACTATTCGTCTTGAAAAGCTTGTGGGTTTATATTTTAGGCTATATCGGTTGTTACAAAGCCTATTGATTATGAAAAGTACGGTTTAGCAAATTTTTAATTGGATGCCTCCTATTTAATAGCTAAACTGTGAGAACAAAACATTTAGTATTTATATGGTATTTCCATATAGCAACACTTATACGCATCAAGCCAACGAGATATAATAAACTCCCTATTATGATTTGACTTTTGGTCAGAAGTCATATTTCCCATTTTTGAATTATTGAATGTGCGATATATAGTTGAATTGCTCCACCATAACGCACAAAATGGACAAGTAAAAAGGGTTGAGAATATATATTGAGTATGAGTCTCCTTTTATGTTTAAATTCTAAACATTAATTGGAGAATCATTTATTAGATGATTTTTCTCAACATCAGGGGGAGAGAATAATCAGTTGGATAAAGAAGGAAATGAATTATCATTATCTAGATCCTCGAATATGAACTAAAAGTTCATAAGATAATTCATGTTATTTCATGTCAACTGCCAAACATATTTACTGACCCAATGAGAGTAATTAAGTCTCATATACCAACTGAAATGCTTTAAATTTAAATTACATGTTAGAGCAAGTAGATGTAAATCATGCTTCAAGCATGATAGTTGAAATGGTTCTAATGATCAAAATTCTCGTAAATGAAAAGTATTATGAGATGGTAATATATTGGAGGCGAGTGCTCCTAAAGAGACCCAAGACATAACTAATAATAAAACTCTTGAAGAGTTTTAGGTACCTGAAATAAAGATTAAAATCTTGAAGAGATCTCGATGAGTTATGTCGTTACGAGAATGGAACCAGAAAATTGGAAAGTTGTCGACAACAATTTTACATAAAAATACTTCTATAGAAGTAAAGAAAGAAATCGAGGATCTTGTATAAAATCTATCCAAAAGTATAGATATTGAATTGGCCGATGTTGAAAGACGCTTTGAACTTATAAAATAGAAGTATTTGGACCAACAGTCCAAACACCTAAAGGTGTAATGCAAGTGAGACACAAATAAGTAGTCGTAAATACGACTTGAACTATGATTTATGAAAAGTTTTAATTACTTCATGGTGGATGCAATTACTTTGGCAGTTGTGAAAAATTTTGCATGCCTCTAATTATTTGTGGATCCATATTTATCCTTGAAGGATTTAAAATGCTAGAAGCATTTGGAAATTTCCGAGGAAATTTATTTAGACATGTCTCATGAATATTTTGGCGCATTTGATATAATCGCCCTAGTGAATACTAATTGAGAAAATACTATAAGAATGAACAGATTTCCTTATGTATTTTATAAAGGAATTTGGATCAAGACCCATTATGATAATTTTAGAACTCCTAAAGAGCTTCAAATTGGAAACTATGAAGTACTTTCAATACAAGTACTTGAATCTTGACATCAAATTTATCTCGACCTGAAGATCGAGCATTTTTATATATTTCTTTTTGTCTATGAATAGACATAAGCTGAAAGAATCTTAAAGAAGATTCAATATGAATAAAGCATATCTATTGAGTATCCCAATAGTTGTAAGATTGTTAGATGTAAATAAAGATAATTATATCTTTTCTTGGTCTTGAAGCACTATATATTAGTTGGTCAAGAAATATCTATGAATATACAAAGATCATTACATTTAGATCTTCAAACATTCGTCGATGCCTCCTCAAATCTTGTAGAAATAATTGTTATGCACAAGGCAAGCCAAAAATGTGTTTGGCTAAGACCATTGACCCAACATATTCAGAAGATATGTGATTTACTTTCATAAGATATGATACAAATGCTATCTTGTGTAGAGATAATGGAAGGTGGATACATCATGGAAAATATTACTCCAAAGTTTCATCCCCTGCTATCTTTAGAAAACAGTATTCAAGGTTGAATTATGAAGATTCAAAGATCTTTAGTAGTGTTTTCATGAGGGGGAGTAAATACGCGTTGCACTCTTTTTCCCTTGACCGAGGTTTTGTCCCAATGGGTTTTCCTGGTAAGGTTTTTAATGAGGCAACATGTTATGCGAATCAAAGATGTGTGTACTCTTTTTCCTTCACTAAAGAATTTTTTTCCCACTGAGTTTTTATCTTAGTAAGGTTTTAACGAGGCACATTATCTACATAGACATCCAAGGGGGAGTGTTATGAATATTTATCTATGAGGATGTCTATCATGATTAGAACTTTATCTAGGGAGATTGATTTACTTTATAATTAGAAATATTGTCTCATTTAATTAGAGTTCAATGTAATATGTACTTCTCATGCCTATAAATAGATGGCTTAATGAAGGCATTGTACACAAGTCTATATTTGAGAATAATACAAATCTCCCTCTTTCTCTCATCTCTTTGTTCTTCCATTCTTGTTCTTTGTTCTTATTATTGTTCTTTGTTGTTTTATTCACAACAATATATATTATTTTTTTAATTTTATTTTAATAAGGGTAAACTATATATTTAGTACCTCACCTATTTTCGTATTTCTATTTTGGTACCCAAACTAATTTTTTTAGCAAAATGGTATCTAATGTTACATATTATTTCTATTTTGGTACCATGACTGTTAAAAATAAACAAAAACAGTGACGTTGCTTGGTCAAATAATAGTTTTAGTCTCTAAATCTTATACAATCTATCAATTTAATCTAAAATATTATCAATTTAAACATAATTTTTATTTTTTGAATTAACAATGTAAATTTATTTTTTCTTTCTTCTTCCATTCGAAGTATGAAAAATTGCGTATCATCTAACTATTTTTTTTTGTAAATTTTCATCGATTACTTTGACCATAATTGATAATTATAATTTGCTCGCTCGAGACATGTAACACCCGTGTTTTAGGGTTAGGAATTAGGCGTGTGTGTTGGTTCGAGTCATCAAAATCGATTTTATTTAACTTGTCCTTGGTTTTAATTTAAAAGAGATTAAAAATTAAAAGAGTGACATTTTTGTAATTAAAGTGAAAAGTGGAAGACCATCTTTTTGAATAAAAAAGAACAAAAAAAATATAGTTGTCTTCCTCCCTTTTTTGCTTTCCAACGTTAGAAAGCCCCAAACCCTCTCTAAACCTCTAAAACACTATTCCATTCAATCTCTCCACCAAATCAAGGGCATTTTCAAAGGTAATCCCATTTCTCAACTCTCCTCATCATCCCCATCATTTACATGGTCTTAGATTTCAAAACTATCCATATTTGCATTTTTCAAGTTTAAGGAAAGTTTGGATTTTTATTGGGTTTTCATTTGTTTTTGATTTGTTGAGTTGGGTTTTGGATTAATCTCACCTAAATACACTTAATATCTTAAAATGGATGGATTTGGGAAAAATCCCGAAGTGGGTCATTGGGGCAATTTTCAAAGTGTCTAAACTTGAGTTTTTGGTGTGTTTTAGTGTTGGGTTGAAGGGCTGATGGTGTAGGGTTATTAGGGAAGTGTTTTGGAAGCTTTTAGATGTCATTTGGGTGTTGGAAATTATAGTTTTCAGCTGGGTATTTGGGGAGCACGCAATTGGGAATTTTGTGGTTAGTTTGGAGTTGAAATGGTGAAGTTTGGCTTGTGTTTGAGAGTTGGAATTGTGTATCGAGTTTAGCATTAGATTGGTGAGTAATATTTGTGTTTTGGTTGGTTAGAAGCAAGAGGAGACATCGGAGAAGGATCGAGACCGAATCCGGGAATTGAAGAGGCTTGACTTGCTTGCTTGGTTTGCTAAGGAAGGGTGATGAGTAAAACTTTAAATTGTTTTAAAGTTGGTTCAAGTGTGTGTAGTGGAAGCGTTGGAATGAGCTTGGTAGGCCATTCCGAGGTGGAAGTTAAACTGGTAGTTTAACTTCTTGATTGTTAATGATGCTTTATATGCCATTGCCTATTTTGATCTTGTGAGATATGAATTGATTCGCATGTGTATACATTGATACATGCGATGATGAATATGTGCTATAATTGATGGATGTGTGAAGTGGTTTAAAGGTAATTGGCACTAATTAACTTACCGGGTGTAAATGATCGATCATTAGGATTAGTGTGCACACGTTTGAGTCAAATTCGCGCGTGGCCTTGATGGCGTTGAGTCATCAAGGAGGAGTACGGTGATGTAATGTTCCACCAGAAATTTATTTATATTATACATGATGATGAGTGGAATCCCATCCGTAGGGCATGTGGTGATGAGTGAAATCCCACCCATGCAAGGTCCGGTGATGAGTGTAATCCCACCGAGGTAATGTTGTTGTTAAGAGTAAATCCGCACATCCGAGTAAACTAATAGTGACCAATGTACTTGCTCTTATGATTATGATGTTGTGATATTGGGTTTATATTGTTGAGCTTAATATGATGTAAGATGCCATATTTATGACTCTTGAAATACTAGCTAGGATGCTATGTTGATGCCCATGTATGTTGTGTGTGATGTTAAGGATTGCATGCTTGGACCCTGCATTGTTGTTGTTTTTGATTTAGAGCATCCTCACTAAGCTTCTAGCTTACGCTCTCATTTTCAACAATGCAAATCATTAGCATGGTGTTAGCAAGGAGCAAGGTGAAGGGGCATTCCAAGCTTTGTAGTTGCTCGAGTATGACTTAGTAAATAAAGTAGTAGTTTAGCAATGGGGCTACTATGTTGAGATTTTAGGGGCTCGATTCGATCAACCGTTCTTGCTCGCCAAGAGTGGAGAAGTTGGATAATTGGGTGTTTTAGTGGGAGGTGAAAAATTGGCAATTTGACACAAGGATTTATAGTGGTTCAACCTTCTAACCAAAGTCTACATACACTACCTTAGCTCCCTACTAAGGATTTCCAAACAAATTCACTAAGAATTTCGTCCCTTTTTCTCGGATTAGGAGGAAACCGTTACAACGATCAAGCTTTCTACCCAAAGCTTGATCAACCACTCTCTTACAAGAGAAAGACTTAGCAAACTAGAAATCCCTCTAAAAGGTATGTGCTTGCAATACTAAGCACTCACCCAAAACCTAAACATTTGAGCAAATTTAACAATGTTTAGCTCACAAGTGTTGTCTAAGTAAGAAATAAACAATTTAAGCTTTAGACAAATTTTGACATCATAATGTTGTAACAATTGAAGCATTAACCATTACAAGATGCTTGGAGGCCCCTTTTATACTCCCAATTGAGTTTGTAGCCGTTACTAGCCGTTGGGATTGAATTGGAGCCGTTGGAGCCTTTATTTCCCTCCATAAATGCAGTTCTGCAGCTGGGCGTATCGATACTCGTCAAACCGTATCGATACGGTCTCAATGAGGAATTAGCCGTTGGGCTTCTTCAGCTGATGTGTATCGATACGCTTACCTGGCGTATCGGTACGATCATGCAATTTAAAATACCGTTGGGAAAAAGACCGTTGGGGAAGTTAGGTGTATCTGTACGCGATACACCCGTATCGGTACGCGACTAGCTGTTGGGCTATTTCAAAGCACACCGTATCGATACGGCTTAGCGTATCGGTACGGGTTTTGGCTACTGGAAAATTCAGGTGGTTTGAAACCCTAAAGCGTATCGGTACGGTCCAAGACCGTATCGGTACGAGCACATAAAAATGCTGGTTTTGACCACTTTAAATGTACTTTAAACCCATTCCAAAGCCATTAAAACCCTTAAACATATTTTCAAGTTGTTTTTGACTAAAACCATATTTTAAATTCTTTTCAATTTAGTCCAAAACATTTTTCAAATATTATATCAGAACATTAGTTCTACAATCTCCCCCTTTTTGATATAATAAAATCAACTTGAAAAATTGTTTGGGATTCTCCCCTTTAACTTTAAAATTGTGAATAAGAGATTAAAGATATGAAATCAAATAAAGCTCCCCCCTTATTCATTTGAAAAATCAAATTTTCAAACCATTTCTCTCTTTTTTTGTTATATCAAAAAGAATTTAAAAATGACATTTAAGTTCAAGATAACATATGAGGCAAAAAAAATTGACACATTTAAAATTTTGGTTTTTGAAAATTGGCTCCCCCTTACTCAAAGCATCATTAGAATGTTAGTTCAACATATATGATTATCTAGTTGACATAAAAGAAAATAAGTCAAATAAGAACAAAAACAACTAGATTTTACCACACTTGAACTCAAGGGAGGATGTGAAGCCTTCCTTCTTCAAGTGTTCTTTCTTTGTGTGCATGGAGCTCCCCCTCAATTTTTGACTTGTTGATCACTCTCAATCACACCTAGCAAAAGACAATTAAGTAATTTTTGGTATCCAAATTGCTTTGGATCCATAGACATTAGTGGCACAAAATTTAGTCCCCTTAGGAATCCATTTTTCAATTTCATCCTTTTTAGTTGAAGTGGTTAGTCCTTTTGGGACCCAAACACTTCTAAAACATTTTCCATTCACAAATCTAGGGGCACTAGATTGTCTTACATAAAAATTTGATTTTCCAAAATTATTTTTCTTTTCAAGTTCATTGGAAATCAAATCTTTTTCTTTTTGAACTTTAAGAAGCAAATTTTGTAAATCAAAACATTTTTGTTCAAAATCTTTCAATTTTGCTTCAAGTTCAAGATTTGTTTTGGAAAGCAAATCATTTTCAATTTTTATTTTTGAAATCAACTTTTTGTTCTTTGAAAATGATGCCTTAAATTCCAAAAGCAAATCATCATAGGCATCTTGTAACTCATCAAATGTATAAGAATTTGAAATAGATGAGTTAGAAGTTACCTCCCCCTCATTGAGGGCCATCAAGCATAGGTGGGCTACTTTATCATCGGTGGAGTCTTCATCACTCCATGTGGCCACATATGCTTGCTTTGAAGATGATCCATTCTTTTTGGATTTGTGGGAGTCCTTCATCTTCTTCATCGATTCATGCTTGGATTTTTCCATTTTGCTCTTCATGAACCGGGGAAATTTGTTGAAGAGATAGGCCATCTCTTCATCTTCACTTTCCTCCTCACTTGAATCTACATGATGGCATGTGGAGGATTTGAGAGCTACGTCACTAGCATTGATGCCTAGCTCCATGATCTTCTTCTTCCCCATCGCTCTAATCTCTTCCTTCTTCTTCTCCTCTTATTTATTTTTCTTCATTATTTGGTGAGTGAGAAGTGACCCCATGAGTTCATCAAGCTTCAAGGTTTTGAGATTCTTGGCTTCGATGATGGCGGTCCTCTTTGAGTCCCATGACTCGGGAAGGGAGTAGATGAGCTTTCGGGCAAGCTTCTCCATAACCTTTAAGACCATTGGTGATAGTGGAGAACCTATCAAACATCTTCTCGATGTTCTCTTCCGGATCCATCTTGAAGTTCTCATACTCTAAGGTTAGGAGCCCAATCTTGGTCTCCTTGACTTCATTGGCTCCCTCGTATGTGACTTCAAGCTTGTCCCATACCTCATTGGCACTCTCACAAGAAGACATCTTCTCATAGATGGTTGGGCCAAATGCACAAAAGAGCATGTGCAAGGCTTTGCAATTAAGCTCCATCTTCTTGCGATCGTCGGCACTCCATTCCGCTTTGCTTCCTTGAGGCACGAACGAACCATCTTCAACTATGTCCCATAGCTTGTAATCTCTTGACTTCAAGAAGAATTTCATCTTTGTCTTCCAATGGGCATAGTGATTTCCGTCGAAGAAAGGTAGTTTGTCGATGGATTGCGCCATTTGAGCCGGTTGGTGAAATATTGATCGAGCTTGCCGGATCTTCTCAATAGGATGTGAATCCCCTTCGATTGAGCCAAGCTCTGATACCAATTGTTGAGATTTTAGGGGCTCGATTCGATCAACCGTTCTTGCTCGCCAAGAGTGGAGAAGTTGGGTAATTGGGTGTTTTAGTGAGAGGTGAAAAACTGGCAATTTGACACAAGGATTTATAGTGGTTCAACCTTCTAACCAAGGTCTACATCCACTACCTTAGCTCCCCACTAAGGATTTCCAAACAAATTCACTAAGAATTTCGTCCCCTTTTCTCGGATTAGGAGGAAACCGTTACAACGATCAAGCTTTCTACCCAAAGCTTGATCAACCACTCTCTTACAAGAGAAAGACTTAGCAAACTAGAAATCCCTCTAAAAGGTATGTGCTTACAATACTAAGCACTCACCCAAAACCTAAACACTTGAGCAAATTTAACAATGTTTAGCTCACGAGTGTTGTCTAAGTAAGAAATAAACAATTTAAGCTTTAGACAAATTTTGACATCATAATGTTGTAACAATTGAAGCATTAACCATTACAAGATGCTTGGAGGTCCCTTTTATACTCCCAATTGAGTTTGTAGCCGTTACTAGCCGTTGGGATTGAATTGTAGCGTTGGAGCCTTTATTTCCCTCTATAAATACAGTTCTGCAGCTGAGCGTATCGATACTCGTCAAACCGTATCGATACGGTCTCAATGAGGAATTAGCCGTTGGGCTTCTTCAGCTGATGCGTATCGATACGCTTACCTGACATATCGGTATGGTCCTGCAATTTAAAATACCGTTGGGAAAAAGACCGTTGGGGAAGTTAGGCGTATCTGTACGCGATACACCCGTATCGGTACACGACTAGCTGTTGGGCTATTTCAAAGCACACCGTATCGATACGCCTAAGCGTATCGGTACGGGTTTTGGCTAATGGAAAATTCAGGTGGTTTGAAACCCTAAAGCGTATCGGTACGGTCCAAGACCGTATCGGTATGGGTACATACAAATGCTGGTTTTGACCACTTTAAATGTACTTTAAACCCATTCCAAAGCCATTAACACCCTTAAACATATTTTCAAGTTGTTTTTGACTAAAACCATATTTTAAATTCTTTTCAATTTAGTCCAAAACATTTTTCAAATATTATATCAAAACATTAGTTCTACAATATGTTTTTGTATGAGCGTTGTATGACTCATAGATGTTATTGATGTTTATGTTTTGGCTTGGATGTGTAAACCATGCTTTGTCTTGTTGAATGCTTGTGTGGGATGGTTGTGCCTTTGGATGTTTTAAGTTGTTTTTGGTTGGCATGTAAACCTTGTATGTGAAGACATGATGCCTTATGGCCTTTTGAGTTCTTAAGCATGCTTATTTATGCAATATTCATCCTTTGTGTGAATGCCATGTATGAATGCCTTGTTAATCAACTAAACTGCTCTATATGCTAATTCTTGGTTGTTGTATGTTGCATGAATGTTTGTATGTGTCTAGGAAAGTCTCGAAATGCATTTAGTGTTGGATTTGGTGTTGTCTTGTTGAAATTTGGAGACTTGCAGTGCAGGGCGTATCGATACGCCTAAGAGCCGTATCGATACGGTCTTGCCTGCAGGACTCAGTTTTGGCTTGGCGTACCGATACACGGGAGTGTATCGATACGCTCTTTGCTCACTGGAATTCTGAGAATTTAGTGAGTTTCTGGCGTACCGGTACGGGGTTGAGGCGTATCGGTACGGTTTTATCTTGTTGACCATGAGATATTGACCGAGAAGGGCGTATTGATACGCTCAAGGGCTGTATCGATACGGTCTTCCCTGAGTTGACTGAAAGGGTTGACTTAGTCAAGGCGTATTGATACCCTTGATTGGTGTATCGATACGGCCTGCCCTGTAAGTGTAAAATGAACTGTTTAATGTGGGGTTTTAGGTTCGAATGTGATTCTTTCTTGATGTTTTCCCCTAACGTGATCACTTAGGAATGAATATGCCTATAGACAAGATTTAATTTAAAGAAATTTTCTAGGGTTGCTAACCGAGGGGGAACCTTAACGGGTTTCACTTCGATTTTCCCCGTGTAGCCTACTCAGACCGGTCATCCGGCCAGACCGGGACGAGGGGGTTACATTTGTTGGTATCAGAGCCTGAGGTTACCGAGACCTCGGGCAGGTAAGTGAGGTAAGCTTGATGTGTTAAGCAATTTATGTGTTTCGGTGTGTGCTTTGCCATGCAATCTTGTTGTTTGATTGTTCATATGGTGTTTGGAAGCATGATTTTTGAGTTGATGTGGTGTCGAGTACCCATTGCTACTATTACTTAATTTAAAAAGGTTTTGTAAAGGAAAGTACTTGAGCACAGTTGGACCCTTGCCTTTGCTAACTTAATCCTTATCTGTTTGTTGTTGTAGTTATTATCTTGCTAGCTGTATCATGAGACCACGTGGGAGGCCTAGGATGGTTCAGCCGGAACCACGAGCACAAGCTTTGGGGATTGAGCAGATTGGTGGGGCACATGCTCCTCAACCTCCTCCACCTCCTCATCATCAAGAGGGGGTGAGGCGAGAGCCGAGGGCACGGGACCTCAAGTTGGCCAAGAACCGTCCGGAATTGATTTAGCTCTCTTAGTTCAGGCGATAACCGGGGCTTTCCAGGCTGCAGTGGCTGGGGGTCAGGCAACGACACAACCCCAGAGAGAGGGTACTGGTTTGCCATTAGAGAGACTCTGCAGTTTGGGAGGTGAAGAGTTCAGAGGGTCGACACCGGAGAGGTCTGAGATGTGGCTAGAGAAGACCGTCCATATCCTGGCACAGATGGGATGTACCGGGGAACGCAAGCTAGGGTGTGTCATATCTTTGCTTCAGGGTGATGCCTACACTTGGTGGGTCACCATCACTACGGGTATGGAAGAGGTTGAGATCACTTGGGAGTGTTTCGAGTCAGCTTTCCGTAAGAGGTATCTGGGTCCTCGATATCTCGATGAGAAGAAGAGGGAATTTATGGCTTTGCTTCAGGGGAGTATGACTGTAACAGATTATGAGATCAGATTCGTCAGCCTGAGTCAGTATGCATCCGAGCTTGTTCCTACTGAAGTTGAACGTTGTAACCGTTTCCATTATGGGTTGAATGAAGAGATCAAGAGGTACACTTTAGCTTCTGACTACACAGATTTCGGTGTCTTGGTCGCTAGGGCCAAGGACTTGGAGCACAATTTGGGCTTGACCAAACGATCGAGTGGTTCTAGTTCTGGTAAGAGATCTAGTGACTTTGATAGAGGTGATGCCAAGAGGCATCGGGACAACCGGCATCACTATGACCACAAACGTGGTGGAGGTAACCACGATAGGGGCCAACAGGGCCAGAGGGCTGGTGGGAAGTTGCCCACATGTGCTACTTGCGGGAGGAACCACACCGGTGAGTGTTGGTGGAATTTCCACTCGTGTAGGAGTTGTGGAGCTAGGGATCATATTAGGCGTGACTGTCCACATCAGGTGGGGCAGGCACCAGTTCAGGCTCTTGCTATAGCTAATGACTTTCAGAGAGGCCGCGGGCGCGATAGAGGTAACTTCTAGGCGAGAAATGATGGCCAGAGGAACATAGCACATATAGTTGCAGTCCAGCCAGAGGGCAGAGGTCAGGCCAGAGTTTACGCTCAGCGTGGGGATCAACATGACACAGATGTGATTACATGTAACTTCTCGATACAGTCTTTGGGTTTGCTTTCTTTGATTGACTCCGGGTCTACACATTCATATATATTGAGTGAGCATGCAAAGTTGTTGAAATTGCCTTGTGAAATATTAGAGGTAGGAGTTAGTGTTACTAGTTCCTTTGGGGACACGGTAGTAGTTAGAAAGATGTACAAAAGGTGTCCGTTGATGGTTCAGGGACATGTGTTTCTAGTGGATATGATGGAGCTACCTTTTTAAGGTTTTGATTAATTCTGGGTATGGACTGGCTCACTGAACATAGAGCTAGGATAGACTTTGAAACTAAGAGGATTTCTTTGAGACTCACAGATATTATGAGATAGTGGTGGTGGGTGAGAACGTGAAGTTCTTATCCAATGTGGTTTCAGTTCTAGAGGCTAAGAGGTTACTTGAGATTGGTTGCGAAGCATATTTGGCCTATGTGATGAATCCAGACATGAGTGAGGTTAGACCTCAAGACATCCGGGCAGTGTGTGACTTTCCTAGTGTGTTTCCGGAAGAGTTGCCGGGTTTACCACCTGATATAGAGGTAGAGTTTACTACAGAGACTTATTCAGATTCAGCTCCTGTTTCGATTGCTCCGTATCGCATGGCACCGAAAGAGCTGAAAGAGTTGAAGACTCAGTTGCAAGAGTTGACAGATAGATGCTTCATTCGACCTAGTTCTTCACCTTGGGGTGCACCAGTTTTGTTTGTGAAGAAGAAAGATGGAAGCATGAGAATGTGTATAGATTACAGACAGTTGAATCAGTTAACAGTGAAGAATAAGTATCCATTGCCGAGAATTGATGATTTGTTTAATCAGTTGAGATGGGCATCAGTCTTTTCGAAGATTGACTTGAGATCAGGCTACTACCAGCTAAAGGTAAGAGAGGTTGATGTACCGAAGACGGCCTTTAGGACTAGATATGGTAACCATGAGTTCTTAGTCATGCCTTCTGGGTTGACTAACGCACCGGCTGCTTTCATGGATATGATGAATAGGATTTTTCATCAGTACCTAGACCAGTTTGTAGTTGTTTTTATAGATGATATCTTGGTGTATTCGCGTACCGAAGAAGACCACGACTGACACTTGAGACTAGTTTTGAAGACTTTGTTAGATAATCAGTTGTATGTGAAGTTGAGCAAGTGTGAGTTCTGGATCCGAGAGGTAGTCTTCCTAGGGCACGTAGTGTCAGCCGATGGGATTAGAGTTGATCCGAAGAAGATAGAGGCCATTGTTGAATGGAAACAACCGAAGTCAATAATAGAGGTACGTAGCTTTCTAGGCTTAGCTGGATACTATAGAAGATTCGTAGAAGGTTTATCTAAGTTAGCCGCTCCATTGACACAGTTGCTTCAGAAGAGCGTTCAATTTGAGTGGTCAGATGCAAGACAGAGAGCCTTTGAGAAGTTGAAAGAAGCTTTGACCCAAGCACCGATCTTGATTCAGCCAGAGTCTGGGAAGGACTATGTAGTTTACAGTGATGCTTCCTACGTAGGCCTATGTTGTGTTCTCATGCAAGACAAGAGAGTAGTGGCTTATGCCTCAAGACAGTTGAAGACTCACGAGCGTAACTATCCGACCCATGACATAGAGTTAGCTGCAGTTGTGTTTGCTCTGAAGATCTGGAGACATTATTTGTACGGTGAGAAATGCACAGTGTACACGGATCACAAGAGTTTGAAGTACATCATGACTCAGTGAGATTTGAATCTCAGACAGCGTAGGTGGTTAGAGTTGCTAAAAGACTATGATCTTACGATTGAGTACCATCCGGGTAAGGCCAATGTAGTGGCCGATGCTTTAAGTAGAAAGGTAGCTATAGATTTGAGGGCCATGTTTGCTAGATTGAGCTTGTCCGGAGATGGTGGCTTGGTAGCCAAACTTCAGGTTAGACCTACACTAGGTCACTTGATTAGGGAGAAGTAGCTCTTAGATAGATCTTTGGCACCTCACGTGCAAGATGTGGCCGAGGGTAGACCTTCAGACTACAGTTTCAGTACCGATGGGGTCTTGTGTTTCAAAAATAGAATAGTTGTGCCAGAAGACAGTGACTTGAGACGTACGATCTTGACTGAAGCGCACAGTAGTCCTTTTGCTATGCATCTTGGAAGTACAAAGATGTACCGCACTTTGAAGAATGAGTACTTTTGGGTTGGGTTGAAGAGAGATGTAGCCGACTTCGTGAGTAAGTGTATGGTGTGTCAGAGAGTGAGGGCGGAACATCAGGTTCCCTTAGGGTTGTTGCAACCGTTGAGGATTCCGGAATGGAAATGGGAGAACATTACCATGGATTTTGTTTCAGGCTTGCCTTTGACTCCTACGAAGAAGAACTCAGTTTGGGTTATAGTGGATCGTTTCACGAAGTGTGCTCACTTCTTGGCAGTCAATACGACTTATACATTAGATAGGTTGGCTGATCTGTACATTGGTGAGATTGTTAGACTGCATGGTGTGCCGAAGTCTATTGTGTTCGATAGAGATCCGAGGTTTACAACTCGATTTTGGGAGTGTCTGCACACAACTTTGGGTACGCGTTTGAATTTCAGTACGTCTTATCATCCTCAGTCAGATGGTCAGTCAGAGAGAGTTATACAGATTTTAGAGGATATGTTGCGTTGTTGCATCATTGATTTTCAAGGTACTTGGGAGAAGCACTTGCCTCTAGTTGAGTTTGCTTACAATAATAGCTTTCAGTCGAGTATTTAGATGGCTCCGTATGAGGCCTTGTATGGTAGAAAGTGTAGAACTCCAGATTGTTGGGCCGAAGTGGGACAAAAGTTGTTACCTATGTCGGATTTGCTCAATGGGACAACTGATAAGGTGAAATTGATTTGCGATCGCTTAAAGGCAGCTTCGGATAGACAGAAGTCCTATGCCGACTTGAAGAGGAAGGAAGTTGAGTTCTCAGTGGGTGAGAAGGTGTTCTTGAAAGTGTCTCCGTGGAAGAAAGTAATGAGATTTGGCCGAAAGGGGAAGTTGAGTCCGAGGTACATAGGACCGTATGAGATCGTGAAGAGGGTTAGCCCAGTTGCTTATCAGTTGCGTTTGCCATCCGAGCTAGAGAAGATACACGATGTAATTCATGTTTCGATGCTCCGTAAGTATAGATCAGATCCATCACATGTCATGCCTGTAGAAGGATTGAATTGAATCCGGATTTGACTTATGAGGAAGAACCAGTTGAGATCCTAGCTTCTGACAGTAAGGTGTTGCGGGGTAGATCGATTGAGTTAGTGAAAGTGTGGTGGCAACGTCGAGGGGTGGACGAGGCCACTTGGGAGAGGAAGGAGGATATGGAAAGGCAGTTTCCTTATCTCTTTCAGTCAGGTCATTTCGGGGACGAAATTCCTTAAGTGGGAGAGTTGTAACACCCGTATTTTGGGGTTAAGAGTTAGGCGTGTGTGTTGGTTCGAGTCATCAAAATCGATTTTATTTAATTTGTCCTTGGTTTTAATTTAAAAGAGATTAAAAATTAAAAGAGTGGCATTTTTGTAATTAAAGTGAAAAGTGGAAGACCATCTTTTTGAATCAAAAAGAACAAAAAAAATATAGTTGTCTTCCTCCCCTTTTTGCTTTCCAACGTTAGAAAGCCCCAAACCCTCTCTAAACCTCTAAAACACTATTCCATTCAATCTCTCCACCAAATCAAGGGCTTTTTCAAAGGTAATCCCATTTCTCAACTCTCCTCATCATCCCCATCATTTACATGGTCTTAGATTTCAAAACTATCCATATTTGCATTTTTCAAGTTTAAGGAAAGTTTGGATTTTTAATGGGTTTTTCATTTGTTTTTGATTTGTTGAGTTGGGTTTTGGATTAATCTCACCTAAATACACTTAATATCTTAAAATGGATGGATTTGGGAAAAATCCCGAAGTGGGTCATTGGGGCAATTTTCAAAGTGTCTAAACTTGAGTTTTTGGTGTGTTTTAGTGTTGGGTTGAAGGGCTGATGGTGTAGGGTTATTAGGGAAGTGTTTTGGAAGCTTTTAGATGTCATTTGGGTGTTGGAAATTATAGTTTTCAGCTGGGTATTTGGGGAGCACGAAAATGGGAATTTTGTGGTTAGTTTGGATTTGAATTGGTGAAGTTTGACTTGTGTTTGTGAGTTGGAATTGTGTACTGAGTTTAGCATTGGATTGGTGAGTAATATTTGTGTTTTGGTTGGTTAGAAGCAAGAGGAGACACCAGAGAAGGATCGGGACCGAATCCGGGAATTGAAGAGGCTTGACTTGCTTGCTTGGTTTGCTAAGGAAGGATGGTGAGTAAAACTTTAAATTGTTTTAAAGTTGGTTCAAGTGTGTGTAGTGGAAGTGTTGGAATGAGCTTGGTAGGCCATTCCGAGGTGGAAGTTAAATTGGTAGTTTAACTTCTTGATTGTTAATGATGCTTTATATGCCATTGCCTATTTTGATCTTGTGAGATATGAATTGATTCACATGTGTATACATTGATACGTGTAATGATGAATATGTGCTATAATTGATGGATGTGTGAAGTGGTTTAAAGGTAATTGGCACTAATTAACTTACCGGGTGTAAATGATCGATCATTAGGATTAGTGTGCACACGTTTGAGTCAAATTCGCGCGTGGCCTTGATGGCGTTGAGTCATCAAGGAGGAGTACGGTGATGTAATATTCCACCGGAAATTTATTTATATTATACGTGATGATGAGTGGAATCTCATCCGTAGGGCATGTGGTGATGAGTGGAATCCCACCCATGCAAGGTCCGATGATGAGTGTAATCCCACCGATGTAATGTTGTTGTTAAGAGTAAATCCGCACATCCGAGTAAACTAATAGTGGCTAATGTACTTGCTCTTATGGTTATGATGTTGTGATATTGGGTTTATATTGTTGAGCTTAATATGATGTAAGATGTCATATTTATGACTCTTGAAATACTAGCTAGGATGTTATGTTGATGCCCATGTATGTTGTGTGTGATGTTAAGGATTGCATGCTTGGACCCTGCATTGTTGTTGTTTTTGATTTAGAGCATCCTCACTAAGCTTCTAGCTTACGCTCTCATTTTCAATAATGCAGATCATTAGCGCGGTGTTAGCAAGGAGCAAGGCGAAGGGGCATTCCAAGCTTTGTAGTTGCTCAAGTATGACTTAGTAAATAAAGTAGTAGTTTAGCAATGGAGCTACTATGTTTTTGTATGAGCGTTGTATGACTCATAGATGTTATTGATGTTTATGTTTTGGCTTGGATGTGTAAACTATGCTTTGTCTTGTTGAATGCTTGTGTGGGATGGTTGTGCCTTTGGATGTTTTAAGTTGTTTTTGGTTGGCATGTAAACCTTGTATGTGAAGACATGATGCCTTATGGCCTTTTGAGCTCTTAAGCATGCCTATTTATGCAATATTCATCCTTTGTGTGAATGTCATGTATGGATGCCTTGTTAATCAACTAAACTGCTCTATATGCTAATTCTTGGTTGTTGTATGTTGCATGAATGTTTTTATATGGCTAGGAAAGTCTCGAAATGCATTTAGAGTTGGGTTTGATGTTTTCTTGTTGAAATTTGGAGACTTGCAGTGCAGGGCGTATCGATACGCCTAAGGGCTTGCTCACTGGAATTCTGAGAATTTAGTGAGTTTCTAGCGTATCGGTACGTGGTTGAGGCGTATCGGTACGGTTTTATCTCGTTGACCACGAGATATTGACCGAGAAGGGCGTATCGATACGCTCAAGGGCTGTATCGATACAGTCTTCCCTGAGTTGACTGAAAGGGTTGACTTAGTCAAGGCGTATCGATACCCTTGATTGGTGTATCGATACGGCCTGCCCTGTAAGTGTAAAATGAATTGTTTAATGTGGGGTTTTAGGTTCGAATGTGATTCTTTCTTGATGTTTTCCGCTGACGTGATCACTTAGGAATGAATATGCCTATAGACAAGATTAAATTAAAAGAAATTTTCTAGGGTTGCTAACCGAGAGGAACCTTAACGGGTTTCGCTTCGATTTTCTCCGTGTAGCCTACTCAGACCGGTCATCCGGTCAGACTAGGACGAGGGGGTTACAAGACATATGGTCAAAAAGCAATGCTGGAACACACAACCGCAAAGACGAAGGTAAAAACGCAGATGCAACGACAAACTGGAAATTGAAATGTATCAGAAACAAAAGCTGCCAAAGTTGAAAACTGAAAGGCTTTACCTTTTCTTTCCATTGACTCAACTCCTCCTTGCTTCGAGAAATTAAAACTTTTTTTTCTTCTAAATTTTATTTTAATTTATATATGTGTATCTGTAGCTGCCGCTTTTGATATCATCATCTTCTTCTTTTATTCAATTTTTAAACTTGATATTGCTCGAGCTATTAATTCAGTAAATAAGACTAGAAACTGCTTTAATTCTTCATAAATATTGTTTTTGTAAAATAAAATTCTGAACAGGTTTCAACCGAAGAAAAAAAAAGAATATAGTTTACCATGTCCATATTCGCAGACTATAATGTAAGCAGCGCCAAAAACGTTTTACATAGTTTATACTTACACTTCATCTATCCCACTCCAAATCGAAATGCTGCATCGGGTTCACCTTTGAAGGACTCCCCTCAATGCCTTTAGGCAACTGATTTGTCAACCGATCCCATCCGATGATGTGGGGCAATGCAAAACTGCAAATTCAGCTGTTGTAACAGGTACATTAAGGCGCTCAGTTGATTTTAGAATGTTGTTGGCGACAGTTAAAGAAATGATGTAGCTATTTCCACCATCAAGTGCCTTAATAGATAACTTCTTGCTTACTTGACCAGCATTGCTAGATTTCATTCCATGAGCACCCATGCTTATCAAAGATCCAACTTCCGTTGGCGACAAAGTAAATTTCCAACACTTCTCCCAATCATACTTGCGTTCAGCAATAGCAGGGCAGAAAGTCAACATGATGACACAGTGATGATCAACTCTAAGGCCGCCCGTGCCAGAATTTATCTTACTGAAAGTCGGCAGAATAGGATCGACAGAGAGTGCAACTTTACCCTTGTATATCTTATAAGGGCGAACAAGCGAGCATTGGCACTGGAATTTCTTGTAGCAGAGAAATCGTATATAGAAGTTGAAAAGGCTGCTCGAGGTTCAAAGCCATGTGGACACAAAGCAACTCTAGCATCACCCCATTTCCCAGACAACAGTGTTTTGGAAGAAAGGTTCATGGAGAGCAAAGAGCGCCACTGCTTCAACATCTTGGCGTTGGTGATGGGTAGTTCTTCATAAATATTGAATTCTTCAGTTTGATTGTCTTTCGCTATTCATTCTGTTTCTTTCTCCCAAAAATTAAACAAACATTATCCGAGATTGTTCTTATTTGGGTCTTCTTTGTTTGTAGCAACTAAAGAGAGACAATGTTGATTGCTTGTCGGTGCAAAAACTTGTTGCGTGTAAAAGAGTCTATCGCAATTGAGTGCAAGTGTACACATCGCAAGTAATAAAGTGATACTAGAGTATCGGATATCGTCTCCACAGGGACTGGGCTAACCCTTTCCTTCTCTATCTGCACAAGGGGAAAAGAATAGATTAAGATATTGTCACGAAAATAATAAAGAATACTGGAAAATAAAAGTAGAGAAATCAAGATGGAGAGAATGGGCTGGTATTGAATTGCTCAGTAGTGCAGGTATTGCAATGCTTAGGAACTCCAGTTCTGTCGTCGCGCCCGTCGCCGACAGCACCTGTCCCGGCGGCTGTCCGTTGGCTGTCGCGGCAGCAAACACACCAACTCCGTACTCCAAGTTTGGCAAGAATCCCAGATCTGCCTTGGCCTATCCCTAGGTCCAAGTCTATCGATGATCACGTCTTTGATGATACCTCCCGGCGTGAATCGAAGGATGAACACCGATGTGTATGAATTCTTCTTTAGCCACTTAACCTCGCCCTATCCCTAGGCTCGAGATAGTTCAACTATAAACTAGAGAACTTGCTCTTATTTCTTTCGTATACTTAACTCTCCCGATGCTAAGTAAATAGATAACCTCACAATGCTCTCCCGATGCTCTTGCAAGATATTAACAACCAAAATAAGAGAACTTGAAGTTTATTTTATTGAACTTGGAAAATCCTAAAACAAAACAACCCTTGCAACTACTTTACAAAACAACCCGTGGCCCTAGGGGTTTTTTAGAACATAACGACGGCGGGTAAACGGCAGGGGGATTTAGGTTATCGGTTATAGGGTATATCCCTCCTAGGTTAAAATCTATGCCCTTATATAAGCTTTGGGCTCAAGTATTCTAAGTTAACAAGGATTACAACTTTAATTAAAAGTAAGATTCTAATAAAGACTTAATCTCCAAGTATCCTACTTTTCAGCTGTCATCCTTGTTTCTTGGGATTTCCTCTCCTTGAGCTTTGGCTTGACATATCTTTTGATCCGGGGCTTGGAAAATTATTTGGTTTTCACACGACAGACGAGCAGATTTTTCTCTATCTATCGAGGTCCACTTTGCTTTTCCTCTTCATAAGGCTGCTGTCACCTTGCTGTCACGGCAGATCCATGGAAGCATCATCCTCGTCGTCTGCTTGTCTAGTTCAGCTCTGCTGCTTCTCTGCCATGCGCCTGCCTTCTCCGTCAATTATGGCAGCAACCTACAAAATCAACCATCTTTTAGTAGAATCCGTGCCTTTAATATATTTGTGATGTTTTGCTGTAAACTAACCTAAATGCAATGCAATGATGCTTGAATGCAGCAGAAATATAGGTTAAAAAGGGTGTAAATAATAGAACTTTTACACACTCAACACACCCCCAAACTCAAGTTTTTGCTTGCCCTCAAGCAATTAAGACCTAAACGAAAAATATTTTTGTGTTGGCTTTCAAACAGTGAACTGTCCCTTACCCGTCGCTCATTCTCTGTGGCGGCAGCAACCTGTCGGAAAGATTAGGATCTGTCCGGAATCTCCCTATAGTCCTCGTGCAGTGTGTGCATGCTTGTGAACAGTTATATGCTAAGACTCTCTTAGTTTCACTAGAATATTATACTTTAGCTTGTTTAGAGTTTTTCTTACGAGACTAATTTCTTTCTTTTCCTTACTAGAGCCAGAATAAGGCACCTCTAGTTAATTTCTTTTTTTTTTCTAATTTCTTCTCATTTCTACTAGAGCCAGTATTTCAGGCACCTCTAGTTAACTGTCTAGAGCCGGTGATAGGCACCTCTAGAAGTTTTTTCTCTGGTTATCTGCTTAGAGCCAGTGTTGGGCACCTCTAGGTTTCCTGAGAGTCTAGTCTCTTTTCTACTCTAAGTGCTAAGTTTTCTATTCTAGTTTGGCTAAGAGAAGTCTAAGCAGTATAACAGTCACAATGGTGTTTAAGTTTTCAGAACTATAGAAAGGCTCTAAACTTCTCCTTAAACTATCCTAAAGATGCTGCCACGTCAGAGCTGTCATGATAGGTAAGTTTACTTCACAGTTTTAAGCCAACAATTTTAGTCTTTTCTGATTTTTTTAAATAAAAGACACAACAATAATTTAAAGATGTACTAAGACTCCATTAAAATGGAGGGTTGCCACCCCCAAACTCGAGGGTTGCATTGCCCTCAATGCAAATGACAGATAAAATGAAGGCAGGTACATCACAAAATATATATAAAGCAGGCAGCAATAAAAAGAAAATAAAAGACTTAAATTTCAAGCGCTGTCTTCACTGCTGCTGCTGACACGGATTTGGTGGCGGCGTCTGGGCTGTGGGGGAGGCTGGGCAGGTTGCTCCACGACCTGGATGTCGGAGCTGCTGCCGCTATCCCAAGTGCTGCTGGTGGTGGTGCTGGCTTTGGGCATCAGCTTTCTGTCGGCCACATGTTTCTGCCTCTTGACAGGCGTGAATTCCTTCTCCAAATTCCTCCTAATAGGAGGTTCTTCCTCGCCGTCATCGGAGGCCGGTCGCTTCGTTCCTCGGGCTGGGGTGTCGGCCGGAGGGCTGCCAGCTGCCGTCGGGGCAGGTGATGGGGTGGAAGCAGTAGAATGTGTGTGTGGGGAGGCAGGTGGTGTAGGTGTGTGGACAGAGGTGGGGATGTTAAAATAGTGGGAAGGGAAAGTGGGGAAAATAACATCGGGATAATTTAAAGTATTGGTAATGAAATTTACCGTTGAGTTGGTAAAATCCCGGATGAATGTCATCAGCCCCATTTGTCTGTCTTCCACCCGCTGTATGGCGGCAAGGATCTGAGCAGCTGGGTCTGTCGGAGCGGCTGCTGCGGCAGGTTCAGCGGCAGGTTCATGTGCAGGTTCCTCGGATGATTCTGCTGGGGAGGCAGCCAGGTTGAAGGAGTTGATAGGTGTTGCGACTATCAGTTCCATGAGGCTGGTAATGTTGTTATCGGTCCAGCCTCGTCCTTGGACCAGTTTATCGGTGGATGCCTCCGGGACAGCAGCGCAGCGGCAGAGAGAGGTGATCATGAATGGTAGGCAGAGGCGGGAGGTTGACCGATATGTGCATTCCAAGATGCTTTCCCTCATATAGCGGCCCACATTGATAGGCCGGTCGTGCATGATCGAATGAATGAGGGCGAGCCGCTGCTGGTTCACCGTCGTGTGATGGGAGGACGACAGGATACACTTTTTGATGAAAGCGTTCCATAGCTTTGCTTCTGGTAGCAGCTGCCCCCTTTTTACAGAGTTGGGGTTCTTCTTGCTCGTAGTCCACTCTGTCCCTTCTTCTGTAACCTCTGTCATGACAGCACTATAGGCGGTAGAGTCGAGGGTGTCCAAAAAGTGCTGGTGGGCATCGTCATTGGGACCAAAATAGAGGCCATACATATGATTGATACTATCGGCTGTGAATGGTACCTCTACCCCTCGGACAATTACGGATGTCGCCATCCTGCTGTCGATGGCAGCATAGAACTCCCTCACCAACGTGTCATTTAATTCCGCCGGTTGTTCGGCGAACTGCTCCCATAGTTGAGTCCTTATTGCCCTTGCGATGAATGGTCGGAGCCCCATGTTTGGTGCCTTTCGGACGTAGATGAAACCCCTTTCTTCCCATAGGTCCTTGGTTGCGAAGGGCGACTGCGCTGCTGATGAAGAGGCTGAGGCAGCACTACGGCGGGTCTGTCTGGAAGACATGTTAGTTGCAAGGGTTGTGAAAGTAAAGAAAAACAAAGAAAAACGAGAGGAGAAAGCAAGTAAGAATAAGCAGAAGTGAGGAAAATGAAAATGAAAACGGGGTTTTATAGCGGTCGAGTTGATGCCCGTTTAATGCTGTAACGGCAGGCATGAATAACGGGGCGACTGTTGAAATTTAGCGTGTCTGACGCGTCTGACACGCATTTATGCGTCTGTTACGCGTCTGCCACACGCTTCTGCGCCTGCCGTGTCAGTCTGTTGACAGCCTGTCTTATCCGTGTCTGCGCGGCAGCTAGAACGACATGCTTCAATAAATGGGCTCTATTGGGCTGATGGATGGATGGTGGGCTTAGGTCACTTCTCCTTTTCTTCTTGACTCCTTTATTACCTAAAAACAGAAAATATAAAAACATTATTCGAATAAAAGTAAACCTTATTACCTAATAAATAATAAATAATAAAAATAAATAAAAATAAAACTTAGGTTAAATTAGGGATGCCTTGTGGGGCATCTCCTAAAGTAACCACTTCCTGTATTCCTGGGGCTTCAGTCCCCTGATAATGCTTGAGGCGTCGTTTCCTGTACTTCTTGAAGTTGATCTGTACCTTCCATCTGGTAATTATTCTCATGGTGGGGGCTCCTTTCTTTCTCTTCCCTTTGTAGTCCATGAAGTCCTCCCTTCTTGGTAATGTTTCTGAGGGCATGAATATATGATTAGAAAAAATCAAATTGACATTCGACCATAAACTTACCTTGTTTTCGTTAAATGTTGTTGTGGTTGAATGTATCCCTTGCTGCCGTGCCCGCTGCTGCGGCATGCAGTTATTTTGACAGTTTTTTATCAGGTTACTTTGTAGGTCAATGGGACATTGGTAAGTGCCATCGCTCTCTATATCAAATTCTGTTGACCACTCGTAGATCTCCATCAGAAGAGACTTTGATGATTCTGTGTCCACCGGCTTTGGTTCCTCAAATACCTCTGATGTGGTTGCTGCTTCAGCATCAGTTGCTGTCGAGGCGGCAGTTGCTGCCGAGGCGGTAGTTGCTGCCGAGGCGGCAGTTTCTGCCGAGGCGGCAGTTTCCGCTTTGACTGGGGTTTCTGCCTCAGAAGTGGTTGCTGCCGTGACATTCTCTTGAATTTCACTCAGCGTTGTCGCGGTGTTGCTCCATTCCGGCTCCTCGATCATTGACATGGCAAGTTGTTACTCAGACTCATCATATGTTGGGTATTCCTTCACATGGGCATCCTCGTCATCTTGCCTCAGGATTTCAGGTTCATCTGTGGCATGAATGAGGACTGGTCTGCTCAAGAGTTCATCCATCTTGGTGATACTTGCGTTCGTAGAAGCTGACACTTTTTGGGTGAGTGCCAAGAAGGCTTGCAGTGTGTCTTCTAAGGATTTTGACTCCTCTTGAGGATGATGACATTGCCAGGGCAGGTCGGGTTCTGCAGCAAAACTGTTATGGTATAAAAAATTTTGCGGGTTTTGATCGTACCATAAAAATTTTGCTGCTGCAGCATCGGCATTTGCTGCCCTTGTTGCTGTCGTGGCAGCATATCTTTACGGTAATTGCAAGAACTCTCCCACATCAACTCTCGAATGGTTTGTCCTGGCATGTTGATGTCCTTGAACCTGTATTTTCACCTGAGTTTTTTTAAATAAAAATAAAAATAAATAAAAATAAAATAAATAAAAATAAAAATAAAAGAAAAGTGCAGAAGCTAGGGTAAGAGTGTGTTGCCAGTCCCCGGCAACGGCGCCAAAAACTTGTTGCGTGTAAAAGAGTCTATCGCAATTGAGTGCAAGTGTACACGCCGCAAGTAATAAAGTGATACTAGAGTATCGGATATCGTCTCCACAGGGACTGGGCTAACCCTTTCCTTCGCTATCTGCACAAGGGGAAAAGAATAGATTAAGATATTGTCACGAAAATAATAAAGAATACTGGAAAATAGAAGTAGAGAAATCAAGATGGAGAGAATGGGCTGGTATTGAATTGCTCAGTAGTGCAGGTATTGCAATGCTTAGGAACTCCAGTTCTGTCGTCGCGCCCGTCGCCGACAGCACCTGTCCCGGCGGCTGTCCGTTGGCTGTCGCGGCAGCAAACACACCAACTCCGTACTCCAAGTTTGGCAAGAATCCCAGATCTGCCTTGGCCTATCCCTAGGTCCAAGTCTGTCGATGATCACGTCTTTGATGATACCTCCCGGCGTGAATCGAAGGATGAACACCGATGTGTATGAATTCTTCTTTAGCCACTTAACCTCGCCCTATCCCTAGGCTCGAGATAGTTCAACTATAAACTAGAGAACTTGCTCTTATTTCTTTCGTATACTTAACTCTCCCGATGCTAAGTAAATAGATAACCTCACAATGCTCTCCCGATGCTCTTGCAAGATATTAACAACCAAAATAAGAGAACTTGAAGTTTATTTTATTGAACTTGGAAAATCCTAAAACAAAACAACCCTTACAACTACTTTACAAAACAACCCGTGGCCCTAGGGGGTTTTTAGAACATAACGACGGCGGGTAAACGGCAGGGGGATTTAGGTTATCGGTTATGGGGTATATCCCTCCTAGGTTAAAATCTATGCCCTTATATAAGCTTTGGGCTCAAGTATTCTAAGTTAACAAGGATTACAACTTTAATTAAAAGTAAGATTCTAATAAAGACTTAATCTCCAAGTATCCTACTTTTCAGCTGTCATCCTTGTTTCTTGGGATTTCCTCTCCTTGAGCTTTGGCTTGACATATCTTTTGATCCGGGGCTTGGAAAATTATTTGGTTTTCACACGACAGACGAGCAGATTTTTCTCTATCTATCGAGGTCCACTTTGCTTTTCCTCTTCATAAGGCTGCTGTCATCTTGTTGTCACGGCAGATCCATGGCAGCATCATCCTCGTCGTCTGCTTGTCCAGTTCAGCTCTGCTGCTTCTCTGCCCTGCGCCTGCCTTCTCCGTCAATTATGGCAGCAACCTACAAAATCAGCCATCTTTTAGTAGAATTCGTGCCTTTAATATATTTGTGATGTTTTGCTGTAAACTAACCTAAATGCAATGCAATGATGCTTGAATGCAGCAGAAATATGGGTTAAAAAGGGTGTAAATAATAGAACTTTTACACACTCAACAGGTGGGTTCTTTATAAACTTAAAAGCTATTGATCAAGGCTAGAGTTTGATTGCATTGAGGGAATCTAAAGAGGGAGGGGAAGAAAATAAAAAAAATCGATAAAAAATTATAGGAAATTGCAGTGATACCTCGTTTTTCATACTTCGAATGGAAGAAGAAAAAGAATAAATTTACATTTTTAATCTAAAATATAAAATTGATTTTTTTGAAAAGTAATATCGGGCCTCGTTTTTCATATTTTGGACTAAATTGATAGATTGTATAAGTTTTAGTGACTAAAATTGTTATTTGACCAAGCAACATCAATGTTTCAGTTTACTTTTAATAGTAAGGGTACCAAAATTGAAACAATACGTAATGTTAGGTTTCATTGTGCTAAAAAATATTAGTTTGGGGTACCAAAATAGAAATACAAAAATAGACGAGGTACTAAATATTTAGTTTACCCTCATTAAAATAAAATTCAAAAAGTTAATATATATATGGAAAATAATTTAATTGATTTTTTTAAATAATTATTAATTGTAGGTTGAGTACTTGAAATTTTTAATTTTTAATAATTAATTTAATGGTGTTTAGCCGTGTTCATCATTAGTGGTGTTCAGCGATATTCGTCGCACGTTGTAGAATTTTCCTATTCGAAATTACAATGGAAATTCACAATTTAGTAAATAAAACATTTAATCCAGACATAGTCTTAGTAAATAAAACTAGCAGCCTGAGATCATAAGAGGGTCATACACGGAAAAGGTAAAAACATAATCCAAAGACTCGAGACAAAAGATAGATACAAACATCACCAAAGATCGACGATGAGAGGTAAAAACATCGACGGACAACATAAAAATGCATATTACAATAAGGTACGTTGACAACAAGGTCATTACCACAACTAAATCGCAAAAAAGGAACAATAAATGTAATCTCGTATCCAAATTCAGTCCGAAGGTCCGAGATAGCGAGATCAACAACATAATGAAAGAAGCCCTATCTTGATCAGTCATGACGTCGTCAGATCCAACCCTAATAAAAATAAAAAAAAAAGAGAAAAGTGTGTCAAAAGGCAGAGTAAAAACGTACCAAAAGGTAGAGTAAATTGTGTCATAGGAGTAGAATAATTTGTTGAAAACTAAAAATAAAACAAGCGAAATGATAGGTCCTGGCGGTCGGCAATTAATATTAAAATCGGTGCCGTCGTTGGCGTTTAAAAAAAACAAAAGTGAGCATTGTGCGGCTAGGGTTATTTAGAAAAAATATCAGGCCATAGTTAGAAGGTGGAGTTTAAGGTTTTGAGTTGATGATTTATATTATAATTTTTTTATATATTATGTATTAAAATGTAACCCAAAATCCCAAATTATTATAGTACCTTTCAGTTTTTCCGTTCAATTTCAAAGTTTACATATTTATGAACTCAACAAGTGGTCACAGTAAAAAAGAAAATAGATAATCTCCATCCCATGAAACTCAAGTTCAAATTACTTTGTCTGCAAGGTGTGTCTACATTATTAAAGAGTTAAAAGAATATATATAAATAGATATTACCTTGTAACAATTTCAAAAAAAAAATATTACCTTGTAACGTGTAAGCACCTTAAGGCTATTCAAGTTTTACATAATTTATATAATTTTAAAGTTTTTAAAATTAAATAAAAATATTAAATTTATATTTCAACTAAAACTCAAGAGTCAAATTAAAATTAATTGTTTTTGTTAACGTGTCATATCATTAATGTAACAAAATTTAACGTTTAAATGATTATTTTATAAAAAAAACAATAATATAAATGACTACAAAATAATTTTTGAAAGTCGATAAAAGTTAAGTTTTTAATATAAAAGTTGATAAAAGTTAAGTTGAATGATAAAAAAATCTCAAAAAAGTAAAAATGACATTTTGTATAGTATACACAAAATATTAGTTTTATTTTGAAAGTACAAATAATCAAAATAAATAGGATTTTGAGAGTGAAAAAGTACATATGATTAGTATGTATATGTAATTGT
Source organism: Hibiscus tridactylites (assembly GCA_958450335.1). Classification (NCBI taxonomy): domain Eukaryota; kingdom Viridiplantae; phylum Streptophyta; class Magnoliopsida; order Malvales; family Malvaceae; genus Hibiscus; species Hibiscus tridactylites. Next base: position 39,273,911 of record OY288267.1, on the reverse strand, counting down.
ATGAATGTCTCCGGATTATGAATAAGACAAATTTGAATTAGATGTATTAAAATAGATAATTATTTGATATACTGGTGGTAGTGAAAATTTTTAGTTTCTACAAGCGCCTTAATTTTATGGTTTATAGATATAATTTAGAGTTTCTAGGTTAAAACCTAAATCCTCAACATATTACCCTGAAGACTTAATCCTAACCTCTAAATTTTAATTCATAACCATAACACCTAAATTCTAACTATTGCCCCTAAATTCTAAACACTTACACCTAAACCCATAAACCCTAAAATTAAGGCACGTGTAGAAACTAAAAATTTTTACTGCTAGAGTATTGTATATATATATATATAACCATTGAACTCATAAAAACCGTTTTCTAAGGAATTTTTTATATATTTATGTGATAAAATTTGACATGTAGATATTAAGTGTAGAAAATAGTTGCTGTATTATCTGTGTAAACTTCCGTTTATACAAGTAGATGTAATTTAATGTTTATGGGTTTGGAATAGTTTAGTGTTTAGGGTATATATTTCAAGATATTAAATTTAGTGTTTAGGGGTTAGACTTTAAGGATTTAGAATTTTATTTTTAAAACTTAAATAAACATGCTCGTGGAAAAAAAATCTCACTAATAACACATCAAATATTAATCCTTTAAATGCATATAAATTCACATTAAAAACTAATATTTCAACGTTTAGGATACCCGTTAAAAATTATGAAAAGATTCGAGTTAATATAACTGTAAATTACCATTTTAGTGGGGTTGTTGAGATATTGATCTTGAATTTTTTTTTTTATAAAATAAGGATACTTTGAAATTATTTCACGATCTAGAGATATTTGAATAGTGAACGTTGAAGTCGCCGAAAAGTGTAAACAACTTTGATTTTTTTTTATTTGCTTGAAGTCGTCGAGAAGACAAAACAGTTCCTCTTATCATACATGCATGCAGCTGGTGTCTATTAAAGAAATTTGGCATGAACTCAACGTGAAATGTGAACGATTTCCAAAATATTATTTAAATATTCATATTGTCTCCTAAAATAAAAGAACCCACAACACTATTCCAAAAAAAAACCCATTAGCTAAGGTCAAAAACAAAGTCCTTATGGACCACACCTTAAATTAAAAATAGTAGTAGTTGTACATACCAATTTTTTACCACATTAAATATTAAAATAATTGAGCCCAAACATATCAAGCCAAATTCTAAACCCGAGTCCAAATCATTTCTCACCGGTAAAACACTCACATTTTCCCCTCAAATCTCGGTCAAACCTGATACAAAAATCTCTTAAAAATCTCTGTCACTCACCTACCGTCCATTCAACTTAAATCCCACTAAAATCTCTCAAAATCTTATAATCAAAATAAACCAACCACCCTTGAATATCTCAATCCACATTCCCATAATATCTGGGATTTTATTTTGGTGAAGCACTTATAAATAGATGAATTAAAAGATGAAAAAGGGGAGAGGAAATAAACACAAGAGATGCCTACAAAATAAAAACCCAGAAAAATCAGTCTTGAATTCAGTTTGAAAGCAAAAGATAAGGTTGAAAAGTTTTCTCACCATTTTCCGGCGAACGGGACATCAGCCGTCAAATTCGAACGGTCAAAGTGTAGAGGAGGCCGAAGAAACTGCATATTGAAAAATGGTGACGATCTGACAGTCGAAGATCGAAGAAGAGAGGACCTAAACAGTTTTAGCTTGATTCGTGAACATCTGAGCGTTTTCTGACAAAGTGGTCACTAGATTCGAAATCAGGGAGTCGAGGGAAAGCCGTAGTGAACTTTTGAAGTCGAACGGTCGCCATGGACCGCCGCCGATGGTGGCCAAAGATGGAGGCGGATGACGGCAAGACACTGCAAAGAGTAAGGGAGATGAGAGCTTGTTTTTCTTTTAAATATTAGTTTTGAATAATGAAATGAAAATTGGTTTAAAAATGAATAAAATGGGATATCCCTACCCAGTTACCCTTGAGCCTAACTTATGTCATGCTTGACCCGCGAGATTCGTTTTGGTTAGGGGATATTTCGTGCTCGCTTCTTTCACTTTTAGGATTAATTTATTTAGATCATGTTTCATAAAATTAATTGGTGATCAAGCTTTCTTAATCTGTTTTAAGTTAACCCATTTGCTTAAAGTTTGGTGATTTAATTAATTTTAATATTTGCCTAAAGTGTGCATAGATTTGATTTGAAACTGATTTGATGATTAACCAATCTTTGCGTAGAATTTTCTGTTTTAATTAGCTTTAATAATTGTCTAATGGTTTAATTTGATTTGGCTTAATCAAATTTGGTTAATACGTGCATTTATCTTTTTCAATTGATTTTAATTTGTCTTTTAATTAAAATTGATTTAAAATTTGGACATGATTTGTTAATTACTTTTTGGTTTAAGCTGGATTAAATTTAGGCTTTACTATTTTTTATGATTTTGTATTTTTAATCTTTATGCATGTATTATTTCTTTTTATGTATAATTATTCTTTGTAACAGTGCTATCAATCACATACTTTTTGAGATTCCTTTTTAGACAATCGAAATCCTTAGGTACTAATTTTGGGCGTAGTGAGGGTGCTATAACCTTCCTCACTCGTAACCGACTCCCGGACCCAACGACGATCTCAGTGTTGACGCAGACCAATATTATAGGTTTTCGGTTGTACCCAACCCAAAACGACCGATGGCGACTTCAAACGTTTGACGGGCTTTTGAAGGCCCAATTTATTCCGGCCCGGACGAAAAACGGTGTCTACAGCTTGGCGACTTCACTAGGGACATTAGAGAGCCAAGCCACAAAAGGTTAATGTTGTCTCAAAAAAGGAAAAAGGAATTTGAAATATTGGTGATCCTAAAAATTGAAGGTTTTTGTATTTTTACGAAGATTGTTCAATATTGGTCACCTCATGTTCAATGTTCCTTTGCGCATGAGCATATCATAAGCTCTCAACCCGAGCTTCGTCCCGCTTAAATGGTTGCAATCGCTACCCTTCGAGAGGTTAATCCTCTGTACAAGAATGTGTGTTGCTTCCGGGTTTTACATACTTTTTGTCTTCGAGAGGTCAATCCTCCGTACAAGCTTAAAGGAGTAAGCCCCCTAAACTGAACTCGGTCCATAGGAGCCTATAATGGGTGAGGATCGAGGTCTTTGTTGACCTTCGTAGGCTAGTAAGGACAGTTTGGGTACCCTTTTAGAACCTTGAACCACATGTAGTGAGCCGTAGGAGTCCACCCGATTAGAGCCATGATGAACCAGAATTGTTAGTGGTCACCTACATATGTACACTCACACACTTTTTACCATGCATTAACTTTGTATTTGTACATATTCATTTGTTTAGGATGTACTAACCATGTTTTTTTTGTTTTTTCTCACACACATCATGTTTTAAAGAGATGTTGATATACGATTGGCCTATCGAAATAGAAGGTTCTTGTAATTGAAATTACGAAAATTATTCTATGAAGGGACTAATATAAATTAACACCTTCTAGGCATTCTTGCATCAACATTGCATTCTTGAAGCATGCATTCATAACTCACATGAGTAGGCGATCAAACATGGACGATGCGAAGAATAAGAAGTTCAAGCAGAAGATTTTTTTTGATGCACACACAGAGAAGACCCTTGTCATGAATTTCTTGAAACTTTTTGAAATTTGTTTTGTGAAATGATGTTTGTATATAATCTTTTAAGCAATGAATAAATGAGAACGTTTTTTTTAATTCAAAAATGAGTTTTCAGACTATAGGCTATGAACAATGAACCAGATTTATAAACTTTGAAGTTCTTTGAAAATCGAATGAATGAAATACTTTTTTGAGAATTGAGATTATAGAGCTTTGACATTTGATAAGATTAACCTTTCATATTCCACTTGAAACCAAAAACAAGATTCCTTGATCTTTTATCACAAATTCTTCATGTTCAATACTAGAAAAGCCAAACATTCTAAGGAAGACGAGCATAGAGTAACACCATTATTTTTTTGAAAGTTCGACTTAAAGTCAACTTTTTTTACAAGATTAGCTTTCCGAGGAAGACGACATCCAAGCAACGCATTTGTTTTTGAAAGTTCGACCTACTGTCAACTTTTTTTCTGACCAATACCTCAAAGACATGAAAATTAAAATGTCCGCTGGTGTATGAATCTTCCAACAAGAAGATAAGGTGGGGCATCCTATGTTGATTCTGCGAATGAGATCAAATAGTTGGGGCATGCATGAAAAAAAAAAAGAAAAAAGAAAAAAAAAGGAGAAGAAATATTAACTTTATCATTCATTATTTGTTTTTAGATGATTATGTGAATAAATGAGTTAATTCTGAATACCAATTATTCTAAGGGTAACTCTTTTGCAAAAATATCTATGTATGAAATGACATTTGGCATTCCTTCATCACCCCTTTACAAAAAGAGAAAATTATCATTTGTTGTCCCCGTTTGAGCCTTATAATTTTTTTTTTGACTTGAACCTTAACCAAGGATCACCCTCCACACTGGGGGGCAAAGGTGAAGAAATATCTGCTTACATGAATAAATTGACGATTCTGATCATACTACGATGATGAAGCCTTATAGACCAGGGGTCAAGAACAAAAAGACGCGTTTCAACCACAAGAAGTGACTTGTGCTCAAATCAAAATAAAGTTTTGAATTCATGAAAAAAGAGAACGAAAAAGAAAAAGAAAAAAAGAAAAGAAAAGAAAAAAGAAAACAAAAAAAATATGAAATGAATATAACAGAACGAGGAGCACACATATGGGGTCCCTCTTCACAAATGATTATCTTGAGTCCAGTTATCTTTAAGATGAAGCGTGCGACACAATATTGTTCGAAGTTTTGGTTCCAACATTCGTGGAAATATCATGAATCATTGAAGATAAAAATGAAATAAAGGAAATGAACTCTGGGGTGAAAACCCAAAAAATGGGCAGTTTAGAGTGATCCGAAAAAGAAAATATGTGGAAGCAGATTCAAGCCGAGCAAAGTGAGATTCCAACGAAAACAATTGATCCTTGGTTATTGACCCTTAAAATGCTTGTTTGAGCCTATATATCCTTTCTTTTATAACTTTAAACCATAGCCTACGTTACATGCCTATAAAGTCCATTTTGATCATACATGGATATTTGAGTTGAAGAGTCTATTTTTAGAATCGATACCTCCTCTTAGAGTTAACTCGTTTGTTTCCAGAAGACTTCTAAACCTTATAATGCATGATGAATAATCAAAAAGAAAAGAAAAGGAAAAAAATAAAAGGAGGGTTCCAAATGAAAACCTGCAAAGGGCATTTTGAACCAATGGTGAATTTCAGTCGAAACCTAAAACGGCGGTTCGAATATGAAGTCAAATATACATGACTAGCATGCGAGAGATGATCCCCTAGTAGTTCAATGAAGTTCCAAACACTCTAAAATCATGAGAAAGGGTTTGAAGTTAGTGAACAGTTTCTGAAGTCGCACACGAAGCTCCCAAGATCATTCGATCATTTCTAAACAACTCAATGAACATTTGAAGAATCATGTCTCATTCAAAACAACCGATCCCAAAACACATTGTACTCCAAACTGACTCGTACCTTGAAATCACCAATAGTCTTAACACATGTCAAAGAGCTATAGTTTTGAAAGATTGAAAGAGTAATTGATTTGTTTGATCTTCAATGAACTTAAATTTTTATGAAATGTTTCAGTTGTGAGCCTTGAGTGTGGGGCACATTTTCCTTTTGCAAAAATATTTTTTGAAAGCTCTTTATGATTTGAAAAATATTTTAAATAAACTCTCTTGAGAATGTAAAAGATTCTTTTGACAAGGTTCACTCAGATTTGAAAAGCCTAGAATCAAGAACGAGGCAAGGAAAAGAAAAGACGAAAGTTTAGAAGACAAATTTGTTGGGGCAAAACTGAATTGTCACATTCTGGAAGTGATGAATTTACGCCCAATTGGAGGAAAAAGGAAGTCGAGGTGATCAAGCTTGGTTTGAGAAGGAAGACTTCCCAAGCATCTTTGCATCACCATTAACTATGAGAGCATGCATTTACATCATTGATATATATGTTTCCGTATGTATTTTTGCACATTGATTATCAAACAGGTACAAACAAAACCTTGACTCAAGAACGAATGAGTGCATCTTCATTTATCAAACCTTGCTCTAATCACGAGTAAGCGATTCTACATCATGTTAGATTCAAACACGAATGATCAGATCTTCGCCTTCAAGATGAAGTGTCACCAATGACCTCTGAGATTGAGTGTCATCAAGTTTCCAAGATGGAGTGCCACCATTTGCCTTCAAGATAAAGTGTCACCATTTGCCTTCAAGATAAAGTGTCACTATTTCCTTTCAAGATGAATGTCGCCCTTGAGACGAGCGGGGTGCATTTTACATCAAGAAATGAATTCTTGAATCCTAGTGCCCTTGAGACGAGCGGGATACACCTTACAACGCCCTTGAGACGAGCGAGGTGCATTTTACATCAAGAAATGAATTCTTGAATCCTAGTGCCCTTGAGACGAGCGGGGTACACCTTACAACGCCCTTGAGACGAGCGGTGTGCATTTTACATCAAGAAATGAATTCTTGAATCCCAGTGCCCTTGAGACGAGCGGGGTACACCTTACAGCGCTCTTGAGACGAGCGGGTTGCATTTTACATCAAGAAATGAATTCTTGAATCCCAGTGCCCTTGAGACGAGCGGGGTACACCTTACAGCGCCCTTGAGACGAGCGAGGTGCATTTTACATCAAGAAATGAATTCTTGAATCCCAGTGCCCTTGAGACGAGCGGGGTACACCTTACAGCGCCCTTGAGACGAGCGGGGTGCATTTTACATTAAGAAATGAATTCTTGAATCCCAGTGCCCTTGAGACGAGCGGGGTACACCTTACAACGCCCTTGAGACGAGCGGGGTGCATTTTACATCAAGAAATGAATTCTTGAATCCTAGTGCCCTTGAGACGAGCGGCGTACACCTTACAACGCCCTTGAGATGAGCGGGGTGCATTTTACATCAAGAAATGAATTCTTGAATCCCAGTGCCCTTGAGACGAGCGGGGTACACCTTACAGCGCCCTTGAGACGAGCGGGGTGCATTTTACATCAAGAAATGAATTCTTGAATCCCAGTGCCCTTGAGACGAGCGGGGTACACCTTACAGCGCCCTTGAGACGAGCGGGGTACACCTTACAACGCCCTTGAGACGAGCGGGGTGCATTTTACATCAAGAAATGAATTCTTGAATCCCAGTGCCCTTGAGACGAGCGGGGTGCATTTTACATCAAGAAATGAATTCTTGAATCTTAGTGCCCTTGAGACGAGCGGGGTACACCTTACAACGCCCTTGAGATGAGCGGGGTGCATTTTACATCAAGAAATGAATTCTTGAATTCTAGTGCCCTTGAGACGAGCGGGGTACATGTCGAATTCCAGCGCTCTTGAGAACGAGCAGAAGCGTCATGTTTACATGTTCAATATTCAATGAAAAATTTGTTGTTTTTAGTCTTTGCTCAATTCCTCTTGCTCGAGTAATGAGCAGTTGTACACACCAAATTTTTACCACATTGAATATTGAAATAATTGAGCCCAAACATATCAAGCCCAAATCCTAAACCCGAGTCCAAATCATTTCTCACCGGTAAAACACTCACATTTTCCCCTCAAATCTCGGTCAAACCTGATACAAACATCCCTTAAAAATCTTTGTCACTCACCTACCGTCCATTCAACTTAAATCCCACGAAAATCTCTCAAAATCTCATAATCAAAATAAACCAACCACCCTTGAATATCTCAATCCACATTCCCACAATATCTGGGATTTTATTTTGGTGAAGCACTTATAAATAGATGAATTAAAAGATGAAAAAGGGGAGAGGAAATAAGCACAAGAGATGCCTGCAAAATAAAAACCTAGAAAAGTCAGTCTTGAATTCAGTTTGAAAGCAAAAGATAAGGTTGAAAAGTTTTCTCACCATTTTCCGGCGAACGAGACATCAGCCGTCAAATTCGAACGGTCAAAGTGTAAAGGAGGCCGAAAGAAACTGCATATTGAAAAACAGTGACGATCTGACAGTCGGAGATCAAAGAAGAGAGGACCTAAACAGTTTTAGCTTGATTCGTGAGCATTTGAGCGTTTTCTGACGAAGTGGTCACTAGGTTCGAAATCAGGGAGTCGAGGGAAAGCCGTAGTGAACTTTTGAAGTCGAACGGTCGCCATGGACCGCCGTCGACGGTGGCCAAAGATGGAGGCAGATGACGGCAAGACACTGCAAAAAGTAAGGGAGATGAGAGCTTGTTTTTCTTTTAAATATTAGTTTTGAATAATGAAATGAAAATTGGTTTAAAAATGAATAAAATGGGATATCCCTACCCATTTACCCTTGAGCCTAACTTATGTCATGCTTGACCCGCGAGATTCGTTTTGGTTAGGGGATATTTCGTGCTCGCTTCTTTCACTTTTAGGATTAATTTATTTAGATCATGTTTCATAAAATTAATTGGTGATTAAGCTTTTCTAATCTGTTTTTAAGTTAACTCATTCGCTTAAAGTTTTGTGATTTAATTAATTTTAATATTTGCCTAAAGTGTGAATGGATTTGATTTGAAACTGATTTGATGATTAACCAATCTTTGCGCAGAATTTTCTGTTTTAATTAGCTTTAATAATTGTCTAATGGTTTAATTTGATTTGGCTTAATCAAATTTGGTTAATACGTGCATTTATCTTTTTCAATTGATTTTAATTTGTCTTTTAATTAAAATTGATTTAAAATTTGGACATGATTTGTTAATTACTTTTTGGTTTAAGCTGGATTAAATTTAGGCTTTACTATTTTTTATGCTTTTGTATTTTTAATCTTTATGCATGTATTATTTATTTTTATGTATAATTATTCTTTGTAACACTGCTATCAATCACATATTTTTTGAGATTTCTTTTTAGACAATCGAAATCCTTAGGTACCAATTTTGGGCGTAGTGGGGGTGCTATAACCTTCCTCACTCGTAACCGACTCCCGGACCCAACGACGATCTCAGTGTTGACGCAGACCAATATTATAGGTTTTCGATTGTACCCAACCCAAAACGACCGATGGCGACTTCAAACGTTTGACGCGCTTTTAAAGGTTCAATTTATTCCGGCCCGAACGAAAAACGGTGTCTACAGTAGTAAAAAAACAAAAGTAGTTAGGCTAAGATAAAAAAACTTTTGAATGAATTAATCCTTAGGATTAGCTCATAATCTCGGCGTGAATGATGTCATTTTATGTTATCCAATTGCCAATGATAGCTAAATCTCTCGTTAGTATTATTCAAACTATGTACATAAAATAGGATGAGTTTACCACGTGCGACGAACACCGATGAACACCACTAATGATAAACATCGATGAACACCATTAAATTAATTAATAAAGATTTAAAATTTTAAGGACCCATAATACAATTAAGAATTATTTTTAAAAATTCAATTAAATTATTTTATATATATATATTAAAATTTTATTTTTTAATAAGGGTAAACTATATATTTAGTATCTCACCTATTTTCGTATTTTTATTGAACCCTCATTATTTAAATATTATTTTAATTTGACCCTATTCTTTATAAAAAATAATTTAACCCTTAATCATCAACCTAAAACCCTAAACTATTAAACCTTACACCCTTAAACTCTTAAACATATACCCTAAACCATATACCATTAAAAATAAACCTTGCCTGTGGAGGAAACAGGGATATAGTTTGTACATCTTTTCACTTTGAGCATGTCGTGATCGGATTCTTTTAGTCGCATTTCGAGAGAGAATTAGGCATGGTTGATGAGCGAGGCTCAATTTTTTCGCTGTATTCAATATGGTTTCACAACGTGTAGTTTCATTCAAGTAACATATTGAAAGGTCATTCCGAATTACGCAGCTGTCGTCGATTAAATATCCCTCGGAAACATCATTGAAAACGTCGAAGGAAAGCAACTGGGGCACACCTCATTCAGTCTTCAGCTCGTGTTTGTGAACTGGTGGTCGCTCGATGAACTTTTCGGACCAGACTAAACAAAATTTGAGTCACAATCTTTAATAACAACATATAAATTAACTGACTTTAAAAAGAAATATGAAACATAAATCAATAGATAAGTATATCATTGAAGGAAAATGCAGTGAGTATTGAGATAAACTCTAAGGTTTTCGTTAACATTTTCAACTGCACATCCAGATGGAGCATCATCTACAGTCTACACCACTCAGTACAACCTGGAGATTCGAGTTTAATTAATTTTGATATATATAAAAAATAATTTAATTGAATTTTTTTCGGAGAATTCAACAATTCATTGAATTGAATTGAATCGATGATGGTGAAATTATTTTTAATGGTATATGGTTTAGGGTATAGGTTTAAGAGTTTAAGGGTTTAAGGTTTAATAGTTTAAGGTTTTAGGTTGATGGTTAAGGGTTAAATTATTTTTTATAAAGAATATGGTCAAATTAAAATAATATTTAAATAATGAGGGTTCAACAGAAATACGAAAATAGGTGAAGTACTAAATGTATAGTTTACCCTTATTAAAAAATAAAATTTTAATATATATAAAAAATAATTTAATTGAATTTTTAAAAATAATTCTTAATTGTATTATGGGTCCTTAAAATTTTAAATCTTTATTAATTAATTTAATGATGTTCATCGGTATTTATCATTAGTGGTGTTCAGTGTTCGTCGCACGTTGTAAAATTTTCCATAAAATAACATAATGAGTTAAAAGTTACCGGGAGTGAACTCCACACATCAATTTAATTCAAAATTATTACAATAATCTTATTTTAAAGAGGTGGATGTTATTATAGCAACTCTTTAAGTTTCCGTATTTCCCCCCCTATTTTTTTAATAAAATTAAAGTGTTATTCCTCCTTTCCTATGAAAATTGTGTTTTATTGATTTTTTTATAGATTTTTTTAACTTTAACCCATAATTATTTAAAATTTATTATTAATAAAAATATGAAAAAATATGTTTTCAAAAATTTTAATTAAGTAGTTTTTGAATATATATTTTATAAAATATAATTATTTTAAATATTTAATATGATTATAGTTAAAGTTTAAAAATTTTGACCTTCAAAACGGGCCTTAAATTAGGGTTTAGGAAGGAAAATGGAGCATTTTGAGAGTTTATAGGGTTTTGGTGCGGCGGCGAACGATGGCCGAAAATCGCTTCGACGGCGGAGCACGACGACCGGAGTTGTAGGTTTGGTCTGAGAGAATGACCAGAGGTACATGTTCAGATGGAGAAGATGATCGAAAGGTTCTCGGTGATTGGAGAAAAGAAGAGGATGATCGGAGACGAAAACCGGTAGCCAACATCGCCTCCGGCAACTGGGGAACATGTCGCGATTAAGGTTTCGTGATGGCTCAAGATCAAAGTGAAAATTTGAAAAAGTTAATGCTATGTTCTTGAATGTTTCAGGGTTTTGATATTCAGAAACAAGATAAAAAGAGGAATTAAGTGTTTGTGAGGATTAAACGTGAAAAAAAAGATGAATGGAAGATAATATTGTGAAGAAATGGTGGGTTTGATCCGATAGAAACATGATGGACAAGTGTTTTAGTGTTTATAATGGATCAAAATGAGAAAAGGTGTAGAACTAATGTTTTGATATAATAATTGAAAAATGTTTTGGACTAATTTGAAAAGAATTTAAAACTTGGTTTTAAGTCCAAACAACTTGAAATTATGTTTGAGGTATTTTAAAAGGTTTTTGGCAATGTTTTTACTAATTTTAAAGAGCCAAACTTGACTTTTCAAGCTACCCGTATCGATACGGTTGTACCCGTACCGATACCTTTTTGCCCCAGTTTGGTCACTGCCAAAACCCGCATCGAAACAGGCTTGGCCGTTTTGATACGGATCGGGATCATTTCGGTACGCCTGGTAAGCGTACCGATCCCCTTTCAACCACCCCAACGGCTACTTTCCCAACGGTCATTTAAAAGTGAACCCGTACCGATACGCCCTCAAGCGTATCGATACGCCCAGGCTAGCAAGAGCCCAATGGCTAGTTTCTGGTGAAGACCGTACCGATACGGATCCAAGCGTATCGATACAGATGGCTGCAGAACAACATTTATGAAGGGAAATAAAGTCCTCAACGGCTCCAAATCATCCCCAACGGCTAGTAACGACTACAAACTCAATTGGAAATATAAAAGAGACCTCCAAGCATCTTGTAATGGTCAATGCTTCAATTGTTACAACATTATGATGTCAAAATTTGTCTAGAGCTTAAATTGTTTATTTCTTGCTTAGACAACACTTGTGAGCTTACATTGTTAAATTTGCTCAAGTGTTTAGGTTTTGGGTGAGTGCTTAGAATTGCAAACAAACACCTATTAGAGGGATTTCTAGTTTGCTAAGTCTTTCTTTGTACAAGAGAGTGTTTCCCCAAGCTTTGGGTAGAAAGCTTTGAGGGTTGTAAAAGTTGCCTCCTTAGCCTAGAAAAGAGGACGGAATTCTTAGTGAATTTGTTTGGAAATCCTTAGTGGGGAGCTAAGGTAGTGGATGTAGACCTTGGTTAGAAGGTTGAACCACTATAAATCCTTGTGTCAAATTGCCTATTTTTCACCTCCCACTAAAACACCCAATTATCCAACTTCTCCACACTTGGCGAGCAAGAACGGTTGATCGAATCGAGCCCCTAAAATCTCAACAATTGGTATCAGAGCTTGGCTCAATCGAAGGGGATTCACATCCTATTGAGAAGATCCGGCAAGCTCGATCAACTTTTCACCAACCGGCTCAAATGACTCAATCCATCGACAAGCCGCCTTTCTTCGACAGAAATCACTATGCCCATTGGAAGACAAAGATGAAATTCTTCTTGAAATCAAGAGACTACAAGCTATATGACATAGTTGAAGATGGTTCGTTCGTGCCTCAAGGAAGCAAAGCGGAATGGAGTGACGATGATCGCAAGAAGATGAAGCTTAATTGCAAAGCCTTGCACATGCTTTTTTGTGCATTTGGCCCAACCATCTATGAGAAGATGTCTTCTTGTGAGAGTGCCAAGGAGGTATGGGACAAGCTTGAAGTCACATACGAGGGAACCGATGAAGTCAAGGAGACCAAAATTGGGCTCCTCACCTTAGAGTATGAGAACTTCAAGATGGATCCGGAAGAGAACATCGAGAAGATGTTTGATAGGTTCTCCACCATCACCAATGGTCTTAAAGGTTATGGAGAAGCCATCCCGGAAGAGAAGCTTGTCCGAAAGCTCATCTACTCCCTTCCCGAGTCATGGGACTCAAAGAGGACCGCCATCATCGAAGCCAAGAATCTCAAAACCTTGAAACTTGATGAACTCATGGGGTCTCTTCTCACTCACCAAATAATGAAGAAAAACAAAGAAGAGGAGAAGAAGAAGGAAGAGATTAAAGCGATGGGGAAGAAGAAGATCATGGAGCTAGGCATCAACGCAAGTGTCGTTGCTCTCAAATCCTCCACATGCCATCATGTAGATTCAAGTGAGGAGGAAAGTGAAGATGAAGAGATGGGCTATCTCTTCAACAAATTTTCCCGGTTCATGAAGAGCAAAATGGAAAAATCCAAACATGAATCGATGAAGAAGATGAAGGACTCCCACAAATCCAAAAAGAAGGGATCATCTTCAAAACAAGCATATGTGGCCACATGGAGTGATGAAGACACCACCGATGATGAAGTAGCCCACCTATGCTTGATGGCCCTCAATGAAGGGGAGGTAACTTCTAACTCATCTATTTCAAATTCATATACATTTGATGAGTTGCAAGATGCCTATGATGATTTGCTTTTGGAATTCAAGGCATCATTTTCCAAGAACAAAAAGTTGATTTCAAAAATAAAAATTGAAAATGATTTGCTTTCCAAAACAAATCTTGAACTTGAAGCAAAATTGAAAGATTTTGAACAAAAATGTTTTGATTTACAAAATTTGCTTCTTAAAGTTCAAATAGAAAAAGATTTGATTTCCAATGAACTTGAAAAGAAAAATAATTTTGGAAAATCAAATTTGTATGTAAGACAATCTAGTGCCCCTAGATTTGTGAATTGAAAATGTTTTAGAAGTGTTTGGGTCCCAAAAGGACTAACCACTTCAACAAAAAGGGATGAAATTGAAAAATGGATTCCTAAGGGGACTAAATTTTGTGCTACTAACGTTTATGGATCCAAAGCAATTTGGATACCAAAAATCACTTGATTGTCTTTTGCTAGGTGTGATGGAGATGTTCAACAAGTCAAATATTGAGGGGGAGCTCCATACACACAAGGAAGAACACTTGAAGAAGGAAGGCTTCACATCCTCCTTGGGTTCAAGTGTTGGTAAAAATTCTAGTTGTTTTTGATTTCTTTTGTTTATTTTTTAATTCAACTAGATGATCATAAATGTTGGACTAACATTTTAATCGATGCTTTGAGTAAGGGGGAGCCATTTTAAAACCAAATTTGTATTTTTGTCAATTGTTTTTTGTTATTTTGAAACTTAATGTTTTAAATTCTTTTTGATATAACAAAAAGGGGATAAATGGTTTGAAAAATTGAATTTTCAAATGAATAAGGGGAGCTTTATTTGATTTCATATCTTCAATCTCTTATTCACATTTTTAAAGTTAAAGGGGGAGAATCCCAAACAATTTTTCAAGTGAGTTTTATTATATCAAAAAGGGGGAGATTGTAGAACTAATGTTTTGATATAATAATTGAAAAATGTTTTGGACTAATTTGAAAAGAATTTAAAACTTGGTTTTAAGTCCAAACAACTTGAAATTATGTTTGAGGTATTTTAAAAGGTTTTTGGCAATGTTTTTACTAATTTTAAAGAGCCAAACTTGACTTTTCAAGCTACCCGTATCGATACGGTTGTACCCGTACCGATACCTTTTTGCCCCAGTTTGGTCACTGCCAAAACCCGTATCGAAACAGGCTTGGTCGTTTCGATACGGATCGGGATCGTTTCGATACGCCTGGTAAGCGTACGGATCCCCTTTCAACCACCCCAACGGCTACTTTCCCAACGATCATTTAAAAGTGAACCCGTACCGATACGCCCTCAAGCGTATCGATACGCCCAGGCTAGCAAGAGCCCAACGGCTAGTTTCTGATGAAGACCGTATCGATATGGATCCAAGCGTATCGATACGGATGGCTGCAGAACAACATTTATGAAGGGAAATAAAGTCCTCAACGGCTCCAAATCATCTCCAACGGCTACAAACTCAATTGGGAGTATAAAAAGGACCTCCAAGCATCTTGTAATGGTCAATGCTTCAATTGTTACAACATTATGATGTCAAAATTTGTCTAGAGCTTAAATTGCTTATTTCTTGCTTAGACAACACTTGTGAGCTTACATTGTTAAATTTGCTAAAGTGTTTAGGTTTTGGGTGAGTGTTTAGAATTGCAAACAAACACCTATTAGAGGGATTTCTAGTTTGCTAAGTCTTTCTTTGTACAAGAGAGTGTTTCCCCACGCTTTGGGTAGAAAGCTTTGAGGGTTGTAAAGGTTGCCTCCTTAGCCTAGAAAAGGGGACGAAATTCTTAGTGAATTTGTTTGGAAATCCTTAGTGGGGAGCTAAGGCAGTGGATGTAGACCTTGGTTAGAAGGTTGAACCACTATAAATCCTTGTGTCAAATTGCCTATTTTCACCTCCCACTAAAACACCCAATTATCCAACTTCTCCACACTTGGCGAGCAAGAACGGTTGATCGAATCGAACCCCTAAAATCTCAACAAAAGGAGAAGAACGAATGAAGAACAAGTGATGAATTTGAGGTTTTGATTGAAATAAGATGAGATTTTCTAGGTTTGGTGTGTTTGAGTCGAGAGAGCTTAGAGAGAGGGAGCGAGGAGAGAGAGAGAGTGATTCAGTAAAAATGGCCGAGTTGACCCGGTCATCCTCCTTTTATACGCGAGTCAACATGACATCGTTTTGGTGCCGGGTTGCGAGTGGATCCGCGTCCCTCTAAGCGGGTTCAAATACGAGTCTATGATCCGGCTCATATTTTATGGATATTGGGCTTGTCACTTTGGGCTTGGGCTAAACCCATATGTATTTGGGTCAGATTTATAAAAGAATTTGAACAGGCTTTTTAATTTTCCCTTCCTCACAATTTAGTCACTATTCCTTTGTAATTTGCTTTCTAAGTCTGTAATACAATTCAATTGAGTTCTTATTTTTAAATTGTTTTAATTCAATTTAATTGTTTAATTGTTGTATGCTTGCATGTTTTTAAAATATGCATGTAGTATACTTGTCCAGGAGAATTTAATTCACTTAGGAAAATAGAATTAGAGCCTTTTAAGATTAGGTTCTCTAATTGAATTTAATTAATTCGATAGGAAATGACATTATAGAAAATAAATGAATATTGAATGGAAGCTTAAATATCCTAAGTTGATTAGTATCATATTGCAATGTGATGTTAATCTAGGGGTATTTAGGTAAAAGATTCAATACTTCATTTGATTATAGAAAATAGAAATCACATGTAGCTAGTTTAATAAAATTGGAATTAGAATTAAATAATTAGTGTCATTAATAATAGGAATATTATTAATTTAGGGCAAATATGGGTAGTGCCCAAATTTTTTGGTGTTATCACACAAGCCCTAAACTTGATAATATTCATAGGTTTTAATTAATTAAATCAATGGAGCCCTAATTAGGTTTTACTTAAAAATGATAAGACAATAATTGAATATGCATTAAACCTTTTGTGTTGAGATACATTTTGGATATAAATTGAAGTGTCCTAATGTATTTGGACATTTCAAAACTTATATTCGTTTAAAATGTATTTTCTTACAAAAGGATATCTCCATTTGAAATGAAATTCATTTAACAATTAAAGATTTAATTAAATTCAGATTAATGTTCAAAATGCCAAATTGTCATGTGAAATTAAAAAGGTACCGATAACGAGCGTTGTAGGGGTGCTAACCTTTCCCTACACGTAACCGATTCCCGAACCCGAATTTTACTAAAAAAATATCCGGTCCATTTTTATGGTGTCCGGTCTACCAAAGTGATCGGTGGCGACTCCAAGTTGATTTTAAAGAAAGAAATAAAAGAAACCCGATTTAATATAAAAAAACCCCTAATTTCAAGATTAAATTAAAAATGATAAAACCTCGATTTTAAAATCCTAATCGTTAGGCTATTTTTACAAACAATTTAAAAAATGGTTGCAACAATAAGAAAAATCTTCGAAGAACGTAGGGAATATTATTTGTAAATTAAATACGAGAATAATTAATTCATATAATGTTTCTTTACTTCTAAAAAGTAATCATTTATTAAATAAATTTTAAAAATATGTTTTTATATATTTTTTTTGAACAAAAAGAAATGTTTTTATATACAAATTACGATAAAAAGGGAATTTTAGGTAGAGTGTTCATAGACGGTTAACCGTATCGAGAAAGCTTATCGGCACGGTTACCAGACGTCTCGGTACAACATTTTGATGAACCGTTCCCGTCCCGTTTAAACTGGTTATTGCCTAAACGGTTAACCGGTTTATTTGGTACGGTTACTCAGTTAACCATGAACCGTTTTATATTCATTACTACTAAATTTAATAATTTTAAAAAAATCAACCAAATAAAGTCTTCAAATTTTAAAACAATTAAAAGTTTAAAAAAATTATATCAACCACAAATATTAGTAATAATCAATAATTTATATTAATTACACAATTATTTATATAATCAATAATGTGATATCATTATAATTTTTTTGTTAAAATTCCGTCCTCCATTTGAGTCAACCGAAATCGAGGCAAGAACACTGAAAATGAAAAAGTACTCCAAATTTATTTTATTTCACGATCACAATAACATGAACACAAGCTCAACAGAGTTGTTCAAGAACAAATGTAAATAAAACAAAGACACGGCAACATGAACCGTAAAGGAGCTGCAAGATCAAACCAATGCTCCAAGACATAAACTGCCTGCAACCACACTGGAAAACTCAACAAAAATAAAAAAGATGCAACGCATATCCCATTATATCTCAATACTAGAATAAATATACATTCGAATAGACGTACAATACACATTTATTTATTACTAATAATTTAATATCATTATAAAATATAGTTTAAGTATGATAATTACACATATATTAGCAATAATCAATAATTTAATATTAATATAAGAATAATTTTTAAATTTCTTATCGGTTTTTTCGGTTAATCATTTAGTAATAAATTGTAACCGTTTTCGTCCCGTTTAACCGCTAATTTTATCGGTACGATTACCGTACTGTTCCGACTAATTTTTACCGGTACGATTATCTACCATCTAGTTCAATTTTTCTGTTTTTTGGTACAGTACATCGGTTCAGTTTTTTATAAAAACCCCTAATCTTAGGTAAACATCATGTATAAAATTTTAATTAAGATTTAGTGGAGATTTGCATTCCACTATCTATGAACCGTCTATCTAGATTTATTTTGTTATAAGTTTACATATTATTTTTGTTTAAGATAAATTCTAGAACGAGCTACGCACATTGTTATACATCACTAACACTATATATTGCTATACACTATTAAGTTTTTAATAATTTTTAAATAATTATTAAAAATTTCAAAGGTTCGACATGTAATTAATCATATTTCAAAACAAAATTAGAAGAAATTGTTGTAACACCCTCAAATGTGCCTAAATGATTATTGGATTCATTAACTAATAATGAAACCAAATTAATTGTTAATTACCTTGTAATTTGATCATTAAGGACTAAATTGAATAAAAGTACAAACTACCGAATGAGATAAGTCTAGGAGCAAATTGAACAAAATCAAACCTTGGGGATTTGCATGTCTCAAATCCGAAACTTCCTAAATTGCCCCCCCCCCCCCACTATCTTAAACTCTAAGAACTAATTTGGAAAAGTAGATTAGGTAAATCAAGCTTGGTGAGTGACACCTTGTCATCACCACCAACTCTTCTCCTAGCCGGCTAAGTAACCGAGATAGATGAGAGATGAAGCTTAGCTAACAACCATGGAAAATGTTCGTCTCCTCCTTGCATGAAGTGTAGTTTGGCTTGGAATTTTTTTGAGAGAAAACTTGGTAAGCTCCTTACTTCAAGCTATGTTCGATGTTAACCTTAGATCATAAAATTTGTTGATTTTGCATGATAATTGGTTTGAGATTTAGGACTAGAAAACTCGGCTAGAATGATTTAAGGGCTGTGTTATGGTAGAAAATAATCTTGTTGAAATGGTTAGTAATTAGGGTTAGCCTGACCATAGGAAAATAATTAAGATTCTCTCCAGTATAATAGTTATATGAAAATCTCGAAAATTAGGAGGCTTACACTCAAAATTAGAAATATTTCTGTAGGAAAAAATCACTTGGGGATATGCGTTCTAAGAGATAGAAGTGATAATTTGATGAAAATAATGAATTCGATGCTAGATCGAAACTAAGAGCACAAATAGGAAAATAGAAAGTTTAGGGACTAGCATAGTCGAATTGAAAATTTAAAGTTAATTGAGTAAATTGGAAGTTGAAAATTCTTGAGAATGATTGAAAGATTAATAAAAGTAAATACAAGAAGAATTTAGGGAATGAATTAGAAATGAAATTAAGCTAATTAAGTGTTTTGGTTGTAAAACATGTTATTAAGGACTATTTTGGAAAAATGGTTCAATTGGGGGACCTAGGTGAACGAATTAAAGCTGATTCTAGTATAGAAATGCAATTAAGATGAGGAATGTTGTGTCATGAAAAGAAATTAGCTGAATTGGTATGGAATTTAGATCGAACAAACTACTCAAATATGTTTTTAAATTCAAGAGCAGTTTTTTAAGCACTGTTTTGGCTCAACTTTAATGAATAAACTGCTTTAATTGGAAAATAATTAGCGTACAAACCTTGTATGGTGTTGAGTGGATCGAATGATCGAAATGAACCAAGAGGGGGGTGAATTGGATTTTTAAAGGTTTAGGTGGTGGAAATTGCAAATTAAAGAGATAGACAAGGAATTTTAGAGTGGTTCAAGTTCCAAATGAACTCTACATCCACTACCTTAGCTTCACTAAGGATTTGCAGCAATTCCACTAATTGCTCTTCCCCTTTTCTAGGCTAAGGAGGTAACCCTTACAATTTTCGGTTAAATTTTCTACCCAAAATTTAACCCAATCCTCACACAAATAGAACAAAGATTTTGTTGGCTAAGAAAGTATCTCTCAATACAAATTGTAGCCCAATTACAAGCACTCAACCCAATTGAAAAGATAAGAATGAAAATTACAATTGGGGTTGCTAGACAATATTGGGATTTAGGCACAAATGATTGGGTTTAATGTTTGGATGTTTGCTTTTGGATCAATAGTTGTTGCTGGATCTTTTATCGGTTCCTTTTATACATTCTCATTGATTTCTAGCTGTTGTGCTTGTTGCATTCATCAATAGAGCCGTTGGGGGTGTTATCTCACCTCCATAAATACAGTCTGCAACCACCCGTTTCGGAACACGAGACCCTGTTTCAAAACAGACCAAAATAGAAAGAGCCGTTGGGGTGCATTTAAGAGCCCGTATCGAAACGGTATTTACCCGTTTCGAAACACTTTTGCCACTGTCAAGGGTCGTTTCGAAACGGCTTGAACTCGTTTCGAATCGCCTTAACAGTTTTCTAAAAATCAGTTAAAAACTTGCAACGGTCATATTTTTCAAATTAAATGAAGAACCATTTCGAAACACTTGATGTCGTTTCGATACGGGTTCTCTATGTTCTAAAGCCGTTTCGATACTTGTTTCGAAACATGGGTTGGCAGTGTTGAAAACGTTTCGATACCCGTTTCGAAACATGGGTTGACAATTTCAAAACCGTTTCGAAACGCCTTAGGCCGTTTCGAAACGCCTTAGGCCGTTTCGAAACAGGGACTCGAAAAACACTGTTTCGGCTTTAAGAACACTTAGAAAATATTTGAAAAGCTTAGTTTTTAACTTAGGAATATTCTTTAAATCATATGGGGATGTTTGAGGACTTAAAAATTCGTTTTGACATTTTCAATTTAGTCCTTAGTTTCTTTAGTTATATCAAAATTAAAATATCAGTTTCACAATCTCCCCCTTTTTGATATAACAAAATCAAAGTTAGAATTTTTAAGAGTTTTGAAAATTTTAAACACATTCTAACTCCCCCTTAATTTAAGATAGGTTTTTAAAGATTTAAAAATGTTTTAACTTTGAAATTCAAGTTTTAAAACTTAAAAACACTTTAAACATTTAAAATGAATTTTTGGCTCTTAAATTTCTTCTCCCCATTTTTGTTAGATCAAAAAATAAACAAGGCCCATTGAGAAGAGATAGGGTTAGTAACAATAAGCATTAAGCAATAAGCAATAAGCAACAATAATATTAATTCATAAAATTGAAATATCCAAAACATAAATCTTTCACAATAAGTTCAAAGCATAATCCCAAAGAAAACTAAAAGCATAGGTTCATAAAACATAATGGAAATAAAGATGCAAACTGAATCCTAAAATGCATAGATAATATGATATGGCATGAATGTCCTAGGCCTCGTCGTCACCATCATCATACGAAGTCTCATCATCGCTCTTGACTTGAGAACGGCGAAACTTCATCCATTGGCCATAGAGGGTAGAGAAAGTCAAGTCCATGTTCGAGTGGGAATTCTCAAGGGATTGGAGTCGATCCTCTACATTTTGCAAGCGAGTGTTGATGGCACCAAAACCCGAAGCCATGTTAGTGTCCATGGCATTGAATCGCTCGGTAATTAAAGCCGTGAGAGCTTCATTGTTTGCAACTTGAGCTTGTGGTTGAGGTTCAACGAGAGGAGGAGGAGGAGGTGTGGCTCTATCAACACATTCCCAAACATTGTTTACATAGTGAAAACCGGACTTACGGAGAGAGGACTCACCAATTTTTGACTTGCGGGGTTCCGGAGAGTCGTAGGTGCAATCGAGACCAATCTGGCTAAAGATGTGACTTAAGATTGTTCCATAAGTAAAGGATTTCAAAGCATCGGTGTCAATAAGCTTAACATTGTTAACCATCTCGGCAAATATGATCTTAGCAACATTAGGGCGCTCACCACGACGGAAACACTCAAGCCAAAAATAGTCAACTTGACGGATATGAGAATATTTACCTCCGGAGGGGCGAAGGAACCATGAGACCATCAAATGGAGGAAACGACCGTGCGCATCCAAAGTAAGCACTTGACCGGTGTGAGAACCAAAGTGACTCTCATTCTCAATTCCTACATCCTTAAGGGAAAACGCAGACTACAAGAGAGGGACATTAACAACAAACTTTTTCCCTAAAATATAAGATTCAATCCCAACAACCTCGAAATTTGTTTCATCATTGATAAGGTGAGCATTGGAGTAAAAGATAAGTACCATGTGTTTATAGAAAATGTCCAGGATGCTCAATAAAACAAGAAGATCCCATTCTCTCAAACGCTCGAGGTAACGGAAAAGAAATCGCTCGGAGTTAAGGAAGTCGAGATCAATCACACGCTCACGACGAACTTCGTACTCCTTGACATATTTGAAACGAGCTTTCATCTCTGGAGTTCGAAGAGATTTTTGAAAGAGCTGGGCGAGATTCGGACGCATACTCGAGTCACCGGATTAAACGAACTTACGCTTTTTGCTAACATTTTCCGAAGCCATCCTAAAAACATTAAGCAAGCAAGTTTTAAGAAAAATTAAGTGTATGCATAGATTTCTAAATTCAATCCAATGATAAATCCCACTTAGCTTTAAAAACAAGTTTTTAAAATCAAATAAACAATTTAAAATAAAACAAAAAAAATTAAGAGAAAAACAGTAAAAAAATACGAGTGAAAATTTTTATATTCGAATCAGAAAATTGAAGATTTTGAATTTTTTTTACAAGATATGAAAAACCCAAGCATAAAAACATATAAACTATACAAAAATCAGATTTTCTAACCTAAGATTCGAATACAAATTGAAGGAAAAAGAAAAAGAGGAAAAATACCTTGATTTGGGATTTTGGATGAATGAATGAAAATCCTTGCACAATGTTGTTGAAACTTGCTTAGACTTGTGATTTAGAGAAAACCCCCTCAAGATTTGGTGAAAAACAAAGAGATTTAGAGGGTTTTTATAGGAAAAAGTCGGGCTAGGGTTTTTAGGGTTTGGGAGTGTTTTAATTTGTGTTGAACTTTATCATTAAAAGTCCTTCTTAAAGCAGTCCGCGAATCCGTTTCGGAACGAGCTTGACCGTTTCGAAACGTGGGCACGAAGGTTTGACCGTCTTTTGGACTTCAGCTGGCCGTTTCGATACGAGGTTAACCGTATCGAAGCCCCGTTGACTCGTATCGAAACTTGTTTCGATTCACCCCTTGGCAGTATCCAAAACGTTTTGAAACCCTTTTAAGGCGTTTCGAAACGCCTTTCTCTCAGACATGATTTTAAAGCATCCGTATCGAAACAGGTTGACCCGTTTCGATACACCTGGGCCTGGAAGTGTAGATGAGGCTCTAAAAGTGCAGAAAAATGAATTTTTCTACGGCCTAACTTGCATGAATGACATGAATGAGCAGGAAAAACATATGCAAACATAAACATACTCCCCCTAGCTATAGGCATGAATGAAATTAGGAGTAAAAACATATAAACATGGCATTTCACAAGATCAAGCAATTTTAAGCACAAAAGAGGTCCTAAAAGGTCAAGATAGGCTAGCTAGACCTAACTTTCTCCTAAGGGACCAAAAACGCTCTTTGTCTAAAGGTTTTGTAAATATGTTCGCTAATTGATTTAAGGTGTCTACATACTCTATAACCACATCTTTTTTAAGGACATGATCTCTAATGAAATGATGCCTTATTTCTATGTGTTTGGTTCTAGAGTGTTGGATGGGATTTTTTTTAAACATATAGCACTAGTGTTGTCACATTTTAGGGGTATGGTTTCAACTTTAATTCCATAATCTAAGAGTTGTTGCTTCATCCAAAGGACTTGAGCACAACAACTCCCTAAGGATAGGTACTCGGCTTCGGTGGTAGATAAGGCTACACTATTTTGTTTCTTAGAGAACCAAGATATGAGCATACTACCTAGAAATTGACAAGTTCTCGAAGTACTTTTCCTATCGATTTTGCACCCCCCATAATCCGCATCCGAATAAGCATGAAGGTTGAAGGTGGAGTCTTTAGGGTACCAAAGACCTAAACAAAGAGTATCTCTAAGGTACCTAAAGATTCTCTTAATGGCTATAAGGTGAGACTCTCTAGGACTAGCTTGAAACCTAGCACACAAGCAAACACTAAACAAGATATCTGGTCTACTTGCGGTAAGGTAAAGCAATGATCCAATCATAGAACGGTAAAGCTTAGAGTCAACACACTTACCTCCTTCACCTTTGTCAAGCTTTGTAGATGAGCTCATAGGTGTGGCTTGAGGCTTTGCATTCTCCAAGCCAAACTTCTTGAGCATATCCTTTATGTACTTTGCTTGATTGATGAAGGTGCCATCCTTCTTTTGCTTGATTTGGAGTCCCAAAAAGAATGAGAGCTCCTCCATCATGCTCATCTCGAATTCACCTTGCATTAGCTTAGCAAACTCTTGACAATGACATTCATTAGTAGAACCAAAAATAATATCATCAACATAAATTTGAACTACTAAGATGTCATTTTTATACATTTTTATAAAAAGTGTAGTGTCCACCTTACCTTTTTCAAAACATTTTTCAATTAAAAAGTTCGAAAGTCTTTCATACCAAGCTCTACGAGCTTACTTTAAACCATAAAGAGCTTTAGTGAGTTTGAAAACATGATTTGGAAATTTTGAGTCTTCAAAACCCGGTGGTTGTTCCACATACACTTCTTCATTTATAAAACCATTTAAAAACACGCTTTTAACATCCATTTGAAAAAGCTTGAAATTATGATAACATGCATATACAAGCAACATCCTAATGACTTCCATTCTAGCTACGGGTGCATAGGTTTCATCAAAATCTATTCCCTCTTCTTGAGTGTAACCTTGTGCTACTAGTCTAGCTTTATTTCTCACAATGGTATCACTCTCATCTAGCTTGTCCCTAAAGACCCATTTAGTTCTTGTAGTAGATTGATTACTAGGCCTATCAACTAATGTCCAAACGTTACTGTTGCGTGTAAAAGTGTCTATCGCAATTGAGTGCAAGTGTACACGTCGCAAGTAGTAAAGTGATACTAGAGTATCGGATATCGTCTCCACAGGGACTGGGCTAACCCTTTCCTTCGCTATCTGCACAAGGGGAAAAGAATAGATTAAGATATTGTCACGGAAATAATAAAGAATACTGGAAAATAGAAGTAGAGAAATCAAGATAGAGAGAATGGGTTGGTATTGATTTGCTCAGTAGTGCAGGTATTGCAGAGTTTAGGAAATCCAGTTCTGTCGTCGCGCCCGTTGTGGCAGCACCTGTCGCGGCAACAGTCCGTTGGTTGTTGCGGCAGCAAACACACCAACTCAGTACTTTCAAGTTTGGCAAGAATCTCAGATCTGCCTTGGCCTATCCCTAGGTCTAAGTCTGTCGATGATCACGTCTTGATGATACCTCCCGGCGTGAATCGAAGGATGAACACCGATGTGTATGAATTCTTCTTTAGCCACTTAACCTCGCTCTATCCCTAGGCACGAGATAGTTCAACTATAAACTAGAGAACTTGCTCTTATTTCTTTCGTATACTTAACTCTCCCGATGCTAAGTAAATAGATAACCTCACAATGCTCTCCCGATGCTCTTGCAAGATATTAATAACCAAAATAAGAGAACTTGAAGTTTATTTTATTGAACTGAAAATTTCTAAAACAAAACAACCCTTGCAACTACTTTACAAATCAACCTGTGGCCCTAGGGGGGTTTTAGAACATATTGGCGGCGGGTAAACGGCGGAGGGTTTTTGGTTGTCGGTTATGGGGAAATCGGCTATGGGTTATGAAATATTGGTTATCCTCTATGCCCTAGTTAAAATACATGCCCTTATATAAGCTTTGGGCTCAAGTTTTCTAAGTTAACAAGGATTACAACTTTAATTAAAAGTATGATTCTAATAAAGACTTAATCTTCAAGGAATCTACTTTCCAGCCGTCCTCCTTGTTTCTTGGGATTTTCTCTCCTTGAACTTTGGGCTTGACATATCTTTTGATCCGGGGCTTGGAAAAATATATGGTTTTCACACGATAGACGAGCATAATTTTCTCTATCTATCGAGGTCCACTTTGCTTTTTCTCCACTAACTTGCTGTCGTCCTCTGCTGTCACGGCAGCACCATGGCAGCATCGTCCTCTTTGTCTGCTTGTCCAGTTCAGCTCTTCTGCTTCTCTACCCTGCACCCGCCTTCACCGTCTACGACGGCGGCAACCTGTCAAAAACAACCATTTTTAGTAGAATCTGTGCCTTTTATATATTTGTGATGTTTTGCTGTAAACTAACCTAAATGCAATGGAATGATGCTTGAATGCAGCAGAAATATGGGTTAAAAAGGGTGTAAATAATAGAACTTTTACACACTCAACAGTTACTTCTCTCAAATTGATTTAACTCTTCTTGCATAGCCATAATCTAAAAATCATCTTTTAATGCTTCTTTTATATTCTTAGGCTCTATGCATGAGATAAATGCAACATGATTCATTAATCTAAGAGAAGATCGAGTGGTTACCCCCTTGGATGGATCACCCAAGATTTCACCATCTTTGACATAGTTGAACTCCCTTGGGTAGCTCACTTCCTTTTCCTCAAGAGCCAAGTCCTTCAAGGCTTCAAGAGGTGGATCTTGTGTGTCCTCTTCTTTTGTTGGAATCTCATCCTGCTTTGAAGTTTGTCCTCCATCAAAGGCATTTATGATTCCTACATCATCATCATCACAAGAATCCTTCCTTGGAAGGAGGTTATCATCGAATACAACATGTATAGATTCTTCTACTACTAAAGTTCTTTTGTTAAATACTCGATAGGCTTTAGAGGTTAAAAAGTATCCTATGAAAATAACTTCATCACTTTTTGCATCAAATTTACCTAAGTTGTCTTTTTCATTATTTAAAACAAAACACTTGCAACCAAAAGGGTGAAAATAGTTAATGTTAGGCTTTTTAGATTTTAAAATCTCATAAGGTGTTTTCTTTAAAATTGGCCTAATCATTACTCGATTAACAATATAGCAAGCGGTGTTTGTGGCTTCCGCCCAAAAACATTTAGGTAAATTATTTTCACAAAGCATGGTTCTAGCCATTTCTTACAAAGTTCTATTTTTCCTCTCAACTACCCCATTTTGTTGAGGAGTTCGAGGAGCCGAAAAATTGTGGCTAATACCATTTTCATTCAAAAATTCTTCAAACCCTAAATTTTGAAACTCGGTTCCATGATAACTTCTAATATGTGAAATTCTAAGTTCAAGATCATTTTGGGTTAGTTTTGAAAATGTGATGAATTTTTCCAAAGCCTCATCTTTAGTACTTAAAAATAGAATCCAAGTAAATCTAGAAAAATCATCAACAAGTACAAAAGCATAAGATTTACCACCCAAGCTCATAGTCCTAATTGTCCCAAATAAATCCATATGGATTAGTTGTAAACATCTACTTGTAGTAACATCATTAATGGATTTAAAGGAAGATTTATGTTGTTTACCCTTAGATCATGCATCACAAATTTTATCGTTTGAGAATTTAATCTTGGGAAACCTCTAACTAGATCAAGGGAAACTAGTTTTTCTAAAACACTAATGCTAGCATGTCCTAGTTTCCTATGCCACAACCATGCATCATTTTCATTTTGTGCTACTAAGCATGCATGAGATGTATGAATGTCATCTAGATGCACCATGTATATGTTCCCTATGCGATGACCTATGAGCATAATATTATTAGATTTAATGTCTACAATTTTGCATCCATTTTTATCAAATAAAACATTAAATCCTTTATCACACAATTGACTTATGCTCAATAAGTTATGTTTAAGACCACCGACATACAAGACATTTTCAATGAGAATAGTAGAGTGATTACCTATGGAGCCAATACCTTTAATGTGGCCTTTTAAGTTGTCACCAAATGTCACCACTCCTCCACTTTTTGGCTTTAGATCCATGAATCTACTCTTGTCTCCGGTCATATGCCTTGAGCATCCACTATCAAGGTACCATGAGTTTTGACTTTGTGCTTTGGCCTTGTAGCAATGCTCCCCCTACAAACAAAGATATTAAGCTTTTGTTTTTGGTACCCAAATCATTTTGGGTCCATGAGTGTTAGCTCTCAAAACCTTGGTTCCCTTAGGAATCCAAGATGACATAGCAATAATGTTATTAGATTTTACAAGTAGTTAGTCTTTTAGTTCTACTATGTCTAGGAAAGCTACCTTGTTTGTAGTAGTTAGTCTTTTTCTTAGGTTGGTTTGTTCTTGAAGATTCACCTATTTCATGCTTGACACTACCAACATGTTTAAAAGACTTTTTGAGCTCATTTAGCTCATCCAACACCTTTTGGTGTTCACTATTACATTGAGATAAAAGATTATTAAGATCAACATTTTCATCTTGAAAAAATTTTAGTTCATCTTTTAACCCTAATACCTTTTTCTCAAATTTTGAATTAGCTTGAGAGAGAGAGTCATTTTTCTCATTTAGTTCCAAAATGATTTTCTTATTCCTAATGACCGACTCCTTGTATTTCTCAACTAATTCATCATATGCATCATTTAATTCATCATATGTAAAATCTAAAGATGATGAGTTAGAGGTTACCATGGAGGAATCTTCCTCAAGTGCCATGAGGCAAAGGTTGGCCACTTCTTGTTCGTCATCCTCCGATGACTCCTCATCACTCCAAGTAGCAAGCTTGGCTTTGAGCTTCTTCTTCTTCTTCTTCTCCAAGCCCTTCTTCTTGAGTTGAGGGCACTCCGAACGTATGTGGCCGGGTTGTTTGCACTCGAAGCAAATGATTTGATCCCTTGCTTCTTCTTTGTTCTTCTTTGTTTGCTTCTTTGTTCTTTGTGCTTCTTCTTTGAATTTTTCTTCCCCGGTTGGACCTCATAAAGCGTGAGAATCGTTTGGCTATCATAGTCAATTCTTCTAGCTCATCCTCCTCACTAGAAGAGCTCTCCTCAAGTAGTGAAGCTTTGAGAGCTATTCCCATCTTCTTCTTCTTCTTTTCAACCTCTAGCTTTTCTACTCTCTTCTCTTCTTTCTTTTTCTCTTCTTCCCTTCCTTGCTTCATAATCTCATGTGTAAGGAGAGAACCCACTAGCTCATCAAGCTTTAAAGTCTTCAAATTTTTAGCTTCTATGATGGCGGTTCTCTTCCCATCCCAAGATTCAGGAAGTGAATAGAGTAGCTTCCGAACAAGCTTGTCTTCCGGTATTGTCTCTCCAAATCCTTTGAGCTCATTGGCTATTGTGGAGAACCGATCAAACATCTTGGACACCGTCTCATCGGGCTCCATCTTGAAATTTTCATAACTAAGATTGAGAATTCCAATCTTACTTTCTTTGACATCATTGGTTCCCTCATAGGTAGTCTCAAGAGTGTCCCACACTTCTTTGGCACTCTCAATGGATGACACTTTGGAATAGATGTCCGGACCGAATGAACAAAAAAGCATGTGGAGAGCTTTGTCATTTACTTGAATCTTTCTCCTTTCTTCTTCACTCATCTCCACCTTTTTCTTCAAAACCATCTTGCCTTCACTATCTTGCTTCAATGGAATGTAAGGGTCATCTTCAATGACATCCCAAACTAAGTAGTCATTGGACTTGATGAAGAGACACATTCTATTCTTCCAAAACGAATAGTTGTCACCATTGAAGAAGGGAGGCTTTGTAGTGGATTGAGACTCATACATGCTCGAACCAGAGGTTGAAGCCATCTCTTGATATTTGGTGATCACACTCTTCCTAGGAACTCCTCTTGTGGTTGTTAATCCTCAAAGAGGTAGGCTTTGATACCAATTGTTGAGTGGATCGAATGATCGAAATGAACCAAGAGGGGGTGGATTGGATTTTTAAAGGTTTAGGTGGTGGAAATTGCAAATTAAAGAGATGGACAAGGAATTTTAGAGTGGTTCAAGTTCCAAATGAACTCTACATCCACTACCTTAGCTTCACTAAGGATTTGCAACAATTCCACTAATTGCTCTTCCCCTTTTCTAGGCTAAAGAGGTAACCCTTACAATTTTCGGTTAAATTTTCTACCCAAAATTTAACCTAATCCTCACACAAATAGAACAAAGATTTTGTTGGCTAAGAAAGTATCTCTCAATACAAATTGTAGCCCAATTACAAGCACTCAACCCAATTGAAAAGATAAGAATGAAATTACAATTGGGGTTTCTAGACAATATTGGGATTTAGGCACAAATGCTTGGATTTAATGTTTGGATGTTTGCTTTTGGATCAATAGTTGTTGCTGGAGCTTTTAGAGGTCCCTTTTATACCTTCTCATTGATTTCTAGCCGTTGTGGTTGTTGCATTCATCAATAGAGCCGTTGGGGGTGTTATCTCACCTCCATAAATGCAGTCTGCAACCACCCGTTTTGGAACGCGAGACCATGTTTCGAAACAGACCAAAATAGAAAGAGCCGTTGGGGTGCATTTAAGAGCCCGTATCGAAACGGTATTTACCCGTTTCGAAACACTTTTGCCACTGTCAAGGGTCATTTCGAAACGGCTTAAACTCGTTTCGAAACGCCTTAACAGTTTTCTGAAAATCAGTTAAAAACTTGCAACGATCATATTTTTCAAATTAAATGAAGAACCGTTTCGAAACACTTGATGTCGTTTCGATATGGGTTCTCTATGTTCTAAAGCCGTTTTGATACTTGTTTCGAAACATGGGTTGGCAGTGTTGAAAACGTTTCGATACCCGTTTCGAAACATGGGTTGACAGTTTCAAAACTGTTTCGAAATGCCTTAGGCCTTTTCGAAACAGGGACTCGAAAAACACTGTTTCGGCTTTAAGAACACTTAGAAAATATTTGGAAAGCTTAGTTTTTAACTTAGGCATATTCTTTAAATCATATGGGGATGTTTGAGGACTTAAAAATTCATTTTGACATTTTCAATTTAGTCCTTAGTTTCTTTAGTTATATCAAAATTAAAATACTGGTTTCACATATGGTTATAAATTTAGTTATGTAAGATTTCTAACGGTATATAATAATCGTAATTTCGACTTACGGATAAAAAGATATAAGCCGATCAATATAAGGGGTGCAATCTGTCTGAGTTAGTGTATGGTATAGACATTTACCAATCGATGTCTATAATTTAAGATCACTTTATTAAATGGATGTTAACCTATGTTTATTGTATGGTATGCATTTGATTAGAGCAAAAGAGAGAAGGTTTCGAAGAAGGCACCTTAATAGGCAAGAAGGACTCACTCAAAGGCATCCAAATTCAAGAATAGCTAGAAGTATTGTGAGTGTAATATTCCCTAGGGTTGGAACTTAGGTTCTAACCAAATTATCATTTTGTTCTTGTCTTAAATATGAAATTGAATTAACATATTCATTCGGTAACTAGGAAAGAATAACTTAAATTAATAATTGAATACTTTAATTGAAACTTGTGGATGATTAGTATGGTGCTTCCTTGTGAATTCTTGGTTGTTTTGTATGCTTTGGTGCTTGTTGATCTTACATTGAGGAAATTATGGATTTAATACATAGATGATGGAAATTAGAACTTCAATTTGAATAAACATATGTATGCGTATAATAATTTGTGAAAAATTCTAATTGAGAATTGGTGAAAGAAGCAATTTATCGACTTGGATGAGGATGTATGTGTATGTATTCAATTGAGCTTAAAATGTTGTTTTGAGTTGTTGAAAAGATGTGTTGCTTTTTGAATAGTGAGTTAATATGGTATATTATAGTTTGGAAATGAATTGAATTAATTGAGATTATGCTCTTGATTAATCGAAACAAGTTTAGGCATGACTACCTAATGGCTAAGTGCTATTGCTTGTATTGTCTATTCTTCAATTGATTAAAAGAACAAAATTAAAGTGTGTAATACAAAGACCTTGGTTCTAGTTGTTCCTAGGTAGTATGGCATGCGTAGAGTCTAGAGTTCGACTTGCTAAGTACTAAGTGTATTGTCTTGTTGGTGATACATTCATTTTCTATTTGATGTCAAGGGCATCGACTTGATAGGTACCTTTTGTACCGACTTGTTTGGGGTGTAGAA
Source organism: Hibiscus tridactylites (assembly GCA_958450335.1). Lineage (NCBI taxonomy): Eukaryota > Viridiplantae > Streptophyta > Magnoliopsida > Malvales > Malvaceae > Hibiscus > Hibiscus tridactylites. The sequence goes on along the minus strand of OY288267.1, from coordinate 39,241,645 downwards.
GACACCTTCTTGATTAAGATACTTAAAGTATCGACTTGAATTATGTGACTCGATTACCTTTGAACTAACTAGGTACCAAGGCCAAATTAAACATAAGATGCTTGTTATTAATCGTTTTGGCTAACATGATAGAGGTTACATATTGGAATGATTCATGTGGTTATGGTATGGATCGAATTGAACTTGGGTGAGGATTGTTATGAATTGAATTAAAGTTATATTAATTGTTTTATTTGAAATGAGCATGTCTAATAATTGGTGGTTGTAATCGAATGGATTGTTGAATCTATGCTTAATACGAATTGAATGATTATTGTATATGAATTTAGTATTTGATCAACTTATAGCCAAACTTTGAAATTGGTAATTTTATATTACCTCGCTAAGTACTTCCATGTACTTACCACCTTTTGTTTGTTATTCTTCCCAAAACTCAGGATCGGTTGATTAGGGATTCTCAATCCTTGGAGCTTATATATATACAAGTGAAGGAAGACTTGAAAGTATGGCATGCTTTTGTTATGTTTTAATGATAGTTGGTGGCTTAGGTTCTTGCATTATGGTCTTGGTCCTTTGCATCATGATGGTCTTTAAGCTTTATTTAAGGTGTGTGTATTGAAGTTAGAATGATGACTTTTTGAATACAATGAGGTTGTAAATGTTATTTTCATGGTGTTTTGTTTAGAAGCATGATAAACCCTTTTTGTTGTAAATATGATATGAAAGTGATATGATATGAAAGTGAACATGAACTATAGTCATGTATGGCTATTGTTATAAGATCATATGGATATAAATAAAAAGGGCATGATCTTTGGATGACTTAGCAAAATTGATACACCTTTTGGAATTTATTGTTTCGAATGATGTAAAGAACTTGGATAGAGATGAGCAAATAAGTCACTTGGATAATATTGAAACTATTCGAATTGATTAGAGAAATTTTAAGTGATAATCGATTTAGACAATTGTGGGGGAAAGGTTATTTTATAATTATTAATAATGTTGATTAATTGGTATTGTTCATTGTGGTGTAGAACCGATTTGGATCCTTAAAATCAAATTGTTTTACCATGGTGAAATTGTCTAATTAGAATTTTTGATGTATTGCTTATTGTTTAGTTCTTATTTTAGAAGAGAAAAATTGAAATTGGCCCACTTTTCTGTTAATCTTGATTAGAATGTTTCTGAACGCTTATCGCTCCTAACCCGAGCGAGGGGTGTTACAATTGTTCCATGAACTATTCCTACCACCTCTTCCATGGTCCTACCTAATTAAATAAAACCACGACATTTTTATTTTTTCACATAATATTTTCCTATAAATTAAAATTTACAAATCATCGTCTTCTTCCTCATACCTCAGATACTAGGACTTGGCTTTTATTCTCAATTCTAATATGTGAGGTATGAGTCAAAAGTTTTAATTATTTTATTTTCATCTCTTTTGATTCGTGGGTTAAGCTAACGATTTAATTCATTAACATATTAGAATTAAGAATTTTTGGGTTTATAGCACGCTCGAATCGATCACTAAAACCGTTAAGGAAGGTTGTAAATGTTTGGTGGTTGAATTGGCTAAAGTCAAAATAAAGGTAGACAAGTGACACAATGATTTTAGAGTGGTTCGGGCTATTAACTAAGCACCTACATCCACTACCTTAGCACACCACTAAGGATTTCCCAATTCACTTAACAATGAATTCATCCCCTTTTACCGGTTTAGGAGGAAACCGTTACAACCCTATCTTTTGGACTTGGCTAAGATAGAACCAACTCTAGTTTTTCTCTCAAGGCTAAACTAGAACCTCTCCTTTTACAAGGGATTTATTTGGTAAACTTAATACCTCACAAGGTGGGTGTTTACACAAATTTAAGCTCACACGAGAACAAAATATTTACAATTAAGCTCTCTCTAAAGACTATGTACAAGAGAATAGTAAAATAAAGATTTAGACTATAATTCTCTTGACCATATTGCTTGTATGTTGTCTCTGACATTCTTCAAGTGTTCCAACCTTCATTTTATAGTTTCAATTGAGTTTGTGGCTGTTACTAGCCGTTAGAGATGTTTTGGAGCCGTTGAAGACTTTATTTCCCTCATTAAATGCAGTTCTGGTGATGTCCGTTTCAGAACAAGCGAGCCTGTATCGGAACGACCTTCTTTAGAACTAGCCATTGAAGCCTGATGAAACAAGCCGTATCGAAATGCCTCTGTCCGTTTCAAAATGCTCTTGATCCGTATCAAAACGGTTACACATCGTTTCGAAACGAGCGACCGTTGAGTTGCAATGTAAAAAGCGGTTGGGAAAATAGCTGTTGGGGAGGTTTTGACCGTTAGGCGTACCGAAACACCAAAGGGGTGTTTCGAAGCGAAGACCCTCCGTATCGAAACGGGCAAGCCCTGTTTCGGTATGGGTTTTGGCAGTTTCAAACTGTTTCGATACAAGTCTCCCTGTTTCGAAACGTGTACCTTGAAAACTCTAGTTTGATTACTTAAAAATGTTTTAAACCTTGCCAAAACCATTTATAAACATCCACAGACTTGTTTGGACTTAAAGGTACGTTTGAAATCTTTTCAATTTAGTCCAAAACTATTTTTCAATTATTATATCAAAACATTAGTACTTCAATCTCTCCTTTTTGATATAATAAAGTTAACTTTGAAAAATTGTTTGGGATTCTCCCTCTTCAAGTTTAAAAATTTGAATAAAGAGATTTCAAAATTGACAAGTAATTAAAGCTCCCCTTATTCATTTAAAAATACAATTTTTCAAACCAAACTCTCTGTCACATCCCAAAAACCGGTCTAGTCGGAATTAGATTCCGATGACCGAATATTTTGTATCGATAAAATAATTTATTCGATCTTATCTGAATCAATAAATATTTTTCGGGTTAATTTATGATAGTTTATTATTATTATTATTATTATTATTATTATTATTATTAAAAATAATAAATAAATAAAAGGACCGTGGCCCATGCCAAATCCTTCAAATTGAAGGAATCTGGCAATGTAAACCCACGTAGAGGGGCACTTGGCAGAGGGCGTTTCATGTGGCATTATAGCCAACACGTGGCTCATATAAAGGGGTTTATATCCCCAATTTTGTGCCACCAAATTTTCATGTGTGGAACATGAGGATTGGATCAAGGGGCGGCAATTTGGAGTATAAATAAGGGGCAAGAGTCATTAGCCATTCACGACAAGTAAGAAAGAAAAATTTAGTGAGATACATCAATAAATAGGTGGGTTCGGGTTCAATATTAGATTGGTGGTCCGATATTTTTGATATAGTAATATCGAATCTCTGCCGACGTTGGGGTAAGCTCAAATCTTTGGTTGGTCTAAGCTTCAGTATCGAGTCTGATTAATATTTTTTATATTTATTCGATATTTTCTTGTCGGTTCTAACTGGTCCCTATTAATTAACCTAGCTCAAGAATTGGAAAGAAGTAAACCGACATCTCCAACAAACGCTAGGGTCAAAGGAATTGTTATTCGAAAAACGTCGGGTTGTCGAGGTGAGTGTAGATGCATTGGTCTCGGGTGACACGGTGTCATTCCGATATTTGTTTCTATGTTCTGATATGTGAGTGTAGTCGGAGTCTCGAGAGTTGGCTAGGTGCCATCTCGAATCATTGTTTATTGATTTGTTAACCATTTTATTGAAGGTCGTTGCATAAAAATCATATTAAAAGCTTTACTTGGTAAGTTTGATTAAGTATTGCATATCGAGCATTAAACATTGCTATTGAAACTTTGATATATGTCTACCGCTATTGAATTACTATTATTGATATTGATGTGTAAATATTGCTATTGAAATATCGTTGTTGAACTATTGAGTATTGAACCTTGGATTCGAAGTATTGGATACAATTGGCATGCCAGAGAATTCATGAGCTCATTGGTACGGGTATTGGGCTTCGGCCATTGGTGCGGAGGAGGGATGTGTTGTGTGTTGGTCAATTGGTGCGGAGGAGGGATTATGACATGACCATTATTGTTGGTGATGTGGTGGAATTCGTGTATCCAAGTACTGTTGAATCGGTCCAAGGGAAAATATTGATTATTGATATTGCTTTTGTTATGATTGGATAACATGCCTTTCATTTATAATATGTATATAGATTGCTTATGTGAAATGTGCCATTAAATATGCCATTGAAGTATGCAGCATTGCATAACATGCTCATTCATTGTTATTGGCTACCTCACTTAGACTATGTAAGTCTAATGCATTCATTTGCATAACATTTCAGGCTAACAAAGTGTTCGGTCCGAGATCGGAGCAGTCATAGGATCGGCAAGTCACCACAAGTAAAGAGTAATGTGTTTTGTCCTTATGAACTCCTAGTATGGTGGCAAAGTAGTTAAAGTAATTATACTAGTCTTGTGGCCCTACTATTGTGTAAATGTTGCCTATGTTTTGTATAAAGTTTTAAAGCTATATTGACTTTTGAGTTAGTAAATAAAATTGTCATATTTGGCACTAAAATATTGATTAAAAGTTTAAGATTTATGTCTCTGATCTCCGTTATATTTTTCGGTAGCGCTCTCCGACTCGGTTTTCTACCAGGCCGGGAAGGGGGTGTTACGCTCTCTCCTTTTTGTTATATCAAAAACAATTTAAATAACTTTAAGTTCAAAATAACTTGGGACGTAAAAAAATGACAAAAAATAAGAATTTTGGTTTTAAAATGACTCCCCTTACTCAAGCATCATTGTTAGGCTTAACAAATAATCCAAGACTTTAAAACGAAAATTAGATAACCAAAGATAAAAGAAAATAAAGGCTATAAGCTTAGAGGTTACCCAATTTCTTCACTTGTGTGACTAGAGCATTTTCATGTCTTTGCATTTCTTCCCATTGCTCCAACACACATACAAAAGACATTCACTTGATTTTTGGTATCCAAATTGCTTTGGATCCATTTACGTTAGTCACAATGTCTTTAGTTCCCTTAGGAACCTATATTTGTCTAATCCTATAAAATTTTCTCTTCTTAATAAGACAAGTATGTAAGGAATGACCATGATAATGGCAATGTGAGCATTTTGACATTATGTGACAAGATGAATTATTAAAAATGGTTTCTTTTTCTTTTGTTAAGCTTTCGAGCTTAACTTTCAAATCAAGATTTCCTTTTTTTTAAACATCTTTACTTGTTTTTGAAAACTCTAAATCATTTTTCAAAATTTTATTTTGGTTTTCAAAATCCAATTTTGTTTTCAAAAGAAAATCATTTTCAAATTCAAGTTTTGAAATCATTTTCTTAAATTTGGAATTCATGGTCTCAAATTCCAAAAATAATTCATCGAAAACATCTTGCAATTCATCGAAAGAGTAAGAATAAAGCTCACTTGACTTAGAAGATACCTTAGGCTCATCAAGAGCCAAAACACCATCCACCTTTGGATTGGAGAGAAGGTTTGCACATGATTGATCATCATCTTTCTTTTCTCCCTTCTTATTGCTATAAAACTTCTCAAGTTTCTCCCACAATTCTTTGGCACTTTTTCATGTGGAGATCTACTTGAAAACTTCTTCGTTAAGACCACAATAGCGAATGTGCATCGCCTTGGTGTTTAGCTTTGCCTTCGTCTCGTTGGCACTCTTTTGCTTTTTCTTATTTTTTAAAGCTTCCAAGTACCCGTCTTCAATGATGTCCCAAACCTCATAGTCTTGAGACTTAATGAAGAATTTCATGATATTTTCCCATTGGAAGTATGCTTCTCCTTCGAAGAGTGAAGGACACGAGATAGAGATGCCTTATTCAAATCTTGTCATTTTCTTGAACGGTGGACTTCGAGCAAATGATCTTTACTCCGGGATGTTAGTCATTCGATGGAGACGAGGCTCTGATACCAATTGTTGGGTTTATAACACACTCGAATAGATCATCGAAACCGTCAATGAGGGTTGTAAGTGTTTGGTGGTTAAATTGGCTAAAGTCGAAATAAAGGTAGACAAGTGACACAATGATTTTATAGTGGTTCGGGCTATTAACTAAGCATCTACATCCACCACCTTAGGACATCACTAAGGATTTCCCAATTCACTCAAAAATGAATTAGTCCCCTTTTACCGGTTTAGGAGGAAACCGTTACAACCCTATCTTTTGGACTTGGCTAAGATAGAACCAACTATAGTTTTTCTCTCAAGGCTAAACTAGAACCTCTCCTTTTACAAGGGATTTGTTTGGTAAACTTAATACCTCACAAGGTGGGTGTTTACACAAATTTAAGCTCACACGAGAACAAAAGATTTACAATTAAGCTCTCTCTAAAGACCATGTACAAGAGAATAGTAAAATAAAGATTTAGACTCTAATTCTCTTGACCATATTGCTTAGATGTTGTCTCTGACATTCTTAAACTGTTCCAGCCTTTAATTTATAGTTCTAATTGAGTTTGTGGGCGTTACTAGTCGTTAGGGATGTTTTGGAGCTGTTGGAGACTTTATTTCCCTCATTAAATGCAGTTCTGGTGATGTCCATTTCGGAACAGGCGAGCCCGTATCGAAACGACCTTCTTCAGAACTAGCCGTTGAAGCCTGATTCAGCAAGATGTATCGAAACGCCTCTTTCCGTTTCGAAACGCTCTTGATCCGTATCGAAACGATTACACACCGTTTCAGAATGAGTGACCGTTGAGCTCCAATTTAAAAAACCGTTGGGAAAATAGCCGTTGTGGTGGTTTTGACCGTTGGGTGTATCGAAACACCAAAGGGGTGTTTCGAAACGAAGACCTTCCGTATCAAAACGAGTAAGACCTGTTTCGGTACGGGTTTTGGCAGTTTCAAATTGTTTCACTACAAGTCTCCCTGTTTCGAAACGTGTACCTTGAAAACTCTAGTTTGATTACTTAAAAACGTTTTAAACCTTGCCAAAACCATTTATAAACATCCACAAACTTGTTTGGACTTAAAGACACTTTTAAAATCTTTTCAATTTAGTCCAAAACTATTTTTCAATTATTATATCAAAACATTAGTTCTTCAAGAATAAAAATCAAGTCCTAATATATGAGGTATGAGGAAGACAATGCTGATTTGTAAATTTTAATTTATAAGAAAATATATGTGAAAAATAAGGATGATGTGGTGAAAATGGTTTATGGAATAATTTCTTCTAATTTTGTTTTAAAATATAATTAATTACATGTCGAGCCTTTGAGATTTTTAATAACTATTTAAAAGTCATTAAAAAATTAATGGTGTGTAGTGTTAATGTTATATAGCGGTGTGTGTCACCCGTTCTAGACTCATCCTTTGTTTAATCACGAATATTCGACTCAACGGTCGACTAGCTTGGATCGAATTTTGCAGAGATCCAATCTGACAAAGATTCTCCAAACCTAGTTTTCTCTTCACAACGTCAAAATTCAAACCCCTAACCTTACTTAAGAGACCTACCTAGCGCCTTTTCCAACTAGGCAATATGAGATATTTAAATATTATTTTGATTATAAGGGTTTTTTTAATATAATGTGGCGTTATTACATAATATTATATGTTCTTATTTTTTTTAAATTTTTTGACAATTCATGCATAGATGCTCGAATCCAAATATTATAAGATAAATTTTGTCTTTTTTTTACTAGAGCCACTCGCCGAGTTTGTTCAAATAAAAATATCTATATATAGACAGAATAAAAATCTAATTAGCACTAATTTAAATTCTGTTTCGATCTGATTTTATTTATTATGATTTGATTTTAGTTAACATGGTTAAATATAATTAATTTGGTTTAACTGACAATTCTTTTATTACAAAATTTATTTCTATTCCTAGTGGAAGGAGAATAAGAAAATTTAGGGGAAGGAAGATGACAGTAAAGAATATGAGGTAATAAAAACGAACAGTTTGACCAACGAAACAAATGTGCTTGCTTGATTTAACTAACAAGTTGAAAGATGAAAATTATACCGAGTCAAAAATTTTAACGAAAATTTCGTTTTTATAATACGAAAAACTTTACAGATTTAATATCATTCCAAAAGGAAAACGTTTGTTCTTATAAAATCCAAGAAAATTGTGATAAATCACATTTTACTAATCATCAAATTCAAAAGATAAAATATTCGATTCTCTCTCTATATATATAGGGATAGGATTCAGTTACACAGTGTAAAACTCTCTAAGTTTTACACGTTTTTTGGATCGTTGGATGAGTGAAACGGATGGATGAGATTAACAGTAGAATATGTGAAGATTATCACTTGGGAAAAAAAAAGTAAGGAGTTAATCTCAGCCATTCATTTCCCCCATCCAACGATCCAAAAAACGTGTAAAACTTAAAGAATTTTACACTGTGTAAGTTGTCATATGAGAGTGGGGAACACAATTGAAGCCACAGAATTATAAACATGTTAAACAAGTGGAGCATGGTCCACATGGTTCTGGGACTCTTAATGGAAGGGACCATGTGCATTGGCAGGACATCAGTAAATTCCATCTTTTCTTTTGCCGTCTTGAAAATGAGATGCAATTAGATTCTATTATACTTATCTTTATATTACAGGTAAAGAAATTCGAATCCATAACCTCTAAATTACGACAACAACAATACCAATTGAACTAAAACTAGATCATCACTCGACAACAAAGGAAGCATTATCACATCAATTGTCTACTTCAACAATAGCCCTAAATACATAACTTTGGGAGACCCTTTCTCCATTTTATGGCTACTTTGCCCTTAGATCCAACTATATGTTTTGTATCGTATTCGTGTTATTTTCATCGATTATGTTAGCATTACGACCTTAGATAAAACCGAACACCACAATCAAATACAAAATCCGAAACCAAATCAAACACCACAAAGGCAACAAGGTATCCCTAGCACTAAAAATGAACTATTTAGCACTCAGCAACTGAGAATAATAAGGGTCAAGACTCAAGACTAAGAAGACACTCAGAAAACATTTACCTTTCTAGAATTACTTACCGATGGTGGTTCATGCTTCAGAGGTGCGGTTTTATTTTCAAGTAGTAATAGTTTGCTGATATAAAAGGGGGAGAAAATAAGTAAGGATCAAATAATCTATACAACAATGTATGAAATATTCGATGTAACTTGTCATTGACAACCAAAGCTGTTAAATTTTTAGATGTACACATAATACTCGATACCAAAACACTAATCTCAAATTCTCCATGTTTACACACAACTCTCGTGCCCAAACTCAGAAAGTGGATGTTTTATCACCATGTCACATGAACCATATGTGGGTGTTTTGTTGCATTTTAAGCTGCAAAAAATCAAATCCGAGTTAGAATGCCAATATACAACCATGACTCAGGTACATTCGAATTGACCATGTAAATGCAGGCAGAATAATAAACCTGGCATCATGAAAATGAATGAAAGTATTACTGCAACGTGCAAGCATAGGTGCCACCATAAGAAGTTACAATAGATAAGTCAAGAAACTGCAAGTATATAACTACAAATTCCAAATTCCAAAGGTTAAGTAAACTATCCTCGTTTTTTTCCAGCTTCCCACCATGCTTAGCATTGATTCATGAGCAATCAAAGTATGCACAATTATGAAGGTTTTGATGATTAACATAATGTCTTTTGGCAGAATATAAGTGCTTTTTACAAACTGAATCTGCTAAATACCCGACTTATTTGACTGGATGCAAACTAAAACCAGTATAGGTGGAGACAATTTTATTGGAATATGGAAAAATTGCTGAAATTGATCTTTATGGAAGAACTGCTAAATAAAATTTAAACCTATTTTGGAAGGCAAGATATGCACTTTTTTCAAGTCGGTATAAATTGAACAAAAACCTTCTCCCAGTTTCACCAAAACCTAACATTTCAACTAACAATTATTTTTTTGGAAGGTAAAAAAGGGGTTAACAATAACGTCCAACCTCCTAACAAGGTTAAGTCTTCAGAGGCAATACAAACATAAATTGGTAGCTTATTAAAGCAAACATGGATTTTAAGAAAATGTCAACTCAAGCGAGCATATAGTATTTATTAAGTTCCTTGATAATCCATTTATCACTACTTCAACAGCATTAAAAATCATTTAGATTGACATTGGCCAGAATGAATGCAAGAAAAGGCTCATCGAGCATTAAAAGTGAACAATCAAAAGTTACTAGGCTGCTAACACTCTCAGTATGCAGATATTAACTACATTTCAGCCAGATGTCTCAAAAATACAAATAAAAAGCAGTCTAAAGTAAATTCAAATGGTTTGAAGCCCCACTTTTACCGCAAGTGTCTTCAGAAAGCTAACAATAGAGTAACATGTAAGACAACCTAGACATCAATAAACATTCATTACTTGGCAGTAGTTTCTTCCAAAGAATACGACGTTAGTATAAACTACAAGTATAATAAATTAGGTTTCTATATTTTTATTTCTCACCCTGAAACCCTCATCACTACCACGTTTCTCTCACTACTTATTTACATGTTTTCCTTTACATTATTACCTAAATCAAAAGATAAACTAGCTTCTACTCTTATGTTGGAAGGACACCTCAGTCAGATACCAAAAGTCCAGAAGAAAATCACATGGACCTATGAACTTTCTAGTTTCCACTTCAAAATATTTCTAAAAGCATATATTGCTTCACCTTCCCCATCTTTCTATGCTTCTGTGATTTTTACCTTTATTAAGTTCAGAGAACATTATGCATACATGTCAAAGCTCCACTTTGGTATTCAACCTTTAACGATATTAGTTCCTACCACCGCAACGCAGCAAGAACGGAACCAAGCCTTTCACAGCTAGCATCTGTTGGATCCTTCAAAACTTATACCATTACCAACTATAAGCATAGAACATAACAAATCCATTGTTGACAAAAACTACTCAGAAAATATAGGCAAAAATACAAAAAAAAAATTCACTTGAACTATTTCACTTGTTTATTTGCTAAATACGCCCCTATACTTTTATTGTACTCAGATAAGTCCCCATCCTTTGATTTGTACTTAAATAAGTTCCTATTTCAGATGAAATGCCATTTTTATTAAGAGTTTATTGAGGAATAAATTAAAATGTTAGGGGACTTATTTGGGCAAAGGTTAAACATTAGGGGATTATTTGGATACAAATACATTCTTATTTGGGTGTAATGAAGTAACTTATATAATGAAGTGGTAAAGCTGATGGACCTCTTTAATATTTTAGCAGAAAACATTATATTGGCACTACGTAGGTATGAAGTATTAAGAAACAAACCACATATAATACCCTCCAAAATCAATGGGACAATTATCCATGTTAAATAATTAAAACCAAGCAAAGCATCTAACAGAAAAAAAAAAAAATCCACCCTTGATTGAAAACAGTAAAATTATTAGAAACCAAATGTGGTTAGCGGGCATGTCTTTGAAAAGTTAAATCAAAATGACCAATAGATTCCCTCTATTGTCATTGTACTATATAACTTTCATATCAACATCTAAGCAACAATTTGGATTTTAGAAAGCACTTGACAAGAAAGTTTTTGATGCTTCAGAAAGTTGAGACTTCTTCTCCTTTACCTCAAAATGTTAAGATAGGGATTAAAAATGTATAAACTAAGAAATGTAGTATTTATCTCTTCCTTCATAATTATCAACTACACTCTTCAATCTTCATAGATAATTGATAAAGAAAAAGATGGTGAAGGCATCATAGTTTCAATTAGATCGATAATAAATGCAAGGAAATAATCGAAACAACCTTTCAGGCATAACGTTTGACAATACTGGACTTCCAAGACATAATAAGAAATATTTTCATGGCTTTAACTAATTCTTTCCTATTAATTTCACTTATATTACACGTGTCATTTGTTGACCAAATGCTGTAAGGTCTTAAGGCTCTAAAAGAGCTTCATAACATGAATGACAATTCGGTATTGTGTAAAGCTTAGCATTCATTCTCATTTCCTTCTCCACATTAGAGTACGAGTGTAAGACTTTATGATACCCAACAGTGGATCAAAAGGCATGTAATATAATTATCCAAAACTCAGATGACCAGCTTCACTATATTAGCTGGGAAACTTATTTCGTGGCCATTGAACACCAAACGTGATTCACAATATATTGAACTAAATTGCACAAGTTTCAGCAACCCCATGTTTATCAAGACAGCACCATAAAAGGGATACAGTAATGCATACAATTGTTATAAAAAAGGCAAAAAGATACTCACAATTCTCAATCCAAATCTTCTTGCCTGGTCTCTGTATTATCACCTGATCCTGGACCAGGTCCAGTTGCCCCAGCTTGAGATGACCAAGGCAGTGATATCCTAAAACTCCTCTCGACAAGCCGATTATCCCCATCAGACCTCTGCACACTATCACCACCGCCATTACCTCCACCGGTCCCCTGCGCCCCGTTAGCCCTCCTCTCATAATCAGGATCATCGGTAGGCAATTCGTGGCGACACACAGGGCACGAATTATGCAATTCCAGCCACGGCAATATGCAATCCTTATGATAAAGATGCTTGCAGGGCATCTGCTTCGCTTCCGTCCCTTCCTCAAATTCGTCCATGCAGACCGCACACTGGTTGAACTCCAAATTCGAATTGTTCTTCGTTATAGTCACCGAAGGTAGCGCTTCAATAGCTGATTTAGATGCTGGTGGGGTCCCGTACCGGTTGGGATCATTTTCGGCCAGCTGCTGGATCAATTGCTCGAGGCCCGGTCCAATGAAATAATCCCCGATGTTAGACGGAAGCCGAAATCCCGCCTCGGACGGATTGTTCTGGATCACGAACTCAATGCGTGCCCCGCTTGACCTCAGATCGTTGAGATGATTTTGGATGAAGGTAAACGGATCAAAAGCGAACGGGTCGCCTCTGACTGGCTGGGTCGACCCAGGTAAGCTAGGGTTATTAGATTCACCAGGAGCGGAGGACGATGTCGTGGACGATGAAGAAGATGAAGAAGAAACGGCAGGAAAAAGGAGCGGGAGCAAGGAAGCGAGCGGATCCGATAACGGTAAGAACGGGTCAGAGAACGGATTCGGGTTGGGGAAACCTGGGCCTTGATTAGGGTTTGTACTTTCGTATTCCTCGAGGAAACCCTCGTTGCATATTGGACATGAAGGATCGGAAGAGGAAGCGGATATTGTTACCGTCACGGTGCGGTTGCATTGGTAGCAAAAGAAAGCCTTGTTTGTTACGCCGACGGTGTTAGCGCCGCCGTCTCCGCTGGTGACGTTCCCGTCGGACGACATATTTTTCAGTTTTAGAATTTTTTGGGACGGAACGGAAGCGCTGGAGAAGAAAAATGAAAACCGTTGAAAAGGAAGGTATTTAAAGGGAGATAAATTTTCTCTTTTTAGAGGCTTCTAGAAGGTCTTCTAAGTTTAATTAAGGGTAAACTATGCTAATGGCCACCGAACTATGGGGTTGGTGTCGATTTGACCACTATATTTTCAATTGTGTTAAATATACCACATAACTATTTAATTGGTTTCAATGTAGCCACCTGCCGTTAAAAAAAACGAAAAAGTTAACGGAATTGTTAAAAAATTGTTATAATTACACATTTAGTCCCATTTATTTATACAATCGTTCAATTTAGTCCTAATTTTAATCTAATAAAATAAATTAATTATTCAATTAGGTGGTGACACGTGTCACCACCAATTGGAGTAAGAAAAATGAAATGGTGAAAATTAGCCCCAAGGGGAATTGAACCCAGGTTCTTAGGTTGAGAAAGCAATGCTCTTACCAATGTGCTAAGCGTTTTTCTAGTACATGAAATACCAAATATATTATATATCGTATATTAGGTTGGGTGAGGTGTTGGAGTGTTGCAGATCATCTGCAACTGCAGTGGCCACCCTAAATCATTACCACTAAAGAGATGAAACCCGAAAGATGTTATCGAGTTGGTTTCAAATTTGGATACAAACTAGGAATGCTGATATTAGTTTTTACTAGACTATGGACTGTTTCTTATTTTCAATCTGATTTGTGAAGAATTTTGGTATATATTGCAATTTGAAAATTGGTTTCCCGTGTTTTGAAAGTTTGATACGATTCTTGAGCTGTTCATCAATCTCGTACTCAAACTATAATCTATCTACAGTGCCCTTTAGTGTTTCAAATAAATGTTTCTAATAAGTTATACATCACCAGGCTGACAATCTTCGGCAGCAAACACTACAACAAATGCACCGGATATTGACAATCCGCCAGTCAGCTCGAGCACTGCTTGCGATACATGATTATTTCTCGAGATTACGGGCTCTTAGTTCCCTCTGGCTCGCCCGACCACGAGAGTGAAATTGTCCTGTCGTGTTTTGACTGTTTCAATGTGTTTAACTGATATAGGTCCTGCCGACTCGACAATGGCGGGATATATATATTTTTGATCAGGCACTGGCAGGAGCATTAGACCTAATTAACTCTTCTTTCAGTCTAAAACTTGTGTTTCAGTTTCAGTAATGCTTGTGATATGTTGTGTTGCCTTTTTTGTGAAATGGTTACAACCTTAAGTGCATTTTCCTCTCACTCGAAAATCGAATTTGCCATTTACATCTATTACCACAATCTATCGTCGTCAAGACATTGATAAGAACACAACTCGAAACGGTTCGAGTGTTGAATACGAGTAAAGGTGGTGTTGAATCTGTTAAGTTTGATCCCATGAATATCTTTGTTGCATTGTTGTGCCTTGAGGAAAGCCGAAGAAAGAGCATTGGCCACTGCAGTTGCAGATGATCTGCAACACTCCAACACCTCACCCAACCCTATATACGATATATAATATATTTGGTATTCCATGTGCCAGAAAAATGCTTAGCACATTGGCAAAAGCGTTGCTTTCTCAACCTAAGAACCCGGGTTCGATTTCCCTTGAGGCCAATTTCCACCATTTCATTTTTCTTACTCCAATTGGTGGTGACACGTGTCACCACCTAATTGAATAATTAATTTATTTTATTAGATTAAAATTAGGACTAAATTGAATGATTGTATAAATAAATGAGACTAAATGTGTAATTATACCAATTATTTTAACAGTTCCGTTAACTTTTTCGTTTTTTAACGGCAGGTGGCTACATTGGAACCAATTAAATAGTTATGTGGTATATTTAACACAATTGAAAATATAGTGGTCATATCGACACCAACCCCATAATTCGGTGGTCATTAGTATAGATTACCCTTTAATTAATTACTATTTAAATGATTCAATGGATATTTTGAACTTTGCGGTCGAAA
The DNA here is from genome assembly GCA_958450335.1 of Hibiscus tridactylites. Lineage (NCBI taxonomy): Eukaryota > Viridiplantae > Streptophyta > Magnoliopsida > Malvales > Malvaceae > Hibiscus > Hibiscus tridactylites. The sequence goes on along the minus strand of OY288267.1, from coordinate 39,226,421 downwards.
AAATATTTTTTAAAAAATTAATTTAAAATTTGAGAGTTTGATCTTGTTGTTTAGATATGAAATTGTTTTTCAACAGTAAAGGTGATTATAAGGTAAAATTGTTCATAAATATTTTTAATTTTTTGACAAAATACACATAACTTAACACTTTGTGATTAAATTTAGGTCTCTTTGATAAATATTATCCGCTTTTTCACTAGACCAGGTGTTGATTTATTTAAATATGAAATTGTAAGTTAAAAGGTATACATTTAGATGATATTTTTTATATCATAATATACAAAATATAATAACTTAATTTATGATAAAAGTATAAACATGATTTTATTAAAAAAAACTGTAATAATTGCACGTGTTGTTGTGTTCCACAAAAATATAAAATAATTTTTATCTAAAAATTGACATGAAATATAAAACGTTTTAAATTCATAAATAATTTATTAATTATATAATTATGTTTTTGTTAAAAATATATAAGTTTATATAAAAAAATTATATTCTAATTTTACTTCCTTTAATTCTCTAAATGACAAACCCTAGCGTTATTTCCCCGCGCAACTAAAGTTTCGCTTTTGCGGTCAACCCTAATGGTTGTCCGCCGGATGCACAACCTATCTGGCTCGCGTTGCCATCGTTGGGGGTGCTGCTAGCCCCGGGCATAGGGTAACCCCATCTGAAATGGATCCCTGGGAATGATGGTAATATCGTGATGAGTGGAACTGGTTCGCCTATCACGAAGTCTACACCCCATGGAGGTTCTAGAGGTGATCTTGATATCGATAAAAAAAATCCAAGATCGGGCTATCGAGTCTAGTGCTGCTGGTTAGTTGGCGTTCGCAACTACGAATCAGATCCCAACGACATCTAATCAGGGGTATGACAAATACTATAATACTAGAGAAATTATCATTTCGAGATATGGTGATGAGGGATATGGCGAGTGACCCTCATATTGATTCCATTAGTAACTTGGAGGTTGATGTGACTGGTGACGATGTTATCATTGAGAAAGATGGTATGTTACCGAAAATCAAGTTCTTGAAATGAGTTCACAAATCGATTGATGAGAAACTAGCTAAGGTCATCATTGTTCGTTTATTGGGAAAATCCATTGGATACATGGCGCTTCTGAACTGCCTACAAATGCTATGGAATCTGAAGGGAGAAATTAGCCTGATCGAATTGGATAATTATTATTTTGTAGTTCGTTTTGCGCTTGATTCTGATCATGACAAGGATCTCTCAGGTGGTCTGTGGGTTGTTTATGGAAGCCACCTCACTGTTCAACCATGGATTCGAAGTTTCTCCATTGTCGCGGATCATCATGCAAAAGTTATTGCATGGGTAAGATTGTCTTGTCTCCCATATAGGTACTACACTAAAAGTTTATTTCGATACATTTCAGGAATTATAAGAGAGGTTGTCAGAATCGACTACAACATGACCGAGGAGAAGCGTGGTCGTTTCGCTCGCTTAGCGGTAGTGGTGGACTTGGACAAGCCTCTTATGTTAGGAATTGTTATTGATGGCCACAAACAAGTAATTGAGTATGAATGGCTCCCAATGATATGCTTCAAATGTGGGAAATATGGCCATTCTAAGGAGCTTTGTAGGATTATCGAGGTGCATTCTACCCAGCATGTTAGACAACCTTTAGTGGGAAATGAATCAGACTCTCTATATGATCCTTGGATGCAAGCACCGAGCTATAAATGTAGAACCACCTAGGCTCGGAAGCCAACCCCTGTTGTAGAGAAAGGCTCGGGGCCTACGGCAGGTGTCCATGGCTCGCGCTTTGATGCCATTCTCATGGATGATGGTATGATAGCTCCTGTGCCTCATTCTATTGGCAGTAGGCTGAAGGATGTGGTTATCAATGCCGGTCTGACCCTTTTGACTAAAGGAAAATCTGTGAGTGAAATTGATGTGGGATCGAGCAAGGAGGATGAATTAGCTGGATACCGCACTCCATTTGTAATTAACATGTTATATGCACATAAAGAGATTCCATAAGATGTGACAAAGTTGAATAAAGGCGATACGATGCAGGCAAATAAGGAAAACATAAGACCAGATCTCTATGTTAAAGGTCTTGTCGTTGCTTCTAAGGATACTATTAATCGAGCAGCTTCGACTTTGAATAAGAAAAACCATGTAACGATATGTGTGCTTGAGGAAAGGAAAGAAAATGCTCTACATGAAACCAATGGCATGTCACTGTCAGGTATGATTCGTAATAGTGGATCCAAGGGGACGAATCGTACTTCATCTACAACTAAGAGTATATACAAGAAGGGACCAAAAGTACAAAAAAAGAATGAGAGGAAGGGTCCGACTCAACCAACCCTTGCGGATTGGATCCCACCCTCCCTACCTAAGGTGAATTCGAGTGGTTCCTCAAACGCAAAAACGTAGGATATGCAAAATGAAAATTAGGTTGTGAATAATTCCAATGTCCAATGGCGTGCTAACAATGCCTCTAAAGTGGTGGATGAGGCATCCACACAAGTTTAATTTGCCCTCAATCTTTTCAATTGTTTAAATGATTAATGTCATATTTTGGAATACACAGGGTGTGTTAGGCTCCATCTCAGGAAATACTTTTGGCTCTTGGTTCGCTTTTATAGTTTGGTTATCGTTGCTATTATGAAACCTAGAGTTAGTTGTACTAAGACTGATGATTATATCCGGCGTTATGCCTTTGATTTCTCATATCACGTTGAAGCTTCTGGTTTTTCGAGAGGTATCTGGATTCTTTGGAGGTCCTCTGTGTCTTTGAATATTTTGGCCGCGTCGAACCAGTATGTTCACATGTATTGCATTGGTAACTTTACCAGAAATTCCTTCTTTATTACATTTGTCTATGCCAGTTCGAATGTTCTTAAGAGGAAGGGTGTTTAGGATCATCTTCATGCTTTGGAGCCTTCTTCTAACTTGCCTTGCGTTCTTGGAGGGGATTTTAATGCAATTATTAACTCGTACGAAAGACAGGGTAAGGCTTTGAATCGTTTTGGTGTTTGTCTGCGGTTCTGTAACTTTTTTTTAGTTTGGATTGTTTGATCTGGGTTATTATGGACCCAAGTTCACATGGAGAAGATGGAACTTTTCCCAACGTTTGGATCATTGTCTTTGTAATAGAGAGTGGCTTCTCAAGTTTGGTATGTCAGGAGTTAACCATTTGCAACAACTTGGATCAGACCACATGCCTATTCTCTTAGCTCTCAACTCATAGCGTCGTAATGTTGTTGCTCACCCTTTTCGATATATTGATGCTTGGAGTGATCATTCGGACTTTTGTAGGCTTGTAGCTGATTCATAGATTGAGAACAGTGATATTAGTGAGAATATTGTTCAACTTTAGGACTCTTGCAAGGTCTAGAACCATGATACTTTTGGTAACATTGAGATATGAAATCATTTATTACTTGTGAGAATTAGAGGTGTGGAACAGGAGCTTGAACATTCACGCTCTCTTCGACTCGAAGCTTTGGAAATTTCGTTGAAGAATGAGCTCAGTTCTGTTTTAGATCAAGAGGAAAGTCTTTGGTTTCAGAAATCTAGAAGTAAATGGATAGAGATGGGTAACAGGAACACCAAGTTTTTTCATGCAACAGCGATGGCTGAGAGAAGGTGTAACAATGTTCAACACCTTAAAATTGGTGATGGTGAGTTGTGCGATGACCCTACGATTCTCAAAGCCGAAACTGGAACATATTTTCAATCCCTTTTCACTAGTGAAATACGTGCGCAATCTACCAGTGCTCTATTTGGAAATTTCCAGCAGATTGCCATAAGTGAGCTGCAGGCTCTTATGGTTGAAGTCTCGAGAGAGGAGGTGCGATAAATTTTGTTTTTCATGGACCTGCTGAAATCTCCCGGTCTTGACAAGTTTTATGCGGCTTTTTATCATCTATGGTTCAATTTGTTAAAGACTTCTTTGCGAGCAAGTCTTTGGCGGAGTGGGTTAATATGACTTTTATTGTGATGATTCCTAAGGTGGAGGCACCTGAATACTTTAATCAATTTTGTCCTATCAGCTTGTGAAACGTGTTGTATAAGGTGATTTCTAAGACTCTTGTTAATCGGTTGAAACTCTTCCTAGCTTCCTAGGTACATAAAAATCAAGCCATTTTGTTCTCAGACGCTGCATTCAGGATAATATCATTATTGCCCAGTAGGCCATCCACTTGACGACATCTAAGACTGGTAAAAAAGCTTGGATGGCTATGAAAGTGGACATGGAAAAAGCTTATGACCGCCTTGAATGAGATTTCATTGAAGAGACCCTAGTGTTGGGAAACGTCAGTACACCCCATGGCACAGCAAAAAAATTATGCGGTGTATTCCACCAGTGAACCATGTACGAGGAACGAATCTGGGATAAAAATGGAAGAAACATTACCTTAATTAAATTTAGAAAACCACAGGGAGTTAGGAGAATCCAATTCTTCTAGCACGATATCGAACCCAAATCGTCACAATAGCGTTTCGACCTCTACGCAGTCTAGCTGAACAAAACGAACAATATTTTCTATTCTCTAACTGTTTGAGAGTTTTTTTTCGCAAAAGCATACATTGGCTGGTAGACCTTATGCCTTTATATAGCATTCAAAACCCTAATTATAATTAAATTCGTATTCTTTAAATATAAAATATATTTAACCAAATATAATTAAATGTGTGGAATCTGATTCTACTTCAATCAAGTTTCTTTAGGGATATATATATACATATTAATAGTATCTGATAATTACAATAATTATCTAACATTAAATATATAAAAATGAAATTATCTATAATTATAATAATTTCGATTTTTACTTATTTCGTGCACAACAAGTTTGTACACATGCTATCTAGTCGATATTTGTTCGTTTCAATCATAGGGTGTGACCCTTGTATGTTCATGTAACGTTAGAAATAATATCTAGAACAATTCTAACATTACAAGCAATGAGTGACATCTAGCAATACATCATTGCTACCTTTTTTGTGATTAACTCTTTTCATGTATTACATCCTTTTGTCTTTATATCTAGATCGGACACAAGTCATGAAATAGTCACTCTTGTACAGTCCATCTAATATTTCTTGATATCTTGAGTAGACTATTATAAACGAATAACTATGATATCTCATATCAATTTATTTGAACATGGCTATGCATTTCTAGTCTCACTCAATCAAGTGACCTATGATATTACTCCTATTATGTAGAGGGACAAATCCTATATTGATCAATGATATTCTGCTACATAGATTGCAACATATCCAATATCAATCTTTATAGTGTAGTCAGTTACGACACACGTTTGACTGTATCCGTAATGCCCTAATTTTGTACGGGCACCCTTATATGGTATAAATAAATCTAATAGATAAAAATAAAGCCCAATATTGAATAAATAAATAAAAGTGCCCAAAAATCTTATAAGAGTCCATTTACACCACATTCACATACAAGGCCCATTTAAAATACAAAACCCAATCCTTTATCAGCTTTACATTCAAACAAATATACATTTGACCCAAATTTTAATCTTCACTCTCAAATTCGGCCCAAACTAGTACACATGTGCTTTCTCAGCCCGCCAAAATGGCCACGTGGCGTGCTGCCATTGGTCCAAGCCCCTTCACGCGGATTCCAGTCTCCTACTAACGTCAGCTAGTTGCCAACTATAAATAGAGAGAGAAAATTAATTAGAGGATAATGGGGGCAATCATTAATCGACATTAATTGAAGAAAGAAGGGAGAAGTTAGAGAGTCAACCTGAAACTGAAACGCCATTCGGAAGTTGAACCGGCTACCGGAAAACACCGCCTAAGCTCGCCAATTGCCGTCGGAAAGGTAAAGCTCGATCTCTTATTTCATTTTCATGTACTAAAATGTTGAAGTTAGTTAGATCTAAGCCTAAAATGCAGAAACATAGTAGCACAAAATATAAAACCCTAAATCTAAAAAAATAAACAAAATCACAGTGAGAATCGAGTCTTATCTCGAGGTTATCAGAATATTTTTCGGTCGCCGATTGATTTAAGGGTTGACAGAGTTGAAGAGGGTAGATTAGGTCTGGTTTCAGGTAGTTAGGACTTAGGATTGGGCGAAGTTGGGTGTTTCTATTGAAATGGGAAATAGATTTAGGTTTAGGTGAAAAATAAAAAAAAATAGAGGTTTTAGGGTTTTGGTGCGGCAGCAGACGGTGGCCGGAAATTGCTCTGGCGGCGCAGCAAGATGGCCGAAAGTTATAGAGTTTGGTCAGAAAAGGTGACTGGAGGGAGAGGTTGGTCGGAGAAGGCGATCGGAGAAGACGGCTGGTGGCCAACGTCATCTCCGATGACTGGCTAATATATCAGGGTTGGTCAGAATGGATGGTTTTAGATCAAACATGGGTTTATGAAGAACAATGGATGATTTTTTGGATGAAATAGAAGATTTGATCCAAAAAAAACAAGATGAGGCAATATTTTTGTGTTTGTAACCGATCAAAGTGGAAAAAATGAATGAATTGATGATGAACAAAGGATGAACATAGGGTTTTGATCGAGAATGAAGGGAAATATGGGGATTTTGTGTTTGTGGACAAGAGAATAGAGAGATAGTGGGGTGGGAATAGGGAGAGAGAGTTCGGTTCGAATGACCGAGTTAGCTCGTAATTTGGGTATTTATACCCTGAGTCAAACGGTGCCGTTTTGGCACTGGGTTGGCTCGACCCGTGTGGGTAATTTGGATCCAGGTAGAAGATCCGCACCCTACTCCTCAGGTTTTATAGTTTGGGCATTTAATTTGTAGAACCTTTCAATTTAGTCCTAAAAAGTTGTAATTTGGGCACCTAGCTTTCAATTTTATGCAATTTGAGCCTAAAATCAGTTTAATTATCTTTGTTTAATTGTTTCAATTTAATTTGTTTAATTTATCTTATATGGATGCTTTTCAAATATACATGTAGTATACTTGTTTAGGAGAATTTAATTCACCTAGTATATTAAATTAGAGCCTTTTGTGATTAAGTTTTTTAATTAAATTTAATTAATTTGATAGGAGAGAACATTATAGAAAATAAATGAATATTGAATGAAATCTTAAATATCCTAAGTTGATTAGTATCACATTGCAACGTGATGTTAATTAAGGGGGTATTTAGGTAAGAGATTCAATACTTCATTTGAATATAGAAAATGAAAATCACATATAGCTAGTTTAATAAAATTGGAATTATGATTAAATAATTAGTGTCATTAATAATAATAATAATAATAATAATAATATTTTTAATTTAGGGCAAATATGGGTAGTGCCCAAATTTTTGGGTGTTATCACATAACCCTTAAACTTGATAATATTCATAGATTTTAATTAATTAAATCAATGGAGCCCTAATTAGGTTTTTACTTAAAAATGATAAGACAATAATTGAACATGCATTAAACCTTTTGTGTTAAGATACATTTTGGATATAAATTGAAGTTTCCTAATGTATTTGAACGTTTCAAAACTTATATTCATTTAAAATGTATTTTCTTACAAAAAGATATCCCCATTTGAAATGAAATTTAGATTAATGTTCGAAATGTCAAAATGCTACGAGGAATTAATAAAGTACCGATAACGAGCGTTGTAGGGGTGCTAACCTTTCCCTACACGTAACCGACTCCCAAACCCGAATTTTACTAAAAGAATCTCTAGTCCGTTTTTATGGTGTCCGGTCTACCAAAGTGATCGGTGGCGACTCCAAATTGATTTTTAATAATAAATAAGGGAAAACTCTATTTAATATAGAAAAACCCTAATTTCAAGACTAAGTTAAAAATGATAAAACCCCGATTTCAAAATCCTAATCGTCAGGCTATTTTTACACGTGGTTTTAAAAAATGGTCGCGGCAGTTTTGCGACTCTTCTGGGGATAAAATTGAGAGTCATGCCTATTAATTAATTCCACGTGGCATTTTGGAATTTCAAACAGTAATATGAATTTAATTTTTTTCTAAGAGAATTGTTGGATTGATTTTCAGGAAAAATTGGGGTAGTTTTATGTGTATAATTTATCTGTCATTCATGCATAAACCTTCGACCTGAGTTTTTCACCCCTTAAGTGGGAGAGAGACAATATCCGACGTGATGCTCTCCAGCTCCGAGTGCGGATTTTTTTCTTCTTCCGGTATACTAACCTTATGTACTGTGGGGCCCACGCCTCCGTTATAAGGGACATATACTACCGAATCAATGTCTTATTGTCGCAGTAGACAATAACGACATTTCGAGAACCAGGAGTCTAGAACAAAGCTCACATTCTATTTTTAGAAGCTCACCCTGCTAGAGACAGACAGGAACCTATGACAGGGTGTTGCCAGTTTAAATACATTTCTCTGGTTATTTTCTTTGCTAAATATTATGTGCTCCTCTGAGTTAATAATTTGTTTACTTGCTTTTCATGTTAATTCATAATACTAACATGGTTTTTTTGTGTTATGTTTTGTTTTATTTTGGTTCTAATAAATACTGTCATAATCGCATTTGTTTTGGCATCGAATTGGGAGTCAGTCAATTTGGAAGTATTCGATGTGTCTAGAGAGTTTAAGATAGGAGAAGATAATACAACGGTCTAGACCTGGTCAGAGCAAACTCAACACGAGAAGGGGGTTAGCCTCGGTAAATATGATTTGTCAAAAATGAAGGGTCGAGTAAAGATAAACACTAACCAGAACACTTGTTACCGGAAGTCAAAGAGATGTGGGATTAGTGGGATAAAGAAATGAAAGAATTATTTAGAAAGGAATTTGGAGACATAACTTTGTTGCTAACTGTAAAAATCAAACAGGAGTTACTCAGGGCCATGACACAGTTCTGGAACCCCGCGTATAATTATTTTACCTTCAGACAAGTAGACATGACACCTACATTCGAGGAATATGAGATACTAAATAACTGTCCAAGAATTAAAAGTGATAAGATTTACACCAGACCCAACAACAATTCAAGCTTCACAAAGAAATTAATATCGTTAATTGGAAGGACAAAAGAGTGGTTGGATAGAAAGATGGCTAATAATGACAACATCGATCAAAACAAAGATAGAAAACGAATCAATTGGAGGGACCTTAAAGAACTAATATCGAAAAGTAACGATGAACCAGTCAGGATGAGAAGCCTATTCGCCTTGTGTATCTATGGGTTGGTCTTATTTCCAAGGACCCTAGGGCTTATCGACCTGTCAACTGTGGGATTGTTTGAGCGATTAGTGAAAGGGGTCAACCCAGTGCCTGCAATCATGACAGGAACTTACAGATCATTGAATGCTTGCATGAAATTAGGAGAAGGAAGAGTTTGGGGATGCACATAGTTGCTCGAGATCTGGTTTAGAGGTCACAGGTGGGATACTCCTTACAGAGAAATCAGATATCTCGATACATATTCATTGATAGAAGAACACTTAGCCAGTTGCCTGTTGGAGAAAAAGAGCGAGAGACACTGGGAGGAATACTTCAAGGACATGAAAGATGTAGATGTGATATGGAAGGCTCCATGGTCGAATAGGGGAACAACTTTCTTATATCGGTGTGGAGACAGAGACTGGGTCTCACTACCAGGAATTTGGGGAGAAACGACTTACTGCCCCTTATTAGTGTCTAGACAGTTTGGTTCAAGACAATTTATACCAGCTACTGCAGGCATGACAAAGTTCGAGTACACACACAAGACGAATGACTATATAAGGGTTAGTAGTTCAGACTACAAGAGCATGGGAAAAGCCAAGAAGGGTCCAACCATATCAAAACTTGGAAGTAATGAAGATATATGATGAATGGAGAGCACAAGGGGTTAACGACAACACATTTCAGGAAAGACCGATAAATGCTAGCTCCTCTACTCAGTCTGCTAAGGAAGCACCCTCAGCATTAGAAAAACTTAAGCATGACCGTGAGTTGGATTTGAAGAGGTATGAAAAGGGAATCAATGATCTCACCGAAGAGTTGACTATGGTAAGTTGTAAGTAAGCATGCATGAAGGAAAAGAAAAAGAGATGATAGAACATAATAAAAAGATCAGTTGTGATATGAAGGAGCTGCAAGAACTGCACGATGATTACAAGGCAAAACAGAAAGGAAGAACGAGAAAAATGGTGAAGAGCCTGTCGGAAAAACTGGATGTCATGACCAAGGAATAGACGACTATAAAAGGATGAATGGAAAGAAATCTTGGTCAAGCAAAAATCGAGCAGTAAGGCGAAAAAGAAGCTAGAAGAGGAACAAGCTAGGAATTTCGATCTAACAAGTCAAGTAACGCAGCTAGAGTAACTAATCACAAAGTACCATAATGAGGATAAAGTTCGGGTGGAAATAGAGAAGGAAAGGCTACAAAAAAAGATAACCGAGTTAGAAAATGTTGTACAAGATCTGAAGGAGAAACTTGCAGGTTACGAAGGAGCGATGTACGTAGAGAGCAGAGCATGGAAGGACAAGTACGAGGTGACACAACTCATAGTTCAGAGGCAAAACGATGAAAATGTGAATTTCAAGAAACAAGTTAGAAGTGTTGCCTCGTATGTACAGATACTGTCAAGGCAAGCTACGAGTTTGTTGGAGCAACCCAATGTTGAGCTGGAACATGGAGAAATTATCACTCGCTTGCTGCATGAGTTGGTCAACTTAGGGATTAGGGCTATTAGCTTTTTGTAGGAAGTTTATCTTTTCCTTGTATTTGAACTTTCGGACGAATGAATGTTTCTAAAAGACTAGTTCCTAAATTCGATGCTTCTTTTTTCATTCATGCATTCACGCATTTTAAACATCATATTATATTTTTCAAAATAAGGAATTTAATAAAGAAATGTTTAATTGTTGTTTGCTTTTAAGCCGCAATCATATCGTATTCATACGAAACTCGCCTACGCTCTAAAGCTATGGATGTCGAGGATCGAATTGCCAGTATGGAGAATGATCAGGTGGAAACATGGAACTGCTTTGATAGAATGGAGCAATCTATCAAAGACTATTTTGCCCAGACACAGACACAGATTATTAATTAGCTGACTGCTCTATTAGGACCAAAGGAGTCTAGAAAAGCTAAAATGCCTGAAGGTGCTTCCATTGACACGAATGACCATGCATAAACCACATCTCACATCAGGATGCAGCCCGAAAAGCCTTTTCCTGCGAAGAAGGTCCACATCAACCTGGCAAGAGGAACGCATAGTCACCCAGTGCATGTTGGGGAAAATTTTTGGAAGTGAAGAAGAGGTTCCAGATCTGAACACTTTGAACAAGATAGAAAAGATTTGCACTGAGATTAAAAGGAAGTACGAGGAACGCTACAAATCCTTAGAGGACCGTTTGCCGGAGTTACAAAATGCAAATGAGATGGGACCTGGTGTCGTTGAATGAGTTTAGTGGCTGATTTGATACTTCCTCTGAAATTTAAAGCTTCAGATTTTGGGAAGTACGATGGGACGACTTGCCCGAAAGCCCACCTTACAATGTACTGCCAGAAGATGGCCGCTCAATTGAAAGATGAGAAATTATTGATACACTACTTTCAAGATAGTTTAACTGGTCCGGCGACCCGATGGTACACACAATTGAGCCGTGTGAACTTTCGATCATGGAAGGATCTTTCGGGAGCTTTTGTAGAACATTACAAACATGTGACAAAAATGATTCTTAGTCGAGTTATGCTGTAAGTTTTGGAGTATAGAAGTGATGAAACACTCCGGCAATATGCTCAAAGATAAATGGATGTAGCGGCTCAAGTGCAACCTCTACTGATGGAAAGTGAGGTTGGCCACATGTTTGTTCAGACTTTGAGAGGGCCACTTTTCGAGAAGATGATCAGCAATGCCACTCATAATTTTGCTAATATTGTAATGACTAGAGAATTGATAGAGGCTGCGATTAAAAGTGGCCGAATCAAGACTGGAGAGAGCCCCCAGAGGAATTACAAGAGGAAGGATAATGAAGTGAACAATACGAGTGCATATGAGGCTCTGAAACTCAAACAAGAAAGATTCTCGTGGTCTAAGAAATGACAGGATGAATATTACACCCATTTCGATGACATATGCTGAATTGTACCTCTAGTTGTATGAAGCAGAATTGGTAAGACCATAGTATTTGACTCCTCTACAGCCTTCTTACTCTCCATGGTATAAATCTGAAGCCCATTGCAAATTTCACGCTGAGATATCGGGCCATTCAATTGAGACATGCATGGCATTCAAAAAGGTGGTACATAATTTGATCAATAATGGAATCTTGAAGTTTGACGAGCCAAGAATTATAGTGAATCCTTTGCTGAACCATGGTGAATGAGGAGTGAATGTTATAGAAGAAGGTGATGAAGCAAAGCGGTTGAAGTCCGATGTTTCAGAAATCATATCCCCATTGAAATGGGTATTTGAACAGTTGTATAATGCCAAGATGATTGAAACAGGCATGAAAGTGGAAATGGAGATACAATCTGAGGTGTATTGCGAGTATTATCAGGAATGTGGCCATGAGATTCAGCATTGCCTAGAGTTCAGAAGCTTGGTACAGAAAATGATGGATAATTAGGAAATTGAATTCTTTGAGAAGGCAGGAATGAAGAAGGAAGTCGAGGTGTGCACCTCCAAGTGTTCTGGAGTTAAATATGGAGTCCACATACCTTTGGTTGTCTCTGTTAGACCTAAGGTTGAAAGTTCATCGAATGTAAAACTGGCAGTAACTCCAAAGGTTGTAATCTCGTCTCATACACCATTCGCTTTCAAAAGTACCCATAAGGTTCCCTAGAATTATACATTTAAGGTGACCACATCGGAGGGGGAAAACCACAAGAGGAGATAAAGTCAACAGATGAAATGAAAGTAATTCTAGAAGAAAAGAAGAATGAACAACTTGATATGGAAGCGGTAAATGAGGTGGGTTACTTTACCCGCAGTGGTAGATGTTATTCTTCTCCTGAAGTATATAAAGAAGTGCATAAGATTAAAGGAAAGGCCACGATAGAACCTGAAAAGATTTTTGGAGAGGATCCTGCTCCAAAAATAAATGAGCCAGTAACAGAAGAACAAGTATAAGAGTTCTTGAAGTTTTTGAAGCATGGTGAATACAATATAGTTGAGCAGTTGAAGAGGCAACAAGCAAGAATTTTTATCTTGGATCTGTTGCTAAGCTCTGAGGGGAACCACAATGCTCTAATGAAGGTGCTCAATCAGACATTTATACCAAATGATATATTCGTGAACAAATTGGATAGAATTGTGAACCATATTACTATTGACAACTACATTACATTCACCGATGATGAGATCCCCGAAGGAAGAACGAGGTCTGTGAAGGCTTTGAACATCACCTTACATTGCAAAGGTTATGTATTACCAGAAGTCTTAATAGATAATGGATCACCTTGAATGTTATGCCAATGGCAACTTTACAAAGGTTTCCTATTGATGACTAACATATGAAGATATACAAGAATACTGTAAGGGCTTTTGATGGAACAACTTGAGATGTGTTGGGAAAGATCGAGATACCATTGCTGATTAGGTGGACAATTTACAATATAGACTTTATGGCGATAGATATTAAGCCTACATACAATTGCTTGTTAGGGAGGCCCTGGATTCATTCGGCAGGTGCAGTCCCCTCGTCCCTACACCAAAAACTCAAGTTTGTGATAGAAGGGAAGCTGGTCATTGTTGGTGCGGAGGAGGATATTATCGCTTCGATAACCACTAACGCTCTATATATCGAAGCAGATGAAAACGCCCTTGAGTGCTCTTTCCGAGCTTTAGAATTTGTCAATGCCACCTTTGTTGCTGAGGTCAAGCTATTTCCTCGACCAAGGTTCTCAAATTGCACTAAGATGACTGTGTGAGAGACATTAGGAAGGGGCGCAAAGACTGGAATGGGACTAGGGAAGCATTTGCAAGGGTGCTTACGTCCTAGACTCGTCATCATGAAAAGGGATCATTTCGGACTGGGATTCAAGACTAGTGTGCAAGATCGGCTGAAAGAATTGAAAAGAAGGGAAGAACAGAGGAAGGCCCGCTTTCTAGGAATTGAAGCTCCTTCTGGACTGGTAACCTCATTTGATATGACAAAGATCTTTAAGTCGCGAGGGTTCGAGAATGTTGAGAAGCTGCTTGAAGAAGTTAATCAAGAAACTGTGAAGCTACATGAAGAAGAATTTTTTGGCAATAATCTGGATGGAATCTTCATCGAAGGAATTTTTGAAGGAGCTCGACCTGGAGAATTTCTAGAAAAGATTCGCACATGCTTCCCTGACGAAGTACTTAACAACTGGACAGTTGAAGACCTTCCTCTAATGACTAAGTATAAGACAAAGTAAATATCAAGAATAACCCTATACTTTTGCCCGCGAGTATAGGGGGTTATTTGTAAATGGCTATTATACTAGTCTATTTTAATAAAGATGCTTTCATGCTGATTCACAAATGGAAAACATGTTTCTTGATTTTTTTCGCATCCTTTCCAAAATATATATTATTATTTCCTTTGTAGATCTTTAACTATCGACTGCATGAATGATCCTAAACCTAATCCTGAAGTAGATTCTGAGCGACCAATGTGTCTAATGGAAGTCAATGAAGTAAGGATCAAATAGAATGTGAAATACCTGAAGAATTACTAAGGTTGGTGGAAAAAGAAGACAAGCAGATCTTACCTCATAAAGAGGAGTTGGAAGTTCTCAACTTGGGAACAAATGAAGTCGGGAGAGAGGTAAAGATAGGAACCGCATTCTCATCAAAAGAGAAGAAAAAGTTGACTGATCTGTTACGAGAGTTTAAAGATGTCTTCGCCTGGTCATACCAAGACATGCCAGGATTAGACACCGACATAGTGGTACACAAGTTGTCCATAAGGCATAATGTAAACCGGTTCAGTAGAAGCTTAGAAGATTGTAGCCAGAAATGGTGTTAGAGATAAAAGAAAAGGTACAAAAAACAAATCGATGCTGGTTTTATCGGGGTATCCAAGTATCCAAAATGGGTAGCCAATATAGTCCTTGTACCAAAGAAAGATGGGAAGCTATGCATGTGCGTGGATTACAAAGACCTGAATAAAGCCAGTCTGAAGGATAACTTCCCTTTGCCACTTATAGATATCATGGTCGATAATACTTCGGGTTATTCACGATTCTCTTTCATGGATGGTTTCTCGGGGTATAACCAAATAAAGATGAATCCAAAGGATATGGTTAAAACAACATTCAGAACCTTGTGGGCCATATATTGTTACAAAGTGATGCCTTTTAGATTAAAGAATACCGAGGCAACTTGTCAGCGAGCGATGGTTACCTTGTTCCACGACATGATGCACAAAGAAGTTGAGGTGTACGTAGATGACATTATCGCTAAGTCCCATACTGAAGAGGAACACATTCAGAACTTAAGAAAGTTATTTCTGAGATTGAGGAAGTACCAGTTGAAACTCAATCCCAATAAATGTATTGTTGGAGTAACATCAGGAAAACTCCTAGGGTTCGTCGTCAGCAGAAAATGAATTGAAATAGACCCCGATAAAGTGAAAGCCATTCAAAATTTGCTACCACCCAGTTCACAAAAAGAAGTTTGTGGATTCCTTGGGAGATTAAATTATGTTTCTTGATTCATCTCACAATTGATCGATAAATGTGATCCAATCTTCAAGTTGCTTAAAAAGAATAATCCCGGAAAGCGAAATGAAGAATGACAGAAGTCATTTGACAAAATTAAAAATTACTTGACAAATGCTCCAATATTAGTCACACCGGTTCCAAACAAACTGCTTATCCTTTACTTTATGGTTTATGAGAATTCAATGGGATGTGTGTTGGGGCAGCATGATGACACGAGAAAGAAAGAGCCATTTAATATTTGTGCAAAAAGTTTACAGAATGTGAAGTACGATACCCACCAATCCAAAAGTTATGTTGTGCCTTGGTTTGGGTAACTCGTAGGCTCAGACATTATATGTTATACCACACTACATGGCTAATTTCCTGCCTCGATCCATTGAAATTTATGATGGAAGTGCCAGCATTGACTGGGAGGTTGGCACGTTGGAAAATGTTGTTGTCAGAGTTTGATATTGTATATGTGAGCCAGAAAGCGATAAAGGAAAGTGCTATAGAAGATTTCCTAGCCAGCATTGCATCGGAAGATTATGAACCTCTAAATTTTGATTTCCCAGACGAGGATGTGATGAATATCTCCATAACAAAAATTGGAATCCCATAGAATGGAACTTGGAAATTATATTTTTACGGGGCAGCTAATGCGCTTGGACGTGGAATTGAAGTAGTATTGTTTTTTCCAAATAATGTACACTATTCTTTCACGAGCAAGTTGGAATTTTCTTTGTACCAACAACACGACAAAATATGAAGCTTGTGTCATGGGCCTGCGGGCTGCTATTGAAATAAAGATAGAGGTCCTAAAAGTATACAAGGATTCGGCATTGGTGATCTACCAACTTCGTGAAGAATGGGAAACAAAGGACATAAAGTTGATCGGATATCAGAATTTTTTCTTGGAGCTTAGCCACATTGGCTTTGGTATTTCTAGCAAACAAACCAAAAGATATGATGCCGATTCAAATGCAGAGTTACGAGACCTATGCTCATTTCTGTAGCATAGAAGAAGAAGCGGATAAAAATCCTTGGTATTTTGATATCTTGCAATACCTTAAATTTCAGACTTATCCTCTGGGAGCAAATGATAATGACAAAAGAACTAT
Source organism: Hibiscus tridactylites (assembly GCA_958450335.1). NCBI lineage: Eukaryota > Viridiplantae > Streptophyta > Magnoliopsida > Malvales > Malvaceae > Hibiscus > Hibiscus tridactylites. The sequence continues at coordinate 39,209,708 of OY288267.1, read as the reverse complement.
TAAAAGAATGGCTTCAAGGTATGTATCAATGCCAATGAAGCAAGAAACAATATGGCAGAAGTGCATGATGGAATATGCGGAACACATGCAAATGGATTCTCAATAGCCAGGAAGATCATGGGATATAACTATTATTGGATGACCATGGAAGGAGCCTATATTGAATATGCCAAGAAGTGTCACAAATGTCAGATTAATTCCCCACCAGTTCCTCTTCATACAATGAATTCGCCGTGGCCTTTTCCTGTCTGGGGCATGGACATTATTGGGCATATTCACCCAAAGGCTTCCAATGAACAACATTTCATCCTTGTAGCCACAAATTACTTCACCAAATGGGTAGAAGCAGCTTCTTATGTCAACATCACGAGAACAACAGTCTGCAAGTTCTTGAAGAAAGAGATAATTCGTCGGTATGGATTTCCACAAAGAATCGTTACTGATAATGCCACCGATTTCAACAACAAAGTGATAGCAGAAGTTTGTGAGCAACTCAAAATCATGCACCACAATTCTGTGACTTACCGCCCTAATATGAATGGGGCAGTGGAGGCGGCAAATAAAAACATCAAGAATATCATATCAAAAACGACAAAGACTTACAAGGATTGGTATGAGAAACTACCCTTCGCATTGTTTGCATATCGAACTTCGATACGAACCTCAACTGGGGCAACACCCTACTCTTTGGTTTACGAGACAGAAGCAATACTCCCTATTGAGGTTGAAATTCCATCTCTTCGTGTTCTGTCCGAAGTAAAGCTGGATGACGTAAAATGGTTACGAGTTCGATTTGATCAGGTGAATCTTATTGAAAAAAGAGGTTGAATGCAATTTGCCACAGCCAGGTGTACCAGAAAAGAATGATGCATGCATACGATAAGAAGGTGCGGCCTAAAGAATTCTGAGAGCGAGATCTTATGTTGAAAAAGGTTTTAGAAATACATTAAAATGTCCGGGGAAAATGGATGCCTAACTGGGAAGGACCTTATGTTGTCAAAACGACTTTCTCTGGAGGAGTGTTGATTCAGTGAACTCCAATTCAGTCAAGAAATATTATGCTTGAAGAATTCAAAAAGAGAAAGAAAAAAGAAAAGAAAAAGCGGAGTGAAAATCCGAAAGGACGCATCGCAAAATAAAAATCTATGGTGAAAACCCAAAAGAGCGCCTTAGATATCCAAAAAAAAGAGATAAAAGTAAAAGAAAGGTTCAAGATGAAAATTCACAAAGGGCGTCTTAAAACCAAAAGAGGATCTGGGTTGAAAACTGTAAAGTGTCCATAAGTTCTATATTTTATGCACATTCCATCTCACATTATTGCTGTTTTAAGTACATTTTAGGCATAATTAGGTTAATGCATTGCATTTTACATTATTCTTTACTTTGCCATGTTTTTTTATTAATTATCTCTTATTTGGCAAGGAAAAGATATTGTTTTAGTTTAGTTTTAGTTTCAGATACTAGACGCTAGTGGAAGGAGAGAGGAGTTGAGGACATAATGTTGAAGCAGAAAACCAATGAGCTGTATTGATGCAGTTCTAGACAGAGACACCAGCTGCCGAGTAGCTGCCGCCGCCATACATGCCGCCCAGGGCAGCAAGCTGAGGAATTGGAGAATTGGAGTGTGGTCTATAGAGTAGAAAATCCTGATTCTAACGATGCCACCCACTCTATTTTTGGATGCCTATACTAGCGGGCAGAGTCGCCGAAGGAGGAGAACAAGCTAACTTGCGGAGCAAGTCACGTGAAGGAGTCCACATTCAACTCAAAGAAGTTAGAATTTAAGGTTGCATTTAATACAAAAGCTACTTTGAAGACTTCTACTCCAAGGAGGACTTGACCTAGCTAATGCCTATATATACAATGTATTTTTACTTCAAAACAACTTAGGTTTTCCCTTAGGCACATTTTAGGTTTTCTTGCCGTCAATTATGTTCAAATTATTCTTTGGGTTTGGGTTATGTTTTAAACTGGTGTGAGAACGGTTGTTGAGGAATTAAGTTTGTTTTTACAATAAAACTTCAAAGTTTGCTTATTCCATGTTCTTCATAGTTTTCAATTAATTCGAGAGATTAGTTGTTAACTATCCATTTGTTCGGTATCGAGAGAGTTGAACTCATGAAAGGAGTAAGTACGATCTTCACCTTAATCAAATGTTGATCAATCCAGCCTAGACATAGGTTAGGGTTTAAGGAGGCTAAAAGAGAATGAACCAAACATTGTTGCCTTCACACGATTCACATCGCGATTGGTATTATCTGCAGTGGGCATCAACAACATTCTGACTTAGACATAAGCAGGATCACTTTTGAAGCGTTCTGCCGAGACTTGAAGTACTGCCGAGTTTGCCGCCGAGACAATCGTCCATTCCACTGCCGAGGTAGCAAAAGCGTCACAGCAGCCAACCAGCCATCTCCTGCCGAAGCAGAAAAGTCTGGCAGCACAAAACAACTTATCCTATTCAACGCAGTTTCACACTTGGGAGCAACATAACCCGACCCATTCTATCAATCTGATCTCTTCTCCAACATTTACTTCTGTTTTATTTACTTTTATCATAAACACACTAAACTTATTTGTGCATTTAATTTTCCCTTGTGTAGGAATCACAATTTGAGTCGAGCTGTCCAATCCCCGTGGGAGATGATATCTTATGCACTATAACTTGACAGGAGTGTGCACTTGCGCTCATATTTAGAGAACACCTAAACGTTCTACAAGTTTTTGGTGCCGTTGTCGGGGATTGGTAACAGCGAAATTCATATTTATATTTCTGCACTTTTATTTTTATTTGCATTTAATTTTTTTAGTTTTTATTATTGTCTTTATTCGAAAAAAAGAAAAGAAATTTACAGTTTTCTTTGTTGGTGCATGAACATAGCAAACCCAAAAGGTGAAATCGTTTACTTTGACGATATCAAACGAAGATCAAGAGAACTCAAAAAGGAAATCAGAACAGCCCTCGGGAAAACTAAGTATAGAGCGTTTGTGTGTTCTCTATTTATGAGCACAAGTGCACACTCCTGTCAAGTTATAGTATATAAGATATCGTCTCCCACAGGGATTGGACAACTTGATTCAAATTGTTATTCCTGCACAAGAAAAGTAAAAGCACAAGTAAGGTGGTTGTTGAGAAGAAAAGTAAAATAAAAACACAAATACTAAATATGAAGTAATCAGATTGATAGAGAGGGCAGGGTTATGCTGCTGCTTAGTGTGAAACTGCGTTGAATAGGTTAAGTTGCTTTGCGCTGTCGGACTCTACTACCTCGGCGGTAGATGGCAAATTGAGGCGGTGAAAACTTTCACCGCCACGACGGCACTCTGCTCTTGCAACTTTCGCTGTCTCGGCTAGTGAGATGGAGAGAAGTCCTGATAGCAAATCTGGCTGATACTCCAAGTTCGATGAAGTAATTCTGAAGTCATCCTACCTATGTCTAGGCTAGGATTCTGTTGCTGCGTGATGTAGGCAATACCTAGCAATCTCAGCATAAACCTAACACAGACAGTCAACGTTTGGTTGCTCCTTTTATCCGCTGAAATTCTAACTCATGTCTAAGCCGAATTAGTCAACACCTCTTCATAATGAGATCGTGCTTAATTCATTCGTGACTTTGAAACTGTCGTGCCCGACAAATGGATTCTTCAACTGGACTTTTGGAACTAATTGAAGGAAGTGAAGCACATGAATTAAGCAAACTAAGAGTATTTTATTGCAAAAACAAACTTGAAAACCTAAACAATCGTTCTCACAACTAATTACAACATAACCCAAACCTAAAGAAAGAATTAGAACATGTCGGCGGCAAGAAAACCTAAGCTATGCTTAAGGAAAACCTCAACTATCTTGAATTAGAATTACAATGGGTATATATAGGCATTAGCTAGGTCTAGTTCTTCTTGAAGTAGAAGTCTTCAAAGTAGCTTTTCACATTAAATGTGACTTTAAACTCCGACTTCTTTGAGTTGAATGTGGACTTTATCACGTTGCCTTGTTCCGCAAGCAATCTCGAGATTTAACTTAGGCGGCTCTGCTCGCAGCTACAGACGTCAGAAAATTGATTGGACAACATCGATAGAATCATGATTTTCTGCTCTACAAATCGCACTCCAGTTCTCCAACTCCATAGTCTGTTGTCTTGGGCAGCAAGATGGGCGACGGCAGCTGCTGTCTCTTTCTGGAACTTCATCAGTACAGCTCCCTGGTACGCTGCCTCAGCATCACATCCTCAGCTCCTCTTTCCCTCGGTCAACCTCTAGTACCTAAAACCAAAAGTACACTAAAACAATACATTTTCTTTACCAAACAAAGGATAATCTAGAAAAACATGGCAAAGTAAAGAAATACTGTGTGCAATGCAACCTAAACATACTTGCTCTTATATTAATCAGAAAGAAAAACCTGTTTTTAACTTGATTAAATACCCCAAGGCCGTGGCACCTATATTAGATTAGTGAAGGGAACTTAGCAAGAAAAATAACTCAGAATTAATTTATAATGCCAGTGCAGTGTGTGCAGGACTGTGTACAGGCTGAATATGCAAAATAACTAAACAAAAAAAGATGATGTTACGATATATAAGGTTGCTGCCAAGGCAGCACAGTTAAGCACAATATTTTAATCACGACAATGTAGGCTTCAGCTTATCACAACTACTCTTCTAGGTCTGAAATTAAGATAGGAGCAAACTACAAAACCCCAAACCCATGGAGTAAAGTCATCATGTAAAGACTTTCATTCATTCATGCTAATTTGTCTGTCACTTCAAAACTTTCAGATTCATGGACTTTGATAGCAGCGGAGTGTCCTCACACATGATTCATCCCAGATCCTGTTGCGGGCACCTCTAGGGTAAACAACAATGTTTCTTTGTTTTTACTTCTGTTGCTGTGGCAGTATTGTATTTTTCTATTTCTCTTTTCTGCCTCGGCGACTACCTACAACCCTTGCTAGAACTTTGCAAAGAATTCTAAAAACAAGCAGGTATTGTTCAATAGATATTTAACAAATCCAGCAAGTAACAGTAGGGTTTGACAGTTTTGGCAAAAAAAAAATTCTAAGTCATTTTTCATGATTTTCCCATATTAAATTCAATTTATTATTGGTGCAAAATAAGTAATCGACTAACTATCATAGGCACAAGTTATATAACAAATTTTTATGTTCCGATTATTACTAAGGCAAGTATAATGCAACCTATATATTGCTAAGTATGCCTAGAAAAAAGTTGCGAGAGCTATCCCCCCAAACTCGAGATGGGCATTGCCCTCAATGTACAAAATAAAACAGAAAAATAATAACAGAAAAATAAATACAAGTGATAAAGAAAACATAAAAAAATAAAATGAAGAAAAGGGAAAGAAAAAAAATAAAAATTGGCGGAGGGTTGAGAGAAGGCTTGAGTTTTTGTAGCTGAGGAGGAGGAAGAGGTTTGGATGATGAAGCGACGTCCAACAGATGTCTTGGCGGCAGGAGGTGCTTCGCTCTCTTTTGACTCAGTCTCATCGTCCACAGGCTCGGCGGCTATGATGTGTCGCTTCCTCTTCCGAGTGCCTTCTTCTGTGGGTGCTGCCGGAGGGTCAATCGCCATTGGGATGGCTGCTGCTGCTGCTACAACTGCTGTTGCTGGTTCCGGCGGCTGCTGCTCAATCTCCTCTGATGAGGAGGTGTTTGCCACTGTTGCTGCTGTGCATGCAGATGAATGGTGCTGATGATGCCTCTCGGGGGAGTCTGCCACTGTGTTGGATGTGGTGGTGGCTGAGTAAGATGGGTAGTGCGTCGGAGAGGACACCTGGCGGTGGGAAGCGGTATGGCAGGCAGCGGCGGATGACGTTCCTTGTGCTGGGGCTGCTGCTGCAAGGTCTGCAGGATGGGTCCGTCATCAGGGAATTTATGTAGTAGATAAGACACAAAGGCTTCTTGGACTTCCCCTACGTATTTCATGAAGGCCAGTTGTTGCTGCTCGATGTGCTTATTATTGTTGATATGGGTGTGCAGCAGCGTGAGGAATTCGTTATCTAGGGCAGCTTCAATACTACCGGGGGCGGCTAGAGTGTCAGGCTGGGCGGTAGATGGTTGGCTGGGCGTTATGGGCTCTGTCTCCGGGGCCTGTATCATTTGCAGGCGGACTTTTCTGGTCTACCCTTCTTTGGTTGTTGTCATCTCATCTTTTGGGTCGGTCGGAACACCAAAGTTGGCACAAAGGCTTGTGATGAGGGACGAGAAGTACAATCTACTCTTCGTTCCGAAAGTAGGTGTGGATCTCCTTGCAAATAACTTCCCCAACATTGATGGGCTGGTTCATCATGATGCCGTAGATTAGGGCAAGGCGCGGTCGATCGACTGTAGAATTGTAGGAGGTGGGCAGCAGGCGCCTCTTGACAAATGTGTTACATAGCATTGCCTCGGGCAGCAAGTGGCAGCGTTGGACAGATCCTCTATGCTTGCCTGCCAACCATGGTGTGTTGGGCTTGCATAGTTTGGCCTTGATTTTCTCATAATCGGTAGCCGTCAATGACTGCCTCCACTCCTCGTAAGGGTTTTCGTGCATATTTAGGCCATAGAAGTTGTTGATGATGGCAACGTTGAGCTTTACAGGTTCCCCTCGGACGTACACGAACGACATCTTTGGGCGGGGATAGTGGGCATAGAACTCCCTGACCATGGTGATGTTGGCTATCTCTGGCTGCCGTGCGAAGATTTCCCATCCATTGTTGTGGATGGTTTCGAATAGATTTGGTTCTAGTCTGAGATCTCCTGTCTACCGAGTATAGTGAAAGCCTTGCTCCTCCTATATGTTCTTCTTTGTGAACTGAGTTCGGTATCTCTTTTCATCGCTGCAAGAGAAGAAGCGTTGGAAGGTGGGTTTAGGTGCCGATGAGGAAGCCATGTGAGACGGTTGATGTTTACTAAAATTCTAAAAGAAAATATATGAGAACAGTGGATGCAAGAAATAGATAGCAAGGAGGTGAAAGTAAAGTAAATGAATGAAGTGAGAAGGGTTTAAATAGAGGTTGCCAAGAGGTGTCGTGGCGGCATTAAATGTCTAACAGTCCAGTTGTGTCGCACACGTTACGAGATTTCTGCCCGTTATTTTCGTAGCCGTTGGCGGTCAACTAGTCGTTACGCGTTCCTGCGGTGGGCTGTCTCGGCGGGATGGTGGGTAGGTTCCTTGTTGGGCCTCCTTCTTGATCCAGCTCTCTTATTCCTAATCCTGAACTATAAATAAAAATAAAAGTAATTAAATAACGTTTGGAAAATAAAAATCTAGAAACTAATCTAATCTTAAAAAAGAAAATAAATTAAACTCTAATCCTAATGCATAAAAATAAAAATCAAAAAAATATTAAAAAAAATTAAGTTATGTTGGGAGTGCATTTGGGTGCATCTCCCAGACATAACCACTTCCTGAGGTAATTTGGCTTGTCCTTCCCTCCTGGGGGGTCCTTTTGTTCCTTCAGGTGATGTGCTGCTGGGTCCTTCAGCCTGCCCTTTGGTCTGTCGCGACAGCTGTTGTCTTGGCATGTCTCTATGCTGATTTTGGCAGCTTTTGCATTTGGGCATCCTTTCTTTTCTTTCTCTGAGGGTTGTAGCACATTTAACTTTATGCTCTAGTTGTCTACCCTCATGGTCATCTCCTCATGTTCCACATCTATTAACGTTCTGCCCGTGGCCAAGAATGGTCGCCCAAGAATGATATGGGCTTTTTCATTGGCCTCACAGTCTAGGATGAGGAAATCAGCTGGAAGAATAAGGTTACCCACCTTCACTAGGATGTCTTCAATTTTGCCCTCCGGTTATACAAACAAATGATCGACAAGTTTTAGCATGATAGAGGTAGGTTTGGATGGCCCAATTCCTAATTTATCGAAGACTACTTTGGGCATTAGGTTGATGTTGGCTCCCAAGTCACACAGAGCTTTTGTTTCGTGTTTGCTGCCTATCTGCATGGGATAACAAAGCTGCTCGGGTCTGTTTGCTTGGGCGACAGTTTGTTGTGCAGCATTGCCATACACTCTTCTGTGACATCAACTGTTTCGAACTCTCCAATCCTCTTCCTTTTAGAAACCATATCTCTGAGATATTTGGCATAGTTTGGCATATTCTGTATGGCTTCTATTAGAAGGATGTTTATGTGCACCTGCTTTAGAATATCTAGGAATCTTCTGAACTGGTGCTCTTGCTTCTTTTGCTTATGCCTCTAGGGGAAAGGTGCTGGCAGGAGGATGTCCTCTATACGCTTCTTGCATGGGAACTTAATCTGTGGAGGATCATCTACTTCAGGACTGCTATTATGTTCAGCTGCCGGGGCGGTTGGTGTTGACGTTGCCGCGGTAGGCTGTTCTTTTTGTGCTAGTTGTGTTTCTGGTTATTTTTCCACTCTGGGTTCATCCAACTGCTTCCCACTTCTGGTAGATATGGATTTTCATTGTTCGTAAGTGGGTTTGGCTGCTACCTCTGTGCTGTTGGATGTTGCTCTCATTGTTCTGCTGCTGAAGATTTCTGTGAACTACCCAAATTGGGTCTTCAGGTTTTTTTTATAACGGCCTCCTGGTTGTTCATCTTCATCTCCGTCTTGTCCATGAAAGACTCAATTTTATCAATGAATTTATTAGTGCGAACAATAAAATCACTAGTTCTAGACATAAAAGTATGAAGAGTTGCTTCTAGTGAATTATTGTTTTGCGGCTGTTGAGCATGCTGTCTGGACATGTTTTATTGGTAGCCTCCCTGTTGCTGTTGTGGGTTTGCAGCAGTATTTGGGTTGTTCCAGGAGAAGTTGGGATGGTTCTTCCATCTAGGGTTGTAGGTGTTCTAGACATGTATGCTATTCCTCGTGTATCCTCCTATAAAGTTGGCAGATGCGGCGCAGTCAGAGGAATCATGGTTGCCTCCACACTCATCACAGAACGACTCTACAACCTTTACCTCATAGACTTTCCAAACAGGTTTCACGATGCTCATGACCAGGTGTGTCAACTTGTCAAGGTGGGCATTGACATGTTATGAGGCTTCTACCTCATTTGCAGTGGCTGGCCGCCTAACGCCGCCTCGACGGGCTATTGGATACTTGTAGTCGTTCTCGACGGGCTAGTGGTCTTTCAAGGATGATTCCATTGGCTGAGACATCAATCATCATCCGTGTTGGGTAGTTCACCCCGTTGTAGAACATTGATACCTGTGTCCAAGCCGAGAAACCATGTAGCGGGCAGTTGTTCAACATCTGTTGGTACCGCTTCAATGCTTCATACATCAGCTCGTCATCCCCTTTTCGGAAGGCTGTTATCTCATTTCGTAGTCTGTCTGTGACATTGGACGGGCTGAATCAGTCCAGGAAATCCTTACACAGCTCTGTCCATGTGTTGAATGATCCTGTTGGCTGGTTGTTTAACCACTATTTTTCCCTATCCCTAAGTGAATAGGGAAATAATCTCAGCCCCAGTACGTCTTGATGGACTTTGTGTATTTTGAATGCTCTGCAGATGTTCGGGAATCCTCTCAAGTGCTGCCGAGCATCTTCTGTGGCAGTCCCTCTAAATTGCCCTAACGTGTTGATCATGTTAAACATAACAGGCTTCAACTCGAAGTGGTCTGCCTCAATCTCAGGTTCTGTCAGTGTCGGATCAAACCCTCTGAAGTCATGTTCCAGATAATCTCTAGTGGTTCGAACATTCTGGGGCTGCCTGGGCGGAAGATGGGGTTGCTGTCTTGGTGGATCTTGCTATTCTCTGGGCGGCAAATCTTGCTGCCCTTCTATGTCGTTCGTAGCATTGTTGGGTGGGTCCATGTTTTCCTTTGCTTTTTCTTTTTCCTCTTTGGTTTTCCCTAGGGTTACTCTGATCTCCTTCTTGAGCTCTCTTGCTATTCGCTCGATATCGTCGTAGAAGAGGATCTCTCCTTTTGGATTCGCCTTGGTCATACACTAGCAAAGGAAACTGTAATTTTTTCTGATTAAAAATAAAAATAAAATAAAAAGTAAAGAAATAAAAGTGCAAAAATTAAAGACGAATTTCACTGTTACCAATCCCTGGCAACGACGCCAAAAACTTGTAGAGAGTTTGGGTGTTCTCTATTTATGAGCGCAAGTGCACACTCCTTTCAAGTTATAGTATATAAGATATCGTCTCCCACAGGGATTGGACAGCTTGATTCGAATTGTTATTCTTGCACAAGAAAAGTAAATGCACAAGTAAGGTGGTTGTTGATAAGAAAAGTAAAATAAAAACACACGTAATAAAATAGGAAGTAATCAGATTGATAGAGAGGGCAGGGTTATGCTGCTGCTTAGTGTGAAACTGCGTTGAATAGATCAAGTTGCTTTGCGCTGCCAGACTCTGCTGCCTCGGCGGTAGATGGAAGATTGAGGCGGCGACAACTTTCGCTGCCATGACGACACTCTGCTCTTTCAACTTTTGCAAGACTAGGCTCATTGGACTCAGGAAATTGTCCTCTTTCAATCGAAACCCATCTTGGCTAAGTCGATTTAACTCCTGCCTGGGTGGCACTCGGTAGCAATGCTGCTGCTGCGGCGTCCTTGGCGGAAACTGGAACTGCTTCAGTACAGCTCCTTTTTTCTCCCTGCTTTCCTGTCCTATCCTCCTCTACATAGCTACAACACCTGAAAATGAAAATTAAACTAAAACAATATATTTTCTTAACCAAACAAAGAATATTCAATAAAAGCATGGTGAAAGAGCAAATATTGTTATTATGCATGCAATGCACCTAAATATGCCTAAATGAGCTTAAGAACCACAATAATAAGGGCATGAATGTGTATAAAATATAGAACTTGTGGACACTCTACTACGGCTAGTTGCCCGCTAATGGCTAGCAGCCAATGACTACAGAAATAACGGGCAGAAATCCCGTAACGTGCGCGAGACAACTTACTCGTTGGACATTTAATGCCGCCACGACACCTCTCGACAACCTTTATTTAAACCCCAATTCTCTCATTCATTTACTTTACTTTCATCTCCTTGTTATCCTATTCTTGAATCCACTGCTCTCTTTCTAATTATCTTCTTTTTAAGTTTCAGTTTTCATCCAAACCGTCTCACACATGGCATCCGTATCCTAATCCAAACCCACCTTCCGACGCTTCTTCTCCCGTGATGACGAAAAGAGATACATAACCCAGTTTTCCAAGCAATCCATATGGGAGGAACAAGGGTTCCATTACACGAAGCAGACAAGGGACCTTGGCCTAGAGCCCGCCATGTTCAAAAAGATACACAACAAGGGTTGGGAGATGTTCACACGGTAGCCATAGGCATCAAACATCACATTGGTCAAGGAATTCTATGCCCACAACCCCCGCCCTGAGATGCCGTTCGTGTTTGTACAAGGGGAACCAGTCAAGCTCAACGCCATTGTGATTAACAACTTTTACAGCCTAGAGATGGAAGATAACCCTCACGAAAAATGGAGGTAGTCACTGACGGATGCTGATTACGACAAGATAAAGGCCAAGCTGTGTGAGCCCAACACGTCGTGGTTGGCAGGAAAACATGGCGGCTCAGTGCAACACTGCCGACTGCTGCCCGAGCCAATACTTTGGAACATTTTTATTAAACGGCGTCTGTTGCCACCTCCCACAACTCCACTGTAGACAAGCAACGGCTAGCCCTCATCCATAGCATCATGGTGAACCGGCCTATCAACGTAGGGGAAATCATATGCAAGGAGATCTACAGCTGCTTCCGCAAGTCCAAGGGCCGGCTGTACTTCCCGTCTCTCATCACCAGCTTATGTACCAACTTCAGTGTGCCCTCCGATCCAGAAGATGAGATGACATATGCCAAGGAGAGTTGGACCAAAAAAGTCTTCTTGTAGATGATGCAGGCCCAGGAGATACAACCCATCACTCCCAGCCAGCCCTCCACTGCCCAGCCAGCCACACCAGCCGCTCCAAGCAGTACTGAAGTTGCCCAGACCAGTGAAGTCATTACTCTGATGCGCACTCTCATTGAAAGCAACAAACGGATCAAGCAACAACAGTTGACGTTTATGAAGTACGTGTGGGAGGTCCAAGAGGCTTTTGTGGCATATCTTCTTTAGAAATTTCCTAACGACGGCCCTACACTGCCAACCTTCCCCTCCGACCTTGTCGCCGTAGCTGCACCCAGAGAAGGCACACCATCAGAAGCAGCTGTCTGCCACGCCGCCTTTCGCCGCCAGATGTCGTCTTCAATGCACTACCCATCATACTCTGCCACCTCTACATCCAACACGATGGCAGACACTCCTAAGAGGCATCAACAACATCTTTCCCTCGCCTGCACAGTGAAAACGGTGGCAAACACCTCCACATCCAATGAGGTCGAGCAGCAGCCGACAGTAGCAGTAGTAGCAGCAACACCTATGGAGATAGACCCTCCGGCAGAACCAAAGGAGGAGGAAACAAGGAAGAGGAAGTTGCACATCATCTCCGCCGAATCAGAAGACGAGGAGTTAGAATCCGAGACAGAAAAAAAACGAAGCACCTTGTGAAGAACTGCGCCCCACTCCTAAGAGAGTCCGGCCGCCATAGACAACAAAGGTCTCACTTGCCAAGTTGGCCGCCCAGATGTCTGTCGGCCACTGCCTTGTCATCCAATCCTCATTCTCCTCCTCTGCCGCCAAGACCCAAGCCTCCTCTCAGCCTTCAGCCAACTTCTAGAGTTTTTTCTTTTCTTTTCTTTATTTTTATTTTTCTGTTTTTTATCTTAATTGTATTTATTTTTCTATCTATCTTTCTTTTGTATTTTATTTTGTGCATTAAGGGCAATGCCCGTTTGGAGTTTGAGGGGTTAGCACTCATTTTGTTAGGCATAACTAGTGCATATTAGGTTGCATTATGTACTTGCCTTAGAAAATTAATCGAAAAAGAATTTTTTTTAGAACTTGTGCCTATGATAGGATAGCCGACTTTAATTTCTTGTACCAATTAAAATGAACTTAATTTTGGGGAAAGCATGAAGTAAACTTAGGATTTTTTCTATAATTGCCAAAAAATTAAAACACTACTGTTACTTGCTGAATTTGTTTGAATTTCTGATAAACATTGCCTACTTGAATTATTTAAAAAAATTCTAACATGGTTGCAGAAAGCTGCCGCGGCAGGCAACAAACAGGAAAAAGAAAAGCACTACCATGGTAGGAAAAGAAATTTTTATGTTGTTTATCCCTAGAGGTGCCCGAAACAGGCTCTAGGAAGAATCATGTGCAAGGACACTCCACTGCTATCAAAGTCCATGAATCTGAAAACCTATGAAGTGACTGATAAATTAGCATGAGTGAATGAAAGTCTTCATGGGATGACTCTACTCAATGGGTTCGGGGTTTTGTAATTTGCTCCTATCTTAATTTCAAACCTAGAAGAGTAGTTGTGATAACCTGAAGCCCTTATGGTCATGGTTACTAATTGTGCTTAATTATGCTGCCTCGACAGCAACCTTATATACCATGACATCATCTTTGTTTACTTAGAATATTCTTCAGATTCAGCCTGTACACAGTTCTGCACACACTTCACTGGCATTATAGTTTAATTCTAAGGTAATTCAGGTTATTCCCTTCTCACTAATCTAATGACAGGTGCCACGACCTTGAGGTGTTAAATCAAGTTTAAAACATATTTTTTTCTTTCTGGTTAGTTTAAAGGGCAAGTATGTTTATGTTGTACTGCTTGAGGATAAGCAATAGTTCGAGTTTGGGGATGTGTAAAGTGTCTATAAGTTCTATATTTTTTGCACATTCCATCTCACATTATTGTTGTTTTAAGTACATTTTAGGCATAATTAAGTTCATGCATTGCATTTTACAGTATTCTTTACTTTGTCATGCTTTTTATTGATTATCTCTTATTTAGTAAGGAAAAGATACTGTTTTAGTTTAGTTTTAGTTTCATGTACTAGAGGCTGGTAGAAAAAGAGAGGAGCTGAGGACATGATGCTGAAGCAGCAAACCAAGGAGTTGTACTGATGCAGTTCCAGACAGAGACAACAGCTGCCGCCACCATACATGCCGCCCAGGGCAGCAAACTGAGGAATTGGAGTGCGATCTCTATAGCAGAAAATCCTAATTCTAACTATGCCATCCACTCTATTTTCTGATGCTTGTAGCAGCGGGCAGAGCCACCGAAGGTGGAGAACAAGTTAACTTACGGAGCAAGGAAACGTGAAGGAGTGCACATTCAACTCAAAGAAGTCAGAATTTAAGGTTGCATTTAATGCAAAAGCTACTTTGAAGACTTCTACTCCAAGGAGGACTTGACCTAGCTAATGCCTATATATACTCAATGTATTTTTACTTCAAAACAACTTAAGTTTTTTTCTTAGGCATAGTTTAGGCTTTCTTTCCGTCAATTATGTTCTAAATTCTTCTTTGGGTTTGGGTTATGTTGTAAACTAGTGTGAGAACGGTTGTTTAGGAATTAAGTTTGTTTTTGCAATAAAACTTCAAGGTTTGCTTATTCCATGTTCTTCATAGTTTTTAATTAAGTCGAGAGATTAGTTGTTAACTATCCATTTGTTCGGTATCGAGAGAGTCAAACTCACGAAAGGAGTAAGTACGGTCTTCACCTTAATCAAGTGTTGATCTATCCAGCCTAGACATAAGTTAGGATTTAAGGCGGCTAAAAGAGAACGAACCAAACATTGATGTATTTGCACGTTTCACGCCACGACTGGTATTATCTGCAGTGGGCATCAACAACATTCTGACTTAGACATAAGTGGGATCACTTTCGAAGTGTTCTGCCGAGCCTTGAAGTACTACCGAGTTTTCCACTGAGAAAATCGTCTGTTCCACTACCGAGGCAATGAAAGCGTCACAACAGCCAACCTGCCATCTCCCGCCGAGGCAGCAAAGTCTGGCAACGCAAAACAACTTATCCTATTCAACGTAGTTTCACACTAGGGAGCAGTATAATCCAGCCCATTCTATCAATTTGATCTCTTCTCCAACATTTACTTGTGTTTTATTTACTTTTATCTTAAACAAACTAAACTTATTTGTGCATTTAATTTTCCCTTGTGCAGGAATCACAATTCGAGCCGAACTATCCAATCCCTGTGGGAGACGATATCTTATATACTATAACTTGACATGAGTGTGTACTTGCGCTCATATTTAGAGAACACCTAAATGCTCTACAAAAACCCGTAAAGGGCGGCACAAATATGTGAGGTTAGGCATCCGACGATTAGAACCTCTTGGAAACCTGGTATTTTGGAAGGGATTTCACATCTATAAACATCCTGACAACGTTTGAAGTCTGTTGGACATGAGTGCAAGCTCAGTTCTATATCTGGTCGATGGGGTGGTTGTATCCTTCATGCTTTGGATGCCCGTAGATCTTACCTTGTGTCTTCATTTTGATGTTTCAGTTTGCCATGACTATTTTAAATTCTGTTGTATTTCGATTTATAAGCTTCAATAAAATTCATGAATTCAGTTATGAGCCTTCTTTTTATTCTAAAGCATCATAAAATGACTAATATAATGAAAAAAACGGATAATTTCTTGGCATTACTATGTTTTAAAGGTGCAGGTGAACTTTAGCACTATGGAATATTGAAGAAGAGTGTATAAAGCAGGATGGTGTGAGCTCAAAGACAAAATACAAAGGCTTGTGAAGATTGTTGCAGAAAGCCGTCAAGATAAGCCTTAACAGAGAATTTTAGATTAGCTGGAATTAATATTGACAACAAAGTCAGTCACCCGAAGAACAATGATTTTTTTTTATCTTTGTGCTCATTCTGAGATGATTGAAACCACAAGGCCAACGCATTATCTTGAGCGGAACTTGTCCATTCTCTGTCCTATGTAAATTAAAGAAGCGGATATTGTGATCATTGTCATTGTTTTGACTCGTTGCAAACACTTGGCAGCATCTCAGTTGGAACAATTTATGAAGTTTAAAGTGGATTCTTAGATATTGATTGTCAGATGCATTGGTTTGCAGAATCTTGTTGGAAAGGAAATGTGAAGTGTTGATCAGTGAAATATCAATGTAGTCAATTTGAGGTTTTTTAAAATAAAAAAAGAAAAGGAAAATAAAAGAAATAAAAAGAAAAGAGAGAAGAAAAGATCAAGTTGAAAACCTGAAAAGGCGCCTCAGAAAAAAGAAATAAAAAAGAGAAATATAAAAATCGACGTGAAAACCCGAAAGGGCGCTTTGAAAAAAGCAATCTAGAGTGAAAACTCGAAAGAGCGCTTTAGAGCAAAGGGTCAGAAACGCAAAAAAGAGATTTTGACGTCAGATTCTGAATGTGAGATGAGATTAGAAAAGAAGCATTAGAAAGGGTCCTAAGAGAGTAGAAGCTGATTAATGAATCTCAGCAAGTCATGGTTCATGCATTATGTAGAAATTAGGGTCATGCTAACCCTTATACTTCAGCTGGGTTGATAGGAAATAGAGCTCCTAATGGGAAGAGTTCGCTCAGCAAAGAAGAACTCCTAATGAGAAGAGTTCGCCCAACAAAGAAGAATTCCTAATGAGAAGAGTTCACCCAGCAAAGAAGAATTCCTAATGAGAAGAGTTCACCCAGCAAAGAAGAATTCCTAATAAGAAGAGTTCGCCCAGCAAAGAAGAATTCCTAATGAGAAGAGTTCACCCAGCAAAAGAAGAATTCCTAATGAGAAGAGTTCACCCAACCAAGAAGAATTCCAAATGAGAAGAGTTCTCCCAGCAAAGAAGAATTCCTAATGAGTAGAGTTCACCCAACAAAGAAGAATTCCTAATGAGAAGAGTTCGCCCAGCAAAAAAGAATTCCTAATGAGAAGAGTTCGCCCAGCAAAAGAAGAATTCCTAATGAGAAGAGTTCATCAGCAACAAAGAAAGAACTTCAAGGAGACGGATTAGCAAAGGAGAAGATTGAAGTGTTCCATAATCAGAAGAACAACTCCAGGTTTCGATGGTCAAATGGTTTGGACAAAATTTGTGCCTCTTCAGTCTGTCTTATTCCTATTCCACAGTAATAGGCAAAGAGGGGTAGCTGTAATGCTCTAATTTTGTATGGGAACCCTTATATGGTATAAATAAATCCAAAAGATAAAAATAAAGCCCAATAGATAAAAATAAAGCCCAATATTGAATAAATAAATAAAAGTTCCCAAAATCCTTAATAAGAGTCCATTTACTTCACATTCACATATAAGGCCCATATAAAATACAAAACCCAATCCTTTATTAGCTTTACATCCAAACAAATATGTATTTGAACCAAATTTTATTCTTGCCACCCAAATTCGGTCAAAACTAGCACACATGTGCTTTCTCAGCCCGCCAAAATGGCCACGTGGCGTGCTGCCATTGTCCAAGCCCCTTCACGCGGATTCCAGTTTCCTACTAACGCCAGTTGGTTACCAGCTATAAATAGAGAGAGAAAATTAATTAGGTCATAACGAGGGCAATCATTAACCACCATTAATTGAAGAAAGAAAGGGAGAAGTTGAAGAGTCAACCTGAAACTGAAACGCCGTTCGGAATTCGAATTAGCTGCCGGAAAATACTGCTTGAGCTCGCCAATCGCCGTCGGAAAGGTAAAGCTTGATCTCTTCTTTCATTTTCCTGTACCAAAATGTTGAAATAAGTTAGATCTAAGCCTAAAATACAGAAAAATAATAGCACAAAATATGAAACCCTAAATCTAGAAAAATAAACAAAATCACAGTGAGAATCGAGTCTTATCTCGAGGTTATCGAAATATTTCTTGGTCACCGATTGATTTAAGGGTTGACGGAGTTGAAGAGGGTAGATTAGGTCCAGTTTCGGGTAGTTAGGACTTAGGATTGAGCAGAGTTGGGTGTTTCTATTGAAACGAGAAGTATATTTAGGTTTAGGTGAAAATTAGAAAAAAAATAAGGGTTTTAGGGTTTTGGTGTGGCAGTAGATGGTGGCCGAAAATCGCTCCAGCAGCGGAGCACGGTGGCCAAAAGTTACAGAGGTGGTCGAAAGTTGTAAAGTTTGGTCAGAAAAGGTGATCAGAGGGAGAGGTTGGTCGGAGGAGGCGATCGGAGAAGACGACTGGTGGCCGACGTCATCTCCGATGATCGGCTAACAGATTGGGGTTGGTTGGAAAGGATGGTTGAGGATCAAACGTGGGTTTATGAAGAACCATGTATGGTTTTTTGGATGAAATGGAAGATTTGATTCGAAAAAACAAGATGAGGCAATGTTTTTGTGTTTGTAACCGATCAAAGTGGGAAAAATGAATGAATTGGTGATGAACAAAGGATGCACATAGTGTTTTGATCGAGAATAAAGGGGGAATATGGGGATTTCGTGTTTGTGGACAAGAGAATAGATGGAGAATGGAGTGGGAAGAGAGAGAGAGAGAGAGAGAGAGAGAGAGAGAGAGAGAGAGAGAGAGAGAGATTTCAGTCCGAATGACTAAGTTAGCTCGTAATTCGTATTTATACCCTGAGTCAAACGGTGTCGTTTTGGCACCGGATTGGCTCGACCCGCGTGGGTAATTCGGACTTGGTAGAAGAACCGCCCTTACTCCTTAAGTTTTATAGTTTGGGCATTTAATTTGTAGAACCTTTCAATTCAGTCCTGAAAAGTTGTAATTTGGGCACCTAGCTTTCAATTTAATGCAATTTGAGCCTAAAATCAGTTTAATGCTCTTTGTTTAATTGTTTTAGTTTAATTTGTTTAATTTATCTTATATGCATGCTTTTTAAATATACATGTACTATACTTGTTTAGGAGAATTTAATTCACCTAGTATATTAAAATTAGAGATCCTAGGATTAAGTTCTTTAATTAAACTTAATTAATTTGATAGGAGAGGACATTATAGAAAATAAATGAATATCAAATGAAAGTTTAAATATCCTAAGTTGATTAGTATCACATTGCAATGTGATGTTAATCAAGGGGGTATTTAGGTAAGAGACTCAATACTTCATTTGAATATAGAAAATGGAAATCACATGTAGTTAGTTTAATAAAATTAGAATTATGATTAAATAATTAGTGTCATTAATAATAAGAATTTTATTAATTTAGGGCAAATATGGGTAGTGCCCAAATTTTTGGGTTTTATCACATAAGCCCTAAACTTGATAATATTCATAGATTTTAATTAATTAAATCAATGGAACCCTAATTAGGTTTTTATTTAAAAATGATAAGACAATAATTAAACATGCATTAAACTTTTTGTGTTGAGATACATTTTGGATATTAATTAAAGTGTCCTAATGTATTTGGACGTTTCAAAACTTATGTTCGTTTAAAATATATTTTCTTACAAAAGGATATCCCATTGAAATGAAATCCATTTAACAATTAAAGATTTAATTAAATCCAGATTAATGTTCGAAATACCAAAATGCCACGAGGAATTAATAAGATACCAATAACGGGCGTTGTAGGGGTGCTAACCCTTTTATACACGTAACTGATTTTCGAACCTGAATTTTACTAAAAAAATCTATGGTCCATTTGACAGTTCTTACACGAAAAGATGCCGATCAAGCCGATAAAACAAGCTTAAAAACATCCCGTACCCCACCACTAACACCAAACATATACTCCCTCTGTCCCACTAAAACTGTCACATGTTGACTTTTTTGGGTCAAACTTTTTCAACTTTGACCTCTTATAATTTAAAATTTATTATTGATAAAAATATGAAAAAATATATTTTAAAAACTTTGAATCAACTAGTTTTTAAATATATTTTTTATAATTTTTAATTAATTAAAATATTTAAATAAATTATAGTCAAAGTTGAAAATTTTTGACCAAAAAAAATCAACATGTGACAGTTTTAGTGGGACGGAGGGAGTAAAAAATTCCACAAACATCACAAGCACCCTAACCTACGTAGGCAATCCCCACCTTCATGTTCCCATGCATGATGCGGCACAACCCCACCAGCAACACCTTAGGCTATGACTTGGAACCAAGAAACACGATCCACTCCACTCTTAGCTAACACATCTATGAAACTATTCACCTCACAGAACACATGGTGAAAAACAAACACCGTTCAATGATGCACAAGCCATATTAATTCGACGAAACCAATTTTCAAGTCGTCATGGCTGTTTTTCTAAATATAAGATTTAGAGACAACCACCATCGAATCATACTCTATAATCATCTAATCCCGACACCAATTATAATGCACCAAAATCGTCAAAGCATGACAAATGGCCAGCACTTCCGCTTCATTTGAATCAATAATTCTCAAAGGGCCTGAAAACAAAGCTAAAATCTTACTAGTCCCATCATGTAGCACTCCACCACAATCAATCGGACCCGATTTACCCCTCGCGGCATCATCCACGTTAAACTTTAAAATTCCGAAAGATGATGGACACCAAAAAATATCTACTCGATCTGCTCTTGGCGGGGACCTTGGGTACACAATAATAAAATATACGCACAATAATAAAATAAATGAACACACAATAATACACAAATTGCAATGACCAATTTATTTACTTTATCCATATATGTGATAAACATGTAATTTTTGAAAAAAAAATTGTTTCGAAAGTGATTTTAACTCAAGCACAAAAACTGGTTTTTTAACTTTTGTATTGTTAAGAGTACTTTTGGGGTCTATGTTACAATTTTAACAATCATTTATTTTATTATTGTGTGTTTATTTTATATTTAGGTCACTTTTCATATTTAAAAAATATATCAATTTAGTTATTTTCTTCCAAATCACTCGTATACCCTCGTTAACGCTAGATGTGTAGATACATCAATTTAGTTTTTTTTCTTCCAAATCACTCGTATACCCTCGTTAACGCTTTTCATTTAAAATCATTAATAAATCTAATACACAAATTGATGTGTATTTTTAAATATGAAGGGTGACTCAAATGTAACCTTACCCATAATTGAGGACCCAAGTGTAACTTTTAATAATTGGGTTATCCAAATATAACCTTACCCGTAATTGAGTGACTCAACTATAACTTTTAATAATTGAGTGACCAAATATAATCTTACCCATAATTGAGTGACATCTGCTGTAGTTTACCCTATTTTTTATCTTAACAATTTTAGCTAAACAAAATTTTCATTTTTAATATTTTAGAAATTTAAATAAAATAAATCTATTGCTTGAAATTTCTCATCCAAAAGATCAAAAAGATGGAAGGGACGTGAATGTTGGTTATCAATCACGTGGCGATCACGTGAGAAACATTGAAGGTCAAGCTGGAAAAAAGATACTACTATAGTCTATCAGCTCTAATTTCTCCATCACACAAATAAATAAATTAATAAATAAAATTCATTTTTTAAAAATAAAATTAAATTTCTATGATATCTCAATTTTATCCTTCCTCAATCCTCACAACCAAACGCCAGCCATAAAAAAATGGACACTCTTCTTTCAAGTTCGCCGTCTATGGTGGTCCCGTCATCCCTCTCTCCGGTCCGCGCAATTGCCTCCCCGTCGAAGCTCTACTCCGCCATCGCAACCTTCTCTTCCATTCCTCCGATCAACGGCGGCATCCGAAGGAACCGCCTCCCGCTCCTACGGCCGTTTACTTCCTCTACGGCTCCTAAATTTTCGATTCGGTGCGGTGCCGGCGTTAAGGAAATTAAAGAGAGCGAGTTCAAGAGTACGGTGCTGGAATCCAGCCGTCCGGTTCTCGTTGAGTTCGTTGCCACTTGGTGTGGACCTTGCCGCTTAATCTCTCCCGCCATGGAATCCATCGCTCAGGTGCGTTTTTGTACTTCTCTTTTCATCTAAATTACTCAATTATCGATTTGATTAAGAAATTGAACTTTTTGAATAAGCAAATTTTGACGAATTAATCATGCATTTAGGAATATGGAGATAGATTAGAGGTTGTGAAAATCGATCACGATGCGAATCCACAATTGATCGAGGAATACAAAGTGTACGGATTGCCGACCTTGATATTGTTCAAGGATGGGCAGGAAGTGGCAGAAAGTAGGAGAGAAGGTGCGATTACAAAGTCCAAGCTTAAAGAGTATGTTGATTCTCTCTTGGAGACAATTTCTGTTGCTTAGCATTTCTCCCCCTTTTTGATATTTATTGTATAATTTTTGAACTATAGAATACCTGGAATTAATTATTTGAGGTATATATGAGTAACATTGAATGCTATATTGCTCCATTTTTATTTCCTTTTCCTAGAATAGAATTTCTGGTATTAAATTCCTCTCTTACACATTTTCTTCTTCTATTTTCAATAGAATCCTCATGTTTGAATTGAAACATGTTCTATGAGTGTGCATATAGTCATAGAAGAAGTCTAATTCTCTATGAAGCCCACAATATTTACCTTAGTCGAACACATATTCATAACTCGATTAGTTCCGTGCTATCAGGATTTTTTTTTTTCTTATATTATCTGTTTTGTATTCAATGCATATTCGAACATTGATACAAAGATTTGAGTTCTCGACTTCTAAAAATCTGAACATACTTGTATTGCGCCCGGGCCGGACAGGACCTTTGTTTGACATTCATCTTTGAGTATAGGTTAACAGAGGCCAAATGTACGTCTTTTACTTGTAACCTGTACAGATCTATTTTTGGGTTAAGAGTAGTGTTCTGATTACAGGTATATACTACCAATGAATTGTGATCCAAAATTAGTTCAATTTCAGTAATATAGATTGGAAAACAATTATGATGGCTGGTAATTTGTGCTTTATACTTTATTCATCGTATATAGAATGTTACTATGATTTTTTTTATGAATGGCCAGCAATTGGAGTTTGGTAAGATTTTTTTTTTCTTTCTGTTCATAAGATTGGTAAGGCTCTGCTAGTCATGTATGCATGCATGTGTGTGTTGGTGTTGATACTGACATGTTGATAATAATGTGTTATATATCTTTCACCTTTTGAGATATGTTTGTGTATTTGTATCGTGTTTGTGTTTTAATTTTTGTGCGTGTCGTGTTCATGTAACAATGTATAAAGTATGATGACATTAATGGCAGTGAGGTGTTTGAGAACCAGTGTTCAACACTCCTTTAGTCGTGGGACATGCATAGCCGGATGAGCAAGAATGTTAATTAGGGATGAAACTAAAAGTTATGTTGCAGGTGGGGATAAAAAGAATAAAATTCTTAAATTTTGACTTTCAAAGCAGTTTCCCCCCCAACTTTTGTGTTAAATTGAATTATTTTTTTACATAACAATAAAGCACACTTATTTGGTGCACTGTTAGTTTAAAAAAAGTTTTTCACAAGTTGTGGTAGAATCATGACAAATGTCTTTATTCTAAGGTTAAGCATTAGACTTTAATGCAAGATGGAACATGTTTAATTTTCTATTAGGCAATAGGTATATTGTTAGGGATTGAACGAGGATGGAATTTATGAGTCAAATTATTTAATTTCAAAACTGATATGGGAAATATTGGAAATAAAAAAAAATGATATCATGGTTTAATTTGTTTAGTTTCGGAAATGATATGAAATTAAAAAGTAATTAAATAAAAAATCGGGAACATAAAGTTAATTTCATTATTTTTTAAACTGATAGGAGCTTAAAAAAAGAAGCCTAGATTTAATTTTATTGTTTTCAAAGTAATTGGACAAAAGACAGTTGTGCGGTAATTATAACATCATGAACCGAAAAGAGAAAAACATCTCATGTAAATCGTTTTGCTTGTAATAAGGCTCTGTGCTAGATAACGAGCGACGTTATGAACATCTCGACAAATCTGATAAAATAAAATATGTTGAAACATTGTTATTAGTCTTCGACAATTATTAATAATCAAATTAAACTCAGAAAAATCAATTTTGAAGCAGGCAAACTCGACCACCTCCTTATCATATTCTAAACCATTCAACCATGCACACAAAGGTTTCCACAAAGGCTTCAGTGTTCGAGAAAGGTTTCCACAAAGGCTCTCAAAAAGCGCCTTGAAGAGTTGGCCGATCAAACGCCAACTGATGATGTTTTGGAGCAAATTATAGAGGCTCGCCTTGCTCTGAATTTGGAAATTGATAAATCTGAAGTATACTAGGAGCAAAGAGCCCGTGCCAATTGGCTGAGACATGGAGATCAAAACAATTTTTTTTCACCGATTTGCATCCCAACGCAAGCGCACTAATAGAATCTCAGCATTACACACAAGTGCAGGTGTACGGATGGAGGGAATTGTGGATATGCATACTGTTGCGAATGACTATTTTCAAGAGATTTTCACTACCAGTAACCCAGCTTTCAATAGTCAAATTTTTGAAGGAATACGACCTTGTATCTCGGCTGATATTAATGCTTCCTTGGCTGCCCCTTTTTCCAAGGATGAAGTGTATTCTGCGCTTCAATCCATGGGGCCCCTCAAAGCAGCTGGTGCGGATGGTCTGAGGGCCATATTTTACCAGAGATTCTGGCATGTTGTAGGGGACTCGGTGGTTGATTTCTGCATTGGTCTTTTGACTGAAGTCTATGATATGAAATCGGTTAATCGTACACATATTGTACTTATCCTAAAAATCAATGATCCGAGTAATATGACTCATTATAGACCAATCAACCTTTGTAATGTTATCTTCAAGATTGCATCCAAAGTGCTGGCTAACCGTCTCCAATTGTATTTAGATGACTGCATAGACGAATGTCAGAGCGCGTTCATTCCGGGCCGGGCAATCACGGACAATATAATGGTCGCGTATGAGGTTTTACACTCTTTCCAGAATAATCGGACAGGAAGAGATGGTCATTTTGCTTTAAAACTCGACATGAGTAAAGCATATGATCGAGTAGAATGGGACTTTGTATTGGCAGTTATGAAAAGGATGGGGTTCGCGGATTCATGGCTTTCTTTGATGGAACGGTGTATGTCATCAGTTTCATATTCTGTGGTTGTTGAGAAATATTTTGATATAACAATTATTGTGAAAAATGTTTTTGGACTTGTTTAAAGACTTCAAAAATAATTCAAAAGTCCTTAAAACGTGACAAAATGTTTTGAAAGAGTTCGACTTAATACCTATATCGAACTATACTTTTAAAAGTCGAAAAATGCCCGAAATACATGTTTTTAGATGAATGTTTCGAAACCTCAAACAAAGGTATCGAAACTTATCTGGGCAGTAGCTGATTTTTTAGAAACCTGAGCAAAGGTTTCGAAACCTCTACAAGGTTTCGAAACTTTGGCTCAAAGGTTTCGAAACACTGTAAAGGTTTCGAAACTTTGGCCCTGTAACGGCTACAAACGGCTATAAAACGGCTAGTTTTTCTAAACCCCTCTTAAGGTTTCGAAACCTCTTCAAAGGTTTCGAAACTATTGTGCAGGTGAGCATTTAAAGCTCAACTTAAATGGCTTCCAACGGCTCCAAAACATCCCAACGACCATAAACGGCTAGAAACTCATTTGGGAGTATAAAAGGGACCTCCAAGCATCAAGAGAAGGCTAATGCTCATATTGTCAAACATCAAATGATCAAGAAATTGTCTTAGTGCTTAATTTGTCATTTCTTGTATAGACAAACACTAGTGAGCCAAAATTGTCAAATTTGCTCAAGTGTTTTAGGTTTTGGGTGAGTGCTTCATTGTGCAAACAAACACCTATTAGAGGGTTTAAGTTTGCTTTCATTATCTCTTTGTAAAAGAGGGTTTGATCAAGGCTTGGGTAGAAGCTTGATCGGTTGTAAGGGTTTCCTCCTAATCCTAGAAAAGGGGACGAATCAATTAGTGGATTGATTGTGAAATCCTTAGTGAGAAGCTAAGGTAGTGGATGTAGGTGCTTGTTAGAAGGCCGAACCACTATAAATCACTGTGTCTTTAATCTTTCTAGCTTCCACAACCCTTCCACCCAAATATCCACCTCTCCACCACTTGGTGAGCTAAATTGGTTGATCGAATCGAGCTCCACACAACTCAACAATTGGTATCAGAGCTTGGCTCAATCGAAGAGGATTCACATCCTATTGAGAAGATCCGGCAAGCTCGATCACTAGTTCATCAACCGGCTCAAATGGCACAATCTATCGACAAACCGCCTTTCTTTGACGGAACCCACTATGCCCATTGGAAGACAAAGATGAAGTTCTTCATCAAATCAAGAGATTACAAGCTATGGGATATAGTTGAAGATGGTCCGTTCGTGTCTCAAAGAAGCAAAGCGGAGTGGAGTGCCGACGATCGCAAGAAGATGGAGCTTAATTGCAAAGCCTTGCACATCTTGTTTTGTGCATTTGGTCCATCCATCTATGAGAAGATGTCTTCTTGTGAGAGTGCCAAGGAAGTATGGGACAAGCTTGAAGTCACATACGAGGGGACAAATGAAGTCAAGGAGACCAAGATTGGGCTCCTAACCTTGGAGTATGAGAACTTCAAAATGGATCCGGAAGAGAACATCGAGAAGATGTTTGATAGGTTCTCCACCACCACCAACGGTCTTAAAGGTTTTGGAGAAGCCATCCCGGAAGAAAAGCTTGTTCGAAAGCTCATCTACTCACTTCCCGAGTCTTGGGACTCAAAGAGGACCGCCATCATCGAAGCCAAAAATTTGAAGACTTTGAAGCTTGATGAACTTATGGGGTCACTCCTTACTCATCAAATCATGAAGAAGAATAAAGAGGATGAGAAGAAGAGAGAATAAATTAGAGCTATGGGAGAGAAGAAAATCAAAGGGCTTGGCATCAATGCTAGAGCCATGGCTCTCAAATCCTCCACTTGCCATCATGTCTACACAAGTGAAGAGGAGGATGAAGATGAAGAGATAGTTCATCTCTTCAAGAAGTGTGCCCCGTTCATGAAGAAAGCTTTGAGAGAGCTTGAACGAGAACCCAAGAGAAAGGAGAGGGCAAGCACTTCAAGCCATAAGAAAAAGGCACATGTGGCTACTTGGAGTGATGAGGACTCCACCGATGATGAACAAGCCAACCTTTGCCTTATGGCCATCGAAGAAGATTCAAGGGTAACTTCTAATTCATCTACTTCATGTTCTTACTCTTTTGATGAATTACAAGATGCCTATGACGATTTGGTTTTAGATTTTAAAAGCCACATTTTGAAAAACAATAAATTGATTTCAAAGTTGAAAATTCAAAATGATTTGCTTTCTAAAACCAAACTTGAACTTGAAGCAAAACTTGAATAGTTTGAATTAAAATGTTTTGATTTACAAAAATTGCTTCAAAATGTTCAAGAAGAAAAAGATTTGATTTCCAAAGAGCTTGAAAAGAAAAACAATTTTGGAAAATCAAATTTTTATGTTAGACAATCTAGTGCCCCTAGATTTATTAAAGGAAAATGTTTTAGAAGTGTTTGGGTCCCAAAAGGACTAACCACTTCAATTAAAAAGGATGAAATTGAAAAATGGATTCCTAAGGGGTCAAAAATTTGTGCTACTAATGTTCATGGATCCAAAGCAATTTGGATACCAAAAATCACTTGATTGTCTTTTGCTAGGTGTGATGGAGATGTTCAACAAGTCAAACATTGAGGGGGAGCTCCATGCACACAAGGAAGAACACTTGAAGAAGGAAGGCTTCACATCCTCCATTGGATTCAAGTGTTGGTAAAAATTTCTAGTTGTTTTTGCTTTCATTTGTCTATTTTAGTTTAAATTCAACTAGATGATCATATATGATGGACTAACTTTTTGATGATGCTTTGAGTAAGGGGAGCCAAATTTTAAAACAATTTTTTTTTTAAAATCAAAATTTTTAAACCTCCATTGTTATTTTGAACTTAAAGTATTTTAAATTATTTTTGATATAACAAAAAGGGGGAGAAATAAGTGAAAAATTAAGGGGGAGCATTTTGTCAAAAACAACATTTCAAAGAAGTTTTGTTATATCAAAAAGGGGGAGATTGTTGAGAAATATTTTGATATAACAATTATTGTGAAAAATGTTTTTGGACTTGTTTAAAGACTTCAAAAATAATTCAAAAGTCCTTAAAATGTGACAAAATGTTTTGAAAGAGTTCGACTTAATACCTATATCGAACTATACTTTTAAAAGTCGAAAAATGCCCGAAATACATGTTTTTAGATGAATGTTTCGAAACCTCAAACAAAGGTATCGAAACTTATCTGGGCAGTAGCTGATTTTTTAGAAACCTGAGCAAAGGTTTCGAAACCTCTACAAGGTTTCGAAACTTTGGCCCTGTAACGGCTACAAACGGCTATAAAACGGCTAGTTTTTCTAAACCCCTCTTCAAAGGTTTCGAAACTATTGTGCAGGTGAGCATTTAAAGCTCAACTTAAATGGCTTCCAACGGCTCCAAAACATCCCCAACGACCATAAACGGCTAGAAACTCATTTGGGAGTATAAAAGGGACCTCCAAGCATCAAGAGAAGGCTAATGCTCATATTGTCAAACATCAAATGATCAAGAAATTGTCTTAGTGCTTAATTTGTCATTTCTTGTATAGACAAACACTAGTGAGCCAAAATTGTCAAATTTGCTCAAGTGTTTTAGGTTTTGGGTGAGTGCTTCATTGTGCAAACAAACACCTATTAGAGGGTTTAAGTTTGCTTTCATTATCTCTTTGTAAAAGAGGGTTTGATCAAGGCTTGGGTAGAAGCTTGATCGGTTGTAAGGGTTTCCTCCTAATCCTAGAAAAGGGGACGAATCAATTAGTGGATTGATTGTGAAATCCTTAGTGGGAAGCTAAGGTAGTGGATGTAGGTGCTTGTTAGAAGGCCGAACCACTATAAATCATTGTGTCTTTAATCTTTCTAGCTTCCACAACCCTTCCACCCAAATATCCACCTCTCCACCACTTGGTGAGCTAAATTGGTTGATCGAATCGAGCTCCACACAACTCAACAGTGGTGATTAATGACATGGTTGGCAGCCCTTTCTGTCCTTCAAGAGGATTGAGGCAAGGGGACCCTCTAAGCCCATACCTCTTTCTTTTTTGTACTGAAGGTTTGTCCTCATTGTTGCGCCAAGCGTTGAATGCTGGAAGCTTGAGTGGTTTTCGGGTGAACATGTATGCCCCGACTGTATCACATTTACTCTTCGCGGACGATTGCCTAGTCTTTGGTAAAGCTTCGGTGAGTAGTGCAGTACATCTAAGGAATATTTTAAATATTTATGCTGAGAATTCTGGACAGATTGTTAATTTCGATAAGTCTGGATTATTCTTCTCTACGAATGTCAGTGATGAGACTCGGTCTAGAGTTGTGCAAATTTTTGGGGTAAGCCAAACTTTCAGTGTGGAAAAGTATTTGGGACTACCCTCGGTGATTGGTAGGAACAAGCGTCAGGCTTTTATTGGATTGGGAGAACGTATGTCTTCCAAGATTAATAATTGGGCTATACGTCCTTTGTCACAAGGAGGAAAAGAAGTGTTTATAAAAGCTGTTCTCCAAGCTATACCAGTCTATGCTATGAGTGTGTTCATTTTGCCAAAAACTCTGTGTAGGCGTCTTGAAACAATCTTGGCTAAGTACTGGTGGCAGAAAGGCCATAATAGACAGGGGATTCACTGGTGTACTTGGGCGGATTTATGCTACTTAAAGGAGGATGGGGGACTAGGCTTTCGCGATATGCTGAAATTTAATGTATCGCTTTTATGCAAACAAAGGTGGTGTATGATTGTTCGTCCATCATCTTTGGTGAGCCGCATTTACCGAGCGAAGTATTTTCCAAGATTGTCTTTCCTTTCATCACGCCTTGGTTCGCACCCTTCGTATATATGGCGGAGTATCTGGAGTGCCCGCGGACTGCTTGAATATGGCCTTCGTTGGCAAGTAGGGTCGGGTCTTGGCATCAATATCTGGAATGACTACTGGTTACCAGCTACGCCACCAACTTTGGTTACAACTCCACGTATCGACTCTCTTAATACAGTAGCAGATTTGACTATTCCAGGAGCGGGTATGTGGAATGAAGATTTAGTCAGATCGACATTCAGTAATGCCGAAGCGAAACAGATCCTATCCATTCCGCTGACTCGTTTTCCAAAGGCAGATTGTCGAGTTTGGAGTGCTGAACCTTCAGGTATGTTTACGGTTCGAAGTGGTTACAAACTACTTCTTAATTCGAATGGGACTACGGCTAATGATAGGAAACTGTTTAATACAATCTGGAATGTCCCTTGCCCATCTAGGATCAAGTTCCAGACATGGAAATTTATTAGGAATTTCGTGCCTACCAAAGCTAATCTATGTTTCAGACGTATACTGAATGATAGTTCCTGTCCTAGGTGTAATATGTTTCCTGAAGATTCATTGCATATAATCCGTGACTGTCAGTTTAGTCTCCCTATCTGG
This sequence comes from Hibiscus tridactylites, assembly GCA_958450335.1. Classification (NCBI taxonomy): domain Eukaryota; kingdom Viridiplantae; phylum Streptophyta; class Magnoliopsida; order Malvales; family Malvaceae; genus Hibiscus; species Hibiscus tridactylites. The sequence goes on along the minus strand of OY288267.1, from coordinate 39,179,512 downwards.
TCTAGCCTGGGTTTCACATGGACTACACAGATTAACAGTCTAGAGCTAAGAGAATGGCTTTCATGGCTTTTTGATAATTACCCATCTTCTCGATATGTTGAAATTCTTGTTACGATTTGGTCAATTTGGTGGGCACGTAACAAATTGGTCAATGAAAATACATTACAGAGATGGCAGTCAACCACAGTACACATTCAAGGCTTTGTGCGCGAATTGAAAGAGTTACATGTGCGTTTACAGTTAGGCACTATTTTCCGTTCCCGTTGGCAGCCCCCTCCGTCGACCTTTGTCAAAGCCAACTTTGATGCAGCGTTTAATCCAAACACAAAAAGCTCATGGTCAGGATGCGTTATAAGGAACAACGAGGGTTTAGTGTTGGGTTCAAGTCGGAGGAAATCTTACCGGGTACAATCCGCCTTCGCCGGAGAGGCCCTTGCGCTGGTGCATGCTATTTCCTTCGCCATCGATCTGGGGTTTTCAGAGGTTGTATTTGAAGGTGATTGTCTGGCCGTTCTCAAGAAGATGAGAAGTCAGGAGATGGATTTCTCCGTTATTAGCTCACTGGTCTGGGAAGCCCACCAACTATCTAGCCGCCTACATGCATGTCGATTCCAGTTTGTCCGGCGCGGTGGAAATACGGTGGCCCATACTCTGGCCTCTGATACTTCGTTGGGGGACGATGACGGCTACTGGATCGAGGAGGTTCCACCGCTCGTTGAACGGCTTGTGGAGGCGGATCGTCGGGACATCGCTTGATGACAGTTCGGATGGAAGTTTCGTCAGCTTCACCATCGCAGATATGCTCCATTTTCTGGCGTTTTAATTTTCCCCCCTTTTGTTTTTTTTCCATTGTTTAACAGAGAGCTTTGGCTTGTGGGGGAAGATTGTGTCGGTTGAGTTTTCACAGAACAGTTCTTTACTTTCTTTGTTTTGTTTTAAATGCTTGTGGGACCCGGTTCTTTATTTTAAGTATTAATAAAAACAACCGACTATTCATTGTCAAAAATAACGACATTGTAATTATCTTGACATGACACGTGTATATTTTAATTTGTAAAATTAAAATGATATTTTTAATTAAGATATGTCATTAAACTAAGGGCATGTCGAGAGAAAGAGGGCTTTGATGGTAAAGGGAAAGTAAAAACATGGGTTGTAATGCAGGACGTGCCTCTAAAAGTGTGGAACAACACATTCTTTTGGGAGTAACCTCAAACATTTTGATGAAGCTCGAATTTTAATGTTAGTACAGAAAGTATCAGCCATCCCTAACAGACTCGCCATGTATTAACGAGCCTACTATTGAGGGTGCCTTTCCCGAGGAAGCCGACATTGCCCACCTGGGTTTGAATAATCCTGATAATAGTGCTATTGGTCCGACGTGGAAGCTGAATGAAACAGTCCATTCGATTTTAAGTGAGGTTGGGCTACATGAGGTCCCTGTGCTGTCTGAAAATGGGCCTCTGGCCCCTTGCAAGGGTGGTGTTGAGTCTGTCAATCCAGTGGATATTGGGCTGGGCGTTAGGCAAGGAGGGGACCAATCTGAAACCCTCTCGAATGAATCAAGGTTACAGAATGTTCCAATTGAGATTTTGGATTTTGGAAGCCGGAGAAGACTCTTGAAGTGGGGAAATAGATCACAATCTCACTCAGGAAGCTTCGCAAGGTAAAAAAGGAGAACGCTTGCGTCTGAATTCAATCCAAAATGTGGGTTTAAAGTTTGGGTTGCACAAGTTCAATTGGTGGGCAAATTTCTCAAAAGGGAAGTGTTACTCGCGTGAGTGCTTGACAAAAAGGGTAAAAAATGTCTTGGAAATATATAAAACAATGCCAAAGGTTGAGCCTTTTATGTGTAAGTATACACGGTCTACAAGTAATATAGTAGTGAGTCGAATATCGTCTCCACAGGGATTGACCAAGAGTTTGAATGCTTTGAATGTTTACTTGTAAAAGAAAAAAAATGTTGTTTGATTTGAGAGTTGTTTGAAAATAATTTTTTTTGAAAAAGAAAAGTAATTGAAAACATCGTTGGCAAGGAGAGTGTCAAATGAGTGATGAGCGTTGACAAGTGATGCATGGTTTTCACGATATTCATGCCATGCTAGCCTTTAATAATTGTAGTGCCTTGGCATCATTTAATGAGCAGATTCAAAGTTGGCAAAGCCTTTTTCGATGGTCGATGCCCAAAATTAATCATGTAAAAGCTCCTATATTTTTTATAGTGAATGTTTTTTTCCATAAATCAATTTGATTAAGTCTCAATCTATACTCATAAGGGGTAGATTCACTTCAGAAGTAAGCTCATCTGCTTGAACATCTTCTTTCGAAGCATCTCGCCCTATTATCTGGAAATAGATTGTTGCCCCCTAAGTCAATTAAGATATTAAGGTTCAATAAGCCAACAATGTCAGTTTTCGCTTGGCACAATTTTTATAAAACATTAAAGAACATGTCATATAGGAAAACGATGCTGAAGCATTATCATTAGTAAAAAATAAACATAAAAATAATGTTCAACGCAAACATCCCCACCAACTATTAAATTAGTTCATGATGAGGGCATCAAACCAAAAACCTTCAATGTTTTGCAACCACATCATCATTTAAAAATAAAAATAACTTAAACAAAGAGAATGGGCGAGAAAGGGGTCTCTCGGTGCAACCATTCAAGGTCTAGGTTCTCGGTCAAGCTGGTCAAACCACGTCTTCTTGGTGCAGCTGGTCATCGATGGATCACTCGAAAATCCTTCACCCACATACACTGATTGATCTTCTCTATCAGTCTTTAAATAGGCGTGCAAGAAAGACTATGATGAGCTCTTGTGTTTTGAATTTTGAATGCTCAAAGGATAAGGAATGTTGTCATCTTATCTAACGTTTGAATGTGAGCTGATCAGGTTGAAGCTGACGCCATTCTGCCGTCTGCTCTGCCAACCAAGCTTGGCACTCTTTATCCGCTATTTTTTTGGAGATTGATCCAATTGCTATTTTCTTACAGTCTGATATGGTCCTATTTTTTCGGGTTCAACAGCTACTTGGCCGGGCATCAAATTCTTCTTCTCTGCCAATCGGTGCTTTGGCAATTTTCGGTCCATCTGTGCCAACAACATCTCGACATTCTCTCTAACACTCCCTCCTACGTTGCTGTGTTCTGCCAACCGCTATGCCAACCTGCAAAAATTGCCAACAAAATAACCCTTCACACTGACATAGACAAAATTCCTATCTCCTTATGTAAATGCATGAAATTAACAACTAAATGCAACAAAATGTACTCAAAAGCAAGAAAAAACACTGTAAAATATGCATAAAAATCAGTACTTTTGAGGAGGTAACACTCCTCCAAACTAGCTCATTGCTTGTCCTCAAGTAATGCAAGAAAGCTAAAATAAAACCAAAAAGGTTAAAATATTACCTTGGCAACGTTTTGGTTGGAATGCCAACAAGTGCTGGCAAGCAGAATTAGGTCTAGCTCTGTCCTCAGTCATCTCACTACAGTAATGCCAAACAGATAGGAAATTCATGTGCAACAATATAACTCTAGTATAAAAGCATGAAGAGTGCATGACGTGTGAGCAATATGCATCAAGTATTCTTTTACTCCCTTAGTCAAACTACCTAAACTCAGAATTTTTATTTTTTTTCTTTTATTCTTGCCAAGAGTTTCATTTGGCATTAATTTAAGCTTGCTTCGTGACATTGTTTGGCGTGAGAAATAAGAGGGGACATACCACGAACCCCACATTAATCCAAACATCACTAAGCTTTCTCTTCAACTCATACCCTAAAGTTTTAGATTTGAGAACTAAGAGGGAGCAAACCACGAAGCCCCAAATAACTTATTATCCCTAAGGTAGAGGTGAGTTTAGTTTTTTTATTGCCTTGGCAAAACATTGTTGCCTTATTTGTTTATTTTACCCTGACATTAATTTTTTTCTTTTTTTTCCCTTTTTTATTATGGGTTTAGTTTCAAAATTTCTAAGTTTTCTTGGGAACTAGATGCATACTACGTGTTAAGTGAAAGTTCAATTCCCTAAACTAGAGATCAATTGTCAAGCAAACTTGGCATTACTATTCTGTTGTCATAGGCAACTAAAGATTTCAAAATTCCTCACCGGACAGATTATTCTAAAACTAATTAAACTTGCCTAACAAGTGCTAGGAATTATTTAAAATTTGGCCAAGACAAAATTTTCTTTTTCTTTTTAGTGGTTCAGTATGCAAAACTACACTATATGACACATATGGCATGAAAATAGAAATGTAAACATGAAATGCATGATATGGCATAAATGTGAGGAAATGCACACCCCCAAACCCAAGATGTGCATTATCCTCAATGCATGAAAACAACACATATATACAAATAAACAGAAAAATAAAAATGCATGAACATACAATGCAATGAAATGAAATGCACATGAGTTTAGGAAGAGGAGGACTCCCCTTCGGAGACTTCTTCTCGTGTGACTCAGGTCTTTCTCTTGACAAAGCTTCCACGATCGGGTGCTTTGCGCTTTACTCTTGTCATGGCTAGTTTTGCGGCAGTGGAGGCTCAAACATCACAAAGAACTTTCTCCACAATCTTGACAGGTTCCGACGCGGTAGGGGCGTCGGTGGCATCAGACTGTTTCGGTGCGATAGGCATTGCGGTAGACTTGGCTTTGGTTTTCTTTGATTCAACTAGAGAGTCGGTACATGCAGATTCAACATGGACTGGAAACAACTTGATTGTGACATCAGATGATGTACGAGCTAAATGGGGACTGGCTGGCATGGCATCGTCATTGGCAAAGATATCTGTAGGGAAAACTGGCAAGAAATTTGGGGACATCGTCTTAAGGGTCTCCCTAATGGCAATGTCCCTGACATGACTATTTTGTCAAAGCTTGACATTATGCTCCTCGGCTTTCTCTAATTTAAGGAGAATAATCCCTTAGAGATGGTGGATTTTAGAAAGCAATGCCACTGCACTAGCTGACATGGGAGCATTAGATTCCGCCTTTGGCACCTTGGGCTTTGGCATGGTTGTCTTTCCTTTTCCTTTGTCTTTGGTCTCAGTGGCAGTGAGATTTCTCCATATAGCAGGCGAGATTGTGGTGCCCTTTATTTCTTGGCCTTTGTCTGAATCAAGCTTGGGTACATCATGCCTTATGCAAATGTTAGAAATTAATAAAGGAAAGAACAAGCTGTCATTAGGCTTACCAGCGCATTTGTAGGTCTCTACAATGATGATCCGGCCAACACTGATTTTTTGACCGGTGATGATGGAATGCAGCAGTGCCAGCCGTTCCTCCGACATTGTTTCATTGTGAATGGTGGGCATAAGATTTTCCTTGATAAAATGATTCCACCCCCTCGACTGAGATTTCAATGCCAACCTCTTGACTGTTAGATAGCCCTTGGAAGAAACTATCCACGTCGTGCCTGGTTCACAAAGATCTGCTAGTAACTTCTTTCTCTTGGTAGCTATCATGGACTCGACATACTCCTTGTATTCATCCTCGACATCCCCTAGTTTAAACATGACATTAATATAACCTTCATCAAAACGAACGCATGTACCTCAAATCATCAAGAACGACTTGTCCTTGGTGATCAAATGGGCGTAAAATTCTCGGACAATGTTCGCATAAACCTCCCCTTTTTGCTGGCAGAATAGCTCCCATTTGTGCTGGTTCACTATTGCCATGAACTCATCGAAAAATCCCACGGTTGCTTCGCCTTTGAAGTCGAAGTGCTTCTCGTAACAAAAAGATCTTGAGGAGTAGTTCTCTTCGTGCTTTTTTCGGATCTCCTCATTGAAAAAGATTTTAAATGGGTTGATGAAGAAGCCATTAAAACAAAAAGAAATCTTGGGACAGTTTGGACAAAGGAAGAAGAAGAGAAAAGATAGATCTTGTTTTCTTGCTTGATAAAGAAAGAGAGAAGTGAAAGCGATTTGTTTCTTTGAACGACTAGAGTAGGACGAAAGTAAAGAGTTTGAGTGTTTAATGGGGTGTAATAAAGGTAGCCAAATTAATTGGGGACAATGATAGAAAATAAAAAGATTTGATTTGATAAGGGGTTAAGTGATAAGAGTGATGTGATAAGTTTGTAAGTGATAAGATATGTTTAAAGAGTGGAGTGATAATGTTATTAAGTTGAATTTAAATTTCAACCTAATTTTTGGGAAGCTAGGTTTAAAATTCAAAGAAAATAATATCTCTCTTTATTGGGCCGAATTTAATCAAGCTAGGGTAAATCTCTTCTTCCAAGATTCCAATCCGTCGCATGCCAAGCCTCTGCGTTGGCACGCAGAATTCTCTCATTGTGTCATCGTCTCATGTCAAATCCTACCTTGACATCATACTTGGCATACTAATCTGTGCTTACTCAAATAAAAGCCTTTCAACGCAGCAAAAAAAAAACTAAAAGAAGAAAAACAAAAAATAAAGAAAAATGCTAAAAAGGAAAAACATCTAATCCTAATATTTACAAAAAATTAAAAACACCATGATGGTGTTATGGTACCTCTGTCAAGAGGATAACCTCGTTGGCATTCTTCTGATCACTGTCCAAATAGTTCTTCAAATGTTGGCCATTCACCTTAAAAATATCTCATGTCTTCAAATTCTTAATGTCCATGTAACACCCCGAAAACCGGTCTGGTCGGAAATAGGTTCCGATGATTGGACTTTGGTGTTAAAAATCTTAAATTTTGATTAGTTTATGTTCTAGAACTTTATGAAACCTAAAAATCAAGTTAAGCTCGTTTATGTGCCCAAATTAACGTTTCTGGGCCAGGTGTTTCAATACGCCTAGGACCCGTATCGAAACGGCCTAGCTAAGGCGTATCGAAACGGATGTCAGGCGTTCGGATACGGTCCAACGGTAATAACTGCCTATTTGGCATTTTGCAAGACCGTATCGAAACGGCCTCGACCGTTCCGAAACGGTAGCCTGCAGAAAACAGGGCAAGTGTCCCAAAAGTCAAGGATTGCGGCCTTTGATGAATCACCAGCTTGGTTGGCATGTTCTTCCACCTTTTTAGCTGATAAATAGCTGAGTGTTAGCTATTGGTTTATATGAGGGAAAAATAAATATTAAATAAAGGATTCTTAAAGGTGAGGAAATGTTTTGATTGGATATTAGGAAGGTGTATAGGGTTTAGCAAACCCTTAGGCAAGGGAAAGCTTTTAATTGGCTGATGTGGGAGGTGGAATTGAATACCTAATCCCTTAAATTCTCTATAAATAGAAGATGGATGGAAAGAGCTTTGTTTTTGTTCTTGCTACGTAAGATTAAACACTCTTCTTTCCTATATAAGCTAGCACCACCATTGTTGTCTTCTACCTCAAGTTTAAGCAAGCACCTCCATGGAAGCTTGACCAAAGCTTTGCCTTTCCTTGTTTCTAAGTCTAGCTAAATCCGTATAAAGGAGGACTCAAGTAATCAAGCAAGGTATTATCGACCTTAGGAGCTTTAACCGACCAAGGTGAGTGTAGTAGCGTCTCGGGTTAGGCACGGGCCTACTCAATTATGTTGTTACCTTGTTAATACTAACCTCGAGTTAGTAGTTTATGTCATCGATTGTATGTTGGTAAGTGCATGGTAAGATTGCATCAATTCTATGATTAATGCTATGTTATTTATATGTTCATAATATGATGTGCATATGATTTATGAAATATTGTTAAGGACCTTGGATTCGAGGTATCGGATACGGTTGGCATGCCAATGAATTCACGAGCCCTATGGAAGAAGAATGACTTGGTGTAGTGGAGGGATGTATTGTTGATGGTCAAGATCGGTGTAGTGGAGGGTATGGACCATGTTGAATATGAATGGTGTAGTGGTGGAATTTCGTGTATCCGTATACAAGGAATCGAACCAAGGGAAAATATGAATTCATGATTGTGATGTGCCGTGAGGCCATGATGATGATTTATGTTATGTTATGACTATGATATATGCTATGACCTTATATGTTTATGGAAATGATTTATGGAGCATATGATATATTATGCATGGTTATGTGTCTACCTCACTAGGCAAGTGTGCCTAATGCATTTCATGCATCCATTTCAGGGTAAGCAAATAGAAGGAATCGAGATCGGAGAAGTTGGAGCGTTGCACAAGTCACAACCAAGTTCAAGTAAAGTGTTTTGTCTTTTAAACTCCTAGTATGGTGGCAAGGTCTATGTATTAGGCTTGGTATTTTCGTTTAGTGTGTTTATGTGATGAGCAAGTGCTTTTGGTATAAATAAATGTAATGAGATATGTTGTTTAAGAGTAAAGCCTTAAAGTTTATGTTTATGTGCTAAATTGGTAAAACAAGGTAAATGGATTCAAATGACCTTAAAACTTGGCAAGACTGTAGTTTACACCCTTAGATTAATGTGTGTCAAGTTTCATTGCAATCGGCTCATTGTTGCTATGTTAAAGTTGACTAAAACCAGCTAAAATCTGTCATTTCTGGTCTGCCGTTTCGAAACGGGTTGGAGTGTTTCGAAACGTTTTGGCCACTGGAGACCCCTGTTCCGAAACGGGTTCCGAAACGGGTCCAAGTCAAGTCAAGGTTGGTCAACCCGTTCCGATACGAGTCAAGCTGTATCGAAACGGTCAAGAAGGAAAAGTCAAAGTTGTGACAATAGTCAAGCCGTACCGAAACGGCTTAGGGCGTTTCGATACGAGCAGCATCTTTTGGACTTTTATAAGATCAAATGGATTAATATGTAAACTCGGTAAACATTGCTAGTATGAGGATTGATTAAAGTTCAGATTAAAAAGCCTATTAAGTTCGATGAGTTTTAATAAGACAAGTTGTTAAGAAGTTTTAAAAAAAAGGTTAAAGGTTTCATCGCATCGTCTTCCGGTAACGCTCTCCGACTCGGTTCTCTACCAGGCTGGGAAGGGGGTGTTACAGTCCACAGATCCATAGGCATAGAGCTTAACAACTTTATAAGTTCCCATCCATCTCGATTTGAGTTTACCTGGAAACAATTTTAGCCGCGAGTTAAATAACAAAACACGTTGGCCTACCTCAAATTGTCTTGGCATTATCCTTCTGTCATGCCAGCGTTTGGCCTTCTCCTTCTAGATTATGGCATTCTCATAGGCTTGTGTTCTGAATTCTTTCAACTCGTTTAGGTCTAGTAACCTTCTTTCTCCAGCAACTCTCCATGCCATGTCAAGTGTTCTGATGTCCCAATAGGCTTTATGTTCCAGCTCTACTGGTAGATGGCATGGTTTTGCAAAAACAAGTTTAAACGGAGAAGTACCCAAAGGAGTTTAAAAGGCAGTCCTATAAGCCCAAGAGGAATAATCTAGTCCTAAGGACCAGTCTTTCCTTGATGGATTTACAGTCTTCTCTAAAAAAATTGATCTCCTTGTTTGAAATTTTGGCTTGCCCATTTGTTTGTGGATGGTATGTCGTGGCTATCCTCTGCTGAATTCCATACCTGCATAAAGCTTTAGAAATTAGATTGCATTTAAAATGGGTACCCTCATCATGAATAATCACTCTAGGGGCACCAAATCGAGTAAAAATGTGTTTGTGCAAGAACTTGGCAACATTCTTGGCATCGTTTGTTGGCAGGGCAACAACCTCTACCCATTTTGATACATAGTCAACGACCACAAGGATATATACATTACCAAATGATGAGGGAAATAGACCCATAAAGTCTATCCCCATACATCAAATAAGTCCATAAGCATAATGTTTTGGAGTGAAAATTGGTGTATGTTAAAGATATTTCCAGTCCGTTGGCATCAATCACATGCCTTGGCATAATTGTGGGCATCTTTGTATAGCGTAGGCCAAAAGAATCCTGGCGCAACACCTTGGAAGCAGTCTTCATCCCGGAAAAGTATCACATAGTATAGTTGCAATATGTTGTGCCGCTCATCCTCTAGCACACACCGGCGGATCACTTGGTCGGCACACTGCTTAAACAATATTGGCTCGTCCCAATAATATTGCCGAACATCTCGCAGAAAATGTTTCTTGACATTGTATGGCAAGTCAGGTGGAAGAATATTACTTAACAGGTAGTTGACTATGTCAGCATACAATGGCACGATATTAATTGCAAGCAAATACTCGTCTGGGAATTCATCTCTTATGGCAGCGATCTTACCATCTTCAAGGTGATGCTCTAGGCGTGATAAGTGGTCAGCTACCAAATTTTCACCGCCCTTCTTGTCTCGGATCTCGAGGTCCAATTCCTGTAGAAGAAGTGTCCATTGGATCAACCTAGGCTTGGTATCCTTCTTTGCCAAGAGGTACTTCGGTGCCGAATGATCTGTATACACCACAACTTTGTTACCAACTAAATAAGATCTGAATTTATCAAAAGCAAATACAACTACAATAAATTCTTTCTCAATTGTGGAGTAATTAAGTTGAGCTCCATTTAAAGTCGACTGGCATAGTAAATGGTATGAAAAACTTTGTCACACCGCTGTCCTAACACTGCTTCGATGGCATAGTCGTTGGCATCACACATGAGCTCGAATAGCTCATTCCAATCTGGTGCCACAGCTATAGGGGCATTAATCAACTTCTCCTTAAGTTCCTGAAACGCTCTCAAACAAGCATCATCAAATGCAAAAGTGGCATTTTGTTCCAACAACAAACATAACGGTTTAGAAATTTTAGAAAAATCTTTAATGAAGCATTGGTAAACACCTACATGTCCTAAAAACTTCTTATACCTTTTACACTCGTAAGAGGTGGCAATTGCTTGATTACCTCAACTTTTTCTTGATCAACCTCTAATCCTTTCTTGGTTACTGTGTGCCCGAGAACAATGCCCTCCTTCACCATGAAGTGGCATTTTCCTAGTTCAAAACTAAGATTGTCTCAATGCATCTCTTCAAAACTTGCTCCAAACTCTAAAGGCAATCATCCATGAATACTTCCAAGTTATGCTCAATCATGTTGGAAAAATGGCCATCATGCAACGTTGAAACGTTGCCAGGGCATTACACAACATGAATGACATTCTTCTAAAGGCATACGTCCCATATTGTAGAGCGTCTGGGTGTTCTCTATTTATGAGTGCAAGTGCACACCCTTGTCAAGTTATAGTATAAAAGATATCGTCTCCCACAGAGATTGAAGCAGCTCCTATGAATGGTTTCCTGCACAAAGATTAAGTAAATGTGCAATTAAATCTCACGATGTGGAAATATAAAAACACAAAATAAAATAAAGATAGTGATGAGAGGGATGGAAGGGAGAGATTTGGGCGATAGATAGGGTAAGACAAATGCAACTCAGTAGCGTGTGGACTGCATTGTAAAGCTTGAGTATGTTTTGCGCTGCCATGAATTGTTGCCTCGACGGGTATGGCGAGCGGCAGGCTACGACCCTGTCACGCGGCCGCAGCGAGTCACTACCATTGCAACTTTCGATGTCTCGGCAGGTGGAAGGGAAATAGGTCTTGGCGGCAAGTCTGACAGAGATTCCAAGTTCGGCGGGATAGTCGACAGTGATCCTTCCTATTTCTAGGCAAGGATTCTCAAACACTCACATATGTAGGCAATACCTAGCAATCTCAGCGTAAACCTAACACAGGCAAGTCAATTCGATTGGTGATCCCTCTTAGTCGCTGAAACTTGTGGACTGGTGTGGAACCAAGTTAGTCACACCCCAACATGTTGTAACCGTGCTTAACCCTTTCGCGAGCCTTGCACTTTCGTGCCCGACAAATGGATTCTCTCAACTGACTGGTGTAGACTTATCGAAAGAATGAAGTGCATAGATTAAGCAAACTTTGGAATTTTATTGAAAACAACTCAAAACTAATACAAATGTTTCTCACAAACTACTTTACATACACGCGCCTAAACCCTAGAAGAGTTGGGCCGTGACCCCCAACACTCCAACCTATCTAGCTATCTCCCCATCTATACTCTCTCGGTATGCAATCTATCCGAGATGCCCCTATACCCTTACATACATTGGGTATATATAGGGCTCATGGCCTAAGTTTGAGTCCTCCTTGAAGTAGAAGTTCTTAAAGTATATTTACATTAAATACTGACTCCTTTTTGACTTAAATATGGACTCTTTGGACGTTGCCTTCTTCCGCAAGTAAGGATAAGCGCTCATACTTATCAATATTGGATCACCTCTACCGGCCGCTACAAGCTTCAAAAAATTGTAAGACTGGGCTCATTGGGTTTAGGAAATTGCCCTCTTTTAATCGCAACCCATCTTGTCCAAGTCGGTGTATCTCCTGCCCGGGCAGCACTTGGCGGCAATGCTGCTTCGGCGGCATCTGGAACTACTTCAGTACAGCTCCTTTTGTTCCAGCTTTCCTATCTTGTCTTCTCCCCTCCTTGCTACAGCACCTGAAAATATAAACTAAACTAAAATAATAACTTTTCTCAACCAAACATAAAATATTCAATAAAAGCATGGTAAAAGAGAAGATACTGTTATAATGTATGCAATGCACCTAAATATGTCTAAATGAGCTTAAGAACAAAAATAATAAGGGCAAGAATGTGTACAAAATATAGAATTCGTGGACACTCTACACACCCCCAAACTCGAACTATTGCTTGTCCTCAAGCAATGCGACCTAGCTAGTAAATCTGCCCCTTGCACAAAATTAATAGAAACATTAGCCTTTGACTTGATTTCTTACCTCAAGGCCGTGGCACCTATTTTTATGTTAGTGATAGGGAATGACATGAAGTAACTTAGATTAAATTTTCTTAATGCCAGTGCAGTGTGTGCAGGTCTGTGTTCATGCTGAATATGCTAAAATTACTAAGTTAGCAAAGAATGCCTAAATTAATGTAATTACTAAAGAGGATACAAGCTGCTGCCTTGGCAACACAGTTGGGCACTTTTGTTCTCTTTTTTTTATCATGGCTTTAAGGGCTTCAGCTCATCACAACTATTCTCTGGGTCTGAAGCTAAGATAGGTGCGCTCTATGAAACTCCGAACCCTTTGAATAGAGTCATCCCGTGAAGGCTTTCATTCACTCTTGATAATTTGTCTGTCACTTGGTTTAGATACGTGGACTTTGATAGCAGCGGAGTTTCCTTGCTCATAATCCTTCCCAGATCCTGTTTCGGGCACCTCTAGGGTATTTGAACTTCATGCCTAGAGCCTGTTTCGGGCACCTCTAGGGTTTTCATCATCTTTGTTGTGCTGCCCTGTGTTGCCGTGGTGGCAAACCTTATTCAATCAAGGAATTTTTATTAAGTAAGGTCGGCAGTGCTAAACTTAAAACTCAAGCAAAAATTCAGCATTTAATAGACAAGTGTAAAGATAATTGAAAGAAAGAAAAATTTTCTAAGTATTTTTCAAGCTTCTTCCCATAGTTAGGTTAATTTTTTTAATGGTGTGAATATGAGTAGTCGGTTAATCTATCATAGGCACAAGTTTTTAAACTAAAGTTTTCTACTTCATTAAGTGCTAGGGGGAAAAATTTACATATGTTCCTAAATGATACTAAATGAATCTAAAACAAATAGGACTACCCCCCCCCCCCCCCCAAACTCAAGGTTGGCATTGTCCTCAATGCCTCTACAAAACAAAAATTAAAAACAGAAAATAAAACATAAAAAGAAAAATAAAAATAGAAAGATAAAACATAAAAAGGAAAAAATAAAAAATAAAAGGAAATGAAAAGAAAATGGTGCTATAAACTGGGGGAGTTCCCCTATGTTGCTGCCGCGTCAGAGGAGGATTCTGAGGAGGCGGGCAGGACTAGGCGGGGCGTAGCAGATGGTATGTCAGCTGGGCTCTTCTTCTTGCTACGCGGCGGCTGGATGCAGCTGGGGGTGGTTTTCTTGGATGGTCTTTCAGTTCCTCCACCCTGGGGCTCTACTGTTGGATGCTTTCTTTTACTGGCTGCCTCTACCGGTTCGTCATCAAGGGAGTCTGAGATCTCCATGTCTGAGTAGCCGGTATCTTTGGCAGCAACCTCTTTTGCTACAGTGGAGGTAGCGGTGGTTTCCTCCTCCTTTTCTGATTCGGATGAGGAGGTGTGCTCGTATGGCTGCATGAGGGTTGAAGAGGTTCTTCACTTGGAGCGGTAGTGCGGGCCCTCGCTGTCGTCGGCGGCAAAAGCAGCAGCTGGTCTGAGTGTAATATGAACTGGCTTGGAGGCTGCTAACTCCGTTAGGAAAACAGGCAACTGTGGGTCGTCGTCTTGGAACTTATCAAGAAAGTAGGCCACGAAGGCCTCTTGCACGTTCGCCACATATTTGGCGAAGATCACCTACTTGTGCTCGATCATTTTGTAACCCCCTCGTTCCGGCCTAGCAAACAGACCAGACCGAACGGGTTACACGGGGAAAACCGAAGCGAAACCCGCTAGGGCCTCACTCTGATTAGCAGCCCTATTTTTTTATTTATTATCTTTTATAGATATCACAATTAACCGTAGGTGAATAGGCAACAACGGATAAGCAAATAAGGATACGAACGAACATAGAGCACACATTAATTTAAACTTACCATGTAGTTGTTAGTCAAATTTCATGCGTACGGGGCAAAACCTTCATAAGGGATACATATAAACTCAACAAGGAAGCACACAAGCTTTAGGGACTAAAATGCAACGTTCGGGAACCTTCACGGATGCCATTTAACCAAATTAACTGCCTGCGTTTCGAAACAGGCTTGCCCATACCGAAACGCGAGCTTCATTTTAAAGGGAGACCAGGCTGTTCCGAAACGGTCCCACCTTGTTTCGGAAAGAAGGCTTCTAGTGACAAAATGTATCGGAACGAGTTCTGAAACGGGGGCTCACAGTGTCGAAACGTGTTCTGAAATGGGGGCTCACAGTGGCAAATCGTATCGGAACGGCACCACCCCGTTCAAGTACGAGTACCCCTGAAGTTTTCAACCATTCTGAAACTGTATCGATCGTTTCGAAACGTCTGCACATAGATAGGCCCGAAATCATACTTTGACACCTCTAAACGTCCCCAAACTTGTCCCTAATCATCAAAAACCATATAGCAACTTATCAAACATACTTTCTAGATGCAAAACACCCTAAACACATCATTAGACATGCATTCAAGCAACAACGTGGACTTCAAGCCCTAAGCTCACATGGACACTTAAATCCAAAAACACTAACAAGTCAATATGCATAGCAATTCATACAAGGCCACATCAAGTCTCAATTAAACATAGCACCGTCATTTAAAACATGCTAGAAGCATAAACATAGCCAATACATAGGAGTTTGATCCTCAACTCCTTAACATACAAACTAGAGATCTCATTGTCTAAGTGCTATTACATGACATAAACCATACTTTGAGCTACCCCGAGAACTCCGAGAAACTCCTCCCTTGCCCACTTGCCTCCCGAGCCACTAACGATCTGCATTGTTGGAAAAGAAGAGAGCGTAAGCTTAAAGCTTAGTGAGCGGAGCTCTAAAACAACAACAATGCAGTTTTAAACCATATTTTAGATTTAAAGCAACCATTTAAGGAAAAAGGTGTAATGAAACACAATCATAAACAATACATGGTATGCACATGCACAACCAAAACCTGGTGGGACTACACATCACCGTTCAACTAGTAGTTTTCTGATGGGACTACACATCACCGTACTCTTCTACTAGTCACTACCGGTGGGACTACACATCACCGTAGTAAAGACAGCCATCATGTAAGGCTCGACACCAACAACGACTACACAACAACATTAAACGGAGAGTAAACCAATCCAAAAACATCACCACAACACACACGTGTTCACGAAAGCCGATAATCAACCAAACAAACGAGATTAGATGAACTTACTCTTGGGTCTAGGTTAGTCTCTAAGACTCCACCCAAACCCCAAACCTTCATTGAACATAATTAAAATCCCAAAACAGTTTCCACTCACCGATGAAACCCAACACAAGCTGAAAATGTCGATCAAGCCTCCAAGTTCCCCGAAATTGAGCCCAAAGCTTCTCCAACGTTTTCCCTTGCTTCTAATCAACCAAAAACAGTGCATTACACATCAAAACATCCACAAAATCACTGCCACAAATCAGATTACAACCCAAGACAATTTCGTTACATTTCCAAGCCAAGAACTAACCCAAACTCTTCATTTTCGGACCTGGACACAACCCAGTAGTTACCCATCAATTTCATCATCCAAATCATCACTAAACATGTTCAAAACAGCCCCCAAGTGTAACCATACCATCAGCCCAACTTTCCCTCACATAACTACTTCAAAACTCAAGATTTTCACTTCTAAACTCACCCACCAATACCCATTTCGTGATTTCATTAAAACTTCACCATTTTAACATATGTTAAGCTTAAAAGCAAGTTTATAACATACATGAACTTTACAAATCAAGAACTCAACAAAAAAGCAACAAAGTTTCCATCTTTAATTTAAAACTTTGAACATTGAAAACAACTCAAAAAATGGATTTTATGGAAATCCAAGACCATGAAAATGTTGAGGATGAAGAGGAGAAGTCAAAAACGTTATTACCTTGATAAAATCTCTTGAAATCATTGAGGAAGAGGATGGAAGAGTGTTTGGGTTAGGGGAGGGGTTTAGTGTCGTGGTTTTGTTTTAGAAGGAGGAAGATGATAGCTTCAAAACATTTCTTTTATTAGTTTTATTTTACTTATTAAAGAAAACCCTATTTTACCCTTAATGAATAACACATGGACCTTTTGATTCAAGACCAAGTCCATTTTATTTAAACCAAGCCCAAAAGACCTGAACCCAAATTTACTCACCTAACACCCAACCCCCTACACCCGAGTGTTACAACTCTCCCCCACTTAAGGAAATTTCGTCCCTGAAATTACCTGACGGAAAGAGATACGGAAATTGCCTTTCCATGTCCTCATTTCTCTCCCAAGTAGCCTCTTCCACACCTCAGTGTCTCCACAAAATCTTGACTAACTCGATAGACCTCCCACGCAACACTTTCTTGTCCGTAGCAAGAATCTCAATCGGCTCTTCATCATATGACAAGTCGGGGTTCAACTCAATCTACTCCATTGGAATTACATGAGACGAATCCGATCTATACTTCTGAAGCATAGAAACGTGGAACACATCATGAATCTTCTCTAACTCGGTCGGGAGTCTCAATCTATATGCAACGGGACCGATCCTCTCAACTACCTCGTAAGGTCCAATGAATCTCGGACTCAACTTACCTTTCCTACCAAACATCGTCACCTTCTTCCAAGGTGAGACTTTCAAAAACGTCCCCAACAAGTCAATATGCATAGCAATTCATACAAGGACACTTAGATCCAAAAACACCAACAAGTCAATATGCATAGCAATTCATACAAGGCAACATCAAGTCTCAATTTAACATAGCACCATCATTTAAAACATGCTAGAAGCATAAACATAGCCAATACATAGGAGATTGATCCTCAACTCCTTAACATACAAACTAGCAATCTCATTGTCTAAGTGCTATTACATAACATAAACCATACTTTGAGCTACCCGAGAACTCCGAGAAACTCCTCTTTTGCCCACTTGCCTCCTGAGCCCCTAACGATCTGCATTGTAGGAAAAGAAGAGAGCGTAAGCTTAAAGCTTAGTGAGCGGAGCTCCAAAACAACAACAACGCAGTTTTAAACCATATTTTAGATTTAAAGCAACCATTTAAGGAAAAAGGTGTAATGAAACACAATCATAAACAATACATGGTATGCACATGCACAACCAAAACCCGGTGGGACTACACATCACCGTTCAACTAGTAGTTTTCTGATGGGACTACACATCACCGTACTCTTCTACTAGTCACTACCGGTGGGACTATACATCACCGTACTCTTCTACTAGTCACTACCGGTGGGACTACACATCACCGTAGTAAAGAAAACCATCGTGTGAGGCTCGACACTAACAACGACTACACAACAACATTAAACGGAGAGTAAAAACAATCCAAAAACATCATTAAACAACACACGTGTTGACGAAAGCCGATAATAAACCAAACAAACGAGATTAGATGAACTTACTCTTGGGTCTAGGTTAGTCTCTAAGACTCCACCCAAACCCCAAACCTTCATTGAACATAATTAAAATCCCAAAACAGTTTCCACTCACGATGAAACCCAACACAAGCCGAAAATGTTGATCAAGCCTCCAAGTTCCCCGGAATTGAGCCCGAAGCTTCTCCAACGTTTTCCCTTGCTTCTAATCAACCCAAAACAGTGCATTACACATCAAAACATCCACAAAATCACTGCCACAAATCAGATTAAAACCCAAGACAATTTCGCTACATTTCCAAGCCAAGAACTAACCCAAACTCTTTATTTTCGGACCTAGACACAACCCAACAGTTACCCATCAATTTCATCATCCAAATCATCACTAAACATGTTCAAAACAGCCCCCAAGTGTAACCATACCATCAGCCCAACTTTCCCTCACATAACTACCTCAAAACTCAAGATTTTCACTTCTAAACTCACCCACCAATACCCATTTTGAGATTTCATTAAAACTTCACCATTTTAACATATGTTAAGCTTAAAAGCAAGTTTATAACATACATGAACTTTACAAATCAAGAAATCAACGAAAAACCAACAAAGTTTCCATCTTTAATTTAAAACTTTGGACACTTGAAACAACTCAAAAAATGGATTTTATGGAAATCCAAGACCATGAAAATGTTGAGGATGAAGAGGAGAAGTCAAAAACGTTATTAGCTTGATAAAATCTCTTGAAATCATTGAGGAAGAGAATGGAACATCATTTGGGTTGGGGGAGGGATTTAGTGTCGTGGTTTTGTTTTTGAAGGAGGAAGATGATAGCTTCAAAACATTTCTTTTATTAGTTTTATTTTACTTATTAGAGAAAACCCTATTTTACCCTTAATGAAAAACACATAGCCCTTTTGATTCAAGACCAAGTCCATTTTATTTAAACCAAGACCAAAAGACCTGAACCCAACTTTACTCACCTAACACCCGACCCCTAAATCCGGGTGTTACACCTTTGGCAGCTTTCCACTAGGCTGCGCAATAAGGGGATCACGACGGACGAGAGGGCAGCTTCAGTATTGCCTGCTGCGGCTGGGGTGGTGGCAGTTTGAAACAGCGGCTGGGCGGTGGAAGGTGTGTCTGGCTCCGAGTTCTGCATCATCAGCTGGCATGCCCTTCTTGTCCATACTTCCTTGGCAGGAAGAATTTTGTCGTTGGGGTCCGGCGGCACACGAAAATTAGCGCCAAGGCCTTTGATAAGTGCATGAAAGAAGAGGGGTCCCTTGGCGTTTGGTTTCTCTGCGTGGGCATAGATCTCCTTTATGATTACCTCACCAACATTGATATGTCGCCCCATCATAATACTGTGGATGGGGGCAAGCTGCGGTCTATTGACTGTCGATCCGTGTGTGGTGGGCATCTGGCAGCGTTAGACGAAGTAACTCCAAAGGGTTGCCTCTGGCAGCAAGTCGCGTCGGTTGACTGACCCATTGTTTTTGCCAGTTAGCCATTTGGTGTTTGGCTTACAGATCTCTTTCTTGATCTTGTTGTAGTCAGCAGCCGTTAGGTAGGACTCCTATTCCTCATGCGGATTGCTGCTGACTTCTATGCTGTAAAAGTTGTTGATCATATCCGCTGTGAACTTAACACCTTCTCCGCGAACATAAACGAAAGGGCTTGCCGGTGTCGGTCTGTGGGCGTAGAACTCTCGTACATGGTTGTTGTTGATTCCTTCTGGCTGCCGTGCGAACTGTTCCCAACCCATATTGTGGATCCTTTCGAATAGGGAGGGCTCCAAGCCAGAATCCCCATCAGATTGGGTATATTGGAAGCCCATCTCCTCTCATAGTTTTAGCTCTCTATAGTATTTCTTGTAGGTTTCCTCGACAACTGGGTTTAAGAACCTTTTGTATACAGGTTTGGAGGCGGCGGCAGGTTCCTGTGATGTGACCATAGATGTGAGATGGTTGTATTTTCTAAAAAAAGAAAAAAAAGCAAGGGAAATCTTGGAAGCAAAGATAGTAGAAAGAATTGAGAGTAAATGAGAAAGCAAAGTGAAGAACGGGGGGGGGGGGAGAATAGTTGGCCTTATATGGCCGCTTCTATCCACTGCCTTGGCGGGCACGCTGTCAACGGGTGGCAATTATTGTAACCCCCTTAGCCCGGCCTAGACGGTTGACCCGAACTACGAAGATTACACGGGGAAAACTAAAGTCAACCGGAAGTCAACTTTGATTAACGACCCTTTTTTTCTTTTTAATAATGTCTAAATGCATATTATCCCTAAGTGTGTTCTTAAGATCAGCATACTCAACAATCACAGCAAACGAAGATCATTTGAGGATTCAATTGCACAACATACGAATTTAGGGACCAAATTTCAACTCAAACGGGCATCTCAAACTCAATCACTTGCATTAGCAAACATCGGGACCAAAACGCAAGGATTTCAAAACATATAACCATCAGTTTCAGTGCCCAACGGTCAAGTGTTCCGAAACGGGGAAGATCCGTTCTGAAACGCGGGACCGTTCCGAAACCAGTTGCGGAACAAGGCTTGGCAGTGGAAAATTCGTTCCGAAACGGCTCTACCTGTTTCGGAACGCCAAGGCCATTTCAGGCCCCCGGTTCCGAAACGGTAGCACCTGTTCCGAAACGTGCTGCCCAGATTTGCAGATTTTTGCTGGTTAAGTAAGCAATTGACCCATCAAACATGACCCGATGACATCCAAATCTTACCAGCAAGTCATTAACCATCCAAGGAACATATTAGCATCAACCAATCTCAAACATAGCATCATTCAAGGAAAAACCCAATTCTAAAGGCATGCATCATATTCCAAGAATCATGCAATCCTCAAATCACCAAATCAAATACCAAGAGGCCATTTACATGTTCCAACATCATCAAGAGCATAAACCAAACTTAGGGAGTCCCAAACATCTCCCAAAACAACAATATAGGTTCCCATTGCCAAATGCCAAAAGCTAATCAAGTTGTGAAAATAGTCACCATACATGAGCTTAAGCTTCCACTTAGATTCTTGATCACCTTGCTGCCCTTTAAGCACTTCAATGCTCTGTATTATTGGTTTAAGAAAGAGAGAGCGTAAGCACATAGCTTAGTGAGGAATGCTCATTTAAAACATCACAATAATGCATTAGTAAAAACACCATTTCAAGGTCTTTAGTTCAAAACAACATTTAATCATACACATATGCATATAAACCAAGCATTTCATGCTTCAAATCGTTATCATGTCATATTGGCTTACAAGTGATAATCATAACCATTTCACAACTCAAAAACACAATCGACAATCGGATACGCGGATTACAAGCGTTGTCCCATACGCTTCATACACACTACCAATATCAAGGTGGAGAAATGGTACAATCACAACCCCTCAACACCCGTGATGGAGACTATGGTACAATCACAACCCCTCCACATCACTCATTGGTAGTTGTATAACATCACTAACGAGATCACGGGACTTACAACACAAGATCTACACATGGACTTTTAACCACCATTGTGATCTTAACAATACACAAGGTCCACACATGGACTTTTAACCACCATTGTGACCTTATCACAAGAACCACCCATGGACTTTTAACCACCATGGTGTTCTTAACCATCTCGTTAGCGTACTTGGATGGAGTCTACGGTACAATCACAACCCCTCGACATCCAAGGCGACTTTGTTCACGGTGCACCCAATCCTATAACCGGCTAACTATATCCGATTCAAGAACTTTTAAACCAAACACATCACTTGCCAATATACATCCTTTAACAACATTAATCCACTGTTTTAAAGCATTTAATAAAGCCATTAATCATCATGCATCACTATGCATCAAAACCACATTTATCTATGTACAAAACAACGATCTCTTACTTTGAGCATCCTTCAATACATGGCCTATAAAACCAGCAATAGACATGCTAAAATATGCTTTAAAAAACAGAACTTAAACATGCAAACAAATCACATTGCACTCAACCAACTCATGGTTCTTCAACAAGAGAGTTTTTCCGAAAACTTACTCTTGAGCTTAGCTAAGTTGTTTAGACTTAAACTAAGCTCCCAAAACCTTCAAAACATTGGTTTCAAAGCTGAAAACCAAACTTCACTCACCGATTCCGTTTCGCAAGCTTGCCGAAACACCAATCAAGCTTCCGGATCAACACCACAAGGATCCAAAGATGTCTCCCCTGTTTAAAACACATCAAAGCAGAGGATTAATGCATCATTATGCATTAATATCTTCAACCTCAACACCTAAACTCGCTGCTCTCATCAACACTTACATTTCGACTACCAAACATAACCGTAATCACATCCAAACACCCCTACAACACTACCCAGCCAAGATCCATCAATTCCAATCATTCTTAAACATCAATTAACATCCAAAAAGGATCTAATCACGTCCTTATACCTCCAGCTATAGCAGAACATCAAAATCACCCCAAAACCACCATTACTCAATCAAAAACTTAGGAAAATCAACCTATCCGGGAATGCATTGATTAAACCTCAATTACACATCATTTATACATCCAATAAACATCAAAAAGACATCTCAAAACAGAGCCCAATCATTTATTACGAATTAAATCAAAATTAAATCCAAAGCTTGCATTTTAAGCCAAAATCAAGATCATATCATCAAAACCTTTAATAAAACTCAAATCAAGGATTGAGAACTTGGGAATTTCAGTAAAGAACTGAGTATTTAGAGGAGAAGGACATTCATACCTCTAAATGTGAGTTTCTCCTTGTTTAGAACCAAGATTCTTGAAAATTCAATAAGCAAATGCTAAGGATTTGATGTAGAAATGATTAGAGATCAATTGAAGATTGAAATCTCCTCTTTGGATGTTAAAATCAGAGGAAAAATGGCTGGGAAAAAGTGTTTGGGCTGAGAGAAAAATTGAGAGAAAAGAGATGGAAAATTTTGAGAAAAGTTAGTTATGACAACAAATATCCATTTCCCTCCTTTCTCCTTTTATTAAAAATCATTAATTAAATCTTTAATATTAAGAAAAATCTGGAGAAAACTCTTCTTGGGTAAATTAGCTCCTTAAAGATTCAAAGTTTCAATCCTTTTAAAACAGTCACCAACTTTTCAAAAATTACATTTTAGTCACTAACTCAAAATGTCACACTTCCAAACCCCATTTTGTAAAATTGATTTCACCACTCTCTTATATATAATAAAAGAGGATTTTAAGATATTTTTCCATATTCTTAATGCATCCCTAACTAGGCTTCCCTAAAATCACCCCTTTTATATTCGAACCGAAAATCCGACCGGTCTGACTCGAAACCAAAACTTCTAAGCCCAAAATTGGGGTGTTACAACTCTCCCCCCTTAAGAAATTTCGTCCCCGAAATTTACCTGAAGGAAAGAGATACGGAAACTGCTTCAACATGTCATCCTTCCGTTCCCACGTGGCTTCTTCAGCACCACGATGCTTCCACAACACCTTTACCAATTCAATGGTCTTGCCTCGAAGAACTTTACTATCCGAATCCAGAATCTTCACCGGTTCCTCATCATAGGTCAAATCCGGATTCAATTCCACTTCTTCCACAGGCATCACATGGGATGGATCCGATCTATACCTCCGAAGCATAGAAACATGAAACACATCATGAATCTTTTCCAATTCTTGCGGTAACCTCAACTTGTACGCAACAGGACCCACACGCTCAATCACCTCATATGGTCCGATGTATCTAGGGCTCAACTTACCCTTTCGACCAAACCTCATCACCTTTTTCCAAGGTGAAACTTTCAAAAACACACGGTCACATATCGCATACTCAATCTCCTTACGCTTCAAATCCGCGTAAGACTTTTGCCGATCAGAAGCTGCCTTCAAACGCTCGCAAATGAGCTTCACCTTCTCGGTGGTTCCTTTCAACAAAGTTGGCATCGAAACCAACTTCTGACCCGTTTCAGCCCAACATAGAGGAGTCCTACACTTTCTCCCGTACAAAGCTTCATAAGGTGCCATTTGAATACTTGCCTGATAACTATTATTATAGGCAAACTCCACCAAAGGCAAATGTTTCTCCCAAGAGCCCTGAAACTCAATTACGCAGCACCTCAACATATCCTCCAAAACCTGGATAACACGCTCAGACTGACCATCCGACTGCGGATGATAAGGTGTACTGAAGTTCAACCGTGTGCCCAAAGCCTGATGCAAACACTGCCAGAACCGCGACGTAAACGTCGGATCCCTATCCGACACAATCGACTTAGGCACACCATGCAGCCGCACAATCTCAGCAATGTACAGCTCCGCAAGCCTATCCAACGTGTACGTAGTATGCACAGGCAAGAAATGTGCACACTTCGTCAGGCGATCCACAATCACCCACACCGAATTCTTCTTCGATGGTGACAAAGGCAAACCAGACACAAAGTCCATGGTAATCCTTTCCCACTTCCACTCAGGAATTCTCAACGGTTGCAACAACCCTGAAGGAAACTGATGCTCAGCCTTAACTCGCTGACATACCATGCACTTGCCTACAAACTCAGCAACATCTTTCTTTAAACCCACCCAATAGTACCCATCACGAAGATCACGGTACATCTTAGTACTACCAGGGTGCATAGCAAAAGGACTACTATGAGCTTCAGTCAGAATAGTACGCCTCAACTCAGCATCATTGGGCACTACTATCCGATTCCCAAAGCACAAAACTCCATCATCATTAAAGCAGAAATCCGAAGGCCTATCCTCCGCAATATCCTGAACATGTGGCACCAAGGAATCATCCAACAACTGCTTTTCCTTAATCAACTGAACCAAAGATGGTTTCACTTGCAACTCAGCCACGAGACCACCATCGCGCGAAATACTCAAACTGGCAAACATAGTCCTCAACTCAACAGCTACTTTCCTACTCAAGGCATCCGCTACAACATTAGCTTTACCCGGATGGTACTCGATCGTCAAATCATAATCCTTGAGCAATTCCACCCAACGTCGCTGCCTAAGATTCAACTCCTTCTGAGACATCAGATACTTCAAACTCTTGTGATCCGTGTACACAATACACTTCTCACCATACAAATAATGTCTCCAAATTTTCAAAGCAAAAACCACCGCAGCTAACTCAATGTCATGCGTAGGATAATTACGCTCATGCACCTTCAACTGACGCGATGCATAAGCCACCACCTTACCCTCTTGCATCAACACACATCCCAAACCAACATAGGACACATCACTATACACCACAAACTCTTTCCCTGATTCAGGTTGAACCAAGATAGGAGCTTGCGTCAAAGCTGCCTTAAGCTTCTCAAAAGCATGCTGTCTCGCCTCCGTCCACTCATACCTAACATCCTTCTGCAACAACTTCGTCAAAGGTGCAGCAATCTTTGAAAACCCATCCACAAACCTCCGATAGTATCCTGCCAAACCAAGGAAACTACGGACTTCATGAACAGACTTAGGAGCCTTCCAATTCATCACTGCCTCAATCTTTTGAGGATCAACACGAATCCCTTCAGCAGAAACCACATGACCAAGAAACACCACTTCTCTAAGCCAGAACTCACACTTGCTCAGCTTGGCATAAAGCTGATTCTCCAACAAAGCTTGTAACACTATCCTCAAATGCCCTTCATGCTCCTCCTCAGTACGCGAGTACACGAGGATATCATCAATGAACACCACCACAAATTTATCCAAATATTCATGAAATACTCGATTCATCATGTCCATGAAAGCTGCAGGAGCATTCGTCAAACCAAATGGCATCACAAGGAACTCATAATGCCCATACCTCATTCTGAAGGCTGTCTTTGGCACATCCACATCCTTCACCTTCAACTGGTAATACCCTGACCTTAAGTCAATTTTAGAGAACACAGCCGCTCCCCGAAATTGATCAAAAAGATCATCAATTCTCGGCAATGGATACCGATTCTTGATAGTCAACTTGTTAAGCTGACGGTAATCAATGCACATTCTCATAGTGCCATCCTTCTTCTTCACAAACAAGACCGGTGCACCCCAAGGTGACACACTCGGCCGAATGAAACCACGATCAAGCAACTCCTGAAGTTGCGTCTTCAGCTCTTTCAACTCTTTAGGTGCCATTCGATAAGGAGTAATGGACACTGGGGTTGTGTTTTCATACAGCTCAATCCCGAACTCCACTTCGCGATTAGGAGGCAAACCAGGCAACTCCTCCGGAAACACACCAGGAAACTCTCGCACAGTCCTGATATCTTGCACACGCAACTCTTTAGAGCTAGGATTCATCACAAAGGCTAGATAAGCTTCACAACCTTGTTGTCTCAGCATCCAGCTCGCTTCCAAGGTAGACACCACATTGGCAAGAAACTTCATATTCTCACCAACCACCACTACCTCATAATCATCCGCAAGTTTCAACGAAACTCGCTTATTCTCAAAATCCACTACAGCTCGATGCTCAACAAGCCAATCCATACCAAGGATTACATCAAAACCATAGAAAGGCAATTCCATAAGATCAACATGAAAAACATGATCTTGCACAACCAAAGGACATCTTCTATAAAGCTTTCGAGTCACAACAGTCTCACCAAAAGAACTAGTGATACGCATACCAACATCCAAAGACTCAACAGGCAAACTAAGCAATTCAGCATGCTCACGCAATATGTATGAGTGTGTATATCCAGAATCAATCAAGGAAAGTAATGACAAGGATTGCAAAGTGAATGTACCTGCGATCACATCCGTGTCATTCCTCCCCTCCCTCTGAGCATACACTCTGGCCTAACCACCACCCTCAGGCTGAACAGCTACAACATGAGCCACATTCCTTCCACCATCCTCTCTACGCTAGAAATTACCACGGTCGTGCCCACGACCTCTCTGTGGTGCAACAACTCCAGGAGCACGTCCCTGACCACCACCAGCCAACAGAGGACACTCTCTCCTCAAGTGATCCGCTGATCCACAGTTCCAGCATGAGTTACCAGTCACCACAACAGGAGCCTGCACCTCCCTCGCTGCTTGAGGACAGTCACGCCTCAAATGGCTACGCGATCCACATGTCCAACATGTGTTCGGATCAGCTCTCGCCATGTCTCCCTGAACAGGCGCACCTTGCCCTCCACCACCTCGCCTAGCTGAAGACTGATACTTCCGATCACGTCCTCTCTTGTTCCGTCCACCACCGGAACTATACTCAGCAGCTCGCTTACCAGCATTAGAACCAGCACCTCTAGAAGATAAACTCAAATTCATCTCAATGTCTTTTGCTCTACCAACCAGCACATCAAACTCAGTGTACTCAGCAGCCAGCATATAAGTCTTCACTTCCGTCACCAAACCATAACGGAAACGTTCACACCTCTCTCGTTCATCAGGAACAAGCTCAGGTGCATACTGACTAAGTCGAACAAACTGTACCTCGTATTCAGCCACTGTCATGCTCCCTTGAGTAAGAGACATGAATTCCCTTTTCTTTTCATCTAGGTACCTCACACCCAGATACCTTCTCTTGAACGCGTTCAGAAAGAACGTCCAAGTCACATCAGCATCCTCCATTCCGGAGATAGTGGTAGTCCACCAGGTATACGCATCGTCCTGCAGCAAAGATACCACACAGCCCAGCTTCTGCACTTCACTGCAGTTCATTTGACCTAAGATTCTCTTGGTACTTTCCATCCAAGACTCAGAACCTTCAGCAGACAAACCCCTGAACTCAGTCCCTCCCAGACTGCGCAAACGTTCAAGAGGTAGTCTCACATTAGCATCTCCATGATGCCCAGCTCCTTGAGCTCTAGCCACCGCCGCCCGAAAAGCTCCAGCAATAGCTTGAATCAGCATTGTCATGTCAGGAACAGCTTGCCCCTGACCAGCTTCAGGTCCAGCGACCCCAGCATCAGCTGCAACACCAGCTCCCTCACCCCCAGCACCACCACCACCAGGTGGAGGAGGTAAATCCACCACATTTTCAGCGTTCTCTTCATTCTCATTTTGAGCCATAGCTCGCGTATTAATCCTCGTCTCTCTACGAGGTGCCATTCACTAAACAACGCAAACTCAATCAATTGCATTAGCAAACATCGGGACCAAAACGCAAGGATTTCAAAACATATAACCATCAGTTTCAGTGCCCAACGGTCAAGTGTTCCGAAACGGGGAAGATCCGTTCCGAAAGCGGGACCGTTCCGAAACCAGTTGCGGAACAAGGCTTGGCAGTGGAAAATTCGTTCCGAAACGGCTCTACCTGTTTCGGAACGCCAAGGCCATTTCAGGCCCTCTGTTCCGAAACGGTAGCACCTGTTCCAGAACGTCCTGCCCAGATTTGCAGATTTTTGCTGGTTAAGTAAGCAATTGACCCATCAAACATGACCCCATGACATCCAAATCATACCAGCAAGTCATTAACCATCCAAGGAACATATTAGCATCAACCAATCTCAAACATAGCATCATTCAAGGAAAAACCCAATTCTAAAGGCATGCATCCTATTCCAAGAATCATGCAATCCTCAAATCACCAAATCAAATACCAAGAGGCCATTTACATGTTCCAACATCATCAAGAGCATAAACCAAACTTAGGGAGTCCAAAACATCTCCCAAAACAACAATATAGGTTCCCATTGCCAAATGCCAAAAGCTAATCAAGTTGTGAAAATAGTCACCATACATGAGCTTAAGCTTCCACTTAGATTCTTGATCACCTTGCTGCCCTTTAAGCACTTCAATGCTCTGCATTATTGGTTTAAGAAAGAGAGAGCGTAAGCACATAGCTTAGTGAGGAATGCTCATTTAAAACATCACAATAATGCATTAGTAAAAACACCTTTTCAAGGTCTTTAGTTCAAAACAACATTTAATCATACACATATGCATATAAACCAAGCATTTCATGCTTCAAATCGTTATCATGTCATATTGGCTTACAAGTGATAATCATAACCATTTCACAACTCAAAAACACAATCGACAATCGGATACGCGGATTACAAGCGTTGTCCCATACGCTTCATACACACTACCAATATCAAGGTGGAGAAATGGTACAATCACAACCCCTCAACACCCGTGATGGAGACTATGGTACAATCACAACCCCTCCACATCACTCATTGGTAGTTGTATAACATCACTAACGAGATCACGGGACTTACAACACAAGATCCACACATGGACTTTTAACCACCGTTGTGATCTTAACAATACACAAGGTCCACACATGGACTTTTAACCACCATTGTGACCTTATCACAAGAACCACCCATGGACTTTTAACCACCATGGTGTTCTTAACCATCTCGTTAGTGTACTTGGATGGAGTCTACGGTACAATCACAACCCCTCGACATCCAAGGCGACTTTGTTCACGGTGCACCCAATCCTATAGTCGGCTAACTATATCCGATTCAAGAACTTTTAAACCAAACACATCACTTGCCAATATACATCCTTTAACAACATTAATCCACTGTTTCAAAGCATTTAATAAAGCCATTAATCATCATGCATCACTATGCATCAAAACCACATTTATCTATGTACAAAACAAGGATCTCTTACTTTGAGCATCCTTCAACACATGGCCTATAAAACCAGCAATAGACATGCTAAAATATGCTTTCAAAAACAGAATTTAAACATGCAAACAAATCACATTGCACTCAACCAACTCATGGTTCTTCAACAAGAGAGTTTTTCCGAAAACTTACTCTTGAGCTTAGCTAAGTTGTTTAGACTTAAACTAAGCTCCCAAAACCTTCAAAACATTGGTTTCAAAGCTGAAAACCAAACTTCACTCACCGATTCCGTTTCGCAAGCTTGCCGAAACACCAATCAAGCTTCCGGATCAACACCACAAGGATCCAAAGATGTCTCCCCTGTTTAAAACACATCAAAGCAGAGGATTAATGCATCATCATGCATTAATATCTTCAACCTCAACACCTAAACTCGTTGCTCTCATCAACACTCACATTTCGACTACCAAACATAACCGAAATCACATCCAAACACCCCTACAACACTACCCAGCCAAGATCCATCAATTCCAATCATTCTTAAACATCAATTAACATCCAAAAAGGATCTAATCACGTCCTTATACCTCCAGCTATAGCAGAACATCAAAATCACCCCAAAACCACCATTACTCAATCAAAAACTTAGGAAAATCAACCTATCCGGGAATGCATTGATTAAACCTCAATTACACATCATTTATACATCCAATAAACATCAAAAAGACATCTCAAAACAGAGCCCAATCATTTATTACGAATTAAATCAAAATTAAATCCAAATCTTGCATTTTAAGCCAAAATCAAGATCATATCATCAAAACCTTTAATAAAACTCAAATCAAGGATTGAGAACTTGGGAATTTCAGTAAAGAACTGAGTATTTAGAGGAGAAGGACGTTCATACCTCTAAATGTGAGTTTCTCCTTGTTTAGAACCAAGATTCTTGAAAATTCAATAAGCAAATGCTAAGGATTTGATGTAGAAATGATTAGAGATCAATTGAAGATTGAAATCTCCTCTTTGGATGTTAAAATCAGAGGAAAAATGGCTGGGGAAAAGTGTTTGGGCTGAGAGAAAAATTGAGAGAAAAGAGATGGAAAATTTTGAGAAAAGTTAGTTATGACAACAAATATCCTTTCCCTCCTTTCTCCTTTTATTAAAAATCATTAATTAAATCTTTAATATTAAGAAAAATCTGGAGAAAACTCTTCTTGGGTAAATTAGCTCCTTAAAGATTCAAAGTTTCAATCCTTTTAAAACAGTCACCAACTTTTCAAAAATTACATTTTAGTCACTAACTCAAAATGTCACACTTCCAAACCTCATTTTGTAAAATTGATTTCACCACTCTGTTATATATAATAAAAGAGGATTTTAAGATATTTTTCCATATTTTTAATGCATCCCGAACTAGGCTTCCCTAAAATCACCCCTTTTATATTCGAACCGAAAATCCGACCGGTCTGACTCGAGCCCAAAACTTCTAAGCCCAAAATTGGGGTGTTACAATTATTGTGACGTGAATAACGGGATTCTAGCCGTTATGCAAATATCCGTTACGCTCGCTGTGGCAAATATAGCCGTTATGAAGTTGCTAGCCGTTATGATCGTCTGCCTTGGGCTGCCTTGGCCGCTAGTTGGGCTTCTCCTTTATTCTCTCATCTTTCTTGATCTTTCCTTCATTCCTAACCTGAAATAAATTAAATACAAAAATTAAATAAAAATTAAATCTAATCCTAATGCATTAAAAATAAAAATAAAAATTGAAAATTAGGTTATGTCGGTCTGCGCTTTTCCCAAGCATAACCACTTCCTGAGGGCTTTATGTTTGATTTTTCATATGGGCATGTCCTTCCTCCCCTCAGGTGTATGTTGTTGCCATCCTTGCTGCCCTGGCGGGACATACACCAAAGAAAACAAAGAGGAAATTTTTTTAAGCAATAAAAATAAAGAGATTTAATGTGCAAAAACTAAAATAGAAGTGCAGAAATTCAAACGTAGTTGCTGTTGCCAATCCTCGGCAACGACGCCAAAACTTGCAGAGCGTCTGTGTGTTCTCTATTTATGAGCGCAAGTGCACACTCCTGTCAAGTTATAGTATAAAAGATATCGTCTCCCACAGGGATTGGAGCAGCTCCTGTGAATAGTTTCCTGCACAAAGATTTAGTAAATGAGCAATTAAATCTTACGATGTGGAAATATAAAAACACAAATAAAATAAAGATAGTGATGAAAGGGATGGAAGGGAAAGATTTGGGCGATATATTGGGTAAGACAAATGCAGCTCAGTAGCGTGTGGACTGCATTGTAAATATTGAGTATGTTTTGCGCTGCCATGAATTGCTGCCTCGACAGGTATGGCGGGCGACAAGCTACGACCCTATCACGCGGCCGTAGCGGGTCACTACCACTGCAACTTTCGTTGTCTCGACAAATTAAACGAAAATAGGTCATTGCGACAAGTCTGACAGATATTCCAAGTTCGGCGGGATAGTCGACAGTGATCCTTCCTATTTCTAGGCAAGAATTCTCGAACACTCACGTGATGTAGGCAATACCTAGCAATCTCAGCGTAAACTTAACACATGCAAGTCCATTCAATTGGTGATCCCTCTTAGCCGCTGAAACTTGTGGACTGGTGTGGAACCAAGTTAGTCATGCCCCAGCATGTTGTGATTGTGCTTAACCCTTTCGTGAGCCTTGCACTTTCGTGCCCGACAAATGGATTCTCTCAGCTGACTGGTGTAGACTTATCGAAAGAATGAAGTGCATAGATTAAGCAAACTTTGGAATTTTATTGAAAACAACTCAAAACTAATACAACTGTTTCTCACAAACTACTTTACATACACGCGCCTAAGCCCTAGGAGAGTTGGGCTGCGACTCTCAACACTTCAACCTATCTAGCTATCTCCCCATCTATACTCTCTCGGCATGCAATCTATCCGAGATGCCCCTATACCCTTACATACATTGGGTAAATATAGGGCTCATGGCCTAAGTTTGAGTCCTCTTTGAAGTAGAAGTTCTTAAAGTATATTTACATTAAATACAGACTCCTTTTTGACTTAAATATGGACTCTTTGGACGTTGCCTTCTTCCGCAAGTAAGGATAAGTGCTCCTACTTATCGATCTTGGATCAGCTCTACCGGCCGCTACAGGCTTTAGAAAATTGCAAGACTGAGCTCATTGGCCTTAGGAAATTGCCCTCTTTCAATCGTGACCCATCTTGGCCAAGTCGGTGTATCTCCTGCCCGGGCGGCACTTGGCGACAATGCTGTTTCGGCAGCGTCCTTAGCGGCATCTGGAACTGCTTCAGTACAGCTCCTTTTGTTCCAGCTTTCTTATCATGTCCTGTCTTCTCCTCTCCTCTCCTTGCTACATCACCTGAAATATAAACTAAACTAAAATAGTAACTTTTCTCAACCAAACATAAAATATTCAATAAAAGCATGGTAAAAGAGAAGATATTGTTATAATGCATTTAATGCACCTAAATATGTCTAAATGAGCTTAAGAACAACAATAATAAGGGCAGGAATGCGTACAAAATATAGAACTCGTAGACACTCTACACATATGGACACGTGAAGGTGGTCTTCTCTTGACCATCAGGGGCGATGGAAATATGGTTATAACCCGAATAACCATCCAAAAAACAATAGAAAGCTTTACCTGCCAGCCTATCCAACATTTGGTCGATGAAAGGCAATGAGAAGTGATCCTTCCTCGTGGATTTGTTCAACTTTCTATAGTCCATGCACACTCTCCATCCTGTGAGAGTCTTGGAGGGTATCAATTTATCCTTGTTGTTTTGTACCACTGTCATGCCACCCTTCTTTGGCACGCATTGTACTAGGCTAACCCGCGAGCTATTAGAAATGGGGTAAATTATCCTGGCATCAAGCCATTTTATAATCTCATTCTTCACTACTTCTTTCATGCTCGGATTCAACCTTCTCTGACTTTCAACAGTCTTGCCATGATATTCCTCCAAGATGTTCTTGTGCATGCAAATGGTCAGGCTTATACATCGGATATCGGCCAAGGTCCAACCCAAAGCTTGCTTACATTTGCTTAATATTTCCAGCAATCTTCCCTCATGATCATTAGTGAGATCAACAACAATAATTACCGACAAAGTTGAGTTTTTACCTAGATAAGCATACTTGAGGTGATCTAGCAATGGTTTTAGCTCCAATTTTGGTGTCTCATCAATTGATGGTTTCAGTGCCTTGATTTCTCTGCTGGCCAACTCTAATGGCTCGAAATAACTCAAATCTTCAACCTCCAAGGCTGGTTCTTTAGGTTCTTCATTTGTCTCATCATTGCCAACCAGTTCGTTGGCATCATCATCGGTGTCTTGGCACAACTGTGACGTGTCCAAAGTAAAAATGGACTCCATCATATCATCGGTTTGGTAGTCATCAGGTTCATCTGCACATTATAAAGCTTGAAACACATTAAATGTAACATGTTGATCAGTCATGCGCATTGTAAGTTCACCCTTATGAACATCAATCAAAGCCCTACCCGTGGCAAGGAATGGTCTGCCTATATAATTGGGACATCAATATCCGCCTCATAATATAAAATGATGAAATCAACTGGGAAAATGAATTTGTCTACCTTTACCAACACATCCTCAATCTTACCCTTAGGATGTGCAAAAGATCGATCTACTAGCTGAAGTGTCACCGTGGTAGGTCTTGCTTCTTTGCCAACCTTTCTAAAATCCGACATTGACATCAGGTTGATGTTGGCTCCTAGGTCACACAGTGCCTTGCCCATGAATCTGTTGCCAATGGTGTAGGGGATAGTAAAACTTCCCGGATCTTTCAACTTCGATGGCAATCGATTAAGAATCATAGCACTGCATCCTTCAGTCAGAGCTACAGTCTCAAAATCTCCAAACTTTCTCTTTTTGGACAAAATTTCCTTCATGAATTTGACATAGTTGGGCATTTTCTCAAGAGCCTCTACCAATGGTATGTTGCGTAACATCCTAAACCGGGCTTGGGAGAAGATCGAGTCTAGGATGTTAAGGAAGACGAACTACAAACCAGGATGAAACCTAAGTAGGCATTTGAACAAGGTTTCTTAGAAGAAGTCAAGTCTAAGATGGTTTATAAATTCATTCAATATTATTTCAAGGGTCAAACATTGCATTCACATGACTAAGGACAATCCCATTTGGACAATCAATTATGCGCATCACACAACAAATAAGCATGCCAATTTATAAGCAAGGAATGATCCTACCAAGTTCAAATTATAAGAAGAAGTAAAACAATCATTCAAGCACTTTACCATGATATTCAAGGTGTTTCTCATTTTCATAATCTTTCCAATTTTAAAATGATTGTAGGACTTTAATATGAATTCTACTAAATACAATTTGTGTGTACATACAAATACAAGGAAACTACTTCTTTCCATTCGATTATAGCTAAGTGTTATCATTTCTAGCAAGATAATTAAAGACATCCAACTATTATCAAGTTCAATAATTTTCAATACATGTATTCATTTCGTGCAACCTATAGTGTAATATAAACAATTTGATTCTCAACAAATCGAATCATTCAAGCTTAGCACTTCAAGATCTCATGCTTCCCACATGATTATAATCTTCACTATCTAGATTCGAATGCACACATACCATGTCCATATGATTCTATACACTATAGCATAACTATCGATGTTTAAGACCATCAAACCAAACGCAAACAAGCATCAACCATTCAACCTCAAGCATCAAACTTAACCAAATAGCCCTACTTGATATTACATATATGGTTTAGGTTTAATATTTACATTCTCACAATAAAAGAGCCTAGAATGTTAACTAGGAACTAAAGTGCCACAATCCTAGGAGTTGGAACAAAAGTAAATACATAAGCCTATGCTTAGTGAGTGGGTTTAAAGGTTACAATTAAAGTTTCTTGTCGTTCTATCTCTTTCACAAAATATAGGCCTTTCAAACCTTATAGTATAGGAGCAACAAGGTAAGTTTCTAGTCATAGCATTTGCAAGTATTATCAACATATTCATATCATCACCACAATCACTAATTCAAAGATCACTTTCAATATCATGAAACATAGAATCTCTTTTGCATTATCAAAGTAGCAAGTTATTTCAATACAAGAACAGTTTCAAAGATCATATATAGATAAGTTCATCATGTGATTATTGCATGCATATCTAATTCGATTTCACATTTATTAACAAGTAAATTCCCATTTCTCATAGTTTCAAAATTTCATAATTAAAGATGATAACATAGCCTTGTGAATCGATAGTCTAGTCTACATACACGAGTCCCCAACCAACTGTTGCCCATAACATAAATTGTACTTACAGTACCGGTCATACCCTCCTACTTTCGCCAATTGACCATATACATATCCCTCCTACTATCACCCATTAAGAACCACTGTCCCAGACCTTAGTCCACCCCGAAACTGAGCTCTACAGACTCTATGACATGCCAATTATATCTATGACTGACTCGATACCAAGTCTTTCATTATTCATTTTCAATTCCTTAGGCGAGCTTAGCTCGTTTCAATTTTACACAATATTGTGTCACTACCCCTTGTTCTCAAATAGGGTATGATCAATCTCATTTAGAAACATATATCACATTTATTTCGAACAAAGGCCCTTGGCCAATTCTAAACATCAAACAATCATATCTTTTGTCAATAAAAGCAATGGTAATTCATGTAGCATAACAATTCAAGCTTTCTTATGACATGATTCATTCAAGGTTTTCCTTTACAAACTAGAGATCATGCATAGGCATCTCATCATCAAATATTTCATGGTAAAACAATTCAAACAATCTCAACATGCTTGTACTCAAAATTCTCATAGTTCAAGTGTTTTTTAAGGAACACTTACCTTGCCTCCAAGCTAGCATAACATATCATGTAACAATTACTTTCACAATGATGGAATAGAATGCAATGCTCGAAAAGGTTGTTAATCCTTTCTGAGGCTTTAAACATCACTCACAATTATGTTCCGAGCTACTGTTGATCCCAAATTACGATCCCTTTCTGCCTATCTACGTTTAGATCAATGATAGCTCTATTTCCTTCACCATCCTCTCGGTCTAACACAATAAATTAGTCAACACATTAGATAGTTCCTAATAATCAGTAAATTCCAAAACCACACTCAAAATCATATACAATCAACCTCTTAGTCAAAACAGGGCAGCAACATTCACAAATATTTCAATTCGATATAACAGTCTCTAATCAAGTAATTATTCCGAAAATAGTCTTGTTTTTAAGACTAGGCCGATAAACAGCCCACTACAATCTTACATGCTCAAAATAGTTTCGATCACATCTTTAAGGATACATAATAGTTTCTCATTATTAAACACGCCAATATATATATATAAACAGTCTTTTAACACTTCCTACATATTCAATTCTGCTCAAAATTCCCCTTTGATACACAATTTACATTAGATCAGCCCATTAAGCTTATGTTAACATGCGGCAGCCCCTAAATTTTTTAAACCTATTTTCCCTGTTTTATGTTACCAAAAAGCTCAAAACTTATTCTAACCACTCAATCATATGCTAAATTTTTCTCTATACAAGTCTTTTCAACAATTTTAATCTCCTATACGATCCAATTCAAGGAAATTAACAAAATTATCAAGACAACTATAGGCATATGATTGAAAGAGATATGGCTAAAACATAGTATGAACTAATTCTAGCATTTTTGTTCTCTATCTACATGTCCTGAATATCATTCGAATGGTTTAAATTCCCTAACCAATTATATGACTCTTTTCAACAATTCTAAACATCATTTACAACACAAGCATTCTCAAAATACAAAATCATACACACATTTAACCTATTCAGCAAGAAATTCATGAAGTATTCAACCAATTTGAACATGCAAAGTGTAAAGGAATGGTGTTTTACCTTCCTTAAGATGTCACCCGAATTATACACAACGAAGTTATCCAACTTAGTCTAAAATTTCATGAACTTAAGTGATTCTCACTCCTCTCTTTTTTCTCTCTTAGAAATCGAAAAACTCAAGGAAGAAGAAGATTGTTCTTCCTTGATCTATGGCCGTGTGATCCATTTCCCCTCTCTACCTATTTCCTTCATCAAATGACATGTGGACATGTCCTTCCAATTTTGAAGATTTAGCATGCAATATAGGAATTTGATTAGCTTTACGGTTTGACCATTTAGTAGCTGTCTACTCAATTTTCAATTCTTCAATTTTTGGTCATATGGATTTTATTAGGCTAATTTAATATAATCACTTCTACAACCTAATGAGATTCTAATGTAACATCGTCCTAGGCTGGAGTTTAGGGTATTACAATTCCCTTCCCCTAAAAGAAATTAGTCCTCGAATTTACCTGAAGGGAAGAGTTGTGGATATTGTTCCTTCAAACCTGCCTCGGGCCCCCATGTAGCTTCTTCTACTTTATGATTTCTCCATAAAACTTTTACAAGTGGAATTGATTTGTTACGAAGCCTTCTAACTTCTCGATCAAGAATTTAAATCGGTTCTTCCTCATAAGATAAAACTAGATTGAGTTCAACCTCCTTCGATTCAAGAACATGAGATGGATCAGATTGATATCCCCGAAGCATAGAAACATGAAACACATTGTTTATTTAGCTGAATTTATTTGGTAAAGCCAATCGGTAGGCTACGGGACCAATCTTCTCTAGTGTTTTGAATGGTCCAATAAAACGGGGACTAAGTTTTCCCTTCTTCTTGAATCTAAACACTTTCTTCCATGGAGATACCTTTAGGAAGACTCTATCTCCCACATCATATTGGATATCTCTCCTCTTGAGGTCAGCGTACGCCTTCTGGCGATCGAACGCTTCCTTCAATCGTTTGTGTACGATTTGAATTTGATCTTCAGTTTCTCGAAGAAGTTCTGGCCCTAAGGATTTGCTTTCTCGTAATTCGAACCAACACGTTGGTGTCCTACATCTTCTCCCGTACAAAGCTTCAAAAGGGGTCATCTTAATCGATGTTTGGTAGTTGTTATTGTATGCGATTTCAGCTAATGGCAAGGACTTTTTCCAGCTTTTCCCCAAATCAACTACACAAGCTTTGAGCATGTCTTCCAGGACTTGAATTACTCTCTCCGATTGTCCATTTGTTTGAGGATGGAAGGTAGTACTTAAGTTTAATTTGGCCCCCAAAGCCTTCTGTAATGAATTCTAGAATCTTGATGCAAATTAAGGGTCTTGATCGGAGATAATGGATATAAGAATATTGTGTAATCTAATTACATCTCTTATGTACAATTCGGCTAGCTGCTCCAAACTCATGTTCATTCGAAAAGGAGGAAAGTGTGCTAATTTAGAAAATCTGTCAACTATCACCCAAACTGCATCATTCTTCCTTGGTGATAAAGGTAATCCTGATATAAAGTCCATAGTGATTCGTTCCCATTTCCACTGAGGCAATTCAATAGGTTGTAACAACCTGGTGGGAACTTGATGTTCTACTTTAATCTTTTGACAAGATAAGCATTTAGACACATATTCTGTAATATCTGACTTTATTCCGGGCTACCAATAATTCCCTTTAGGTCTTTGTACATTTTGACAGATCTCGGGTGGATCGAAAAGGGGTTTCTATGAGCTACTTGCAACATTTCTCTTTTTAGCTCTATCTCTTTAGGAACACATACTCTATTTCTGAAATAAAGTAAGCCATTAGGCTTTAGAGAAAACTCTGAATCATATCTAGATTCAAGCTTAGACAACTTTCTGGAGTTCAGGGTCCGATTTCTAAAGTTCCATGATTTTCGAAATCAGTTCTGATTGGATTTGGAGTTCGGCTATTTGTCTTTGCTCTCTTTGTAACTGAAAATGAGTGTTGATTGCAGTAGGGGCTGCAGTAAGAATAATATTCAAGGTGCTAGACTCCTATATTTCAAATAGGGCTTGGATAGAATTACTAAAGTTTCGGCTTTATTACCAATTTGACGTTTGCGACTGAGTGCATCAGCCACTACGTTTGCTTTCCCCGGGTGATAATCAATAACTAGATCGTAGTCCTTGAGTAATTCCATTTACGTTTTTTGTCTAAGATTCAATTCCTTTTAGGTCAGAAGATATTTTAGGCTTTTGTGATCAGTAAACAAATAACATCTTTCACTGTATAAGTAGTGCCTCCATATTTTTAAAGCAAATACAACTGTAGCTAATTCCAGATCGTGTGTTGGATAGTTCAACTCGTGCGGCTTCAACTGTATAGAAGCATAAGTTATCACTTTATCATTTTGCATAAGGACGCAACCCAAACCGAGGTGGGAAGCATCGCTAAATACTGTAAAATTCTTCCCCAGTTCAGGTTGTATTAAAACAGGAGCTCGGGTAAGAACTTGCTTTAGTTGACCGAAGCTGCGTTGTTGATTTTATGACCACACAAATGGTTCATCCTTCTTAAGAAGCTTTGTTAAGGGAGTAGCTAACAATGAAAATCCCTTCATAAATCTTTGATAGTACCCGGCCAAACTGAGAAAGCTTATAACTTCACTTACATTTCTTAGAGGTCTCCAATGGATCACAAATTGAATTTTCTTCGGATCCAATTTTATTCCCTCAGCCGAAACTACATGGTCCAGGAAGGACACTTCAAATAGCCAGAATTCGCATTTATCAAATTTGGCATAGAGTTGTTTATCCCGAAGTGTCTGCAACACAACCCGTAGATGTTTCGAATGCTCCTCTGCATTTTTCGAATAGACTAAAATATCGTCTATAAATACCACCAAAAATTTGTCCAAATAGGGCTTGAAAACTCGATTCATAAGATCCATAAATGCTGCCAGAGCATTAGTTAAACCAAAAGGCATCAATAGACATTCATAGTGACCACACCGAGTTTGAAAGGTAGTTTTGGGAACATCAGCTTCCTTGACTCTCATCTGGTAATACCCTGATCGGAGGTCGATCTTGGAAAACATTTTAGCATCCTTTAGTTGATCGAACAAGTCATCAGTTCTCGATAATGGAGATTTGTTCTTGATGGTGATCTGATTTAACTTCTGGTAATCAATACAGAGCCTCATTGATCCATCCTTCTTCTTTACAAATAGAACTGGAGCTCCCCAAGGTGAAGAACTAGGCCTAATAAAGCCTTTTTCCTGAAGCTCTTGCAATTGATTCTTAAGTTCCTTGAGCTCGACTGGGGACATTCGATAAGGTGTAATAGAAACCAATGTTGATCCTGGAAAGACTTCAATTCTGAATTCAACTTCTCTTGATGGAGGTAGACCTGACAGTTCCTCGGGAAAAACATTAGAAAATTCAGAAACAAATAAACATGATTCTATGCCAAAGTACAATTTATCTCGTTTAACCTTAGCAGCAAAAATGGAATGGGGTTTCTTATCGATCAAGACTATGGATTCTTTCCCTAGACCACAGAGAAAAAGTCTCCTTTTGTGACAATCTACCCAGGCCTGAGGCCTACCTAACCAATCTATTCCCAAAATGAGATTGAAATAAAAGAATGGTAGAGCCAAAAGATCAACAGGGAAAGGGATGCCTTGGATAAACAAGGGAAAATTTCTACATATTTGATTTACTACTACCTTATCTCATAGAGGATTGGTAGCCACTAAATTACAGTTTTTAGATTCAGATTTCAATTGAAATTTCTCAATTAAGGAAGAACGTATAAAAGAGTGCGTTGATCTTAAATCTTGCAATTACATCAAAAGATTCTTCATCCTCACGACCTCAGATGTGGTAGACTCGAGCAGGTGTCCGAGACTCCTGATAGGTAGCATTTGA
The DNA here is from genome assembly GCA_958450335.1 of Hibiscus tridactylites. Classification (NCBI taxonomy): domain Eukaryota; kingdom Viridiplantae; phylum Streptophyta; class Magnoliopsida; order Malvales; family Malvaceae; genus Hibiscus; species Hibiscus tridactylites. The sequence goes on along the minus strand of OY288267.1, from coordinate 39,138,174 downwards.
TCCTTGGCCTCTGCTCTTTCCATAGTTCCCGGAGTTAGCTTGTTTCGATCCTTTTCCCCTAAAGGACTAATTTTGGTTCGATCCTCTGGACACATGGGAGGGTAATTTGTTGGGGTTTTGAAGGAAATCTTTGATGAAGTGGGTGGTCTCTCCGCATAAATAACAAGAATTTGATTGCTTTTTGTATTGGCCTGAGTGATGTTTTTGGCAAATGTTGCATGCCGGGACTTGAAATTCTCTTCCAGTATTTCCAATGCTATTAACATAGACTGATGATGTAGAATTTTTGCCCAATGATTGAGGTTTGGTTATGAAATTTTCCTTTGAGGAGTTACCGAAGTTGGAAAAATTTCCTCCAAAGTATTTATGTTTCTTATTATGCAAATATTGCTTATGATCATCACGGTGTCTCTTATCATTTCTTGACTAGTTCCCTTTCTTCCTTTCTGAAGTCTTCATTTTAGCTTCTGTAGCTATCACTCTATTAACCAAGTCTTGGAAATCAGTAATTCCAAGAGCAGTAAACATCGGGCTTAGTTCATCATTGAGTCCATCGATAAACATTCGGCACTTGTCCTCCTCCTTCTAATGAATTCAGAGTTATATTTGCAATATTTGCAAAATTCATTAACGTATTGTTCAACTAGCTTGCCTCATTTCTTCAGATACAAGAATCACTTCTTACGCTCAGCAAGGTATTGTTCGCTAACGTACTTTTTTCGGAATTCTTTGAGAAAGAATTCCCAAGTGACGTCTTTTTCCGAGGCCATGATAATTGTAGTCTCACACAACCTCAATGCTTCATCAGCCAATAGGGCTACTGCACACTCCTACTTATGTTCATCTGAACATTGTAATTGTTTGGTCAACATTCTCACTGTAGATTCCAACCAGAATTCAGCTTCTTAAGGCTTTCCTTCATTGGCTCCGGTAAAGGTATAAGCTCAATGTTGAGCTAACTTGTCAATTGGATCTCTTGTTGGTACTATTACTGGAGGCGTAGGAAGAGTTCGAGGGTTCTGTCTCATAGAGACGATCAATTGATCGAACATTTCCTATAAACTGGAAAAATATTCTCGTTGAACGGGATGGATTGTAGGAGCTTCATGCTGAACTTATTGAGGTTCAACAGTCTTTTGAAGATTTTGATCCATCCTCACACTTCCTCCATCATTGGAGGAACCAGTTGGGCTTTCATTATCCTTTCCCAACCTTGTTTTAGACATTCTATCATAAAAGAGAAGAGCTTGATCAGATACAAGTCACAATAAACATTTATCTAACTCCTAGGTGACACTAAAGTAATCTCTATCAACATCATACTCCTAACTTGGCCCTAGAATCAAGTAACCTTAGCTCTGATACCAAATTGTAACATCCTAAACTGGGCTTGGGAGAAGACCAAGTCTAGGATGTTAAGAAAGACGAACTGCAAACCATGAAGAAACCTAAGTAGGCATTTGAACAAGATTTCTTAGAAGAAATCAAGTCTAGGATGGTTTATAAATTCATTCAATATTATTCTAAGGGTCAAACATTGTATTCACATGAATAAAAACAATCCCATTTGGACAATCAAGTATGCGCATCATACAACAATTAAGCATGCCAATTTATAAGCAAAGAATGATCCTACCAAGTTCAAATTCTAAGAAGAAGTAAAGCAATCATTCAAGCACTTTACCATGACATTCAAGGTGTTTCTCATTTTCATAATCTTTCCAATTTTAAAATAAGTGTAGGACTTTAGTTTGAATGCTACTAAATACAATTTAGGGAAAACTACACAGGTGGTCCCCCAAACTATTACCATTTTCCTATTTGGTCCCCAAACTATGTTTTTCGGCAAAATCGTCCCTTTTGTTACATAGTTCTCCGGTTTTAGTCCCCGGCGTTAAATAGCTAACGGTTTTGCTGACGTGGCATTTTTTTAAGAGGAGAGAGAAATGATTAAAAAATATTTAAAAAATGCCACGTCAGCAAAACAATTAGCTATTTAACGTCGGGGGACCAAAACAGGAGAACTATGTAACAGAAGGGACGGTTTTGCCGAAAAACATAGTTTAGGGACCAAAATAGGAAAACGGTAATAGTTTGGGGACCACCGATGTAGTTTTCCCTACAATTTATGTGTACATGCAAATACAAGGAAACTACTTCTTTTCATTTGATTATAGCTAAGTGTTATCATTTCTAGCAAGATAATTAAAGACATCCAACTATTATCAAGTTCAATAATTTTTAATACATGTATTCATTTCGTGCAACCTATAGTGTAATATAAACAATTTGATTCTCAACAAATTGTATCATTCAAGCTTAGCACTTCAAGATCTCATGCTACCTACATGATTATAATCTTCACTATCTAGATTTGAATGCACACATACCATATCCATATGATTCCATACACTATAGCATAATTATCACTGTTTAAGATATTTCGGTTCTAGTTAATAGTTCCCCGTTGAATATGTTTAAAATCAAAGGGGGGCTCCGACAGGGGTGCCCCTTATCACCCTTACTCTTCAATTTGACCGGAGAACTTCTGAGTGATATGATTAGAAAGGCATGATATTTGGGACTAGTTAAAGGCGTGAAAATTATAATAGTGACTTGTGTATATCAGACTGACAATTTGCCGGCAACCTTATTGTTTTCGCTGAAGCTAATGAAGAAATGGTAGTTAACATCAAGAGGTTGCTAAGATTATTTGAAGTCGTTGTAGGGCTGAAACTGAACCTGAGAAAAATCAGACTCTTCAAAATAAATACGGATGCTGCCTTGGTCCAAGAATAGGCCATTAAAATTAAGGGAAAACTACACCGGTGGTCCCCAAACTATTACCGTTTTCCTATTTTGGTCCCTAAACTATGTTTTTCGGAAAAATCGTCCCTTCTGTTACATAGTTCTCCTGTTTTGGTCCCCCGACGTTAAATAGCTAACGGTTTTGCTAACGTGACATTTTTTAAATATTCTTTAATCATTTCTCTCTCCTCTTAAAAAAATGCCACGTCAGCAAAACCGTTAGCTATTTAACGCCGGGGACTAAAACAGGAGAACTATGTAACATAAGGGACGATTTTACCGAAAAACATAGTTTGGGGACCAAAATAGGAAAATGGTAATAGTTTGGAGACCACCGGTGTAGTTTTCCCTAAAATTAAATGTAGTAGTGAAATTTTACCTACTGATTACCTTGGCCTCCCTTTAGATTGTCCTCGCAACTCTGAAGCATTATAGAAACCGGCAATTTTGGGTGAAAAACCCCTTTTTAATTATTATTAGGGAAAATGGCTCCCAAAAACTTTTATTTGGCAAAATGACCCCCCAAACTTGCCAGGTCGGCAGACCTCACGTTGTGTAGGACGCGAGGTATGATATCGCGTTCTGCACAACGCGATTTACGTCTACCTGGCCTTGTTGTTTGTGTTAACGGTTTTACAGTACCTCGCGTTCTGCAGAACGTGAGGTCACCGAGAAATTGAAACGACGGCTGAATATATCGCACAGACCTCGCATTCTGTAGGACGCGAGTTCTGTGCTAATCTGGCCTGAACAACAAGGGAAAACAAGTGTGGGTAGGCCTGTTCGAGCCCAATTTCGAGCGTGTAAATTGTATATTTTTAGCGATCATCGAGTTTGGGGTCATAGTACTAGAAATTCTCTATCGTATGATACCAACATGGTTAATTTCCGTCCATTCTACAATGGTTGAAAATGGCTTCGAAAACCCTATGATATCATCTTTTTTTATTGAAGTTGCATTTCAACTAATGTCGATAGGCATGTTCGAGCAGAATTTCATACGTAGACTGACTTACTGTATAAATCGAAGTAGACTGACTTTATTGATTCGATTGTCATGGGCGAACTCACATATACAAATTAAAAATAATTAATTAATACGAGGGGCTGAGCGATTAGGACACTTAGGAGCTGTGTGTCCAAGATTTCGACATATAGTACAATGCTTCTTTTGTCCGGTTTTCTCTCGATGTTCGACCATATCCTCGGCACAGTATAATCTTGTAGAACGTGGACGTCCTTTGGCTCGTAGTAGTGCTGGATCTGGGCGTATGATCGGTTCAGTGTCCACAGCATTCGGATCAAACTCATTTCCGATTGGAGGAAACTCTTTTTCGTAAACCTTAAACACCGTTTTGAGTAAGTATACCGGATCAACCATATGCATGTGCTCTATCCGTTGGTTAGTGCAAGCAGCAATGGCGTGTGCGCACGGGTATTTGAAAGTTTGGAAAATTCCACACTCGCAGGTTCTTGCCCTCAGATCTACCACGTAAGCGTTCTGCTGAATGCCTTCCAACCGCCTGGAAAATTCCGCAACACGAAACAAGTGTCCTTCTCGCGAGAAGAGAGTTGATTGCATCTATCTTGATTGGCCCAATTGAGTATGCAGTTTTGTGCGGAAATCTGGATGGACTTTGTGTCCACCTGCCATGTACTCAGTTGCTTGCCTTCCCAAGGTTGCAAAAAGGGTAGCTAAACGATAATAGGTCGCTTTGACAATGGAAGTGATAGGCAACTGCCGCACTCCCTTCAGTGATGAGTTCACTGCCTCAGCCAAGTTCGTTGTCATGTGACCATAACGTTTACCCTCGTCATATGATCGAAGCCATTTTTCCTTTGGGATTTTTTCAAGGTATTCTGCGCCATGTTTGTTTCTCGCTCTCAGTTCCTCGAGCAGGTCAGCCACCTCTTGTTTGTAGTGCGAGTTGCCTACGGGATGACAGTTGAATAGTTATGGGCAAAAAACACATGCAAAAAGTCGTAAATGAAAGCGAGTAACAAGTAATGTAGTAAATGAAAATGACATAAAGGACGTACCCATATCGAGCACCATTTGACGTTCATCACGATTCTTGTATTTCTGCAGGTAGTTTGCGGCTATGTGCCGCAAGCAAAAACGGTGGTGAATGTATGGAGGCTTCCAATAGTCACCCAAATTTTCTATCGCCCACAACAGCGCTGTGCCTCTGTCAGAAATAACACACACCCCTTCATCCCTTCTTCGTATTACATGATCAAGGACATATTTTCGTAGGTTCTGAAGGAAGAACGTCCAAGACTCCAAATCCTCTTTCGGGACAATTGCGAATGCAACAGGAACGCATTTGCGATTGCCGTCCTGTGCTATAGCTAGAAGTAGGATCTGTGTATATCTTCTGTACAACCATGTGCCGTCGATTTGGACCATCGGTTTGCAGTGCTTGAATGCGTTGATGCACTGGGGGAAAGTCCAAAATAATCGGTGGAATTGAGAAACACCTCGAACGACACGATCATTTTCGTATGCCAGAACCGTATCAAGTTTGACAACCATTCTGGGATGTGTTTCTGCAGGAGATTAAGCCACGGGCGCAACTCTTTGTAAGATTCCTCCCGTCAGCCATACATTTCCTCTTTGGCATTTTTCCTTGCATACCATGCTTTCGAATAACCTGGACAGAAGCCGGTGACAGCTAGAGCTGCAGCCTGACATGTGGGGACCGACACAGTGGGATTTGTTTTCACTAGTGTCGAAAAGATGTCCGCGAGGAACTTTGCATCCAGGTTCTTGTGATCCTGGTTGAGGCTAGCAACGGTGCATGTATGGGGCCCCTCAAGTTTTGTTATTTTCCAACGGTTGCCTGCCCTCTTCAACTCTGATATACGGATTTTCCATTTACAGCCTTGATTTTTTTTGGACGCAATAAGCCTTGTAGTATGTGGATTGGGTTTTATCCACTACCGTCTCAACATTATGATGAAGGTTGTACTGCTTAACTGTCGGCACCGCAATTTCCTTGTTCGAGAATGCCATACCAATTCTTAGTTCACCATCAGAACGGTTGACTCGGCCATCGATTGTGTCGTCATGGGGAAAATCAGAGAAGTCCATTGCATCCATATCAACCGTTGTGAAGTGGGATGGTGGCTGGAACATAGAAATTGGTGTTGCGTCTACAGGAAAGTTGGTGGCAGTCGGTTCTTCATCCAAATCTGGTGGTGGAACGGTAGTGTCTTCCGGTAACTCTGTCAAGTCTTCTGGTTCGGGATAGAATGGCCTCAGCTCGTCTCCGTCGGGCCCAGGTTCTCTAATCGGTTCTTCGTCAGAAGCATCCTCTGGGAGCTGGAATAGTAGAGCTTCGTCGATCACTACCCTTCGAGGCGAGGATTGGGGTCGATGAGCGGGAGACCTCTCACGAGATTGCTCACGAACCGCATTTCCAAGACCAAAATCAAGATCACCATAAGAAGAATGTATTCCCATAGATGGTTGAACGTAGTCCGTGCTAGGGACACACGTTGAGTGTCGTCCATATGAGGAATCATGGTCGTGCATAGCGTAAGAAGACGACGCTCCCTCACCTCCAAAAGAAGAATGTCTCCCCATAGATGGTTCACCGTAGTTGGTGCCAGGTACATACATTGAGTGTCGGCCATATGATGCTTCATGGTCGTGCGCAACGTAAGGAGCCGACTGTAATGCCCCGGTTTTGGGCTCAGAAGTTTTGGGCGTTGACCGGTTCGGTCAAAGTGCTGATCGAATATATAAGAGTGAATTTAGGGAAGCCTAGTTCGGGTTGCATTAAAAATATGGAAAAAATGTCCTAAAATCATCTTTTAATATATATAAGTGAACTGTGAAATCAATTTTACAAAATGAGTTTTGGAAGGGTGACATTTTGGCTAGTGACCAAAATGTAATTTTTGAAAGTTGCGTGACTGTTTTATAAAGGATTGAAACTTTGAATCTTTAAGGAGATATTATTCCAAAAGGAGTTTCTCCAGATTTTTCTAAGATATTTTAATGATTAATTCTGATTTTTAAGTTAAAGAAAAGTGGAGGGAAATCATTTTGCTATTTTGTAACTAACTTTCCATATTTTTCAATTTTTCCTTTTCTCTCATTTTCTCTCAACCCAAACACTTTCTCTCCAGAGATTTCCTTCTGATTTTGTCACTCAAATCTCTCTTTTCAATTCTCTTTTGATTCCTACTCATCACATCAACAAAACCTCTCAATTTGCTAGTTGATTCTTCAAGCTTTTTGGTTCCAAAAAGGGAGAAACTCAAGTTTGGAGGTAAGAACGTCCTTCTCCTCTAAACTCTCAGTTCTTTACTGAAATTCCTAAGTTCTCAATCCTTGATTTGTGGTTTATTAAAGGTTTTACAATTGGAATCTTGATTTTGGCTTTAAAATGCAAGATTTAATGATTTTTGATGGATTTTCGTTGGATCTGATTGGGCTGTGTTTTAAGGTGTTAATTTGATGATAAATGAATGCTAAATTGATTAGAAGTTGAGGTTTAATTGATTCAATCCCGGATAGGTTGGATTTCCTAAGTTTTACTTGAGTTTTTGGTTGTTTTTGGAGTGTTTTTGATGATTTGTTATAGCTGGAGGAATAAGGACGTGTTTGTGATCATTTTGGATGTTAATTGATGTTTATAAATGGTTAGAAGTGATGGATCTTGGCTGGGTTAAGTTTTGGAAGTGTTTGGAGGTGTTTTCGGTTGTGTTTGGTAGCCGAAATGTTGGATTTGTGGTGAGCAGCGAGTTTGGTTGTGTTGCTGGTGTTTTTAATGCATAATGATGCATTAATGCTCTGTTGTTGTGTGCTTGAAACAGGGGAGTTTGATCCGTGAGCATTAGAGGTGGTGCGGAAGGTTTCGGATGCTTGGAAGGCTTGTTGGCTAGCCTTGTTTTGTGTATCGGTGAGTGAAGTTGGGTTTTCAGCTTTTAAACCAAGGTTTGAAGGTTTTGGGAGCTTAGTTTAAGTCTAAACAAATTTGCTAAGCTCAAGAGTAAGTAAATGGATTTCTTTCTTGGTTTGTGCTATGAATTGGCTTTTAAAGCAATTGTGGTTGATGGTTGCAATGCATGTGTTTTGCATGATTTAAATTCTGTTTTGAAAGCATATTTTAGCATGGTTTAATGCTGGTTTTGAAAGCCATATGTGAAGGGTGCTCAAGGTAAGAGATCCTTGGTTTTATACATTGAAATTGTGGTTTTGATGCATGGTGTTGCATGATGTTTAATGGCTTTGTGTAATGCTTTAAAACAGTGGATTGATGATGGTAAATGATGGTTTTTGCATTATGGTTATGCATGTGAATCATTGGACTAATGTGGTATGGTGGTTATATTGGCAAGTGATGTAAGTGGTTCTTGGTTTCTTTGATCGGATATAGTTAGTCGGCTATAGGATTGGGTGCACCGTGAATAAAGTCACCTTGGATGTGGAGTGGTTAAGTGAGAACCGGTAAGCTCCATCCAAGTATCCTAACGAGATGGTTAAGGTCATAATGGAGGTTGAGATTCCCATTCGAGGACCTTGGGTAAGCAAAGGTTATATGGTGGTTAAAAGTCCATATATGGGAACCTTGTGCTTGTTAAGATCACAATGGCGGTGTAAAGTCCATGTGTGGATCTTGTGTAGGGTGTCCCGGATCTCGTTAGTGATGTTATACAACTACCAATCGGTGAATGCAAAGGTTGTATGGTGTTTAAAAGTCCATACATGGGAACCTTGTGCATGTTAAGGTTGTATGGTGTTTAAAAGTCCATACATGGGAACCTTGTGAAAAGTTAAGGTTGTATGGTGTTTAAAAGTCCATACATGGGAACCTTGTGAAAAGTTGAGGTTGTATGGTGTTTGAAAGTCCATACATGGGAACCTTGTGCAAAGTTAAGGTTGTATGGTGTTTGAAAGTCCATACATGGGAACCTTGTGAAAAGTTGAGGTTGTATGGTGTTTGAAAGTCCATACATGGGAACCTTGTGAACGGTAAGGTCAAATGGTGTTTAAAAGTCCATTTGGGGGCCTTGGATTGGTAGTGTGTATGAAGCGTGGGGACAACGCTTGTGATCCGCGTATCCGATTGGATGTTGAGTTGAAAAGTGGATGTGGTTGATCACTCGGAAGCCAATATAATGTTCTTGATTATAAGAAGCATGAGATGCTTGAAAGGATGCATGGTTGCATGAAGAATGTTTAATGCTTGTGAATGCATGATTACTTGTTAGGTTGAACAAGTGTTGATTATCATTTGGTGAATGATGCATTTGTGCATGAAATCTCTTTAGTGCATTGGAGTCTTGCTAAGACTTGTTTTTAAAGGCATATGATGCAAGTGTTGGTGATGTGGTTCATATGTTGCATTTGTTTAATGCATGTGTTGGATTGATTAATTAAATGGTTTTAAAAGGTTTCTTGCCTAAAGTTGGTTTTCAAGTATGAGAAAGAAATGATGTGGATTGGAAGTATTTTCCGAGGTTTTGAATTTAACTTTGCATTTGGTGTTTATGCATTGAAGGGTTAAATTGATGTTTTGCAAGTTGTGCTTGAAAAGGTTTACTTAGCTTGCTAGCTAAGGGGATGGTTTTCATGTTTGAGTAATACAAGATTTGAGCTTGTTGTTGAAAAGGGTTTTCAAACATTGCTTTGGTTTATCAAATCAAGTTGCTTTTCAAAGAGGTTTTATGATTCGCTGCATTAATGGTGTTTTGGTTTTGAGCATTCCTCACTAAGCATTATGTGCTTACGCTCCTTTTTGTCCATCAATGCAGATCTTTGAAGTTGGATCAGCGAGGAGCAAGGGATTCAAGGAGGACTCCACTTGAGATGTATGTCTCGGTTAATAGCTATAGTTAATAAAGGCAATGGGGGAAGAATATCTTATGGGGTTGTGTAACGAGATTGTGTTTGTTTGGACAAGTTGATATATGTTGTTAAATCATGTGGATTTATGTTGCAACGTTGATTTAACTTGTGCTTAAGTTGTTTTGCTATGTATCTTGCTTTAAGGCATAAATGAGTTGAGCTTGAATGTGCTTATTGTGTTGGTGCACCTAGGGGTGTTCGTGAATCTAGTTTTTGATGCTTATATGTCTTTGGTATGATGTATGACTTGCTGGTATAGTTTGATAGCTTTTGGAGCATGTTCGGTTGGCCAATTGCATGTTTAAGCAAACATATTTCCGCACTCTGTGCAGGGCGTTTCGGAACAGTTGGTATCGTTTCGGAACGGGTGCCTTGTAGCAGCCCAGGTGTCCGAAACGGGAGACACCGTTCCGAAACGGGAAGGCCACTGTCAGCCCGCGTTGTGAAACGGCCCCGTGTTTCGAAACGGGTTCATCCTGTTTCGGAACGGCCGACCGTTGGGGGCTGACATTGGCAGTTAAATGTTTTGAAAAGTTTGCATTTTGGTCCTGAATCTTGTTTTTGCAATTGTATGAGTTTGGGATGTCCGTTTGAGCTGAAATTTGGCAGAGAAGCATGAAACCTAACTAATTACAAGCTGGTAACTTAAATTTGGGTTAAGTCCTTATAATTATCAGAATTTGCAAATTGGTCCCTAAAGTTGTAATTTGCGCAATTGAGTCCCTGAATGATCTTTGATTGTTGCGATCTCTGAGTATGTTGTTCTTGTGAACATGACTAGGGTTATTGTGCATCTAGACAAGATTAAAAAGGAAAAAAAAGGGTCGTTAATCAAGGTTGACTTTCGGGTTGACTTTGGTTTTCCCCGTGTGACTTTCTTAATTCGGGTCAACCGTCTGGGCCGGGTTAAGGGGGTTACACCGACGTTCCCTCCCCCCCCAAAACTATAAGGATTGTATGGATTGTATGGATTGTACGATGCATTTGTTGGTGCATCGAATTCATCGTTTGGGGGTTGGTTCAGGTCGAACCCGATACTAGCTACGCACGACTGCCTTGGAGGAGCAGATGACGATGCACCAAACTCGTTGCCTCGGCACAGTAGACTAAAATCACGTCGTAGACCTGCGGTCGGGCTAGCAACGTTGGCATTCGGATCGAAGTCGAAATTCGCCCGACCCCAGCTTGGTATTTCGACAACTGGATTAGACTCGGAGAACGATGCATACAGCTCGAGGGGCGTTCCAATTGAATACTCGAGGTGGGTTTCCATCATCATTTCCACATCAGCATTTTCCGCAATTTGGCATACAGAGTACTGTAAAGGGTCTATAGATGTTGGCACCCGATACTTCACGTCAGACAAACGGTGATTATTGAAATGAGGGACTTTTGCCTCCAGTTCCTTGACCAACTTCTTGAACGATAATCTCCTCGGAAGCTTTATCGTTACCGGATCTTCGCAGTGAAAAAGGACGCCGAGTTCGGTACCCTCGAATATCTGCCCATCGTAGTAAACTAGCGTAGTAACGCCTCGTCTGGTCATTTGAATATTTTATGAAAGACTTTTGAATTTTTGATACTTGGAAAATTCTATGAATTGTTTGCCAATTGAAACTTATATTTTCGTTTTATGGTTCTTCTTCATATATAGGAAAAATTATTGGCCCTTGAAATCCCAGAGAATCTGGTTGTGTAAGGCAAATAATGGTTCCGAGAGGTTACTTTGCTTGTCCATTACCTAAAACCGATAAGCAGGTAAATGATGAACAAGTCAGGAATGGCGTGTGCCTGGGAGGCAGTCCCCTAACTTTCGACAAGTAAGGGATAGAGTTGATGGGAGGCAGGGTTAACCAGTACCTCGCGTTCTGTAGAACGTGATATTAGTACATCACGTTCTATACAACGTGAGGTCCATTAATATCGCGTTATGTAGAACGCGAGGTCACTTTAATTGCTTTGTTTCAGATATTCTGTCAGAAGTTATAATAACCGTATTGTTTACTATTTGTTTGTTTGTGTAATTGAGAACATGTTCGAGAATTTGAGACAATTATAGTCTGGTAATGTAATTGAATACTACTAGTGGTGCATAACGTGAGGTCCCTTTATATTATTTGAGACAGAGATTACGTCAAAAAAATTATGTTTGAATAACTTAGACAATTGTAGTTTATCAATGTAATTGAGTAGTAGTAGTTTTACATAACTTGAGGTCCGTTGAACATTAATAAAGGATGAAATAAGACGTCATATAACATAATTGGAAGATAATTTCATAAGTTAATAGTTAATCTGAATCATCGTAGTCAGTGGACACGTCTGAACTTAGGTTTAGTTCTTCGATCAGCTGTTGTTTTCTTTGTCTACGCCTGTACATAAAAAGTTGGAGCTCCTCCACAGCCGCATCAATATCCGGTGAAGACGGTGTGTGTTCAGTGTTCGGAGCAGGTTGTACGGGTGCAGACGTACTACCTTCGCCGGCGTTGACAAACTTAACATTGAAATCGACGTCTCTAGCTCCGACGGAATTGAGCCGGTCATACATGTTACGAACATCTGTTTCGTTCGTAAGCTTCATAACGTAGTGCGTTTCATTAGCTGACGGTGTTGGGATTCGACATTCCATGGAAGAAATTTGTTTGTCGGTGTGTTTACTAACCTCGATTGTTGTCAACTGTATTAAATCTTTCAGTGACATTTTGTCGGTGATTGTTGACTCAAAATAAGTATCGAGAAAATAAAATGTTGCCTGAAATTTTTCCATAAGGTGAGCCAAGATTGGGTGTTTAGAGAGAATTTGGAATGAGTAAATGATGGTGGAATTCGTGGGTATTTATAGGAAAGGAAAAACACCACAAAAGTAAATTTAAGTCGTATTTCATTTAACAAAACTTTCATCATGTATTCTTTAATAACTAAATTGAGACAACTACATAAATTATCTACAAAATTCGAAACAATATCTTCAGCCGCTCCGGTGGGCAAATTTGATCGGAGGTCCCGACTGAAAGAAGCAGAGCGCGATAATCAGATTTCTTCTGAAATGGTAGCAGCTTTGATCCACATTAACAAATGTAATCGGCACCGGCCGCATCTGAAAATGTTGGCTGCCACGGCAGAATGTCGATCTGAATCCGCCCTCGCTTCCTAAAAGTCGTTTCGTTTCAAAACTGTAACCGGGGATCCTCTCGACGGCGGCTACAGAAGCTGCCATTGAAGCCACTACTGCAGCGCACAACCTCCAAAATATTGTGATACGTCGGTAAATATTATTCAATGAACGTATCATGCGGGGGTATGTACCCCGCGGAACACAAATCTTTAAGTGAACTCCAACTATCATAAAGAAACAAAATTTCGGACATAAAAATTTCATTTGTAAAAAACGCAGCATTACACGAACTCATATTCAACTGACCTAAACTAAACTTAACTGGTTACAAAAATTCATCTCCGTGCATATATATATATACCAACATCTCATAGACCTCGCGTTCTGTACAACGCTAGGTTTGAATGACCTCGCGTCCTACAGAACGCGAGGTTGCCACGTCAGCATATTCACCTCCCTCTATAAATAGCATATTCACCTCCCTCTGTAAACATATTCACATAAGCAGTTTCGCTTGCAGCTACTAATGGCAACATAGCGCGTATTTTGGAAGTTTTGTTCCAACTAACTTCTAAAATATTGCGTTGTGTCGTTATTTGTAGTTACTAATGAAAATATAGCGCGTATTTATGAAGTTTTTTTCGATTATTATTATTATTATTATTATTATTATTATTACTATCATACTAATAATTTTTATTATTATTATTATTATTATTATTATTATTATTATTGTTGTTGTTGTTGTTGTTGTTGTTGTTATTATTATTATTATTATTATTATTATTACTATCATACTAATAATTTTTATTATTATAATTACTATTATGATATTATTAGTATGATTCATTATTATTGTTGTTATTATTATTAATATTATTATTATTTTAATTATCATTATTATTTTTATTAGTTATATTATTATTTTTATTTTTATTGTTATTATTATAAATAAAATTTTTAATATTAAATGAGTTTCCCGCCTCGAAACTCTTCCTTTAAAAAACCCCACGACCTCGCGTCCTGTAGAACGCGATATTCATGTACCTCGCGTTCTATAGGACGCGAGGTCACCTTCTGACCGTTCAGTTCACGCGTCTGTTCCGTGACGCGACTTTTCAATGAACCTCGCGTTCTATAGGACGCGAGGTATATGAATATCGCGTTCTACAGAACGCGAGGTTCATTAACCTCGCATCCCAAAAGCCGCGAGGTCTTCTATAAATTGGAGGTTTTTTTCTAAAAACCTCCACAGAACGCGAGTTCTATAGCAATTTCACAAAAAATTGCCAGCAACTTTTATATGTCGTTCGATAACATGGAGCCCTTGCTACGCAACCAAGCGAGTCACTGCAGTCAATTTTGGCGAAACACTCCAGAGGTATAATTTTTCCCTTTTATTTTCTAAATTTTTTAATTAAATTATATTCTTTTATTTTACTAACTATTTTATTTTATTTTTTTGCAGGGATACGAACGTAACTTACAATGTTACCTTAACCGTATCAACATCGCACCCGTTGATGTTGTTATGCATTGGATTGAGCGCGCTGGTTTTGGGCACATAGCTCGGTATATAGGGGGTGAAGGTTAGACCGTCGTTGACCAGCGCGCTGATAGAACGGAGGAGACCCGAGACGCACACGTTTCATCTTCCATTTGGCGAGGCAACAATCACGTTGGAAGATGTTGCGTACATTCTGGGGTTGCCTATCAACGGTAGCGTAATTACTGGTGTAGCGTTGGCACATTGGCCAACTCTATTTGCTGAAGAAATGGGTGTGATGCCCCCTGAGGACGTGTGGGACGGAGGGAAAATCGATCTATCGTACTTGGAGGACTAGTTTGGAACCCCTCCCCCCAATGCGGATGAAGTTGCACTTCAGGTATTTTTTCTATTTAAAAATTAGGATGCCATTATTATATATTTAGTATGCTTTTATTATATTTATGATTAAATTAAAAATATTTATTTGCACATTAGGATGGTTTATGAATTTTTTAGGATGACTTCAGTAAATATTTAGGATGCAATTACAAATCAGTACTTCAAAATTAGGATGCTTTTATCAAATATTTATGATGACTTTATTAAATATTTAGGTTGCCTACATTAAATATTTAGGATGAAATTACAAATATTTATTTGCAAATTAGGATTAAGTTACTAATTTCTTTGGATGCATTTATTAAATTTAGGATGAACTTACAATTTTTTTAATTAGGATGTCTTTATTAAATCTATATTTTCACAGCGGTGTGCGCGAGCCCACATCTTGCGCATTATTGGCGGGATATTGATGCCTGACAAATACCGCACAAAAGTGCACGTTATGTGGCTTCATCATCTGACAAATTTAGATGAGTCTGGACGTAAATCTTGGGGGTTAACTGTCTTGGCGTTTCTTATCAGAGACCTCTGCAGAAACGTTGACGCCTCTAGAGCATCGATGGGAGGATGCTGTTTATTCCTACAGGCTTGGGTTTGGTTTCGGATGCCTACTTTGAGACCACAGCTTAGGCAGCCCACCGCTATGTTATTTCCGCTTCTACGGAGGTACTACGTAATCTACTATATTTTTTTATTATTAAATTATTTTATTTAACGATGTTTTTCATTATTTATAGGTGGACCACCGCACTGACCCACACCGGCCTGCCGGACTCCCAGAGCATACAGACATGCTTTTGATGCCTTGACGGAAGACCAGGTAATTCGAATATTAATTTGAATTTTTTATATTATTTTTCCAATAATATTTCATATAACCGTTACAAACGCTTTCATTCTTTTTAGTTCGTGTGGAGGCCCTACGATTCAGAGGAGATTCGGCAGATTACTCCACCAGATATTATGCGAGACCGAGACCTCTGGATTTTCGTCGTGCCGCTGCTGAACTACAAAATTTGCGTGTGGCATTCTACGGATAGGGTACTCCGAAAGTTCGGGTACGTCCAAAATGTTTCAGCCCCTCCGCAAAATATGGACTGCTTCCACAATCTTACGCGCCAGGGGAAGATGGAGGTTGACTGGGCCGAGCACCACGCTAGCTGGATAGCGCTTTGGGCTCACCGATTTGACAGACGCTCACAGTTTCTCCAACAAATTATGGTAGGGGGTCATTCGGTCGCTTTCAATTATGAGCAGTGGTATAGGAACAATGGGATGCCACATATCCTTACTCAGGCCGAGCGCGAAGCAGGGCTTCCCCAGTAACCCCAAAACCGCCCACGCGGGAGCCGTCGAGCGAGCCAGAGGCAGAGCCAGAGGCAGTCGACGCAGCGCGGTCCGAGACCACGATATGACACTGCAGGGGCATCATCTTCTGCCGCACCATTTCATAGCGGTCCATCGAGTTTCCAGCAGACGATGCCTCCA
This sequence comes from Hibiscus tridactylites, assembly GCA_958450335.1. Lineage (NCBI taxonomy): Eukaryota > Viridiplantae > Streptophyta > Magnoliopsida > Malvales > Malvaceae > Hibiscus > Hibiscus tridactylites. The sequence continues at coordinate 39,122,010 of OY288267.1, read as the reverse complement.
CCCCAGTACGGCTCCACTGATGCCTATCGTCCCCATACGCCCACGACTGACCTTATGCTTATCGATTATCCACAGCTGCACCCTCAGTACGGGTTTCCCATTGTGGAGAGTACGCCGATGGGTAGCTTGTTTTACTCCCCGCCTCGGCCCAGCACAGATCTGTATATCGCGCACGATGGTCAGGATGATAGGGACCAGGGACCACCACACGATGGACGACGGAGGTATCCGGATCGTGAGCGTCATCCACCCGACTGCGGAACGGGTGAACATAGGCATTTTTAGTCTTTTTTTTACTATTTTGTACTTATGTTTTTAATATTTATGTAAAACACATTTGAATTTTATAATTTCGTATTATAATTTTGTTTACGTATTATAATTAAACTTTATAATGTTTATTTAATTTTTGTTTTTAATAAATTTAATGGGATTACTAAACCGAAAATCGACATTAGTTGAAATGCAACTTCAATAAAAAAAAGATGATGCCATAGGATTTTCGAAGTCATTTTAAACCATTGTAGAATGGACGGAAATTAACCATGTTGGTATCATATGATAGAGAATTTCCAGTACTACGACCCCAAACTCGATGATCGCTAAAAATATACGATTTACACGCTCGAAATTGGGCTCGAACAGGTCTACCCACACTTGTTTTCCCTTGTTCTTCAGGCCAGATTTGCACAGACCTCGCGTCCTACAGAACGCGAGGTCTGTGCGATATATTCAGCCGCCGTTTCAATTTCAACACAAACAACAATGCCACGTCGACTGAAATCGCGTTGTGCAAAACGCGATATCGTACCTTGCGTCCTACACAACGCGAGGTCTGCCGACCTGGCAAGTTTGGGGGTCATTTTGCCAAATAAAAGTTTTAGGGAGCTATTTTCCCTAATAATAATTAAAAAGGGGTTTTTCACCCAAAATTGCCTATAGAAACCAGTTGTAGATAAATTTCAGAGTAAATTTACTAGTTGGAAGGGGAGATTTCTCTTTTTTTATTTATTTTTTTTTGGGGGGGGGGGGACTGACTTTGGTAAAGTCAGTGTTGTTCAACCTACTCGTCTACTTCCTGTCTCTTTTTCAAATGCCAACAAGTGTAGCCACCAAACTTAACAAAATGACTGCAAACTTCTTGTGGGGTTCTATGGAAGGTCAAGTTATCCATTGGGTAAAATAGGAGAACGTATGCAAACTAAAGCTTCAAGGTGGGTTAGGTGTGATCGATGTAAGGGTTAGGAATAGAAACTTATTAAACAAGTGGGCTTGGAGATTTGACAATGAACCAGAGAGTTTATGGAGGAAAGTGGTAGTGTTAAAGTATGCATATAATCCCTCCTCTATGTTACCAAGAAATTTGCAGAGAGGAAGACTTTCCTGAATTTGGAAAAATATAACAAGTCCCTTTGTTGATTTGGAAGATATATTCACCAAAAATATCAGATGTGCAATAGTAGATGAAAAATTAATCGATTTTTAGGAAGATTATTGGATAGGGGACTCGTCTCTTAGACTTTCTTTTTCTTGAATTCTTTCGATTTCTATAAAAAAAATCTGGTACAGTGCAGGAGCTAGGAAGCACGGGTACGGCAACTCCATTCCGTTTTAAGTACCCGAAACGTTTCAGGGACGGGGACGGCACGGGGACGGCAAGGGAACGTACCGGGGACGGTCCTTGTTGACGGGGTACGGTCAAAATTGATCGGGAACGTTTCGGGGACGGTAGTTGACCTTCACCGGCGTCCCCAAGGTCATTTTGCATATGAGAGAATCGCGGGATTCGATATGGATTACGACAATAATCTCACCGGCGGATGAGAAGCGACCAACGAAAAAAAAATCAGAAAGATAAAACCAGGCTCAGTTGCAGAGCAAGGAAGAAGACAGGGTTGAGGAAGACGCGTGATATTTTTTAAATTTTTATTTCTCATTAATTGGGTCTATTTCAACTTTTGTAGGCCCAATAAAGTGCTTTTATTATTATTTTTTAATAGTAAGAGTGCTTTTACTTATTTTATTATTATATATATATATGAACATTTATTTAATTATTTTATTTTTACTGTTTTATTTTCATAATTATATTATTATTTCATTTAATTATGAACAGTTTATTAAAAAATAGAATTATTTTCTACTTTAATTTTTTTATCAACATTTTGTTTTTATTGGTTACTTTAGATATTATTATTATTATTATTATTATTATTATTATTATTATTATTATTATTATTATTATTATTATTATTATTATTATTATATATATATATATATTTATATTTGTCGTACCCTTGCCGTACCCGTATCCTGTAATTTTAGGAATTACCGTTTTTCGTCCCCGTCCCCGTCCCCGTATCTGTCCCCGTATCAGTATCAGTGCAACATAGTGCAGGAGTTTAGCGCAATAGTGAATGATGTCTGAAAATGTAAAATTGAACTGAGATGAATGCTCTTCGAGTGAAAAATTGACATTTGGAAGGAATTCATGTCCACTGTCAATAGGGAAGTGGAGTGCCATCAAGCAACTGACAGCTTAAAGTGGTGTGGTGCTTCAAATGGTCTCTACTCAGCTAAAGCTTACTGTGAAAATGTCTTGTTTATAGGAGAGGAGGAAGACATCGTTTGGAAACTAGCATGACACTCCATTGCTCCACCTAAAGTTGAAGCATTTTTGTGGAGAACGATTCTTCAAAGAATCCATACGCGAGATGATTTATTAAAACGTGGAGCAACTAATGTCAATTCAAGTGAGTGTGCCTTCTATGAAAGTGATATTGAATCTGCTAATCACATATTTTGTAGGTATAATTTTACATGGAAAATTTGGCAAAAATGGTGTGGCCTATGGATGTGTCATGTTGTTCTGGGGGAGTTGAAACAGTTTTTATCAGTCTGAGATTGTCAACCGATCAAACCTGGTTCATAACTAATTTGGAATAGTGTGGACAACCTGGCTGTGCAGAAATGATAAAATTTTATTCGGAAAAAGGTGCGACGAGAATCAAATATTTGAGTTAGCAATCTTAAGGATCAGGTTTTGGTGCAAAAACAAGTGACCCTCCTTCATAACATCAATTTTTGACTTTACTCGACATCCTCATTTATCATCAATCCAACCCACATCTCCCCAAAGACCACTTTTAGGTGCCTGTAGACCTGGCAAACTTGACCCGAGACCCGAAACCCGAACCGAAACCCGATTTTGACCCGAACATGATGATTCGAAGTTGACCCGAAACCCGAACCAAACCGAACCGAAAATTTTTGTTGAACCGAAATGGACCCGAACCGAAATAGACCCGAACCGAATAGACCCGAACCGAATGGACCCGAACGGAATGCTACCCGAACCGAAAGCTGAACCGAATATCGACCCGGTTTTGACCCGATTTTAACCCGAATATCTATTGTTAACAATATAATAAATAATAAAATGAAGTATAGAAATTTGAGATCTTGGTGACCAATTTTATAATTTCATCATAAAATATAGCATAAAATTGAAATTGTAGACTAAATTGACAATTTGGAAGTGGAGAAATTTGAGAGTCCAATGATCAAATTTGTAATTATACCATATAAATAAATAGGGGTCAATTTTGGCTAAAAATTAAATCTTTGAAATTAAAATGAACGAAAATATCAATATATTAAATTAATAGACTATATTACAAAGATTAGTCAATTTCAACTAAAAGTAAATTTTTAGAGACTAAATATCACTACGGGGAGGGGATTTGTATATCCGAAGTCTAAACCGTGGGAATACTTCTGACTAAATTAAATTAAACTAAAACTTAAAGTTGACTAAAATGTAACATTTTAAATGCAACATGACCTAAAAAGTAATTAATCTCTAGCTTAAAAAATTGGTGGCTTATTTCCCTCCAAAATTTTTTCTTTTCTCTCTCTATTTTTTCCAATTGTCTTTTTCTTTTTTTTCAATCTAGCTTAAAAAATTGGTGGCTTATTTCCCTCCAAAATTTTTTCCCTCTCTATTTTTATCAATTGTCTTTCTATTTTTTTTGATTTAATTGAGTTTCAATTTAGATTAATTTAACTGAAATTTCACATTTAGTTTTAAAATTATTTTAATTATGTCCGTGATTTATGCTTTTAGATTTTAGTTAATTCAATTAGATCCTAAGTTTAATAAATTAATTCATTTCAGACATTATTATTATTATTATTATTATTATTATTATTATTATTATAAACTTTGATTCAATATAATTATACAAAAAAAATATATGGATACATGAAGCTTTGATTTAAATATTTAATCAAATTCAAATGCATAGATTGACAAGTTGAATTAGAATTAATCTCATACATCAATAACTCTAAACTAAACCATAAATACTAAACCTCAAACCTTTAACCCAACTCAAATCAAATTGACCCGAAAATTTAAATATTGACCCGACCCGAAATTGACCCGAAATTGACTCGATTTTAACCCGAATCGAAAGCGACCGATCCGATATTGACCCGACCCGAAAACAACCGATCCGATTTTGACCCGATCCAATACCCGAACTGAATCCTACTCATCACAGACCCGAATTAAACCCGAACCCGAACCGACCCGAATCTAAATTGATTCTAGATAGACCCGAAATAACCCGAACCGAAACGACCCGAACCGAACCCGAACCGAATGACCCGATTGCCACCTCTAGGTGCCTGGGTAGCTCCTCCATATGGGCACCTAAAGTTTACGCGACCATATGGGGAACATTAAAGCAAAATTTTCAAGGTCAATTGGATTTGTTGATCCTTATTTTGCAGAACTTCTGGCCATCTTGGAAGCGTGCATCGTCTTTACTAGGGGTGTAAACAAGTCAAGTTGAGCTCGAATAGTGTTAAGCTCGATTCGAACTCAAAAGTTCACAAGCTCAAAATTATTAAATTCAAACTCAAACTCAAAAATAAAATTAAAACTCAAACTCTAACTCGAAAAGCTCAAATAAACCAAGTCAAACTCAAATATAATTAAACTCAATTCAAGCTTTAAATTATTAAGATCAACTAGAGCTCATACCCAATTGGAGCTCAAACTCCAATCTCAATAAAAACTAATATAAAAATATTTTTAAACTTGTTTTCAACCAAAGGGCAAAAAAAACATGCTTTTTGTAAGGTAAAGCCCGCTTCTATTTATAGCCAGATTTTCTCCCCCTTCGTTCATATTTGAGCGATGTGGGATTACTATCTCCGGATCAACTATGTTTGCCTTTATATTAGGGGTGAGCAAAACTCGACTCGACTCGAAAAAGCCGAATGACTCAACTCGACTCGAGGTGAAAATACTCGACTCGTCTTGACTCGACTCGAAATTTCATAAACTCGAACGACTCGAAAAAATTTCAAATAAAGTTTGAGTTGTAAAATAGAAATTCAAATAACTCGAAATTTTTAGTAATTAGTGGATTTATTTTTAAGTTTGAGAGGAGTCCCTCAATTTTTTTATTATATATACATACGATATATAAAAATATGAAGAAATATTGTTACATGTGAAAAAATATATATCTGCATATCTTATATTATTAGAAAAAGTCGTTTAAATTAGAATCAAACCTTACTATAACAAGATAAATAATTACAATTAAATTTTTATAGGAACTCGAAAACTCGACTCGACTCTACTCGACTCGAATTTCTTAAACTCGACTTGAATCGAAAAAATTTCAAATAAAGTTTGAGTTGTAAAATATGACGCGTCAACTCGAATAACTCAAAGTTTTTTGACTCGACTCGATCGAACGCTCACCCCTACTTTATATCATGCGGAAAGAGGGAATTGCATCAAGAGTCCTCCAAACTTCTCCTCGTGTTCAACTTGATCACTATGTAGAATTTGAACTATAAAACCCTTATTTAATATTAATAATTATATATTATTATTACTATTAATTTCGAGTAGCTCGCGAGCTTTTCAAGTCGAGTATCAAGTAATTCAGCTCGGCTCGTTAAGAACTCGAGCCGAGTTTGAACTCGAGTCGAGTCCAACCGAGTCAAACTCAGTAGTTGGTGATCTGTCCCGTCTCATTTACAGCGCTATTCTTTACATCTTCAATCTGGTGTGATGTCCACTCACTTATAATTGAGTCCGATAGTCAAATAGCACTCAATTGGATTAAGCAACCTGTTTCGGCCCCCTCTTTTTGTGAAGGTGTGTTGCAGACTTGTGAGAGATTCGAAAGCAAGTTCAGTTTAAGATTTGTGTTCGCATATAGAGAGGGCAATTGTGAGGCTCACGTGATAGCTAAACAGGGTATTTATAGGGACATTGCTCTCCTGTGGGTAGAGGAGTAAGATTATGTTTTGTTCTCACTTGTTTTGCTGTCGGTTTCTTGTAACATTACTGTTTGTTATCGAGATTCCTTAGTTGAATAAATAGGGTACTCTTTCCCTCTTTTAATATGGTTAATCCGAACCATTGTTTCTTAAGGTTTTTAACGAGACTTTTTTTCTTAAAAAAACAATAATATTATATGACACCATAAAAATTAAATTGTTTATAATAACTTAAACATATTGCACATTGATGTAGACATTTCTATTACAAAACAAAAAACACAACATCGGCATCCTTTTAAAAAAAATAAATGGAACCTTTTTTAATATTTCTCTGAAATAAGTACATCATTGTTATAAGTCTGCATAAAAAGTAAATATGAGAACCCAACAAGTATTCCCAAGCCGTTTAAGCTTTTCTATTAAGAATTTATCTTCAAAATAAACAACATATTTAAGGCTTTTATTTGGGTCTATATAAAGATTGATATTATTTTTAATATAATATATAAGAGAATGTGAGATTAAACATATTTAATCGCTCAATATCCTTCGATGATTCGATTAGAGAACTCAAGTAATTAGATTTTTAAGGACAACATTGAGTTAGATATACATGTATATATTTTTTGAATAATTTCTACCTAGGGGAGGGGGAAGGGGAATTTTTCTCCTACACTTCAACAAAAACATGCATGTAGTTTATGTTGGTCCAAGTGAGGCTTGAACTCACGACCTTTGGCTCATAAGACCAATGCTCTAACCAACTGAGCTACAAGACCAATATTTATATTTTGAATAAATTTAGTGATGTTTTAAATATAAATTATACGATGAAAAATTTAATCTTCAATGTTTATAATGTTAGCTAAATTTGGTCATCAACTTTTTTTTTGGTAAAGTCAAGTGTGGTTCTGGGCATGTGCGAGATATGGGACCGCACAAGGTCCCGAAATAAATTAGTATACATATAATTATTTTCTAAAAAAAATTACCAGCAAATCTTGATTTAAAAAATAAGTATTTTAGAATATTAATAAGATAGGTAAGATGTGTGTCGTACATATGGTGACAATTGGAAGATTAATAAGATGGTTCCCTTAATTTCCCATTTTCTAAAAGCTTGTGTGTGTGCGTGCAATTTTACTTAAAAATACACTTTTAATTTTCGGTTTGTAATTTCATATTTTTCGATTGGTAGTGAAAAATTTTCAAATAGGATAACATTATTTGATGGCCTTTTGTTTCATTATGATAAATTACATTTATTGGATGACTAATCTCAAGTCTTATTGCAATAGTTTTAAAAATGCTATTAGAAAAGATGTGTTAACTGATGTAGATGTAAATAAGTTATTTGTTGAGCTGAAATTATTTAGAGGGCTTTCACCCAAGGAAAAAAATAAGAGCAATGAATTTATTAAAGTTTTTAAAAGTTTTAAGTGCTTCCCAAATGCAACAATTGTTCATAGAGTTTTATTGACTAATCTTATTATTGTTGCTTCTGCAGAATAAAGCTAGCTTTTCAATATTAAAGTTTGTGAACGCATACTTACAGACAACTATGTTACAAGAAAGACTAAATAGACTTGTTTTGATGGCAATCGAGATTGATCTTTTGAAAGAAGTTAATATCGAAAGCATTTTATTGACTAAATAGACTTGTATGGAAGGATGTTTATATTTTTCAATATATCTATTTTTGTTGGATCTGGTAGGATGTTAATAAGGTGATTGTTTCCCTTGCTAAGGTCATCTTATTTTGAACAAATTGCTTTATTTGTTAAACAAATGAAATTTTTTAAAATGCTATTTTTCGTTCATAGTCAATTGCATTTTTAAAATCTGGTAGGATGATTTTACAGACAACGAAAAACTTGTACGAAACAAAATAAAAACATCTCAAATTTTTTAACTAAGAACGAAAAATTGCATTTTGTTGAAATAAGGGAAGGTACATCAAAAAGTTTAGGGGCAAAGTCCACCAAAAAAATTCATACAGATAGAATTAACATATAAAAACCTAAAGATGTAAAAAGATAAGTGTCATGTGTAGTTTTCAATCGTGAAATTTAAAATAATTATTTTTATTTAACAGTCGGCACTAAACAATGATGTCACGTGACACTACAATAATTAAATTATTAAAATATATTATACATTAATATAAAAAATTATTTTAAAAAATTAATTCAATTTTACAAAGTGCAAGTGAATAAGTGCATTTTAATACAAAATAAAAATACGGCCTCTCCTTTTTTTTAAAAAAAATGAATGGAAACTTAATATTTCCATGGAAAAAGTACAATACACCATTCTTATGAATATAAATCATTTTGTTCCCGTTTGGTGTCTTTATTTATGACTCACATTAACAAATTAGGTTTATGATTAATTGTTAAGGTTTAGGATTTACGATTAGAATTTAGAGTTTAAGATTAGGACATAAATTTATTTTTTTAATGTTGAACATAGAAAAGAATACCGAAAAGAGACATAAGATTTTTGTTCTCATTATTATAAGACTGCATATAAAATAAATATGAGGGTTCAACGAGTAATTTTTTTTAAAAATAAGGGGATACCATCATGGACCTCATTAGAAAAACATAATCCTAAATGGGGAAAAAAGTGTCCATGATGATATTTACAAAGCGAGGGTTCAAGGAGTATTCACAAGCCATTTTGAGTTTTATTTTTCTATTAAGAATTCATCTTCAATCCAAACAATATATTCCAAGGCTTTTTCTTTGGGTCCATCTACATACACTTTATACATAAGAACCAAACATTATATTATGTAAAACCTGTTGAGTGGATCAAATTAACCGATATGGCCAAGAGAGAGGTGAATCGGCAATTTAAAGAATGAAGGGAGCAAAAGGAACAATTAAAAATGATGGACAAGGAAATTATAGTGGTTCAAGCTTCTAAACAAGCTCTATATCCACTACCTTAGCTCACACTAAAGATTTTCAACAAACTCTTCACTAATTTGTTCTTCCATTTTTCTAGGCTAAAAAGGCAACCTTTACAAATGTTGAATCATTCTACCCAAAGATTGAACCACAAGACTCTCACTTACAAAGAAGATGTTGGTTATTACAATCGATCTCTCACATGATGAATATAGCCCAAATTAATTACAAACACTCCCCAAACTCACAAATTTGATTTACACTAAGAACTCTAAGAGTTGGGTACAATAATTTGACAATAAGTGCTTAGGGTTTGGATTGGATTGCTTGGATGTTGCTTTGAGGTTCAATAGTTGTTGCTGATGTTTTTTAGGCTTGCTTTTATACATTCTCATTGATTTCTAGCTGTTTGGGTGGTTGAGATCATCAATAGAGCCGTTGGGGCTCTCTCTTCCCTCCATAAATGATGTTCTGCAACTACCCGTATCGGAACACGAGGCCTTGTATCGAAATAGACACCAAAAAAGAAAGAGTCATTGTGTGTAAAAAGGGACATGTATCGAAACGGCAATAGGTCGTATCGAAACAATTTGAAACTATAAAAAAGCCTTTAAGTGTAAAAAGGGGGTCGTATTGAAACGACTATAGGTTGTATAGAAACGTTTTGAAACTATAAATTGGTGTTTCGAAACAACAAAGGGGTGTATCGAAACACTTAACAAAATTTTCAAAAGTTCGGTTCTGACAAGTAACGGCTAGTTCATTTAATGCTCAATTTTGAAAATACTTAACCCATGTATCGAAACTGATATGAGTCGTTTCGAAACGACACTTAAAAATCAAAAGCCCAGATGAAGGTTGTATCGAAACGGCTTGCCCGTTTCAAAACCCTTGTCTCGAAACAGAATAGTCTGTATCGAAATGGACGTTTCCAGTGGCAAAATGTATCGAAACACTTTGGGGGTGTTTCGAACGCCTGTGCAATTTTGAGTATTTTGGTTTTGAAACACTTAGAAAAAATTATGGGGTTTAAGTTTTGACTTCAAAACATTTTAAGTCTAAAATTTACCTGTCAAATGTGAGTCTTTTGATTACTTAAAATTTTATTTACTTTGCAATTTATTCCTTAGATTATTTGTTATATCAAAATCAAATATTGATTTTACAATCTCCCTTTTCTTGATATAACAAAACCAAAGTAAATTTTTAAGTAAACTCCCCCTAAATTGAAGTTAGATTTTGAAAAAATTTGTTTAACCCTTCTCCCCTTTTTGTTAGATCAAAATTAATGAAGGAATATAATCATGAGATAAAGCAATATAGCACAATACAAAGCAAAATTAAAGCAACATAATTGCATTAAGCATAATAAACCAAAACAAAATAATTACACAATATCCAAATATAATATCCAAACTTAATACTTAAAACCAATAGATCAAAGCATAGGTCTTAAAGCAAAAATATAGATAGGTGCATAAATAGGGAAATCCTAGACTAGATGATATGCAATGGAATGCAAAGATCTAAGGCTCATCGTCATCTTCATCTTCATCATTGGCGGTGCTCCTTCGAAATTGTCTCCACTTGCCATAGAAGCCGGTAAAAGACATGTCCATTGAGGCTTGTTGAGTTTCAATCGAAGTGAGTCGATTCTCAACACTTTGGACACGTCCCTCCAAGGAAGTGAATCGAGTGTCAATAGCGGCAAAACCGGAGTCCATGTAGGTTCGCAAGCCATTGAATTGCTCAGTAAGAAAAGTCATGAGGGCTTCATTGTTTGGTGGAGCAACTTGAGGTTGAGATTCGGGGGCCGCAACTTGAGGAGGATGCTCAACACGAATCCACTCTCCATCAATGAAATGAAACTTGCAACGAAGAAGAGTGCGCTCATCGATGGGATCCTTGAGAGATTTCGGAAAGTCAAGAGAGCAATCAATCCCCAACTTTGAGAACAAGAAACTCAAGGCGGTGCCATAAGTGAAGGAAGTACAAGATCTGAGTTGCGGTTTTGAACAAGATGCACCATCTCGACAAGCATGATTTGGCAAAGATTTAGTCGACGTTCCTCATGAAGCAACGAATCCAAAAATCATCGACTTGCCAAATGTAGGAGAATTTTGCTCCAGAAGGACGAAACCACCACGAGACCATGAGATGAAAGATGTGATCATGAGCATCAAGGACCGTGAAGGAGCCACCAAGAGTATGTCCCAACGAGTTCTCATTTGAAATACCATCATCTTCAAACCCGAAAACCTTGACCAATGTTTGTATATCAACCCGAAACTTCTTCCCCATTAAGTAGGACTCAATGGCAATTACTTGAGAATGATCGGCATTGGAGATACATCGGGCATTGGCATAAAAGAGAAGAATCATGTTACAGTACAAAGTATCGGGTAAACCCAAAAAGGATAAGAAATTCCAACGCCTTAATAAGTGGAGATAGCGAAATTGAAATTGTTCGGAATCCAAAAAGAGTATAGATTGAATGATCTTTAAAGAGATTGAAGTTGGTATGGGCGTCTTTGTTTCGAATAGTCTTTTGATAGAGTAGAGTGAGGTTGGGATGAGAGGAACCGTCATCGATGTTAGAATTGCCACCAGCCTCATCGATTCGTACTCTCTTCCTAGAACCCATATTCGAAATCTGAAAATAAATCAAGACACAAAAACACATGTATGCATAAATCAAGCAAATTCAATCCAATAGGCAATCCAATAGTCAAGGTGTTGATAAAAATCTATACAATATAGCTTAAAAACATATATAAATATAGAGAAAATTTTTAGTAAAAAGAATTTCAAAAAATAGTAAAGAAAAATATACGATATAGTTTTTATATTCGAACAAAAAAATTTCAAGTTTTAAAGAATTTTTGCAAAAACTTCAAAACTCACACTATAAGTATATATTCTATACAAAAATTGAGTAAAAACATTAAAGAAAATTAAACGAAAATTTAAAAAGAAAATAAAAGGGTTTATACCTTGATATAGGATAATGGGTGAATGAGGGATGATTAATGCATCAAATTGCTTGCAAAGCTTTAGCCTTGATGTGTAGATTGAAAACCCTAAAAAAATTTAGGTTTTGGTGTGAAAAATCAAGAGATTTGAGGAGTTTATATAGGGGTTTTCGGTTAGGGTTTGAGAGAAAAAGAGAGTTGGTGTTTTAATTAAAGTTAGATACTCATTTAAGGCTATTTAAAACAATCTGCACAGACGTGTATCGATACGCCACTTGGCGTATTGAAACGGGGGGTCTCGAAACACTTTTGAGTCGTTTCGGTACGAGATTTGTTTCGATATAGGTTGACCCTATTTCGGAACAACACCATGAACTCGTATCGAAACGCGAAGAGCCCATTTCGATACGATTCATTACTATAACCAACTTAGATCGAGCCCGTATCGAAACAGATGTACTTGTTTCGATACAACTTTGCTAGAAAATGCATTTTGGGCAGTTTTAAGTCCAAAATGCCAACTTAGATCGAGCCTAAATGCATGTAAATGATATATGAGCATGTTATATGAACTAAAATAGTTGTATACTCCCCCTAACAACAAGCATAGATGCAAAAGGAGGCAAATCAGCATAAGCATGAGCATCAAATAATTTCAAGCACATTTTGGTCATTTGGGACCTAAAAGGGTCAAGGAAGGCTGGTTAAACCTAACTCTCTCCTAAGGGTCCAAAAACGTTCTTTATTTAAAGGTTTGGTAAATATGTTCGCTAATTGGTTCAAGGTATCAACATATTCTAGAACTACATCATTTTTAAAGACATGATCTCTAACGAAATGATGTCTAATTTCTATATGTTTGGTTCTAGAGTGTTGGATAGGATTCTTTGTGAGACAAATGGCACTATTGTTGTCACACTTAAGGGGTATGGTATCTACTTGAACATCATAATCTAAGAGTTGTTGTTTCATCCAAAGAACTTGAGCATAACAACCCCCTAAGGATATGTACTCCGCTATAGTGGTAGATAAGGCTAAGCTATTTTGTTTCTTAGAGAACCAAGATACGAGCATACTACCTAAGAATTGACATGTTGCGGAGGTACTTTTCCTATCTATCTTACATCCCTTATAATTTGCATCGGAGAAGGCATGAAGTTCAAAGGATGAATCCCTAGGATACCAAAGACCTAAACTAGGTGTATCTCTAAGGTATCTAAAAATTCTCTTAATGGCAAATAGGTGTGATTCTCTAGAGCTAGCTTGAAACCTAGCACACAAGCAAACACTAAACATAATATCTGGTCTACTTACGGTAAGGTAAAGCAAAGAGCCAATCATAGATCTATAAAGCTTAGAATCGACACACTTACCTCCCTCATCTTTGTCAAGCTTTATTGATGAGGTCATTGGAGTGGCTTGAGGCTTTACGTTCTCCAAGCCAAACTTCTTGAGCATGTCCTTTATGTATTTTGCTTGATTTATGAAGGTGTCATCTTTCCATTGCTTGATTTGGAGCCCCAAGAAAAATGAGAGTTCTCTCGTCATGCTCATCTCAAATTCACCTTGCATTAGCTTAGAAAATTCTTGGTAATAAAACTCATTAGAAGAACCAAAAATAATATCATCAACATATATTTAAACTACTAAGATGTCATTGCCATATCTTTTAATGAAAAGTGTAGTATCCACCTTACCTTTTCAAAACCTTTTTGAATAAAAAAAGTTTCAAAGTTTTTCATACCAAGCTCTAGGAGCTTGTTTTAAACCATAAAGAGCTTTAGATAGTTTGAAAACATGATTTGGAAATTGTGGATCTTCAAAACCCGGTGGTTGTTCAACATACACTTCTTCATTTATAAAACCATTTAGAAAAGCACTTTTTACATCCATTTGAAAAAGCTTGAAATCATGATAGTGTTCAAATGCAAGAAGCATCCTAATAGCTTCCATTCTAGCTACGGGTGCATATGTTTCATCAAAATCAATTCCCTCTTATTGAGTGTAACCTTGAGCAACAAGCCTAGTCTTGTTCCTCACTTTGTTACCACTCTCATCTAGTTTGTTTCTAAATACCCACTTAGTTTCTATAGTAGATTGATTACTAGGCCTATCAACTAATGTACATACTCCACTTCTCTCAAATTGATTAAGTTCCTCTTGCATAGCCAATATCCAAAAATCATCTTTTAATGCTTCTTTGATATTTTTAGGCTTTATGCATGAGATGAATGCAACATGATTCATAAGTTTGAGAGAGGATCTAGTAGTTACCCCCTAGATGGATCACCCAAGATTTCACCACCTTTGACATAGTTGAACTCCCTTGGGTATGACATATCCTTTTCCTTAGGAGCCAAGTCCTTCAAGGCTTCAAGAGGTGGATCTTGTGCTTCATTTTCTTTAGTTGGAATCTCATCCACCTTTGATGTTTGTCCACCATCAATAGCTTCAATGATCCCTACATCATCATCATCACAAGATTCCTTCCTCGAAAGGAGGTTATCATCGGAAAAAATATGTATAGACTCTTCAACAACCAAAGTTTTTTTATTAAATACCCGGTGAGCTTTAGAATTTAGGGAATAACCCAAAAATATTGATTCGTCACTTTTAGCATCAAATTTGCCTAATTTGTCTTTTCCATTGTTTAAAATAAAACATTTACAACCAAAAGGGTGTAAATAGATAATATTAGGCTTTTTGGATTTCAAAATCCCATAAGGTGTTTTCTTTAAAATAGGCATAATCATTACTCTATTAATAATATAACAAGTCGTATTAGTGGCTTCTACCCAAAAATACTTAGGTAAATTGTTTTCACAAAGCATGGTCCTAGCCATCTCTTCTAAAATTCTATTTTTCCTCTTAACTACCTCATTTTGTTAAGGAGTGCGAGGAGCCAAAAAATTATGGCTAATACCATTTTCATTACAAAAATCTTCAAAACTCATATTTTGAAACCCAGTTCCATGATCACTTCTAATATGTGAGATTTTAAGATCAATATCATTTTGGGTAAGTTTTGTAAATGTGATAAAATTTTCTAAAGCCTCAACCTTAGTACTTAAGAATAGAACCCAATTGTATCTAGAAAAGTCATCTACCAAAACAAATTCATATGACTTACCACCCAAGCTCATAGTTCTAATCGACCCAAATAAATCCATGTGGATTAATTGTAACACCCTACTAGTTAAAACATCATTAATGAGTTTAAATGAGGTTCTCTTTTGTTTACCCTTAGCACAAGCATCACATATTTTATCTAATGAAAATTTTAGTTTGGCTAAACCTCTAACTAGATTTTGGGAAACCAACTTTTCTAAAACACTTGTCAAAACCATTTTTCCCAATAGCAAGAGAAGTTTTAAGATTATCCACTTCCTTAGTGTGGTAATCTTGGAAATCTGAAAGAAGTTTTTCAACATCAAGATTTTTCTTTTTAAGTTCATTTGAAAGATTTATCAAGTATAAAACCTTCTTTTCCAATTCAAAATTGGTTTTTGAAAGAGACTCATTTTGAGATTTTAAATCAGAAATATTTTTCTTGTTTTTCAAAATAGACTATTTATATTTTTCAACCAATTCATCGTAAACTTCTTGCAACTCATCATAGGCATCATAAAGTTCATCATAAGTAAGAGATGATGAGTTAGAGTTTATCATAGATTCCTTCTCAAGGGCCATGAGGCAAAGGTTGGCCATTTCATGCTCCTCATCCTCGGATGATGACTCCTCATCACTCTAAGTTGCTACTTGAGCCTTGAGCTTCTTCTTCTTCTTTTCAAAGCTCATCTTCTTTAGTTGAGGGAAATCAATGTGAATGTGACTCAGCTTCTTGCACTCATAGCAAATGAGTTGGTCTTTCTCTTCTTCTTTGTTCTTGTTCTCGAAGTATTTTCTTCTTGAAAAATTTCTACCATGGTTGGACTTCATGAACCTTGAGAATCTTTTGGCTATCATAGCCAATTCTTCAAGCTCGTCTTCCCCACTAGAAGTGCTCTCCTCTTGTGGTAGAGAGGTTTTAAAAGCAACTCCTTGTTTCTTCTTCTCTACCTCTTGTTTGACTACTTTTCTCACTTCTTTTCTCTTCTCTCTCTTGTTTCATGATCTCGTGAGTAAGGAGAGATCTTACTAACTCATTGAACTTCAAGGTCTTCAAATTCTTTACCTCGATGATTGTGGTTCTCTTCCCATCCCATGATTCGGGAAGTGAATAGAGTAGCTTCCGGACTAACTTGTCTTCGGGAATGATCTCTCTAAAGCCTTTTAAACCATTCATGATGCTAGAGAAGCGATCAAACATCTTCGTTACGGTCTCATCGGCCTCCATCCTAAAGTCCTCGTAACTAAGATTGAGGATCTCGATCTTCGTCTCCTTTACATCACTTGTTCCTTCATAAGTGGTCTCAAGAGTGTCCCACACTTCTTTGGCACTTGTGATCGAGGACACTTGGAGTAGATGTCCGGTCCGAGTGAGCAAAATAGCTTGTGCAAGGCTTTGTCATTCATTTGCAATCTCTTCATATACTCTTCACTCATCTCCACCTTCTTATTTGGAGCAAGCCTTCCTTCTTCATATCTCTTTATTGGAATAATTGATCCACCTTCTACCACATCCCATATAGTGTAATCGTTTGAATTGATGAAGAGGCGCATTCGGTTCTTCCAATAAGGATAGTTATCCTCATTGAAGAAGGGTGGTTTGGTGATAGATTGTGGCTCGTACATGCTTGGCCCGGAGGTAGATGTCATGGCTTGACTTCGAAATTGATCAACTCTTCTAGGATCTCCACTTGTGGTTGTAAAGCCTTCAAAGAGGTAGGCTCTGATACTAATTGTTGAGTCGATCAAATTAATCGATATGACCAAGAGGGAGTAAATTGGCAATTTAAAGAATGAAGGGAGCAAAAGGAACAATTAAAAATGATGGACAAGGAAATTACAGTGGTTCAAGCTTCTAAACAAGCTCTACATCCACTACCTTAGCTCCCACTAAGGATTATCAACAAACTCTTCACTAATTTGTTCTTAAGGAGGCAACCTTTACAAATGTTCAATCTTTCTACCCAAAGATTGAACCACACGACTCTCACTTACAAAGAAGATGTTGGCTATTACAATTGATCTCTCACAAGATGAATATATCCCAAATTGATTACAAACACTCCCCAAACTCACAAATTTGATTTACACTAAGAACTCTAAGAGCTAGGTACAAGAATTTGATAATAAGTGCTTAGGGTTTGGACTGGATTGCTTGGATGTTTCTTTGAGGTTCAATAGTTGTTGATGGTGTTTTTTAGGCTTGCTTTTATACATTCTCATTGATTTCTAGCCGTTTGGGTGGTTGAGATCATCAATAGAGCCGTTGGGGCTCTCTCTTCTCTCCATAAATGATGTTCTGCAACTACTCATATCGGAACACGAGGCCTTGTATCGAAACGGATACCAAAAAAGAAAGAGTCGTTGTGTGTAAAAAGGAACCCAATACGAGTGTTCCGATACGGACATACCTATTTCGATACGGCCTTCATCTGGCTTAAGATTTTTACTTAAGTGTAATGATACAGACCTATAATGTATTGATACGGGTTTAAAATTTCAAATCTTCTCATTTATTATACGATCGTTGGCTTGTCAGTTAGAAGACTTAAGCAAACTTTTGAATTTCACTTACCCATACCGATACACCTTGATAGTGTATCGATACGGACTTTGCCAGTGATCGAGTTTACAAAAATTGCATCGATACGATCTTTTTAACATTTCGATACGCCTTCCTCGCGTATCGATAAGCCCTATTCATTACTCTACAACGGCTCTTTCTATTTTGAGACAGGTACCGATATGACTCCAAGCGTACCGATACAGTATGTTGTAGAAGTGAATTTATGGTGGAAAAAAGAGAGCTTAACGGCTTTATTGATGATGTCAACCACTCAAACGGCTATAATTCAATGAGAAGGTATAAAAGCAAGCCTCTAAAGCTACAACAACAACTATTCATCAAGTCAAGCATAATTAAGCAAAAATCCAATCCATTTGAGATATTTAAAGTCAAACCCTTACACCCAATTTGTGTAATTCATTTGTAATATTTCTTTTCAAGTTTGGGGAGTATGATATTGTAATTGGGCAAGTATTTTACCTATTGAGAGGTCCAATTTCTATTTGCCAACCTTTTCTTGTAATTGAGTGATTTTGATCAAGCTTCGGATAGAAAGCTTTGATCTTTGTAACGGTTTCCTCCTAATCCTAGAAAATAAGAAGAGTTCAATGGTGAATTGGTTGAAATCTTTAGTAGGAGCTAAGGTAGTGGATATAGATCTTGTTAGAGGCTTGAACCACTATAAATTGCCTTGTCTTCAATTTTTATTTTACCAATTTGCTCCCTTTCATTTTAAAAAGCCAATTCACCCCCTATTGGCCAAATCGATATTGTTTGATCATCTCTACAATTGGTTTTAGAGTTACACTCATTGGAAGGATTAACATCCTCTTGAGTCGATTCTAGGAGAGATTGATCAACCTAGAATTCAAGCCATGGCATCTACCTCCGGCCAAAACCTCTATGAGTCACAATCAATCACCAAACCTCCCTATTTCAATGGAGATAACTATCCTTTTTAGAAGAATAGGATGAGGCTATTCATAAAGTCAAATGACTACCTCCTATGGGATGTAGTGGAAGATGGTCCATCAATTTCAATGAAGACATGTGTAGAAGGAAGACTCGTTCCCATGTCCAAGATTGAGATGACCGATGAAGATCGAAAGAAGCTTCAAGTGAATGACAAAGCTTAGCGCATGATATTTTGTGCTCTTGGGCCGAACATGTATTCGAAGATGCCTTCGTGTACAAGTGCGAAAGAGGTGTGGGACAAGCTAGAGATCGCATATGAAGGAACCAATGATGTCAAGAAGACCAAGATTGGAATCCTCAATTTGAGCTATGAAAATTTCAAGATATGTCACCAAGATGTTTGATCGTTTCTCCGTCATCTTCAACAATCTAAAAGGCTTCGGTGAAATCATTACCGAAGATAAACTTGTTCGAAAACTTCTCTATTCTCTTCCCGAGTCATGGGATGGGAAAAAGGCCGCCATCATCGAGGCTAAAGATTTGAAGACATTGAAGCTCGATTCATTAGTGGGTCGCTTCTTACTCATGAGATTATGAAGCAAGGAAGAGAAGAAGAAAAGAATAGAGAAGAGAGAAGAGAAAAAAATGGAGAAGAAAGAGGTAGAGAAGAAAAATATGGGAATTGCTCTTAAAGCTTCACAAGAAGAGAGCGATTCAAGTGAGGAGGAAGACGAGGAAATGGTCATGTTGGCCAAAAGGTTCACTCGATTCATGAAGCCCAATAGATGTAGAAAGTTCATTCGAAAAGGAGACTTCAAGAACAAGAACAATGAGGAAGAGAAGGATCAACTTATTTGCTATGAGTGCAAGAAACCGGGGTATATACGAACCGATTCCCCCAAATAAAAAGGAATAAATTTGGGAAGAAGAAGAAGTTCAAGGCCAAAATTGCTACTTAGAGTGATGAGGAATCATCCGATGAAGAGGAGCAAGAAGTTGTCAACCTTTGCATCATGGCCTTGAAGAAGGATCCTAAGGTAACCTCCAACTCATCTAACTTTGATTTTACATATGATGAGTTACAAGAGGTATATGATGAATTGGTTGAGAAATATAAGGAATGAATTTTGAAAAACAAGAAAATTATTGTTGATTTGAAAACACAAAATGATTTCATATCTAAAACCAATTCTGAACTTGAAAAGAAGATTTGTGCTTTAAAAGATAATTTAACATATTTTGAAAAAGAAAATATTGATTTAAACAACCTTTTTACCGAGATTAGTGATCATCGCCAAAAGGAGGTGAATGATCTCAAAGCTTCTTTGAGCAAAGTTGCGAGTTCAAGCTTTGAAAATTTGAATCTTCAAAACCCAACTATATGAAAAGAAACTTTGTTAACCACAAACAAATAGGCTTTCAAAGGCCCTCTAGAGTTAAGAGGATTATGAGTGTTTGGGTTCCTAAGAACCTAATTGCTTCTAACGATTTATATGCTATTGCTTCTTGGATTCCCAAAGGAACCAAGATTTTGGGAGCTAATGTTCATAGACCCAAAATGATTTGGGTACCAAAAATCAAGACCTAATCTTTGTTTGTAGGGGGAGCATTGCTACAAGGCCAAAGCTTCAAGTCAAAACATATGGCACCTTGATAGTGGATACTCAAGATACATGACCAGTGACAAGAGTAGATTCATAGAACTAAAGCCAAAAGTGGTGGAGTAGTAACATTTGGTGACAACCCCAAAGGCCACATTGAAGGAATTAGCTTCATTGGTAATCATTGTTCTATACTCTTAATGATGTTTTCTATGTCAACGATCTAAAACATAATTCATTGAGCATTAGTCAATTGTGTGATAAAGGTTTTAATGTTCTCTTTGATGTTAATGGTTGCAAAATCTTGAACACTGAAACTAACAAAATGATGCTCAAAGGTCATCACATAGGTAATATATATATATATATATATGGTGCATTTAGATGACATACACATTTCTAATGCATGCTTTGTAGCTAAGGATGAACATGATTCATGGTTATGACATGTGAAACTAGGACATGCTAGCATGAATGTTTTAGAAAAATTGGTTTCCCAAGATCTAGCAAGAGGATTACATAAGCTAAAATTTTCTCTAGATAAAATTTGTGATGCTTGTGTTAAGGGTAAACATAAAAGGGTATCTTTAAACCTATTAATGATGTCTCAACTAGTAGAGTGTTACAATTGATCCATATGGATCTCTTTGGACCTATTAGAATAATGAACTTGGGTGGAAAATCATATGCTTTTGTGTTAGTAGAGGATTACTCTAGATACACTTGGGTTCTATTCTTAAGTACTAAGGATGAGGCTTTAGAAAAATTCATCACGTTTTCAAAAATCACTCAAAATGATCTTGGTCAATTAATTTCTCATATTATAAGTGATCATGGAACCAGATTTCAAAACTTAGGATTTGAGGATTTTTTAATTCAAATGGTATAAGCCATAATTTTTTCGCTCCTCGCACTCCTCAACAAAATGGGGTAGTTGAGAGGAAAATTTAAACTTTAGAAGAATGGCTAGAACCATGCTTTGTGAAAACAATTTGCTTAAGTATTTTTGGGCGGAAGCCACAAATACCGTTTGTTACATTATAAATCAAGTAATGATTAGGCCAATTTTAAAGAAAACACCTTATGAAATTTTAAAATCTAAAAAGCCTAACATTAGCTATTTTTATCCTTTTGGATGCAAGTATTTTGTTTTAGAAAATGGAAAAGACATTTTAGGCAAATTTGATGCTAAAAGTGATGAAGCTATTGTTCTAGGTTACTCTTTAAACTCTAAAGCATATCGTGTATTTAACAAAAGAACTTTAGTTGTTGAAGAGTTAGTTCATGCGGTTTTTTATGATAACCTCCTTCCAAGAAAGGATTCTTGTGATAATGATGATGTAAGAATCATTGAAGCTAATGATGGTGGGCAATCATCAAAAGTGGATGAGGTTCCAAGCAATGATGAAGAAGCACAAGATCCACCTCTAGAGGCCTTGAAGGACATGACTCTAGAGGAAAAGGAAGTGAGCTACCCAAGGGAGTACAACTATGTCAAAGATGGTGAGATTTTGGGTGATCCATCTAAAGGGGTAACCACTATATCCTCTCTTAGACTTATGAATAATGTTGCATTCATTTTATGCATAGAGCCTAATAATATCAAAGAAGCATTAAAAGATGATTTTTTGATATTGGCCATGCAAGAAGAATTAAATCAATTTGAGATGAGTCAAGTTTGGAAATTAGTTAATAGGGAATTGATTTTGATGAAACCTATACACTCGTAGCTAGAATGGAAGCTATTAGGATGCTTCTTGCATTTGCATGTTATCATGAATTCAAGCTTTTTCAAATGGATGTCAAGAGTGAATTTTTAAATGGTTTTATAAATGAAGAATTTATGTTGAAAAACCACCCAATTTTGAAGATCCTAAATTTCCAAACCATGTTTTTAAACTTACTAAAGCTATATGATTTGAAACAAGCTCCTAGAGTATGGTATGAAAGGCTTTCAAGTTTTTAATTGAAAAAAGGAAAGGTGGACACTACACTATTTATTAAAAGGAATGGCAAAGACACCTTAGTAGTTCAAATATATGTTGATGATATTATTTTTGGTTCTACTAATGAGTTGTTTTGCCAAGAGTTTGCTAAGCTAATGCAATTTGAGTTTGAGATGAGCATGATGGGGGAACTCCCATTCTTCTTGGGACTCCAAATCGAGAAAAGGAAGGATGACATCTTCATTAATCAAGCTAAATACATCAAGGACATACTCAAGAAGTTTGGCTTGGAGAATGTGAAGCCTCAACCCACTTCAATGAGCTTATCCATAAAGCTTGACAAAGATGAAGGAGTAAGTGTAACACCCCAAAAGCCGGTGTAGTCGGAATCCATTTCCGATGATCAGAAATTCTATATTAATGAAGCATAAAGATTTCACGACTAGTTAATTATTGTTATCGAACCCTAACTAGACTTTAAACATCGGATTTGAATGAATTTTAAGTAATATTGTCCTTTCAGTGACTAAAATGGAAGAAGGGTAAGTTGGAAGGAAAAATTATAGTAGTATGAAAAGTGAGGGGCTAACCTTGCGATTAGCCCCATTGAATTAAACTCTCCACTTGCGTGGAGTTACCTGATGAAATTCCTTCAAATGAAGGAAAGCTTTGAATTGAAAATTAGAAAACTAAAAATGTAAAGAAAGCTTACTCGAGATCATCTCTGAGCTAGCACCTTTCTCTCTTCATGATCTTCTTCACCTAAGCACACACCTCCATTAGTGGAAATCCAAGCTTGTTATTTCTTCACTTTAACGATATCAAAACGTTGTTATCGATCAGCTCAAGAAGGGGAGAAAGAGGTATCACCATCTCCGTCGCAAGCTATGAATAAAGGAATCGCTATCCAAGAGCCTTGAAGCTTCGAATTGCTAAGGTGAGTGTAGTTGGAGTCTCGGGTTTAGGCGAAAGGCCTTCCCGGATCATTATTTACTGTCTTAAATCATTTCGCTAACATTATTGTTGAAGCGAATGTATTGGATGTTAAATCGGACACTTGGGTAAGTGTCGGTAAGTTATCATTAAACATTGATTATGGCCATTGTGCATTAACATTGATATAAGTATTGTTAAGAGATCATTGCATTGAAATCATTGGACATTGATAATGTCACCAATTCATGAGATATTGATGTTGAGATATATGTGTATTAATCATTGACTATATCGAATTTATGGAATATCGGTATATCATGGATCATTGAAATGAATATGTACATTATGACCTTGGATTGGAATGGACTCGGGATACAATTGACATGCCATAGAATTCATGAGCTCAGTGTACGGGTGGACTACGGTCCTAAGGCTGTGGCCTATATTGATTTGGCGAGGCAGAGGGATGTGTATTGTTATTGGCCACTTTGGCGAGGCGGAGGGATTTGACCATTCATTGTTTTGGCGAGGCATAGGAATTCGCGTATCCATGACCTTAATTCAATCCAAGGAATTATGAATGAAAGAGATACATACTTATTGCTTATTGCATTGTTATATGGCATTGATTATGTTAACATGAAATTAAGTATCATTGTAGCTATGTCATTCCATCATTTATGTTATTTGTGACTACCTCACTAGGCAAGGTGTGCCTAATGAGTTTTCCCTCATGCATTTTCAAGTTAAAGAGCTGTACGTTAGAAGATCGGATCGGCCGCAAAGACAAGTCACTACTAAGCTACAAGTAATGTAATTATAACCTTAAACTCCTAGGAAGGTGGAAAAGTAGTTAAACTAGTCAAATATTCTCATTTTGTTGTGTTGGTGTTTTGTCTATCTTGTATAAGGTCATTGGCCTTAAATGGCCCTTTTGGTCCTTTAGATATAGCCTTAATTATGCATTCTTGCTAAAAAAGGTAAAAACAAGGTAAATGTATTCATATAGCTATGAAATTTGGCATGTTAGTAGTTTATATCTTTAGAATGTTGCGTATAAAGTTTCGTTTCAATTAGACATCATTTGATAGGGTAATTTGCATTAAAACCAGACAAAATCTATCATTACAGACCTCCCCGTATCGAAACGGGTGATGACATTTCGATACGAGTACCCTAACTTTGAACCTGAGATTAAGGGCATTCCGGAACGAAGTGATGCCGTTTCGAAACATTTTTGCCTCTAGAGACCCCTGTTTCGTTACAGGTTTCAGAATGGTCAAGTCAAAGTCAATGCTGGTCAACTCGTTTCGGTACAGGTCAAGCCTGTATCGAAACGGTCTGTGATGTTGGGTCAACAAGGTTGACTCTTGTACACCCGTTCCGATACAGTCTAGAGTGTTTTGAAACGAGGTTAGGTAAGTTTGTTATGGCTCATTGGACCATTCAATGTTTTGGCAAGGTGTAGGAATTCATGTATCCATGATCTTAATTCAATCCAAGGAACTATGAATGAAAGAGATACATACTTATTGCTTATTGCATTGTTATATGGCATTGATTATGTTAACATGAAATTAAGTATCATTGTAGCTATGGCATTTCATCATTTATGTTATTTGTGACTACCTCACTAGGCAAGGTGTGCCTATTGAGTTTTCCCTCATGCATTTTCAGGTTAAAGAGTTGTACGTTAGAAGATCGGATCGGCTGCAAGGACAAGTCACTACTAAGATACAAGTAATGTAATTATAACCTTAAACTCCTAGGAAGGTGGCAAAGTAGTTAAACCAGTCAAATATGCTCATTTTGTTGTGTTGGACATTATCCATTGACCAATCATGAGTTTTTAATGAAATTTATAACATTGTTGTCGCTTCGTTTTCCGGTAACACATTCCGACCCGATTCTCTACCAGACTGGGAATGGGGTGTTACAGTAAGTGTGTTGATTTAAAGCTTTATCCTTCTATGATTGGATCTTTGCTTTACCTTACCGCAAGTAGACCCGATATTATGTTTAGTGTTTACTTGTGTGCTAGGTTCAAGCTAGTCCTAAAGAATCACACCTTATAGCCGTTAAGAGAATCTTTAGATACCTTAGAGACACACCTTATTTAGGCCTTTGGTATCCTAGAGATTCCTCCTTCGATTTACATGCCTTCTCGAATGCGGATTATGGGGAATGTAATATAGATAGAAAAAGTACCTCCGAAACATGTCAATTCCTAAATGCTCATATCTTGGTTCTCTAAGAAACAAAATAGTGTAGTCTTATCTACCACCGAAGCAGAATATATATCGGACAGAAGTTGTTGTGCTCAAGTCCTATGGATGAAGCAACAACTTTTAGATTATGAAGTTGATGTAGGTACCATACCCCTTAAGTGTGACAATACTAGTGCCATATATCTCACTAAGAATCTCATCCACCATTCTAGAACCAAACACATTGAAATAATACATCATTTCATTAGGGATCATGTCTTGAAAAGAGATGTAGTTCTAGAGTATGTTGACACCTTGAATCCAATAGCGGACATCTTTACCTAACCTCTAGACAAAGAGCGATTTTGGACTCTTAGGAGAGAGTTAGGTCTAACTTTCCTTTCTTGACCTTTTAGAGTCACTTAATTTCAAAATTATGTTTGAATTTGATTGATGTACGTGCTCTTGTGATTTTGCTCCTTTATGCATATATGCTTGTTGCTAGGGAGAGTATGCTTCTGTTTTAGCCTATACATGTTAATCATATATCATACACATGCATTTAGACTCGATTAAAGTAATCATTGTAAGCCTCTTGTTGCCCAAAATGCAATTTCTAGCACAGGTGTATCGAAACAGGTCAAGGCATTTTGATACAGGCTCTTGGATACTTGACCAAACTGATTTCTGGAAAAATCGGTATCAAAACGGGTAAAACGTGTTTCAATATGGGCATCGATAGTGTTTCGGTATAGTTAAACATATACTGATACGGGCTCGTGTTTTGGTACAGCTTTAAAAACGTATCGGTACACCTGTTTCGATACGTCATGTGGCGTATCGGTACGCGCGAACGCAGAAAACTTAAATGAGGTCTTTAACTTAAATTAAAACTCAACTACTTTTTCTCTCAAAATCCTAATTTTTCATCTATAAAACCCCATCAAATCCTCTTGATTTCTCACACAACTCTTCAAATTCTTTGAACATTTTTGCTCTTCAAATCAAGTCTTTGCCCTCTCATCAATTTGTTGCATCATCATCTACTCATTCTTCCAAATTCCATAACTCAATGTATAAAACCCTTTTTCCTTTTCCTTTTTAATTTCGTTTATTTTTATATAGTATTTTTAATTGATTTTGGTATATATAATATACACATAGTATGGTTTTCAAGAATTTTGCAAAAATTCTTTCAAAACTGGAAAAAAATATTCAAATATGAAATTATACCGTATATTTATTTACATTGTTTTTCAAATTTCTTTTTACCAAAAATTATTTTTATATTTATATATGTTTTTAAACTATATTTTATAGAATTTTTTTCACAATACCTTGAATTTTGGATTAATTATTGGATTGAATATGGTGATTTATGCATACATTATTTTTTATGCCTTGAATCGTTTTTTAGATTTTATCTATGGCACCCCGAAAGAGACCAAGAATTGGTGACATTGGAGAGTCTTCCAAATAAGACGATGTAACTTGTCCTAACCTCACCCTAATTTACCAAAGATGTTTTCCAACTCAAAGCGCTCTTGCTCACTACCGACAATACCAAAACTACCAAATCTGTCGTGAGCGTATCACCTCTATACCCTTTTTGGATTCCTAGCGTTTTAAGTTTAAATATCTTCATCTTTTACGCTTATGGAATTTCATGTCTTTTTTGCAATTGCCTGGAGTTTTGTATCACAAGCTTGTCTTCATCTTTTATGCAAATGCACGTTGTATCTCTAGCCCCAATCAGAGTCAAGTTATTGCCATTGAATCTTTCCTTATGGGGAAGAAGCTTTGGATCGATCCAAAGGTGTTAACTGATGTTTTGGGGTTCAAAGATGAAGGTGTTAGTGATGAAGACTCCTTAGGACATGTTTGCAATGGCCCTGTGACCGTTCTTGACGCATGTCATCGTATCCTTCACCTTATGGTCACTTGGTGGTTTAGCCCCTCCGGTGGAAAGTTCTCAACAATCCGGCAAGTCGATGACTTTTGGATTCGTTTCTTTCGTGAAGGTATTCACCCAAAACTTTTCCAAATTATGTTTACGTAGATGGTTTATCTTGTTTAACATCGCCACACTTCTCTTGTATCTTCATTCACCTATGGCACCGCTTTGAGTTACTTGTTCTCGAAGATGGAGATTGATTGCTCGCATGAATTTCCCGAGCCTCTTAAAGATCCGATTGATTAGCGTTCTCTTATTCTTGCAAAGTTTCACTACTATGATGGTAATTGGGTTCGTATCAATCAAATCCCTCAAGAAGATAGACTCGGCCAAGGTGTGTCTCCTCAAGCGGAACCTCAAGCTCAAGTTGTTCAACCATCCATGGATGCTCTCATGGCCTTTCTCAACGAGTAATTCACCTCCATGGGCATCTCTCTTCAAGATTTTCATGATGAATGGCACTAATCTCGAGATAATAATGCCAACAATGATGGTGAAGATGAAGAGGAAGAGGAAGATGAAGATCAAGACGAGTTTTAGGTCTTGCGTATCATATCATATCATCTTAGGACTTTTATTTATGCACATATATATGTTATTTCTGTTTAAACCTATGCTTTAGGATTTAAGTTTGACTATTTGGTTTGTTTTATGCTTTTAGGATTTGAGTTTGAATTTTATTTTGCTTTGAACAATTATGTTTTAAGTACTTAATGAAGTTTATGTTGTTTGCTTAATCTTGCTTATCGTATCTTGCTAATCCCATCTTGCATATATCATTGATTTTGATCTAACAAAAAGGGGGAGAAGGGTATAAAGCTAAAATTTTCAAACTAAATCTTTCAAAAACCTAGCTTAAACTAAGGGGGAGTACTTAAAAATTTACTTTGGTTTTGTTATATCAAAAATGGGGAGATTGTAAAACCTATGTTTGATTTTGATATAACAAATAGTCTAAGGACCAAATTGCAAAGTAAATAAATTTTTAAGTATTTGAAAGTCTCACTATTGACAAGAATTTTGTAACACCCCGATTTTGGGCTTAGAAGTTAGACGGATTCAGCTAAGCGGTTCGAGTGAACCGGTTCGAGCGGGCTAGGCTAGTTTCAGGAATAATTTGAAATAAATTGTTTTTGAGGGAGATAAAATATGGAAAAATATTTTGAAATCTTACAATAATGTTTTGAAGGTTTTGGAGAGTTCAATTTAATAAAATTGGACTGATTTAATTGGAATTTTGAAAACGGTGACCAAATCGTAAAAATTGCAAAAATACATTTTAATGACTAAATTGAAAATAGTCAAGGCTTAGAATATTTAGGGAGCTATTACACCAATGTTTTATCATCCTTTTCCCCTTGTTTTGGTATTTTTAAAAGATTCAACCCGAATCAGGTAAAGAGTTTGTGGTTTATAGTGATATGTCCTATGTAGGGTTGGGATGTGCGTTGATGCATGAGGGTGGGGTAGTAGCTTATGCATCTCGGCAGTTGAAGGTGCATTAACGTAATTACCCTACGCATGATATAGAGTTAGTTGCGGTGGTGTTTGCCTTGAAAACTTGGAGGCATTATCTTTATGGTGAAAAGCGTGCGGTTTACACGGACCACAAAAGTTTGAAGTACTTGATGACTCAAAAGGAGTTGAATCTTAGGAAACAACGATGACTAGAGTTTCTTAAAGATTACAACTTGACTATTGAGTACCATCCGGGGAAGGCTAATGTTGTAGACGATGCCTTGAGTAGGAAGGTGGTTGTAGAGTTGAGGGTGATGTTTGCTCGATTGAGTATATCGCGGGATGGTGGTTTGGTGGCTGAGTTACAAATGAAACCTTCATTGGTAGATTTGATTAAGGAGAAGCAGTTGCTAGATGATTTGCTGGTACCGCATGTGTAGGATATTGCGGAAGGTAATCCAACAAACTTTTGTTTCAGTGATGATGGTGTTTTGTGCTTTAAGAGTCGAATAGTTGTGTCGGAGGATGTTGAGTTGAGGCGCACTATCTTGACTGAGGCTCATAGCATTCCTTTTTTTATGCATCTTGATAGTACAAAGATGTATCGTGTGTTGAAAGATGAGTATTGTTGGGTTGGTTTAAAGAAGGATGTTGCTCATTTTGTTAGTAAGTGCATGGTTTGTCAACGTGTTATAGTTAAGCATCAATTTCCTTCTAAATTGTTGCAACTGTTGAGGATTCCAGAATGGAAATGAGAGAGAATCACCATGGATTTTGTGACGGGGTTGCCTTTGACACCGTCCAAGAAGAATTCCATTTGGGTGATTGTTGATCGTTTTACGAAGTGTGCACATTTTCTGGCGGTGCATACTACGTATACGTTGGACAAGTTAGAGGATTTGTTTATCTCTAAGATTGTGAGGTTACATGAGGTGCCTAAATCCATTGTTTCGGATTGAGATTTGTGTTTTACAGTGAGGTTCTGGGAGTGTTTACATCGAGCGTTGGGTACGCGGTTGAGTTTCAGTACTTCGTATCATCCGCAGATGGATGGCCAGTCCGAGCGAGTTATCCAAGTGTTGGAGGATATGTTGAGGTGTTGTATCATTGATTTCCAGGGTTCTTGGGAGAAGCAATTACCTTTGCTGGAGTTTGCTTAAAACAATAGTTATCAAGTGAGCATTCAAATGGCTCCTTATGAGGCCTTGTATGGAAGGAAGTGTAGAACGCCTCTTTGTTGGGCGAAAACGGGGTAGAAGTTTATCTTTTTGCCTAATGTGTTAAAGGGCACTATAGAAAAAGTGAAGCTCATTAGTGAGCTGTTGTAAGCGGCTTCGGATCGGTAAAAGTCCTATGAGAATTTGAAGCGTAAGAAAGTTGAGTATGTTGTAGGTGATAAGATGTTTCTTAAGGTTTCATCTTAGAAAAAGGTGATGAGATTTGGCCGGAAGGGCAAGTTGAGTCCGAGGTTTATTGGACCTTATGATGTGCTTGATCGTGTTAGACCTGTTGCTTATAAGTTAAGGTTGCCTCCCGAGTTGAAGAAGATACATGATGTTTTCCATGTATCTATGCTTCGGAGAAATAGATCGGATTCGTCTCATGTTATGCCTGTTAAGGAGATAGAGTTAAATCTAGATTTGTCCTATGATAAATAACCGGTCGAGATCTTGGATTCGAACAGCAAGGTTCTTCGTGGTAAGACCACCGAGTTGGTCAAAGTTTTGTGGTGACATCGTGGCGTAGAGGAAGCCAGGTGGGAAAGGAAGGATGATATGAAGAAGCGGTTTCCTTATCTTTTTCCTCTAGGTAAAATTTTGATGATGAAATTTCCTAAGTGGGGGAGAGTTGTAACGCCCCCGATTTCGGGCTTAGAATTTTGCCGGGTTCAGTTAAGCGGTTCGAGTGAACCGGTTCGAGCGGGCTAGGCTAGTTTCGGGAATAATTTGAAATAAATGGTTTTTGAGGGAGATAAAATATTTTGAAATCTTAAAATAGTATTTTGAAGGTTTTGAGAGTTCAATTTGATAAAATTGGACTGATTTAATTGGAATTTTGAAAACGCTAACTAAATCGTAAAAATTACAAAATACATTTTATTAATGACTAAATTGAAAATAGTCAAGGCTTAGAATCTTTAGGGGGCTATTACACCAAGGTGTTATCATCCTTTTTCCCTTGTTTTGGTATTTTTAAAAGATTTAATAAATTAATTTATTAAATGGATTTTAATAAAAAGGATTTTAAAAGGCTAAAACATTTTCTCACGTAACTACTTTTCTCCTAATTTTTTCTCTCAACTTTCCCATCAACCAAACTATTTTCTCATCACTAAAATTTCAAGAGAATTATCTTTTTTCACTCACTCTTGATTTCTAAATGGTTCTCATGGATTTCTACATCAACTAGCTATGGATTTCTTGAAGGTTTTCATTTAAATCATTGCCTATCAAGGGAAAAATGCCGATAACACCTTGGTTTAATAGCTCTCTAAAGATTTTAAGCCCTGGCTCTTTTCAATTTAGTCATTAAAACGTATTTTGCAATTTTTACGATTTAGTCACCATTTTCAAAATTCCAATTAAATCGGTCCAATTTTATCAAATTGTACTCTCCAAAACCTTCAAAACATTATTTTAAGATTTCAAATATTTTTCCATATTTTTTCTCCCTCAAAAACCATTTATTTCAAATTATTCCCGAAACTAGCCTAGCCCGCTCGAACCAGTTCACTCCAACCGCTTAGCCAGACTCGGCTAACTTCTAAGTCCAAAATCGGGGCGTTACAAATTTTTAAGTTAAAATGTTTCCAATTAAAAAGTTAAACCCCACAAATTTTTATAAGTGTTTTAAAAGCCAAACTTAACAAAATCGTGCAGGCGTTTCGATACACCTTATAGCTGTTTCGATACGGCCTTGCCTTTTCAAAGCTAAATTTTACAAAACTATACAGACGTTTCAATACGCTATACCAGTGTTTCGATACGACCTCATCTTAATTGGCTACTAGAATTTCACGTTTCGATACGGCTGCTTCTTTTTTATACGGATGTTCCGATACGAAAATACCTATTTCGATACGGCCTTCATTTGGGCTTAAGATTTTTTACTCAAGTGTACCGATACGGACCTATACCGTATAGATACGGGTTTAAGATTTTCAAATTTTCTCATTTATTATATGACTGTTGCCTTGTCAGTTAGAAGACTTAAGAAAACTTTTGAATTTCAGTTACCTATACCGATACACCCTGATAGCGTATCGATACGGACTTTAGCAGTGACCAAGTTTTAAAAAATTGCATCGATATGGCCTCTAACCGCGTCGATACGACCCCTTTATCGTTTCGATACGTCTTCCCCGCGTATTGATACGCTCTTTTTATTACTCTGCAACGGCTCTTTCTATTTTGAGACAGGTACCGATAAGCCCCGAGCGTACCGATACGGTATGTTGTAGAAGTGCTTTTATGGTGGGAAAAAGAGAGCTCAATGGCTCTATTGATGATGTCAACCACCCAAACAGCTAGAATTCAATGAGAATGTATAAAAGCAAGCCTCTAAAGCTACAACAACAAATATTCATCAAGTCAAGCACAATTAAGCAAAAATCCAATCCATTTAGAGTCAAACCCTTACACCCAACTTGTGTAATTCATTTGTAATCTTTCTTTTCAAGTTTGAGGAGTGTGCTTTTGTAATTGGGCAAGTATTTTACCTATTGAGAGGTCCAATTTCTATTTGCCAACCTTTTCTTGTAATTGAGTGATTTTGATTAAGCTTTGGGTAGAAAGCTTTGATCTTTGTAATGGTTTCCTCCTAATCCTAGAAAATGGGAGGAATTTAATAGTGAATTGGTTGAAATCCTTAGTGGGAGCTAAGGTAGTGGATGTAGAGCTTGTTAGAAGCTTGAACCACTCTAAATTGTCTTGTCTTCAATTTTTATTTTACCAATTTGCTCCATTTTATTTTAAAAAGTCAATTCACCTCATCTTAGCCAAATCGATATTGTTTGATCATCTCTACATATTCTAAGGCTCTTTTTTTGTCCATCTACATACACTTTTTATATATAAGAAACCGATTTGAGTTAATTGAGTTTAGTTTGATTAATAATGTTGTTGGTACAATATATAGGAGGACGTGAATCGGGCATGTTTAAATATTCAATATACTCGATTTATGAGTGGAGAGAAATCTAGATAGTATAGACATGCACCAAAATTGTATCCACATGAAAAAAAAGAAGGCTTATGGATATAAGAAGCCTTTGAACATTTGGAAAAAAAAAATTAATTAAGCTCGTAAACTTTTTTTGCACCCAATTAAGCCATTGAACCTATAAATTGAACCTATAATTTGAAGAAAAAAATGGTTTTTTCGGATCAGTTAGTGCAGTGCGTCGCGTCACAGTGTTGCCATTAGACATATTCATATATTTTTATTTTATTTAAAAATTTCTTTAAAATTCCTAAAAATTCTACAATACTTATAAAGATTATACTCCCTCTGTCCCACTAAAACTGTCACATGTTGACTTTTTTGGGTCAAACTTTTTCAACTTTGACATCTTATAATTTAAAATTTATTATTGATAAAAATATGAAAAAATATATTTTAAAAACTTTCAATCAACTAGTTTTTAAATATATTTTTTTATAATTTTTAATTAATTAAAATATTTAAATAAATTATAGTCAAAGTTGAAAAATTTTGACCAAAAAAAGTCAACATGTGACAGTTTTAGTGGGACGGAGGGAGTAATTTTTTAAAAAAGAATTGTAAATGCCACATTATAGAATTGTAGTTTACCATGTGACAGTAATATCTAAAGAAAAAATTTGTTAAAATTTAACGGTCAAAATTGGTCAAAGAGTTTAATTGATTTAATTTATCGGTTTGAAGGCTTAATTGGTTGCAATTTTTTAAAAAAATCTATTTTTTATTTGTATTAAATAAATATATATTCTAAAATTGTTTTTAATAGTCTTAAGGTGATACAAGGTATTATATGTTCATACATATTCTTAACCTCTTCACAATACACACACCTTGCAAACAAAGTTATATTATCAACCTTGTGAAAAGAAACTCTACTGAACAAGGAGTTAGGTAGGTAAAGAAAAAAAGCCCCCAAATCGTCTCTAACTCTATCCTCTTCGAAAAAACCCGAAATCCTTTTAGATCTAGTTTCTCAGCCGGCTACACAGTCGTCGGTAGCCTGGCCAAAATCTCCTCCGGTTGAAATAACTCTCTTCCGCTATTGATGGGTCTTTAGATTTGCTTGGTGGTTGACGACCTAGCCCTCGGGGCTTCTTCTTCCACTCCTAGTGTCGGGATTTTGAGGGAATCTATTTTTTCACGAAACGACGATTCGATACTAATTGTTGAGTAGTTTTCCTCACTGTTGTTTGGAGGCAAGGCGGTGCCTCCTCCTTCTGGTGCTTTTATTTTTTTGCTTTGTGGTGTCTCTCCCTTCCCTTGTTCACTTTGTTTTTCTATTTCGTGTTTTATAAAACCTATGTTTGATTTTTTATATAACTAAGTATGTTAAGGACTAAATTGAAAACTTGAAATAGATTTCTAAGTCCCTTAAATGATTTATAAATCACCAACACTTTAAACTGATTTGAAAAACTCAAACTCCAAATATTTTCTAAGTGTCCAAGGCCAAAGTATTGAAAAACGTCCAGGCGTATCGATACGCTTCCAGTCGTATCGATACCTTTTTTACAAAGTTGGCTACTGGAAAGACGTGTTTCGATACGCTCTTAACCGTATCGAAACAGCGTATCGAAACAGATTCAATCTGTATCGATACACCCCTCTGTAAAAACTAAAGGAGTTTGAATGGTGTACCGATACGGCTCAACTCGTATCGATACAGTTTTAACGGAATTTTTAATTCAAAGAGCTTTAAATATTTTCGACCGTTGGTGTCAGTTGTTAGGTAACTAATATTTAAAGTGGTAGTTGTCTCGTATCGATACGGTGTACCCCGTATCGAAACAGAGACTTCCAGTGAGCTAAGTTGAGAAAAAGGTATCGATACGGTCTCTCCCGTATCGAAACAGACCTTGTCTCGTACCGATACGCTTACACGCGTTTCGATATGCCCTCTTTATTATGTGCAACGGCTCTTTCTGGTTTGAGACAGGTATCGATACGGGTCTTCGTGTACCGATACGGATAGCTGCAGAAGTGCATTTATGGTGGAAAGAGAGGGTCCCAATGGCTATAACCAATACCCTAACCACCCAAACGGCTAGAATTGATAGAGAAGGTATAAATTGAAGCTCATTAAAGACCAGCAACAACTATTGCATCAAAGATAAACATCCAAGCAAAAATCCAAGCTCATTGTGCTTATTTTCCAATATTCTTGTAAACCTCAAATTGTGTTGTATTCAATTCATATCTTATCTCAAATTTGGGTTGAGTGTTTGTATTGAAAGGGGCAATACTGTATTTGAGAGATACCTTTCTTGCCTAATTTCTTCTTTGTTCACTTGTGAGGGTTTGGTCAAATTTTGGGTAGAAAATTTGACCGGTTGTGTAAAGGTTACCTCCTAAGCCTTGAAAATGGGAAGAACAAATTAGTGAATTGTTGCAAATCCTTAGTGGTAGCTAAGGTAGTGGATGTAGAGTTCATTTGGAACCTGAACCACTCTAAAATCCTTTGTTCTTCATTTTTAGCTATCATTTTTCTCCAACAATTTTTTAAAGCCCAATTCACCCCCCTCTTGGCATTGATCCACTCAACATGTTTGTTTGCAGGTTTTATTTCAGAAACGGTTTTGGGCGTCACTCATCTTCAGATTCTCTTTACGAACTACTTGATGAACGCCAGTGGTAACGCCGAAGATGGCTTTACTCCTAGTGGGAGAGGGAGCCTACCTCCTTCAGGGCTCTCGCAATGGAGATTTTGGAGTCGCGTTTTCCATCTTTGAATGCTTACGTCTCTCATGAATCTGTCGTGTGTGTTGTTGTTTTGAACCTTGGTGGTTCTATGTCTTTGTGTTTCTTGGGTGTTTGTGTTGATCCCTTTGTCTTGCTTCAATTTGAGGGTTTTTTCGTGGATATTGTTTAGAATGGCCTATATGGCTTGCTTTTCTTGTTACCTTGGTGTTGTTTAATGAAGTTTATGTTTTCTAGTGTCAAAAAAATATTGTCAACCTTGTGAACGGCTCATCCAAATAACAAGTTTCAAAACTTTTTTGGCTTAAGTGGCAAATAAGTGCCTAAACTATACCTTTTTTCTAAATAGGTGCTCAAAGTATTTTTTAGACCAAATAGGTTCCTAACATTTTTAAAGTTTTCATTTAGGTGTCTTGTTGTTAACAACCACTAAAAAAAATCGTTAGCCAATAAAACATGACACATGACAGTATTAAACATTTTCTGAATTTTTTTTAAATAAATCAGAATTTTTAAAATATCTTAAAATTTTCAAATAGTCCTCAAATCCCTAAACCCCAAATCTGGCCACTCCCACCAGTGTTGGTCGCATTTTCGGCGACAGAATGAAGCGCTCTCCCCTCGCTGAACGGCGCACACACCGTTCATCGTTCGTTATGCCGTTGTTCGTCGCGAATTATTCGAATGAACCATTCGACGATTTCGACGTTTCGCACGGCGTCGGTCGATTTCCGATGACGAGATGGTGAAGTAAATAATCCTGATTGTCCGGCAACGGATGTGATAGGTGGCGGCGTGGCAATCGACAACAAAATCAGGTCAAATTAGGATTTAAATTTTAGGGTGTTAGGGATTTCAAATTTCGGGGCGATTTTGTGAATTTTGAGGTTATTTTGTTTTATTAATTTTTAATTATTTTTAAATATAATTTTCAGAAATTTAAGAAACTGACACGTGACAGATAACGAAAGTTAACGATAAAAATTAACGGACAATAACGACGAGGCATCTATTTGAATAACGTTAAAAACCTTAAACATCTATTTGGCCCAAAATAAAGTTTAAGCAACTATCTAAAGAAAAGGTATAGTTTGGGTTTTTCCACTCCCCTTAAAATCATATACAATTTATCGACTTTTCAAACAAATTTAATGTTGTTTTAAAATATAAATTAGGTATAATGATAAGTTTAGTCCTCAAAGTTTATATTTTTATCAGTTTCACCCTTCCTCATTTTAAACCGAATTAATGGTCAATCAATATATTGGAACATATTATATGCAATGGAAAGAAAAGGGTGTCACATGTTTAAATCCCAAGCAATTGACCAAAAACCGGCCCCTTCTCTCTCCTCACCTTCGTTCCCAATAATCCCACCCATTTTGGGTTGTTTCCATATGCCCCCAAATTCCCGTCTAAGCAACAAATATTTTTATTACTCACGCAAATATACTTCCACTTCCACAAAAAACAAATCTGACCCTTTTTTAAACATATTCCACATGATTCTTACCTGTCCTTATTTTCATAATCTCCCCTTCCTCCTCTATATATGAACTCACACAGTTTACATAAATTTATTACATAAACAGAGAGGAAGCGGTTGTCTGTCTCCAATGGCTTCCAATTCTGCAGTTTGTGTGTGTTTTCTTCTGCTTTTGCTTAGTCTCGGCAGTGAAGGGTCAAGGCACGGCCGCGAGGTGAGCCACCGCGACGCTTTGCGGCAGCAAGAGGCGGATAGGGTGGCAGAGCTCCCCGGTCAGCCGCCGGTGGAATTCAAGCAATACGCGGGGTACGTTACGGTGAACGAGAGTCACGGTCGTGCCCTGTTTTATTGGTTCTTCGAAGCTACGAGCAATCCTGAGAAGAAGCCTGTCCTGCTCTGGCTCAATGGAGGTAAATTTAATTTCAGAATTTCGATTTTTTTAAGCATTCTAATTCAATTATAAGATAATATTTTAGTCCGAATTTAAATTTAACTTATATTACAAATAAATACATAAAATATACCATTTTTTTTCATTTAGGTATCTAAATTATTTTTCAATCAAAATAAGTACCTAAAATATACTTTTTGGTTAAATTAAGTACCTAAAGTATATATTTTGGTCAAAATAGGTATTTAAAGTATATTTTCGTCAAAGTAGGTACCTAAATTGATATAAGCCTTTAAATTTAGATAAACTACACACAATTGCAAACTATACTGCTCGAATAGAAAAAAAGGTTTGACCATGTATTTTTCAGTTAACTGACTCTCAATCTATTTGATTTGTTCGATTTTTATTTATCGAAATTTAATTTTTTATATTTTTTAATCGAACCGACCGGATTAACCGAGAATATAGTAATAGTGTTGCGCATGCTTTTATCCACTTCTTCTTTTTGTCATTACTTTTCAAACA
Source organism: Hibiscus tridactylites (assembly GCA_958450335.1). NCBI lineage: Eukaryota > Viridiplantae > Streptophyta > Magnoliopsida > Malvales > Malvaceae > Hibiscus > Hibiscus tridactylites. The sequence continues at coordinate 39,083,797 of OY288267.1, read as the reverse complement.
TCTTGTAATTATTTTTGGCTATATATTCATATTGGTATGAACTGTCATCTTCAACCTTTTTATTCTTATAGTTTTGTCATGTATATTTTGTTTGGTTCAAAGTTGTTCTTTTCCTTTACACATTTTCTTTGGTTTTTTCTCTTCAAATTGGTCCCATTTTATATTAGAAAATGATAAAGAATTTGATTTTTAACCCCATAAATTAATGTCAGAAAAAATATTCCATTCTCTTGTTGTCTCATTTATTAGAACGGATTTATGATTAAACAATAATATAATAATTTTAAAATTAATAAGAACCTAATAATATTTAATTTAAAATTTAAAATGAACAAAGTCTAATTTAACAAATATTCAAATTAATATAGATTAAAATTATCATTAAAATAGAAACACAATAATTATTTATTTTTATAATTCAATTTAACTAATAATAATTATTTATTATTAATGAAAAGAGCAACTTGAAATCCAAGTTGATTTTTGCCTTGGAATTGAACACCATCATGAACAAGCAAAGACAGATATAAAATTGCCAGTTTGTCATGATAAACACGATTTTACGTTATATTGATTTTGATTTGTTTCTTTATTTTTTAATTTCAATAAAAAAATATATTTATAAAATATGAAATAAAAAAGCGGTCATAGTTGACCAAGTTCAAAATTCAATATAATAATAGAATTATTATTTGATACAATGACAAATAAACTTTACTATTTCATAAGTAAATGTAATTTATTTTAAGACATCATTAATTATTTACTTAAATATATTAATTAAGAATACATGATAGTGAAATTTAACGAGTGGTCTCAGTGAAAAAGGTATGTGTGCGTGCATTGTCAAAGAATTAAGGATTTGTATAAACAGACATTACCTTGTAATCACATTTAGACTATTCAAAAAAATATGACAATGAATTAAAATTCATTTTTGAAAAAATATTTCGTCATTGATATATCGGTCGGAGCTACCCTAATTTTTTATTTAATAAAAATTTCAGTCTTTACTAATTTAAATATTTGTCAAATCAAATTTTATTCTTTCTAAATTTTAAATTAAATATTTATTAAATTCCTATTAATTCTAAAATTAAATAATTTTTATTATGTAATATGGACTTCGCCATGCAATAATAATGATAAGGAATATGTAGGTATAACTCCCATATGATCTTTTTCAAAGCTGTCAAACCAAATAATAATTGATTTCTTTGAATATTATTCAGATTCAACAACTTATTATTACAATTATGACTTGTCCCATTCTTTAAACCACCAGTCATTTTCTTTTTCATATATATATTTTCATGAATTAATTAAAATTTCAGGTCCTGGTTGTTCATCCATTGGATATGGACTAGCTGAGGAGCTGGGGCCTTTCTTTCCTCAGAAAGATGAACAAACCCTAAAGCTTAACCCTCATAGATGGAACAAAGGTAAGTGAAAGCATATCGGATATAAATTTGTATTCGACACTTTGTATTGAGTTCACGACTTCACATATACTTGTTAAATTATATTGTTTCGGGTCAATTTTATGTTTAAATTTCGAGTTTGATTCAATTCGAGTTCTAACCAAGTTCAATTTTTTTATTTGATTTAGTTTGTGTTTGAGTCTATTTTAGTTGGTTGAATTTGAAGACAAACTAATTGGGTTAATTTTTGAGGTTAAGTTAGAATCTACATTGTTATCAAAATCAGACAGACCGACTGAATCAGTGTCTACTGATTCAATCAATTGTATCAAATTGGATATAGAGGGGAACTATGAACATTTGAAAATATAACTTAAGATAGCAACAACCAGTTGGTCTAGTGGGATGAGGCACTATAATCCTTTAAATAATTTCTGGAGTTCGAGTCCTAGTGTTGTGAGTAAAGGAAATTAGGTTGAAAGGGTCGTCCTATAATTGGCCTTTGCAATATTCGATTCAAATTAGTCAACCAATGAATTAAATGTAAATTAATAAACATAAAACTACAACTTAAAATAAAAAACGACTAAAATTTGTTGAACCCAAAATAATAAAAAAACATTTTTAAAATTTTATGATTTTTTTATTTAACAATCGTTGAATTCACAATTCAACAAATAGAAAATTAGTGGTGTCACTAATTCAACTATCGATTTGATTAATTGTTACAACACTGATAATCCATTTAGTCTAATTTCACTTGTTTATAAATTTCTTGATAAGTAATTGTACCGACAATCAGTTGGGCGCTAGATCCATTAAGTAGGGTCAGGATTAAGGAGTCGTGAAGTTGTGAACAAAGAAAATTGGGTTGAGAGGATCGCTCTCATGATGAGCCCCTATAAAAATTAATTCGAATTAACTAATAAATAAGTCGAAAATAGGTGATTATACGGAAAAAAATAATTTAACTGTTTTGTATATTTTTATTTTCTCAACCAGCTGCCAACTTATTGTTCGTGGAATCCCCGGTGGGTGTTGGGTTTTCTTATACCAACACAAGCAGTGATATCAATCAACTTGGTGATAAAATCACAGGTAAAAGAATGTATTATTTTTTATTACAAAAAAAATTTAAATCTCAACTACTACAAGCTCGTCTGGTAAAATGAGACGTTAAATTTTTAAATAAAACTAAATGTTCGAATTTTGAAGTTGAGAATACAGTAAACCGAATTAGGATACTCGCCTAATTTATAGATCTTTGTAAAACTTAATATGGATCAGTTGACTAATACACCATATATCGAAGATTATATAATTTTTTTCTCTCTAAATCTTCTTTTAATTATAATATCCTAATCATTAATTCCTTGTTTTTCTTTGAACGATTAGCTGAGGATTCCTACGCATTTCTTGTCAATTGGTTCAAGAGATTCCCGCATTTGAAGTCCCATGATTTCTACATTGCTGGCGAAAGCTATGCTGGTATGTGTATAGGGGTTTTTACCCAAATATCTATTTTTTAATGCTATTTATGTTTTGAGATCAAAATAAAATTATTTTCAGATTTAACATGCACTCTTTGATTAGAGTTGATAACGAATGTCTATAAAAAAATTATTAAAAATAAAATTTTATAGAACTCATCATGCTAGTATAGCGAGTTTTATGAGTTTATTTTTTTAATGTAACTTGCCTTACCAGGTGAGTTATTGTAAATGATTGATAGTCCGGAAATAATTTTATTTGTGTCAGAAATATAAATAATATTAAAAATAGATATTTGGGTAAAATAGCCGTGTATAAATACGTATTTATTAATATTTAATGTTTAACGCATAAGTCAAATTTGATGCGATAATTACAGTAATACCCTCTTGATGTTTATTGTGTTTTGGATGGAATTTTCAGGGCACTATGTCCCACAGCTAGCTGAGCTGATTTTTGACAATAACAAGCATGCTCCCAAGTCAGATTACATTAATTTCAAGGGATTTATGGTAAGGGTTTAATGGCACTAATAATTAGATTTTTTTTATTGAATATGGATAAAATAATTTTTAGTCCTTGAATTTGATAATTTTTTCAATTTGGTTTCTAATTTTTTTTTGTATACATTAGTCTTTAAATTTGATTATTTTTAGTCCTTTTGATGCTGTAACATTAATATTGTGGCATCACCGAAAGGACAAAAGCTTCAAATTTAAGGATTAATATAAAAAAAATCAGGATCAAGTTGAGAAGAGTTATCAAATTCAAGAAAAAAAGTTATTTTATTCCTATTAAAATATACGTACTTTGATATATTTATCCAACGTATATTTGAATGTACAGATTACAATGCTTAACTATAAATAATTTCGACATTTTAAATCGAAGGTAAATTGTACTTGAGCACACTCAAACTCACAAACTCTTAAATATTATAATAAACATTATGCCAACCGAGTTAATGCTCGATCAATCCTTTAAATCATATAAAAATATTTTAATATCAGCTTACTTTATTAACATAATAAGGCTATCCATAACGCATGCTGTCATTTATTAGCTTAGCTTGTGCCTTAATTTTTGACCATAAAAGAGGGTTTGACTTTTAATATACAGCAACGTTAGTGTGTGTATATATAGGGTAATTACTCAAAACATAGGCGTTGGAAATAAAATTTTTCACATGTGTCTTAATTTTAGAGTTTATAGCTAGATTTTAAGGTTTAAAGGTTAGGAGTTTAGGTTTAGTGGTTGATGGGTTGTTGTTAGAATTTAGGGATTGAGATTATAATTTAAGGTTTATAGGTTAAAACTTAAATCCTTGACCATATTACACTAAACTCTAAACCTTAACCTCTAAGCCCTAAAATCAAGACGTTTGTAGAAATGAATGACAGAGATTAAAAGTAGCATATGTGAAGATTATCACTTGAGTAAAAAAGTAAGGAGTTAATCGTGGATTCTAATCCTATATATATATATATATATTGGTATAAGATTCAGTTACACAACTTAATTTTATTTTAATTTTTATATTTTTTTGGATCATTGGTTGGGTGAAATGGATAAATGAGATTAATATTGAGTTATGTGAATATTATCACTTGAAGAGAAAGTAAGGAATTAATCTCAACTATCCATTTCACTCATCCAACGATTCAAAAACATGTAGATTGAAGTGTGAGTTTTACAATATGTGTAGGTGGATCCTCTCTCTCTATATATATATATGCTTTTAAAAATCATCAGTCTACACCAAAAAGTATGCAAAAATGATCTGATTCGTAGAAATTTAAAACTTAATTCAGTCGGTTCGTACGATCGTTCTTAAGAAATGACATCATTTGAATCCTATGTATACGGCATTCATATACTAATGAACTTTATGCAGATTGGGAACGCATTGATGGACGACGAAACGGATCAAAAAGGGATGGTGGATTATGCATGGGATCATGCAGTGATATCCGATCAAGTTTACAACAACATCAAACTCAAATGCAATTTCAGCAGTCCGAACCCGGACGCCGACGCCGACTGCGACAAAGCCCTCAATGTCTACTTCGAGGTCTATAAAATCATCGACATGTACAGCTTGTATTCTCCCACTTGTGTTAGTAACTCCAGCACCAGCAGCAACCGACGACAACGCCCCATGATTCAAGGCGTCGCCCCACGATTATTTTCCAGAATCGTAAGCTCTTTCTCACACTCGAATCCAAGTGACATAAATAAAACGTCGGAATTCTCCGATATAAGCCTAGTTAATCCGACTTTGTCCAGGATGGATGGCACAGGACACCGGCGGGATACGATCCTTGTCTATCGGACTACACCGAGGTTTATTTCAATAGGCCCGATGTTCAAAAAGCACTTCATGCCAACGTTACCAACATGTCCTATCCATGGACTCATTGCAGGTGTTAGTTAACTAAATTAAACACAATTATTGAAACATTAATGTCTGTCTTTGGACATAATCTACAAACCACCACGTGAAAGTACAACAAGTTTGAGGTTGTCTTTGCAGTGACATGATAATAAATTGGGGCGATGCACCATCTTCCATGCTTCCTACAATTAAAAAACTCATCCACGGTGGCATCCGCGTTTGGGTTTTCAGGTAAACACCTAATAATATCAGATACGATACGATTAGACGATATGAACACGTAAAATGAAGCATGACATGAAATAATAACACGAAACATGACATGAATGCATGGTTTTTCGATTTTGCAGTGGAGATACTGATGGTAGAATTCCAGTGACTGCAACTAGATTAACCCTAAACAAGCTAGGGTTGAAAACAATTGAAGAATGGACACCTTGGTACACCAACCACAAACAGGTTTGTTTCCTCTACTTTCCATTATTTCACATGATTGTACCTTAATACTCCTCCGCTCCGACACCTCCAGACATAGAACTATGGACTTATGTATGTATAGTTTGGTTGCAATTAATTTATCAAAATTTTGCAGGTTGGTGGGTGGACAATTGAATATGAAGGGCTTATGTTTGTAACCATACGAGGAGCTGGTCATCAAGTTCCGACCTATAAACCAACACAGGCACTTCAGCTGGTCAAGCATTTCTTGGCCAATAAGAAGTTGCCATCTAAACCATTTTAGACATGGTTGCATGCTGTTTTTCTTGCTTTCTTTCTATTTAACAGGCAAATGAAGTTGGTGAAACTGTAGTTTTCATCAGTTCTTTTGTAATCAAAAATTAGATTCATCACATAATTGTTGATTTTCATTTAAAAATGTGTGATTTAAATCATTGATCTTTGCAGTTTTCACACATATAATGGATGTGCTATCAACAGTATTTGTCAAAAACAGTTTTTGAAATTTTTAATTTCATCATCAAACTATGACCCCTCATTTTAAATTTGGTCCCTAATACTTCAATTTCATCCTAAACTATATAATTCTAGATTGATATTTAAATTTTTGAAGGTTCTAATTCCATCCCCAAATTACAACGTATGCTAATCATATCCATGTTAATAAAATTGTTTAAAAATTTTAATTGTCATATAAACACTTATGTGTATTATGTAATAATATGATGTGACATAAATAATAATTTGAGAATGAAATTAGAACTTGAAAAAATTTGAGTGACTAATTTAGAATGAGACTCGTATTTTAAGTAAAAAAAAAACTGAAAGAGAATCTGATCATAGTGGATAGATATCAAAATCATCTGTTTGATCAGGATTATTAGTGGTTTCGATATTATAAATATCGGCCTTTGCCTGGTTAATAGTAAAAATCACTATACTAAGAATCATTAGTGTTTTTGATATTAGTATAAAATCTTGTCGTCCCACCTGCATAGATGCCGGAAGCTCACATGGAATATCCGAACCAGAGCTTGCATCAAGAACCCTAAAGCTCATAAGTCGACTAATCCGAATCGAATTTCACAAAGATCAAATGTGGAGAGACCATCCTAATTTAATTTTTTTTTCCATTTAGAACGTTAGGATTCAAATCATTGATCTTGCTTAAAGACACAACGCCTCATCCCGATAGATCATCCGGTTGTTGGTCAGGTTATTTTTCTTTAATTATTAATATTCATGTGCGCTCAAAGAATTTCCGGCAAATGAAATGGGAGCAGTGAGAAATGTCAGCAGATGCGTTGCTGATTGAAAGGTGGAATCACTTACTGGATCCACTACTAAACTTTCACCTCTGCAACATCTCGAAACCTTGTTTGCAGGTGAAGCTGTGTATGGGACTGACTCTGCTTCTTTATCTGCATGCAAACTCGAGCCTATAAAGCGATTATCAGCAACCGGATGTGGCCGCTATCGACGATGAAGACGGGAGCTCGGACTCGTACTGAAATGAGCAAAATCAAAGAATATTTAGCCCTGTGAGTTGTGACTGTGAGCATGGTGTACGTTTGGTCTTCACTTTCCACCCATATAAATTATAATGGATGTATCCTGCCATTTTCCAGTTTCCAGTTTCTAATCAACAAACAAGCCAGGAAAAGCCCAAAGGTCTTTCAAAAAGTAAAAAAAGGAAAAATTTCCGTTGCCGGGACTTGAACCCGGGTCTCTCGGGTGAGAGCCGAGTATCCTAACCAACTAGACAACAACGGAACTTGATTGAAATTAATATATTTATATTTTTGTTGGATTCTAAACAATGAAAATCATTTACTAATATTCTTATTTCTCGTTTAATTATTAAAAGAGTAAGGCTTAATACCAAAAATAAATGCTCAAAGTATCTTATTTTTTTCTTTTAGGTGTCTATTTTTATCCCTTCTAGGCGCCCAAATTATTATTTTTTTGCCCATCTTAAGTGCCTAGACAATCATTTTTTTTTATCAAAGTAGGTACCTCAGTTTAACCTTAAAAGAGGTAAAAGCAATAGTTTAAGCATCTAATAGGGACAAAGAAAAGTTTAGACACTTAATAAAATTCACCGCAATCACATTAATTTAATTACAATTACAAGGTTGCACAGTAAGAATAAAATTTTAAGGGATTCTGTTTAATTTATTAAAATAAATCTAAAATTTAAAATAAATTAAATATTTATCAATTTATTGTGTATGTAGTAAATTAATAAAGTCTATGTTGTGTGTGTAGCTGGTGTTTGGAGAAATGTGTGAGACAAAGCAGAGAATTTGTATATTAGAGAGAAAAGAGAAATATCCAAAAGGGTTTTTCATGCCCAACAACTCTGAAAATAACGTATTAATACTCTCTCTCTCTAGTCACTAAGGACAAAATCACTAAACTTGCTGGGTAACTTTCTCTCTCGGTTGCTTCTACGTGTCACAACTTCCGCTGGGCCTATTGTTGCCTCTGAATTGGATGGCTCATCCCTCGTGGAGACGCTGCATGGCTGCATGGGCTGTTGGACCACGACATCGCCTTCCCCTGGAGAAACAACCTTGTCCTCAAGGTTGAGCGGCAACACATCTTCACGAAGCAGTGGCAGAGGAGTAATCTGCTGCAGAGGAGCACCCTTACATGGTTTGAGCTGCGAAACATGGAACACCGAATGAATACGGGTGGAATCGGGCAAGTCGAGTTTGTAGGCAACCTGGCCAACGCGTTGCACAATACGATAGGGCCCAAAATACCGTGGACTTAGCTTGTGCTGACGTTGCAAGCGAAGCGATAATTGCCGATACGGTTGAAGTCGAACAAACACCCAACTACCGACGTCCAAGGACAACTCCCGACGATGACGGTCAGCTTGAATCTTCATGCGGTTTTGCGCATTCTCCAGATTGCGCTTCAATTCCTTCAAAACAGTATCACGATCCAACAAAGCTGAAGCGAGTTGGTCGTGACGAGAACTACCCTCAACATACGACAAGATCGTTGGGGGATCGCGGCCATAAAGGGCTCGAAAAGGGGTCATACCCGCCGATGTTTGAAGAGCCGTATTGTACCAATACTCAGCCCACGGCAAATAACTATGCCACTTTCGCGGATCATCGCCCGCCATACACCGCAAATACATCTCAAGAACCTTATTCAAAGCTTCTGTTTGTCCGTCGGATTGAGGATGATAAGCGGAAGAAAAACACAGCTCGATACCTTGGTGCCGAGCCAATTCAGTCCACAACGTGCTCATAAACACTCGGTCCCGATCGCACACAATGGTACGAGGCATACCATGAAGTTTGATCACGCCCTGCACCAACACTCGCGCAACCAAAGAGCTGTCAAATTGGCGAGGTAACCCAAAGAAGTGACCATATTTTGTGAGTCGATCGACCACCACGAACACTGTTTCCTTCCCCTCTGATTTCGGGAGCCCAATCACAAAGTCCATCGAAATGTCCTCAAAAACCTGAGTCGGAATAGGTAACGGCTGGAGAAGACCCGCCGGAGCCAAGCTGGAACTCTTCATACGCTGACACACCTGACAGTCCGTCACAAAGCTTCGAACATCAGAGCGAAGACCAGCCCAATAAAAACTTGCCGCGAGGCGATGGAACGTCCGAGAGATGCCTGCATGGCCACCCAATACTGAAGCATGAAATTCGCGTAACAACAGTGTACGCAAAGCTGTTTCCCGCGGAACTACAATGCGACCGTGCCATAGCAACAACCCGTCCTGACAAGAGTAACCTGTGTAAGTCGACTTACCCTCATGGACAGCAGTGTAGAGCCTGTGTAACTCAGAATCTGTCACAGTAGCCGCACGAATGGCATCCACAATGCCCAATAGAGGCCGAGACATGGCCATGCACGTAGCAGCAGGATCCCTAGACAGAGCATCCGCGACATCGTTCAATTTACCGGGCCGATACTGAATATCAAAATCATAGCCGACAAGTTTAGAAAGCCAACGTTGCTGTTCCAGAGTTTGGATGGTTTGTTGATTCAATTCCCGTAACGACCGTTGATCCGTGATGATGACAAACCGACGACCAACTAAATATTGGCGCCACTTTGCGACAGCTTGAGTAATGGCAAACATCTCGCGGCTATAAGTGGAGGCTTGTTGCATGCGGGGACAAAGCTTCTGGCTAAAGAAGGCCAACGGCCGACCACCTTGAGATAAAACGGCGCCAACACCCACTCCCGAGGCATCCGTTTCCACGTGAAACACCATATCAAAGTCCGGGAGAGCCAAGATCGGAGCAGAACAAAGACGGTCTTTGAGCTGATTCATTGCGGATTGCGCAGCGTCAGTCCATTGGAAACTAGCACCCTTACGAAGCAAATCAGAAATCGGCGAGGCGAGAGTCGCAAACCCCTTAATGAATTTACGGTAATAGCTGGCCAGGCCTAAAAAACTACGCACCTCCTTCAGCGTAGTGGATGCAGCCCACTCTCGGATCGCTTGGACCTTCGCTGGGTCAACAGCCAGTCCATCGCCCGACACAATATGCCCTAAGTACTCCACCGAAGACCGACCAAAGGAACACTTAGAACGTTTAGCCACAAATCCGTGAGCTTGTAAACATTGGAGTACCATGCGAACATGAAGTAAATGATCCTCCCACGAACGACTATAAACAAGTATATCGTCGATAAAAACCAGCACAAACTTCCGAAGATACTGGCGAAAGATGGAGTTCATCGTGGCTTGAAACGTAGACGGCGCATTAGTCAAGCCGAAAGGCATGACAAGGAATTCGTAGTGGCCGTCATGAGTGCGAAATGTTGTTTTATGCACATCGGAATCTCTAACACGAATTTGATGATATCCCGCCAACAAATCAAGCTTAGAAAAAAATCGTGACGAACCAAGCTCATCGAACAACTCCTCAGCCGTAGGAATAGGAAATTTATCCTTAATTGTGACAGCATTTAGAGCGCGATAGTCAACGCAAAATCGCCAAGACCCATCTTTCTTTTTAACAAGGAGTACCGGGGATGAAAATGAACTCGTGCTATGACGAATCAAAATCTGATCGAGCATGAGCTGGACTTAGCGTTCCACTTCTGCCTTTTGGAAGTAAGGGTACCTATATGGACGAACATTTACCGGGGAAGCGAGGGGTTGCAAATGTATAGCATGATCGTTGTCGCGAGGAGGAGGAAGATCCTGCGGAGGGGCAAACACAACAGCATACTCCTCCAGCACAGCTGCTAAATCCTGGGGAACAGACTCATCCTCAACTGCGTAATCAGCCTGCAGATGCAAATAGAAACACTCTGCCATAGCATGTGTCGATGACAAACGGCGCAAAGAGTGCAACTGAACCTGCTGAATATTGTCCGGGGACTCGCCGATCCAACAATGCGCTTGAGAACCCTGGTGAAACTGAAATTGACGAGTAGAAAAATCCATAGTGATAGGCCCGAGTGTCGCCATCCACGCCACACCCAAAACCATCTCCGTGCCTTCCAATGGCAAGACATAAAAATTGGTTTTGATGGAAGTACCCTGGACCGAGAGCTGCAAATCCCGGACACAACCCTCATTAGGTAATTTAGCACCATTGCCGACCATAACGCGAAAGTGAGGAGCAGCGGAAATAGTAAGACCCAGAAACTTGGCCACACGCGATTGCACAAAGTTGTGCGTGCTTCCGCCGTCAATCAAAATTCGAACTGGTTTACCCATGATCTCGCCGACAACGCGAATTGTATTCGGATAGTAACACCCCGCCAAAGCATTAAACGAAACCAATGAATGTTCCTTCCCAGAACCATCCTCTGTCGAAGAAACGGGAGGCTCGACCTCCACTAGTGGACATTCCTCAACCCAGTCATCGTCGAGACAGAACAATTGAGGATCGCGGCACTTATGACCCGGCACATACTTAGCATCGCAATAGTAACACAGGCCCTTCGCCCGACGCGCCTAAGCTTCGGCCGCAGAAATGCGACGCGGCTGTAAAGATGGTAACCCGCCCGCTGCATCCATAGGAGGTGGACGACCAGGTTGTAATTTCGAATCAGGAGGAATCACTGGGGGGTAGGCAACAACGGCGGCAAACGTGATCCAGGTGCTCGATTCGCCAAGCGTTTCTCATGAAAGTGGGCCTCATGAAACCGAGCCAGCGCAGCCACCTCCACCATCGAACTGGAGCGGTGACTCAACACCTCATTCTTAATATCCGGACGCAAACCCGAAATAAAACATTGCGTAAGAAACTCATCCGACAAATTAGTAGTTCTCAACGCTAATTCCTCGAAACGATTCAAATAATCTTGCACAATGGTACTCTGAGTGAGTTTTGAAAGCTGACCTTCGGGAGATTCTACCTCCATTATCGCAAAACGCTTGCGGATAGCCTCGACCAAATGGGACCAGCCAACCAACTGCCGTTGTCGCTGCATCCAGCGAAACCACTTCCGAGCAATGTCATCCATCCGAAACGAAGCCATAGTGACGCGATGGTGATCCTCCGTCCCATAGAACTCAAAAAAATCCTGAGCTGCGGCGATCCATTCTTCCGGATCTGCTCCCGAAAATAACGGCAGCTCCACCTGGACTAGTTTCGGAGCAAATGGAAACGCGTCCTCAGTGTCCGAACGCAGCTTCATCTTTCCGCGTTGGACGGTACTCGCCGACGATATTTCCCCGCTGCCCGATGACCCAGCCGAAATCCCCAGCTGACCGGAAATCGCCTGGAGTTGCTTAGCCATCTCCTGCAACGTCTTATCGGTACGATCATTCCACTGTTTCTGATCATCAGCATGGGACTGCAACGACGCCAAAGACTGAGCATGGAGTGTAGACGTATCCTAGAGAAGCTTGATCGATTCAGAGTGATTCACCATAGTGAAAGGGACTCAATGAAAGCACCAATGTTGTGTGTGTAGCTGGTGTTTGGAGAAATGTGTGAGACAAAGCAGAGAATTTGTATATTAGAGAGAAAAGAGAAATATCCAAAAGGGTTTTTCATGCCCAACAACTCTGAAAATAACGTATTAATACTCTCTCTCTAGTCACTAAGGACAAAATCACTAAACTTGTTGGGTAACTTTCTCTCCCGGTTGCTTCTACGTGTCACAACATCCGCTGGGCCTATTGTTGCCTCTGAATTGGATGGCTCATCCCTCGTGGAGACGCTGCATGGCTGCATGGGCTGTTGGACCACAACAGTCTAACATAATTTAAAATTCATAAATTATAACATCATTTTATTTTCTCTATTTACTTTAGAATTAGTCTATTTTACTTTTCTCTTGCGAGTATTTATTTTTTTTCTCCCTTTGTGTTGTTTTAGGAACTGTAATTGTTCCTATTACACATTTATACAATAAAAGCAGCAGCAACAACAACTACTATAATAATAATAATAATAATAATAATAATAATAATAATAATAATAATAATAATAATAATAATAATAATAATAATAATAATACATACATACATACATACATACATACATAAGCTAGCCGTGAACAAAAACAGAAGTTTAGTTCATTAGCAGGGACTTACAGATTTTGTTGTATAAAAAACTTTACTTGGTCAATCCATCCATCAATGGCGGCAAAATAGTTTCTCCTCCAGCTTACACTGATGCAGAGTGGTGCAATAAACCCCCAAAATCCCACACCATATGATACAAACACAAATGAATAGAAAAACAAGGGTCTATCAATCAAGCTCTCCTCTTCCTTTCCAATGGAGTTTTCTCTTCTTCCCTCATCATTTCCAGAACATTTTCTTTCCAGTACTTCACCGCAGAGTTCCGAGTTGCCTTCGAAGTCTGTTCCGGCAAATGTTGAGAATTGTGCGTTGAATGGGATCAATCCTGACAGATTGTTGAAGGCCACAGAAAACTTTTCGATTGTAGTAATCTGGGTGATTCCAGGAGGGATTGGTCCTGTTAGATTGTTGTGGGAAAGATCCAAGCTCTCCAGATTCTTGAGTTTTTCGAAAGATGTTGGAATGTGACCGGTTAAGCGATTATTCGACAGGTTCAATGAATGCAGCTCCAATAGTTCGCCGATCTCGTGCGGAATTGGCCCGACCAATGTGTTCTCCGAGAGATCGATTGCTGTCATCAGAGTAAGAGGGATTCCCTGGTACGAAAGTGAGATCCCTTTGGTGGTGAAATCAATAGGAACCCATGAGTTTGCTTGGTACTTCTTTTTCCAGACAATATTGTTGCGTAGGCAGCAAGGAATGTTCCCTGAGAATCGATTGTTCGAGAAATCCAGGAACTGTATCCTTTGCATTTGACATAATTGCTCCGGAAGTTGTCCCGATAATCGATTTCGTCCCACGAGAAACGCTCCTAATTGCATCAATGCAGTTAGATTCGAGATGGTTCCCGTGAGAAGATTATCTCGTATATCAACCAGTCTCAGAGACAAACTATTGGACAAGCAAGCTGGAAATCCCCCCTCAAAGTGATTATGTTGAAGCAGCAGCCATGCCAATTTCGGCATACTGCAGTTCCCAGGAAGCGGCTCGCCGTTGAAGCTATTGTTCGACAGATTCAAGTACCATAAAGGTGAATTTCGAGTCAGATTAACGGGGACAACACCGGTTAAACGATTGTTAGACAAGTCTAACCTTTCTAAATGTTCCAATTCACCAAAGGAAAGCGGAATGTTACCCGAAAATTGATTAGAGGATGCATTGAATCCGAACAACTGAGGGAACATACGATCAATCTTTGATGGCAAATAGCCATCAAAATGATTATCAGAGATATCTAACATAGTAATGTTAGAGTTGTTTTCGAGTTCTTCAGGCAACTGACCAACAAAACAATTGCTTCTCGGACTTAATACAGAAGAAACATTACGAAGCATCCATATCGGGAAATCTCCGACAAGCGAGTTACTGGATAAATCCAAGGTTTGCAGGTTACCTTGTGTCGAAAGGAAACTGGGAATTACATGACCACTCTGATTATTCAACTTGCAGGCAGCCAGAAGTAAATGTTGCACTTGGAATGAGGGGTGCCAATTTGGATCTTCTGTTTCAACTTCCAAATTGTAATTGTAGGAAAGATCAAGATGGCTAAGCTTGGAAAGATTTGCAAAGATCGAAAACGGAACAAAACCCTCGAAAAAGTTATGAGAAACGTCGATTATCTCGATTTTCTTTGATATATTAGCAAGGATGGGGGTGAGGTCTCCCCGGAATCGGTTCTTCGACAAGTCTAGAGTTTGAAGCGACGGCATATTTCCCCAACAGCGTGGTACCTCGTCTTCAATCATGTTCATAGAAAGATCGAGCCGCCGTAAGTTGGTAAGTTCACATATTGCTGCATGAAATTTTAAATCAGAGATAGTTTCAAGAAAGATTTCGAAAAATAGCCATTGATTTCGAACAAGTGAAGGCCTTACCTTTGGGATTATCGAGTTCACCGATGTTATTCCCTACTAGATGCAATTCCTGCAACTGCTTGAGCTTAGAAAACAAACTCATATCCAGAAACCATTCATCCTCAACATCTTTCTTGATGTAGTAAAAGTAAATCCCAATCACTTGAGAGTTTGTGGGACTACAATGAACACCTTCCCACCTGCAACAATCATCAGAGAATCTGGCTCGATACGAATACTCGTACGAATCGTGTCCGTAGCCAATTGATTCTGTAATTTCCTGAAGAGCAGTCCTCTCCTCATCCATGCAACAATGGATAAACCCAATGCTGCAACAGATTATCATCATCATAAACAATAACACCATGGCACTGTAAGTAGAAAAAATGTTCATGCTGATGTGCCCGATTATTCGAACAACAACAAAACCTGTAACTTGCTGTCTGTTTTATGATGTTTCAACTCTGTGTTATCCAGCAGATTGAACCCAAAATATAGAAAGTAATACAACAAGAGAGAATAGGTGAGAAATTTCCAAAGTCAAAGTCTTTGGTTATAAATTTCTAACTTCTTTTGCAGTTCTTAGTCCACTCTTGAGTCTTGACCCAGAGTTCAGCGGTAGAGTAAATCCTTGTCTATTAGTATCTGCTTTAGCACTGAAATTTCCTTGGTATTGACATTCTCGGATGCTGTCCCTTTCGTTGTGATAAACTCTACTCCCTAATAATTCAAACCAGGACCGACACAGGATTCTATGGTAAGGGAGCGAAAGTAGGACGAAAATAGATTTACAGAAAATACAAAAATATTCTAAATTATGTACGAATTTTAAATTTGTCCTGAATTCGAAGTACACACACGTTTTCCATTGTTGATGGGAATATTGGTATTGTGTTGACTAAACACAAACAGAGACGTGTTCAAGTAAGGTCTTGATATTGAACCACTGAAACAAATAAAAAATTAAAAATTTCCGTTGCCGGGACTTGAACCCGGGTCTCTCGGGTGAGAGCCGAGTATCCTAACCAACTAGACTACAACGGAGCTTGAAATGGATTAGCATACTTATATATTTGTCAATTTAATACAAATTAGTAATGTGTGACTACTAGATTAACCCAACAATTTAGTAGATATGCTTTACATTTAGAATCATTTAATATTGTTATTTATTTTTCAATTACTAAAATAATATGATCATCCACTGACAACACACTTGTAGCAAAAATTAGTTTAATTACGATCACAGGGTAATAATAATAATAATATCACTCTTTAAAAAATACAAATGTAATTCTAAATCAACCCAACTTTTCCTAGAATTACAGGCAATAAAAGCTCATGAAAACCAATGATTATGAGTTAAATCAATATATATATATATATATATATATATATATATATATATATATATAATATTAGAAAAATGATTTTACATTTCTTTTCAAGTATTTATGTCCTATGCATGTTTTTAATATGAGTATAATTTTTTTGTATAGACTTAAGGTGATTACAATGTAGTATTTGTTCATATATATTTTTAACTCTTTGACTATGCACACATTTTACAGGTAAAACAATTTAAAGTCGGATCTCTTAGGATGAACATCAACCTCTTTTTTACCGGGACCGCTCATTGAGTTCTAATATGAATATAATTTAAATTCCTAAAATAATTATTATTGTTATAAATATACTCGTATTATAAAAAATGAAGCTTTTAATAATTAATAGTTCACCAATCTCGTCTTGAATATGCCCCTCTTGTTGTGCGCAGGAAAGCAAGAAGGATCCAGCAGTGACCGACCGTAGGCACCAGCGTGTGCCTGTGCGCTGAGCGACCACTCGAAGTGGTTTGAAGCCAACTCAGCGGTGCTGTTAGGAGCCCTGATGGTGCAGGGGCTGCTATTCTAGTTTCGGTTAAGGAGATGCTCCGGCGAGATTCAAGTCTGCAAATCAACCATGTGTTGCGGGAAGGAAACATGATGAGAGATAGCTAGATCGTAAAGAATTGCGGAAGCGATAAAATAAATACGATCTAATCTTCAACCATAACATTTGATTGATGTAGAATTCATATGTTCAGAGAACTTCTAATAAATCACAGTCACTGTGAAATGGAATTTTAGTTAGTGAACGATTGTGTGACTGCAATGAACCCCTTCCTACCGGCAACATTCATAGAAGAATCTGGCTCGATAGGAATATCGAAGAATGTAGCTCGATACGAATACTCGTGTGAATCATGTCCGTAGCCCACGGATTCTGTGATTTCCTGAAGAGGACGATTATAAACGACAACATACCATCGTAAGTAGAAAACAATGTTCATATTGATGCACTCAATTATTCTAACCAAAGACTCTTCCAAAAAGTAAAAAAGGGGTACAATGTTAAAAAAACATATTCCGTTGCCGGGACTTGAACCCGGGTCTCTCGGGTGAGAGCCGAGTATCCTAACCAACTAGACTACAACGGATTTGAAATTAATGCGACCTATTTATATTTGTATACTAATATTAATTTTATGGAAATACAATTATATCGATTATTGAGTAAAGATCTCAATGAAGATTAACTTACCATACAATTTTGAAGTTACTGGTTAATACAACAATAAAAATACTCATAATTTTTGTTTAATTTTGAAATTATTATTTTGATAAAACCATTTAGGTAATTAGGTTTAATGTTAACTCAAGTAAAAGAGCACACTAAATTACAATGGAGGGTGAAAAAAAGACTTATAAACAATAAACATAGATTAAAATGCTCATTAATTGAGTGTAACTGTTAATTAAAGTAATCATCGATTCTGATGTACATATACATGCAGCATGCTTTACATTGAAAATTCTTTATTATTACTTGTTAATTGTAACAAATATTTTAACTATTAAAAAATAATATAACATTATAATAACTAGCTTATAATCATCCAGAAAATCAATCTACTTTTCAAAAATTATTTTGAGAGGCTGTTTTCAGTGAAACAAGCTGACCGGATAAAAAAAACTACATTCTAGCAACACTCATCAGAATTTGAACATTTTCCTAGAATTACAACCAATAAAAGCTCAGGGAAATGAATGAACCAGAAGTTCTGGTTGTTGTTAAACTACTCAAGAATCAAAGAAGCCTGGACCTGCTCGAGAAAGAAGTTCTTCGCCGGCATCCTTTCCCATCGAAACCATATCTTCGAAAACGTACGAGCCCTTTCTCGAAGTTTCAAGCACTGCAACATGCATATATACATATAAACAAACAACTGTATTCTCATAGCAGACAGAAAGATAAAGGAGAAATTTTGGAAATGTTTCCGATTTTGATGGTCATACCGCGTGTTCCATCGGGAGAAGCTACAAGTCCTTTAAATATGCAATTGCCATCCTCATCTTTGCAAGCATAACCAGCTATAGGAGTTCGGCACGATCCGTCCAATTTCTCTAGAAATGCCCTCTCACATGCAACTGCCAATCGTGTTTCCTCGTGATTTAATGAAGCTAGGTAATTGGCCTATATAAAACAACCAACCAAATCAAAGGAAGATGTAAATCACAGGAGAAACTTTATTTCACAGGCATATTCAGAAGTAATTTAATTGTAAAAAAGAATCTTGCATCAGTATTTTCAGTCCTAAAACATTATAAACATCAAGCTATAAAACTTCCTGAGCCGGTAGTAATTTGTCTCGATAAGCATTTTGTTTATCTTTAATGCCATCACTTGTTAATCTGATTATCAAAACTCAAAACTACCATAATTCATTGGTTATTAAGCTCTTTGTGGCCAGACTGAGGTCACAAAAATAACTACACGGGGTGATAGAATATGAGTTCAACCATGAAACAAGCAAAGGTAATACGTAACGTTATACATACCATTTTTTCATCATCGCTACGACAAGCAATTCCGATAGCTCCCTGTGCAACGGCTGGAAGCATTTCATCAATTGAAAGAGTAGCAGTAACATTTTCAGTCATATTTAAGCGTCTGAGTCCAGCTAATGCCAATAAAGTTGCCTGAACCACCCCTTCATTAAGTTTTCTTAATCGTGTTTGTACATTGCCCCGGAAATTATCCTCCACCTACAAAATGGCACCGACACAAGTAACTAATTCAGAATTGAAAATAAATAAGTAATTTTGTATGTTTGTATTCAAATACAGCATGCTCTATTCAGTATTTTACATTTCAAGTCAACTGTCAGTCATCGAATATAAGATCATCCATTTATGGGAAGTTAACATAAGCAAAGTAACTCACCTTGAGCGATGGATATCTATGGAGTATTTGCGACTTTCTTCTGAGTGATGCAGTACCAACGACACTCCCGGCAGGAAGCTCAGCCAAGGAAGATGCGCTCAAGGAAATAAATGCATCACGAACATCCTCGCGCTTAAGGTTGCAAGGAAGAACCGTCTTCTCCGGTAAATAAGTAGGAACGTCCTTCATCGAGTGGACAGCAATGTCAATATCGCCATTTATTAAAGCCTCGTCTATTTCCTTTGTGAACAAGCCCTTCCCACCAATATCTGCAAGTGGCTGACTAAGTATTTTATCACCGGTGGTCTTTATTACAACAATCTCGATAGCCCCTTCTATAGCTAACTCCGGATGAGAAGCCATGAGTTTGCCTCGCGTCTCGTGAGCTTGGGCGAGTGCTAACGGGCTGTCCTACACATGAAAAGAACATAAATAGCTAGAAGAAATTCAAGATCAAACATAAACAACAACAAAAGAATGTACTTTTTTCAGCCAAATGAAACAAGACCATCAATTAACTCAGACTGCCTAAGAGAGAAAAAAAAGTATTTTTTTAATAGTCATACAATGATTACAAGACAATATCTGTTCGTACAGATTCTTAATCTTTTGAAGATGCACAAACCTTGCAGACAATTGCAGACAAAGCGGGTTCATAGACAAGGCGATTTGAACCTAGGTCTCCTAGAATGAACATTGTTTTCCACCGGGACCACTTAGAAAGCAAGTATTTTGAAATCAAATGAAGCTAATATGTATTCAAAACAAAAGCAGCCAGTGAATGATAGAATAAATTGAATTCACTTTGAGGAGCAAGTTTGCATACACAAAACTTAAAAAAAAAAAAAAACAGAAACTAGACTAGTAATTCACAAAATTAGCCAAAACCAGAGCTGGGTTCTACAGAACACATTAAACCCAGAGTAAGAATCCAAGTATTTTAACAAATTAGTAAAATACAGATCACTTTCCAGCATTATAATTCAACAACTCAAAACCACATTTCATGGGGGGAAAGTCAAAGAATGTACCTTCCTCTAGTGCCAATTCTGAGAAGTGCAACTTCGGTCTTAGCAAGAGAAGCTTTTATGACCCCAAAGCTCTGCTTTTTCTTTGAACCAGGAAGAGCTTGGGTCTTGAGCTGTTGCAGGGGGAAGCCTAGAACAGAGACGGCGGCACCGCCGCAGAATTTGACTGCGCCGGTGCCGTGGGTTGTTGTACATAGAGAAGAAGCTAGCGTCTCCATTGAGAGCTAGAGAACCCAACAGGGAAGAAGAAGAAGAAGAAAGTGGGGATTGAAAGGTTGAATTGGCGTAGAAGGGATTGTGATTTGAGTGTTAAGAAAGAGCAGAGTTGGATTACAGCGAAGAGTGGATAGGATATTGGGATTACAATGGCTATGATCCCATACGCTTTGCTATCCTAGGGTTCTTCACCAGTCCTTTGACTTTTTATATGTTTGTTCTGCCACCAATCTTTATTAAAGGCTAAATTACAGTATAGGTCACTCGGTTATTAAAAAAACTAAAAAATGGGTTATCTAAGATCCACTTGGACTTAAAATAAATTATGGAATATATAATGCAGGTTAAATTATGTAAATTATCATTGAACTTTACTCTCAAACTTATTTTAGTTATTAAACTTTTAAAATGTTAACTTTAGTCATTGAAATTTAGACATTGAATTTTTTTTGTCATTGAACTTTACTCTCAAATCTATTGTGGTCACTAAAATTTCAACATCGAGCGTAGATGATGTTCCTTCGGTGCCAAATTTTACCAATCCATTTATCTTGGCCTCCTGAGTTTGAACTCGACATCTACTTTGTCAGAAAGTGCCCCGAAGTCCATGAATCAGAAAAAATCTTTCGAATTGTCTCTCAACGATCTCCCTCCTCTGTAGTCGGATGGAGCATGTTTCTCAGTATATTACTTCTCTCATGCCGATAAAGTTTTTCACCGTTCAAATTTTGCAGAAGTTCTATCGTTCGCTGATAAATGGACGTTGTCAAAAAATTAACTGAGAAGCGACTAAAATATTCAATGCTTAAATTCCAGTAAATAAATTGGACGTTTTAAAATTTCAATAACTAAAATAAGTTTAAGAATAAAGTTCAGTGCTTATTTACATAATTTACCATATAAAATAAAGGAATGTCATTGAGGAAATTTATTTTTTATTATATTTAATTTTTTTATTAAGAAAAAAAAAACATTAAAACTTACAAACTGTTTCAAACCAGTGGCTTTACTGTGAAAAAATAAAACAAAAGAACAACATAAAAAGAATCTGAGAGCTTCCCCCAACGTGTAATAGAATCGACATTGAATTTCTATTTTGAATTACGAATAGCAAGAGTTTCAAAGGGGAGCAATCCATCGAAGCTGGGTGTGGACACCAGTTCTCCACCTCGGAACTT
This sequence comes from Hibiscus tridactylites, assembly GCA_958450335.1. Taxonomy (NCBI): domain Eukaryota; kingdom Viridiplantae; phylum Streptophyta; class Magnoliopsida; order Malvales; family Malvaceae; genus Hibiscus; species Hibiscus tridactylites. Next base: position 39,061,953 of record OY288267.1, on the reverse strand, counting down.
GATGCCGTCCTTTCGTTGCTGGAGGGTTGTTCGCTTCGAGTCGGGAACTGACCGATCTGAGGCTTTGACTTGCATCGCCACCTTGTTTTCCACGGACGTGGAGTAGCGCGGTAGAGGCAACCCGAATTCGTCCCCAAAGTAATCAGGAGTTATCGCACTGCTTAGTGATCCAAATATCGACATTGTTTTCGATATCCAACGATATGAAGAGTTGATGCAGGGAGATTAGAGAATTGAAGGAGGATTTAAAGGAATTGAAATCAAGAGATTGGTTGGTTTATGCTTAGATAACTGTAGGCCTTTTATAATATAGAAAAACCATAATCCAAATCCCATATACACTAGATTTTCAAAGGCGCTTATTAATTTCAATTAGTTTGTTTTCTTCAGCGATACACAGATTCATATTTACGTGAGTAATAATTATAATTTATGAGAAAATATTATAAATTAAAATATAAAAAAAACAATTGAGAAAACATTATTGAAATTGTGACATTTTTTATTTATTAATAACAATTAGATTATTTTCTTTGAAATAAATCAAATCAATGAATTATTTTTTGTATAATTTTTAATAACCTAAACCTCTTTAGATTAGTTTTAAATTAAGTGGTGTAATTTATTTCTCCTTCAATAGAAAACAAAATTAAACGAGATTATGTATTCAAAAAAGCTTTTTTTGTTAAAATTATGTAAATCAAATAAATTAATGTTAATATTAATATAGAGAGATTTGTGTTATTTAAAATGTTACTAATGTGATCTCATAATAATATCTGTTTATTTTTAATAATTAATAAAATTTACGTACCTTACAAACAAAGTTGCATGAACTCAGATCTTTTAGGAAGAATAACATTACCTTTTTCACTGATATCATTCTTTAAGTCCAGAATAAAATATATATTTTTAACAAAGAATAATGTAAAATCTATGTTTGATTTTGATATAACTAAGTATGTTAAGGACTAAATTGAAAACTTGAAATATATTTCTAAATCCCTTAAATGATTTATAAATCACCAACACTTTAAATTGATTTGAAAAACTCAAACTCCAAATATTTTCTATGTGTTCCAAGGTCAAAGTATTGACAATCGTCCAGGTGTATCAATACGCCTCCAGCCGTATCGATACCTTTTTTTTACAAAGTTGGCCACTAAAAAGACGTGTTTCGATACGCTCTTAACCATATCGAAACAGATGACTGTATCGGTACGTCCCTCTGTAAAAACTGAAGGAGTTTGAATGGTGTACCGATACGGCTTAACCCGTATCGATACAGTTTTAACTGAATTTTTAATTCGAAGTGTTTTAAATGTTTTTTACTGTTGGTGTCAGTCGTTAGGTAACTAACATTTAAAGTGATAGTTGTCCCGTATCGATACGGTGTCCCCCATATCGAAATGGAGACTTCCAGTGAGCTAAGTTGAGAAAAAGATATCGATACGATCTTATTCGTATCGAAACGGTCCTTGTCTCGTACCGATACGCTTACATGCATTTCGATACGCCCTCTTTATTATGTGCAACAGCTCTTTCTGTTTTGAGACAGGTATCAATATGTGTCATCGTGTACCAATACGAATAGCTGTAGAAGTGCATTTATGGTGGAAAAAAAGGGTCCCAACGGCTATAGTCAATACCCTAACCACCCAAACGGCTAGAATTGATAGAGAATGTATAAATTGAAGCTCATTGAAGACCAGCAACAACTATTGCATCAAAGATAAATATCAAAGCAAAAATCCAACCTCAAGTGTGCCTATTTTCCAATTTCTTGTAAACCCCAAATTGAGTTGTATTCAATTCTTATTCTATCTTTAAATTTGGATTGAGTGATATATACTTCAAGGGGCAATATTGTATTTGAGAGATATCTTTCTTGCCAAAATTTTTCTTTGTTTATTTGTGAGGGTTTGGTCAAATTTTGGGTAGAAAATTTGACCGGTTGTGTAAAGGTTACCTCCTAAGCCTTGGAAAGGGGAAGAACAAATTAGTGAATTATTGCAAATCCTTAGAGGTAGCTAAGGTAGTGGATGTAGAGTTCATTTGGAATTTGAACCACTCTAAAATCCTTTGTTCTTCATTTTTAGCTATCCTTTCACTCCAACAAATTTTAAAATTTCAATTCACCCCCTCTTGGTCTTGATCAATCCATCGATCCACTCAACAAATAAAATATCTTTAAACGTATAATATTCAATTATATACAAAAATTAATATTTACCCATACTATTGTTATGCATTTTTATACATTTATTTATTTTAATTATAACTAACAACCGGTTGGTGTAGTGGAATGAGACACTAAATTTCTTAAACATGGTCAAATGTTCGATTGTAATGTTGTGAATAAAACAAATTAGATTAAAAAAAGTCACCCCATAATGAAGCTATACAAGGTCAACTTAATAGCCTTGTTTCACTTGGCAATCCTTTGTCAACTGTGCGTATTTGGCTCGAAATAAGAGGAAGTAAAGAGAAAGTCTGCTGGTAGAAGCTGATTTGGATTGCTTTTCATATACTTAGGCATGCTATTATATATTGCTTGGATGGCTATTTGGGTAAGAATAAGTTATCTAGGTGGGGAGTGGTAATTGAGAAGGGTTATATCAAGTGTGGGATAGATGATAAGTCTAGGGATTATTTATTTTTTTCCTATTCGATGACCAAAGGTGTTTGGTAAGAGATTCTGTTATTTTGTGGCCTCGTGAAGAAAGTAATTAAAATTAGAAGTTTGATCGAGAGGTTCGGCATCTTAAGGGTAAATTGTTGCGTTATCTAATAATAATGGGCACATATGTATAATGTATGTTGCTATTATAAAGTTTAACACGAAAATTAAGTGACCAATTATGTTACACATGTTATAGGTATTAAATTGACATGGAATTAAAAGTGTAGATATCGTAAGTTATATTTATAACTCAATGAGGGGCAGAGTTGTAAATATTAATAAACTAATTTTAATTCAGTTTATATAAAAGCTAGTGGTCCCCGAGATCTAGGTTAACTTGCATATCTCTCCTTCCCATCAGAGAGTTGTGTGGCAAGAAGATCTAACAAGTGGCATCGAGCCAGGTTTTGACCAAATCATTAAGAATCGAGTATGGATTCAAGGTTTGATATTTCGAAAGTTTTTTTTTCTATTGTGCGTTAATCTTTTGTTTCACGTGATTGTCTGGTGAATTGTATTTGATTCTGGATTCATCTTGTTTTCATGTTTTTTGTTTCTTTGCGGCAACTTTTCCAGAACCCTATTTTTACATATATAATTTTGATTGAATTTATGAGTTGTGTGTTGTTTTCTTATTCGGCAATTGGGGTTTGGAATTTGTGTTTGGATTGATTAATTCATCAGGTTATGAATTATTTGTTTTGGATTTCTTAATTGATTAACTACTGTTTGCATTCAATCGAATGATTTGCTTTTAATCTTCGTTGATTAACTTTTGGTTTTGCAACAATTAAAATTGTGTATGTAGTTAATTATGAAAATCATGTTCCTGTTTTTTTTACCTTAATGTTATTTTAGTAAATGTGTAATGTAATTAAAGTTATGAAAAATATATTTGATTTAAAACATATATTTAATTCGGTTGTATCAAAATTTTAGTTTTGATCATTGGGTATTAAGATAAATCTTTAGAAACAAATAAAATTCATGTTTTGGCTATGTCTAATATTTTAGTGGGTTAATTGAAACATAATGTCACCAAAGTGACCGCTTCTGCGTAGATTATGTTTGTGTTTTTGTAATTCATGCGTTTATTAATTGGCTCAAAGGAAAATTAATATTTGGCCGAATTTCAACGACACATGTGGTAATAAACGTGTGACAATTATAAGGTATTTTATGTGTGCAATACATTAGTCCAAAGATTAATCTATTGTTCGACATAGTTTATTGTCAAAGTTTGATTACTACAACAACAATACCGCTTACTGTTAATATTATTGTCCAAAGACTTGATACTAATGTTGTGTTTGGTATCTTGAGGGAAATTAGTCATTTCTTTGAATTTATTTGTTTACTTATGAAATATTGATGTGAGCTTGTTTATTTTTATTTTATTCTATATTCAGCTAGTTCTTTTGCTGTCACAATATCTGCTAATATCAGCTCTATACCCATGCTTAATGGGACAAATTTCAAAGAATGGAAAAGGCACGTACTTATAGTACTTGCATGTATGGACATAGACCTTGCATTAAGGCAAGAACAACCTGCACCTTTCATTGCGGATAGCACCCCTGATGCCAAAAGAGATTTTGAGAGGTGGGATCGTTCTAATCGCATGAGTCTAATGATCATGAAACACAACATTCCGGAAGCCTTTAGGGGCACTGAATCTGAAGAGATTACTCAGGCTAAGTCTTTCCTTGACGATCTTGAGTAACGTTTTGCTAAAAACGATAAGGTTGAAATGATATCACTTCTGACTTCTTTGATGTCTATGAAGTATAAGGGTCAAGAAAATATAAGGGGGTACATTATGGAGATGTTCCATGTCGCTTCAAAACTTAAGGCACTTAAAATCGAGTTTTTTGAAGACTTGCTCGTTCTTATGGTTTTGGTATCTCTTCTTGCACAGTTTTACCAATTTAAAATTAGTTATAACTGTCAAAAGGAGAAATGGACTCTAAATGAGCTCATTTCTCATTGTGTTTAAGAGAAAAATAGGTTGAAGCGTGATGAAACTGAAAGTGCTCATTTTGTCGGTGTCTCTAAGGATAAGGGCAAGAAAATAAAATATCAGAATGAAGCTCCTAAGGTTCCAGCTCAAAAGAAACAAGAGCAAGTTCTAAATAATTGTTACTTTTGTGACAAGCCTGGACACTTGAAGAGAGATTGTACCAAGTATCACGCATGGCGTGCTAAGAAAGGTATGAATCTTACTTTGATATGTTCTGAGGTTAATTTAGCTTCAGTACCTAGAAACACTTGGTGGTTAGATTCTGGTGCTACTACTCACATAAGTGTTTCTATGCAGAGTTGTCTAAGCTACCGAAAGCCAAGTGATGGTGAAAGAAACATCTTTGTGGGCGATGAAAAATCGATAGAAGTTGAAGCAATTGGACATTTTAGGTTGTTGTTAGAAACTAGTTTTTATTTGGATTTGAAAGACAATTTTGTTGTTCCGTCTTTTAGGCAGAATTTAGTTTTAGTTTCTTTATTGGACAAATTTAGATATTTTTGTTCATTTGAAAACAATCAGTTTACTTTGTCTTTAAATTCAAGTATTGTCGGAACTGGTTATTTAAATGCTCATGACAACCTTTATTTGCTAGATACAGTTGCATCATATAATGAAACCTTGCACGTGAAATCACGTGGTACTAAACGCAAATTAAATAAAGAAAATTCGGCGTCATTATGGCATAAGCGCTTAGGTAATATCTCAAAAGGTAAGATTGAGCGACTTATATCTAATGGTATTTTGGAGTCCCTTGACTTTTTAGACTTTAATGTTTGTGTTGATTGTATCAAGAGAAAACAAACCAAAACTAAGAGATTAGGTGCCAACAAATCTACATACGTCTTAAAATTAATTCACACTAATATTTGTGAGTCATTCCTTACGGCATCTTGGAATGGTCAACAATATTTCATAACATTCATAAACGATTACTCACGTTATGGGTACCTATATCTCATTCATGAGAAATCTCAGTCTTTAGACGTGTTCAAATCTTATAAGGCTGAAGTTGAGAATCAACTCAACAAAAGAATTAAGAAAGTTAGATTTGATCATGATGGTGAGTACTCCGGTAGATATGATGGCTCAGGTGAACAACGTCCAAGACCATTTTCGAAATTCCTAGAGGAATGTGGTATTATCCCACAGTACACCATGTCAGGATCACCTAATATGAATGGTGTAGCTGAGAGACGTAATATGACTCTTAAGGATATGGTAAGGAGTATGATTACCCATTCTACCTTACCTGAGTCCCTTTAGGGAGAAGCATTAAAGACAACAACGTACATTCTGAATAGAGTACCAACTAAAGGAGCTAAAAAGACACATTATGAGCTTTGGATAGGTAAAAAATCTAGTCTAAAGCACTTTCACATTTGGGGATGTCCAGCTGAGGCAAGGCCTTATAGGCAACATGAAAAGAAATTTGACTTCAAAACTTTGAGCAGCTAGTTTATTGGATATTCTGCGCGATCTAGGGGCTATAAATTTTATGATCCCACAATTAAGAATATTTTTGAGACGGTAACTGCAACATTTTTTGAGGATGTTGAACTTGGAGGGGAAAATAAGGTTAGAGACATTATTTTTGAGGAGGAATTGAGTTCCAACTCAATTTCTACTATCACTTTTGATAATGTTCAGGTTCTCATACATGTCATTAATCAAGAAGTGAGTCCGAAACCTCAACAAGACAATGTTGAACAACTACCTCCTATTCAGGATGAGGTAATTGTTCCAGAAGAACAAATTCAACAACCTCAACAACAAGTGTCATTAAGGAGATCCATGGGAGAAAAGAGATGCTACTTCGGATGATTATATTATATTTCTCCAAGAAAATGAGGATGATAATGGAATGATGGAAGATGACCCAATCAACTTTCATCATGCCATGCAAAGTGTTAACTCTCAAAAGTGAATTGATGTCATGCAGGAAGAGTATAAATCCATGCAAGACAATAAAGTTTGGGAACTTGTCCCATTACTTAAAGGTACAAAATCAATTGGTTGTAAATGGATATTTAAAACTAAGAGGGATGCAAATGGTAATGTGGAGAGGTATAAGGCACATCTTGTAGCTAAAGGATATACTAAAAAAGAAGGCATTGACTTTACAGAGACTTTCTCTCCAGTTTCATCGAAAGACTCTTTTAGGATAATCATGACATTTTTAGCTCATTTTGATCTTGAGTTACATCAAATGGATGTTAAGAATGCGTTTCTCAATGGAGACATTGAAGAAACAATTTATATGGTGCAATCAGAAAACTTTGAGTTGGGAGACCCAATGCGTATAGTTTGCAAATTAACAAAATCCATCTATGGACTCAAGCAAGCTTCTCATCAATGGTACCACAAGTTTCATCAAGTAATTGTCTCATTCGATTTTGAGATGAATATCGTTGATGATTGTGTGTATCACAAGTTCAGTGTGAGTAAGTATATATTTTTGATTTTATATGTCGATGACATTTTACTTGCCACGAATGATATAGGCTTATTGCATGAAACCAAGAGATTTCTATCTAAGCATTTTGAAATGGGGACGCTTCTTTTGTTTTAGGAATTCAGATACATCGAGATTGATCTCGAGGTATTCTTGGATTGTCACAAAAGAACTATATCGATAAAGTACTTAAAAGGTTTGACATGCAAAATAGTAAACCAATGGACACCCCTGACGCTAAAAGAGACACGTTTTGTCTTGCCCAATGCCCTAAAAGTAACCTTGAAATTCAAAAAATGCAGAAGATTTTCTATAGATCAGCTATTAGGAGTTTAATGTATTCTCAGATTTGTACGCGTCCGGATATTGCGTACATTGTTGAGATGTTAGGCAGATATTCAAGCAACCCTGGTATGGACCATTGGATAGCAGCCAAGAGGGTTATGAGGTATCTTCAGAGAACAAAAGATTACATGCTCACTTATAGGAAATCAGTTCATTTGAAGGTCGTAGGGTATTCGAATTCTAATTTCGCTAGGTGCCAAGATAGCAAAAAATTTACAACAGGCTATATTTATCTATTAGCTGAAGGAGCTATATCCTGAAAAAGTGCTAAACAAACACTTGTAGCTTCTTCCACTATGGCAGCAGAGTTTGTAGCATGCTATGAGGCATCTAATCATAGAATATGGTTGCGAAACTTTGTCATTGGGCTGCGTATTTTGGAAAACATAGAAAGACTACTTAAATTGTTTTGTGGCAATAAATCAGCAGTACTGTATTTCAACAACAATAGGAGCTCGTCTAAGTCAAAGCACATAGACATAAAGTTCTTAGTTGTAAAAGAAAGAGTGCAAAGTGGACAAATATCCATAGAACACATTGGGATAAACTCTATGATAACGGATCCGCTCACAAAAGGTTTACCACCCAAGGTCTTTCATAAGCACACTGCTCATATGGGTGTTGTATCATTTGAGGATATTATTGTTTTAATGAGAGTTTGTTATTTGTTTGCTTTATGTTTGATTTTGGACATTTATGTATTCGGTTATTTTTTTTTATTAGAAATGAAGTATTCAATTTATTCACTCTTTTCTTATTTTGATAAGGTCCTCACTTAAGTTTAAAGAGGACCAGTTGAAAATAAGCATGTTTGGTTTACATTTACATGTAATTTTCATGCTACGCATCCATGATTGATCTATGTCATTTGATTATGTTTGTATACGTGACCATTGATGGGTCCAGTCATGATTGATATGGCGAAAACCGCTTTGATCCTATATAGATATAGTTGATGGACGAGATTGTTAAAGAATATCTATTGTATGATAGCAAATTTTTGAGCTCATAAGGTTATACATTTGTCAGGAAACATATGTTGCCCAAGTGGGAGATTGTTGGGTTATCTAATAATAACGGGCACATATGTATAATGTATGTTGCTATTATAAAGTTTAACACGAAAATTAAGTGACCAATTATGTTACATGTGTTATAGGTATTAAATTGTCATGGAATTAAAAATGTAGATATCGTAAGTTATATTTATAACTCAATGAGGGGCAGAGTTGTAAATATTAATAAACTGATTTTAATTCAGTTTATACAAAGGGCAGTGGTCCCCGAGATTTAGGTTAACTTGCATATCTCTCCTTCCCTGTTAGAGAGTTGTGTGGTAAGAAATAACCTATCATCTTGGAAGATCAAACCCTCTCTAAAAAATCTCCGTCAATAGATTCAAGTACGTTTCCGCAAATCTAGTATTTGTTCTTAATGATTTGGCATGTATGGATCTTGAGTTTATATTCGTATGGATATATTTTTAGTTCTAACATAAATGTCTCTTTATGACCATCTTTAAGCTTTGTTTGGAATGTCTACATTCACGTTGTTTGTAGAGATAGAAACTACGGGATTTTCATTCACTCAGAAATAATTTTGGCGTCTATTAAAAACATTATAAAAACTAGACTGGAGGTAAACGGTTAAATAGAACTAATTCGATTAATATACAACTTTGTAATAGGTGATAGTGTTTGTCGGTCGGACAATGTACAAATATTTTTTTTTGTAGCAAGTTATCCTGCTTCTTGAATAGTAATATGAACAATTATAAAAAAATGTTGCTTTTATCACAAAATTTAAACCACAATAACGAGTCCAGACTTCATCAAGCATTTCCATCCCATGATAAACGCCGCGTTTCAATATCGATTTAGATCCGGCGTACAAGACCTTGCACGTGACCAACGCATTGTCTATGTATATACTATTCTACTCTACATTTCAAAGCGTTCAGGTTTCAAATTTTAGGGTTTGATATCCCAAATTTTAGAGAGCAAAATCAATTTCATCATCATCGGAGAAGGAAATTTAGGCTACAAAGGGGGTTAACCATCCAACGATGTCGTATCTACTACCACATCTTCACTCAGGTTGGGCCGTAGATCAGGCAATCCTGGCGGAGGAAGAGCGTCTCGTCGTCATCCGATTCGGCCACGACTGGGACGAGACTTGCATGCAGGTAACCTTCTTCGTTCTCCCCTTTCTCTTTTTATCTCAATCGCTTTATTAATTTCATATTGATCAGGATAATTGTTTCTTGCCATTCCCGGATTTTGTTGTTCGTAGAATTTATTTCAGATTTCGTAACTAGAATAGGAAAAAAGTATTGGATAAATCATATGTTCACTGTAGATTTGATTTTTGAAGTTTTGTTTTTATCAAATTTGAAAAGGGTATAATTGAAATTCCAAGGCAACGTCATGTTGGAAAGAAAAACTGTTTATTTTTATTGAATACTTAAGCAAGCTAGAAACTGAGATATTCATAGCTACGATTGGTCTTTCTATTATGCTAGTAATAGTGCGATGCTTATCTTCGAATTGCTTTATTTTTTAGTAATAATGCGATGCTTATCTTCGAATTGCTTTATTTTTTAGTAATAATGCGATGCTTATCTTTGAATTGCTTTATTTTTTCATTCTACACCTGCGGTTAGCCCGGTTTCTGATATTATTGCCTGGTTTTGATCGCTTATGAAATTACTCGCAAACTGTAAATTTCAATGCTACATAGATTGTGAATTTCAACTGTCATCTTCTCCATGAGACAATGCTTAAGCTGAGAAGGAAGTTCGAATCTTTTCAAGTGAGCAAAAGGAAATATTGATTGAGCTTTTGACAATGACTTGCTTCTTCTGTTTTCTTGTTGAGCCCAAGTGTTTAGCCGAGTAGGAAGATAAAATCTTATCCAAGTTAGTGAAAAGGAAAGCCAGTTTCTGGTAATGACTTACTCTTTTGATATTCTGGAGCTTTGTTCCGAATTCTGATTAACAAACTAAAAATTTCCACCTCTTTACCTAAGCTGAATTATGATAATGAAGTAGTCAGTCTACTTTCTCTTTTAGTAACATACTAGTTTTCTCCTTATTTCGTTAATCAGCCCTCTGGTCCTGTCCTCGAAGACTGAAATTGGTACCTTACATGGATCGTAGTTATATTTGATGGCTAGGTTTAAATGGATTTTTATGTTGTTGCCTTTGATTTTTTGGGGAGGGGGTAAGTGCATGGACTTCGATAATTTTTTTTATCACATCTGCATATCCGGGAACATCATTTTCTTTCCGTATTTATTGAATATTGATTTGCTCTTGCTTCCCCTGGAATGAAAATAGTGTTATTGTTACACTCACACTTGCAGTTGACTATTTTCATTCTCAGATGGATGAGGTGCTTGCTTCTGTTGCTGAAACGATAAAGAACTTTGCCGTGATTTATCTTGTAGACATAACAGAAGTGCCCGATTTTAACACGATGTATGAGCTGTACGATCCATCGACTGTCATGTTCTTTTTCAGAAACAAACACATTATGATTGATCTCGGCACTGGTAATAACAACAAGATCAACTGGGCTCTCAAGGACAAACAGGAGTTCATAGACATTATTGAGACTGTATACCGTGGGGCGAGGAAAGGTCGTGGTCTGGTGATTGCTCCAAAAGATTACTCTACAAAGTACCGCTACTGAATATTCTTGCAACCTGTAGTTGATCGTGAAGATCTATGGTCATCTTTTGTGAATTTGATATCGACTATTTCATTACAAACTATGTATGTAGATGTGTGTTTCGATTTGCAATGATTACATGGGTTTGGAGGATACTTGGTCTCAGACATCTAAGTAAAATTTGAGATAAAAGTTGGAAACATATTTTATGAGCGCCTCGATGCTTGTTTACACTTTAGCACAATACTTTAGAACTATGTTATTTGGGTATGGAACTATTCTTGTACACAGTATGTATGCTAAAAAGCTAGTAAGCTATATAATTAAAACTGTGACTAAAAAAAATTAATATAGGTTAACTACAAAATGGTTATTACAAAGAATTATTAATATTCCGTTGTAGTCTAGTTGGTTAGGATACTCGGCTCTCACCCGAGAGACCCGGGTTCAAGTCCCGGCAACGGAATTTTTTCTTTTTCTATTTGTTTTAACCTTTGGAAGACCTTTGGGCGAATGGCTTGTTTGTTGATTAATACAAATTTCCTCTTAAAGAAGCTGGAAAATGGCAACCCAAATACTCATTACTCGACTTTGCGTTACTTATATGAATGTAATTTGTGGATTCGACTTCAGATTTACGAAACGAATAAATATATTTACTTCTTTGGGGATTCAGACCTTGGTCATGGAGAATTTTAAATTTGGATTTTTTTTTTACTTTAAAATCGAGTTATTCTACTCCTAATCATATCGAACATGAAAAAAAAAATTCATAAACAATAAAGCATTTACATTTGAGGACTGAAATAGAACCTTCTGAAGTTTGAGGGCCTCCTGCGCAATCAATTCTTTTTAGGGTAAATTTTACCAGAGGTCCTTTTTGTTTGGGCTTTGTTCTATTTTGGTCACCCATTTTAAAAAAAATTATTATTGCCACTTGTGTTTTCGATCTGTTTTATTTTGGTCACTATGGCGTTAACGTCCGTTAGTTTAATAACGTGACGCGCTATTAAAAGGATTAATTTCTAATTTGAACCCTGAACTTCAAACAAAATATTAATTTCTAAACTCTTTCAATCTCACTTTTAAATATTAATTCGATCCAAAAATACACGGTAGAATAACATGGCCAGGTATAAGTCATTAACATAAGAGTCCCAAGTATGTCAGTTGCATAGCAATACATATTTCTTTAATACAATCTCTACATTAAGGCGTTTATTTTAAATACAGAATTTGTATGGCCCAATAAACTAACTGTCTTGGCTTGGTGTTTTGAATATTGTAAGCAGCACTGATATGGCTACTCACAGCAACATGTATCAAGATCGGAAGACTTCAAATTGCAAAACGAGTCATGGAGCTGATGGAACAACACCTTTTCAAAGATGGATGGCCTGAGTATTTTGACGGTAAGGTTGGGCGTTATGTCGAGAAGCAAGCAAGGAAATACAGACATAGAACATTTTCGGCTATTTGGCCGCCAAGCTAATGGTCGAGAACCCAACTAACCTTCTCATAATCTCCCTTCAAGAAGTTAAAAGAATCTCCAAGCCAAAGCTCACTCGCTCCATCACCCACCAAAAGAGGAGAAGGAGAAAGAGATGGAGGTGGTCAGAGCCATCACCCACAAAAAAGTTGGTCGGAACAACGATATTGTGAGATAAAAGTGAGGTTGGGAGAGTTTAGTGGTCAAATTAATATTTTTATTTAAAGCTCATGGGTCGAATTAGAAATTAACCTTTTTGACTAACGTGTCACATCATCAAACTAACGAGGGTTAAAAGCACAGTGACCAAAATAAAACAGATCAAAAACATAAGTGGCAAGAATTTTTTTTTCAAAATGGATCACCAAAATAAAATACAACCCAAACAAAAGGAACCTCCGATGAAGTTTGCCCTTCTTTTTACTAACAGAATTTATATTCAACGGTAAATCTTGACCATATAATTTGAGGGAGCCTAATTAAAAATTAAAAAAAAATGGTCTAATAAAATTTTTCTAAAGAATTTTATTTTTTAAATCTGAAGGTCTAATTATTATTTTTTTGTTTTTTTAAAAGTTTAATGAAACTTTTTAACAATTTTAAAGGGAAAGTTGAAAATATAAAAAAAAATTAAAAAATTTTTGAGAATCTTTTTATAGATTTTAAGAGAGCTTAATTAAAATTTTAAAAACATTTTAATGGTATAATTCATTATTTTTCTTCAAAATTTTGGGTGCTAAAGTCTCCTTTGACTCTATGGACCATCTACCTTTGTCTATGTTTATCAAAAAATAATTAAGTTATGACCAATAGATTAATTTAAATGGTAAGTAAATTGATATTGTTTTAAGTAGGTCTCGATACGATGCTTTATATATATATATATATATATATATAATTTCATGTTGGAAGATTTATTTATCAAAACCAAACCTACAATGTAGGTCAGTTCAGTGCAAAACTTGAAAAATCGAGAAGAGAAGAAAGTGGGCCATGAAAGGAGGCTTTGTGATGGATATGGCCATGATCCATTTTCAAGCTTAAAGCCCCCTCAAACAAAAACCCAGAAACCGAATAAGCCGCTAAAAACCCTAGAGTAGACTGTTGTTGGATTGGCTGCCTCCCCCCACCATTCGCCAAGAACAGAGCTCGATTCAGCCGTAGCCATGGTAGCTCTTTCTTTCCCTAACTATTTACTCTTCTTTCTTTGGTTTCGTTTATCTTTCAGTCATCTGTTTTGGATATTTTTTACTATACAAAATGTTTGAAAATGGAAATAATCAAAATTAAATAATTTGTTAATACGATGCTACCCAGCTCTTAGAATGGGTTACTTCTTTTTCTTTTTTTTTTCCTTTCATTTTTATATGTTTCATGAAACTTATATTCCAGAAATTACCCGTACAGATGAAGATTTCATACTGTTGGTGAATCAATGGTTAGGTTTAGGATGTGTTATATGAATTTAGCCTTGAATTGATGGCTTTAGCCTTGGGTTTCTCTCAGAAATCATCCTAGTATGAATTAAGTTGATGATATTGTAATCTAAGGATAAATATTCATTCGTGGCAGCCAGTGTTATCTAGGGCACAAGAGCTTATATATACGGAAAACATTTAGAAGCATTGGATTTGGTATTACCCCTTTTCACTAGTAAATATGCCCTTAATTAAAAGGGTTCGTATTTGGTGCACTTGCGGTGTTGTTTGTTGTTGTTGCGGTTGAGGTTCGATCTAGGTTTTCTTTTGATGATACGAGTGCTGAACTTAGTACTTTTGTTTTGACTGTAATTGTTTTGGTGTTTTGCAGGTGAATGTACCTAAGACCAAGAAGACTTACTGCAAGAGCAAGGAGTGCAGGAAGCACACTTTGCACAAGGTTACACAGTATAAGAAGGGTAAGGATAGTTTGGCTGCCCAAGGGAAACGTCGTTATGATTGCAAACAGTCCGGTTATGGGGGTCAGACCAAACCAGTTTTTCACAAGAAGGTAACTTTGTGTAACACTTATATTTTGCCCCTTCCATCGGATGGATGGATGTATAGTTTGTAATGGACATTTAGTTTATTTTTTTTATGATTTAGCTAATTGTCTCACCCGATCTAAAGGGTCAGACTTGAGAATATCAAAAGCAATTGTGCTCAATCTTTTAATTATTTCCATGTGTTTGAATTATCATACTCTAGATATATGTTTGAATATGTGATACATTAAGGTATCAAAATCTTTGCGTGTGTGTGTGTATAATTGTGTATTCTTTGAATAGGCAAAAACCACCAAGAAGATTGTGCTGAGGCTGCAATGCCAGGGTTGCAAGCATGTTTCACAGCATCCGATCAAGGTCAGTGCACAGAGAGCGCCATGCCCTTTGTTTTGTTTTACTTTGCTGTACTGATGAGCTAATATTTTGCGGGTTCATATTTGCAGAGGTGCAAGCATTTTGAGATAGGTGGAGACAAGAAAGGGAAGGGGGCATCTCTTTTCTAGCTTTCTTATTCATGTTATATGTTTTGTTTGTTTACTTTGGTGGAAGAACTTTTAAGGCGGATGGAATCTTTGTCGAAGTTTTTATTTTAATTTTCTGATGGTATGAAACCGTTAATGTGAAGTTCACATTTAGTTGAAGTTTTGGTTCATTGTCATGCACATTGTTCTTATCTGGTTACTGATATGCTTGCCGACCGCGGCACAAGAAGTTCAATGATCTGCCCTGGGATATGAGTAGGGTTGTAATAACAGATAATCGGATGGGTTTCAGGTTAGGTCAAATTAGATACAGGTCAATTCAGGGTTTTTTTTACACTTGACTTGGGTCGGGTGCGGGTCAATAGCAGGTCGGGTTCATTGTAGGTCGGGTCCATTTCAGTTCGAGTTCATTTTAGGTCGGGTCCATTTCAGGTCGGGTTCATTTCAGGTTGGGTTTAAATAGATCGGGTCCGAATTAGGTAATTGGAAGGTTAATTCGGGCTTGGGTAGACTTAGGTCGGGTTCATTTTAGGTCTGCTAATTTTAGGTTGGTTCCATTTTAGGTTGGGTTAATTCGGGTTTTGAATTCGTATTATTTTTTAGTTCGGTACAATTGTACAAGTAGTCTATATTTATTTTGAGTTAATTATTTAACGTCTTTCATGGAATCACATTAAAAATAAAAATTTGGCACTAGAAATGGATAAACATATTGTAAATAATTCATATTTAAAATAATAAAGTAAATTAAAAACTTGAAATATGGTCAATTTTGAGTAAAAACAAAGTTTTAGGGACTATAATGAACAACAAATAATAAATAAGAGTCATTTTGAACTAAAAATAAAGTTTTAAGGACTTAGTTGAATTGAACTAAAAGTTAAAGGACTTAAATGAAAAACATCTAAAATTTAAAGGGCTATAAAATATTTAACCCATCTAAAATGAATGAGCGGTGGAATATGAGCCCAAAGCCCTAAACTATTAATAATTACTATTTATTATTAATTATTATATTATATATACATTATATATACATTATATAACTTATAAGTTTTAATATATATATATATTAATTATATTTATATGCTATAATTTAATATATATATATGTATTATATGTTATATTAATTATTATGTACGTATACATATAATATATATGTATATATTTATATGTTATATTATAAGTTTATATTAGAGTGTTTAGGGTTTAGAGTGTTGCATTATGGCTTATGAGTTATTTTATTGTTTAAGGTTTATGATTTAGAGTTTATGGTTTGAGAGATAGAGTTTATATTCGAGGGTTTAGTGTGTTGCATTAGGGTTTATGAGTTATCATTATTGTTTATGGTTTAGAGTTTAGGGTTTAAGTGTTAGGATTTATACACAAGAGTTTATGGTTCATATTAGAGTGTTTAGGGTTTAGGGTGTTGCATTAGAGTTTATGAGTTATCATTATTGTTTATGGTTTAGAGTTTAGGGTTTAGTGTTTGAGAGTTAAGGTTTATATTCGAGGGTTTGGGGTTTGGGGTGTTTCACTAAGGTTTACGAGTTATCATTATTGTTTATGGTTTAGAGTTTAAGGGTTTAAGGTTTATGATTTATGATTTAAGAGTTAGTGGTTTGTACTCGAGGGTTTGTGGTTCATATTAGAGTGTTTAAGGTTTATGGTGTTGTATTATGGTTTATGGGTTATCATTATTGTTTATAATTTAGAGATTATGGTTTAGGGTTCATATCATAGTGTTTAGGGTTTAGGGTGTTGCATTAAGGTTTATGAGTTATCATTATTGTTTATGGTTTAGGGTTTATGGTATTGCATTAAGGTTTATGAGTTATCATTATTGTTTAGGGTTTATGGTTTAGGGTTTGGTGTTTAGGGTTTATAGTTCATATTCGAGTGTTTAGGATTTATGGTGTTGTATTAGAGTTTATGTGTTATCATTATTGTTTATGGTTTAGAGTTTAGGGTTTATGATTTTAGAGTTAGGGTTTATATTCGAGGGGTTATGATTTATATTCGAGGGTTTAAAGATTTAGTGTTTGAGAGTTAGAGTTTATATTCGAGAGTTTAGGGTGTTGCATTAGGGTTTACGAGTTATCATTATTGTTTATGGTTTATAGTTTAAGGGTTTATGGTTTATGATTCAAGAGTTAGGGTTTATATTCAAGTGTTTATAGTTCATATCATAGTATTTAGGGTTTACGGTGTTGCATTAGGGTCTATGAGTTATCATTATCGTTTATGGTTTATAGTTTATGGTTTAGGGTTTAGTGTTTGAGAGTTAAGGTTTATATTTGAGGGTTTAGGGTTTAGGCTGTTGCATTAGGGTTTATGAGTTATCATTATAATTTATGGTTTAGAGTTTAAGGGTTTAAGGTTTAAGGTTTGTACTCAAGTGTTTGTGGTTCATATTAGAGTGTTTAGGGTTTAAGGCGATGTATTATGGTTTATGAGTAATTATTATTGTTTAGGGTTTATGATTTAAGGTTTAGGGTTTATTGTTCATGTTAGAGTGTGTAGGGTTTAGGGTGTTGCATTAAGGTTTATGTGTTATCATTATATTTATGATTTATAGTTTAAGGTTTAGGGTTTAGGGTTCATATTCGAGTGTTTAGGGTGTTGCGCAACTTGTAAACAATTTGACTTGAAGTATAAATATGTACAATATTTTAAGTTATTTAAAAATCAAGTTTTGTTGTAGATAAAATAAAGAAGAACAAGAATAAGAACAAGAAGAACAAAGAGATGAGAGAATGAGGGAGATTTTGTATTATTCTTAAATATAGAATTGTATACAATGCCTTCAATGAATCATCTATTTATAGGCATAAGAAGTACATAATACATTAAACTCTAATTCATAGAGATAATATTCCTAATAATAAATAAATCAAACTCCTTTGATAAATATTCATAACACTCCCCCTTGGATGTCTATGAAGATATTGTGCCTCGTTAAAACCTTACTAAGATAAAAATTCAGTGGGAAAAAAATTATTTAGTGAAGGAAAATGAGTACACACATCTTTGATACGCATAACATGTTGCCTCATTAAAAACCTTACCAGGAAAATTCATTGGGACAAAACCTCGGTTAAGGGAAAAAGAGTGCAACGCGTATTTACTCCCCCTCATGCAAACATCACAAAAGATCTTTGAATCTTCATAATTTAATCTTGAATATCATTTTTCTAAAGATCGTGAGGGGTGAAAACTTTAGAGTAATATGTTCCATGATGTATCCACTTTCAAACTGAGATATACATCTTGCGTTATCTTCACACAAGATAGCTTTTATCATATCTTGTAAAAGTAAATCCACATATCTTTTGGATATGTTGGGTCAATAGTCTTAGCCAAACACATTTTTTGGCTTGCCTCGTGCATAACAATTATTTCTACGACATTTGAGGAGACATCAACGAATGTTTGAAGATCTAAATGTAATAATCTTTGTATATTCATAGATATTTCTTGACCAACTAATATATAGTGCTTCAAGACCAAGAAAAGATATAATTATCTTTATTCACATCCAACAATCTTACAACTATTGGAATACTCAATAGATATGCTCTATTCATATTGAATCTTCTTTAAGATTCTTTCAGCTTATGTCTATTCATAGACAAAAGAAATATATAAAAATGCTCGATCTTCAGGGCGAGATAATTTTGATGTCAAGATTCAAGTACTTGTATTGAAAGTACTTCACGAGTTTCCAATTTGAAGCTCTTTAGGAGTTCTAAAATTATCATAATGGATCTTGATCCAAACTCCTTTATAAAATACATAAGAAAATTTGATCATTCTTATAGTATTTTCTCAATTAGTATTCACTAAGGCGATTATACCAAATGCGCCAAAATATTCATGAGACATGTCTAAATAAATTTCCTCAGAAATTTCCAAATGCTTATAGCATTTTAGATCCTTCAAGGATAAATATGGATCTACAAATAATTAGACGCATGTAAAATTTTTAAAACTGCCAAAGTAATTGCATCCACCATGAAGTAATTAAAACTTTTCATAAATCATAGTTCAAGTCGTATTTACGACTACTTATTTGTGCCTCACTTGCATTACACCTTTAGGTGTTTGGACTGGTGGTCCAAATACTTCTATTTTAGAAGTTCAAAGCGTCTTTCAACATTGGTCAATTCAATATATACTTCTGGATATATTTTATACAAGATCCTCGATTTCTTTCTTTACTTCTATAGAAGTATTTTATGTAAAATTGTTTGTAAAATCGTTGTCGACAACTTTCCAATTTTCTGGTTCTATTATCGTAATGACATAACTCATCGAGATCTCTTCAAGATTTCAATCTTGATTTCAGGTACCTAAAACTCTTATAGAGTTTTATTATTTGTTATGTCTTGGGTCTCTTAAGGAGCACCCGCCTCCAATATATGACCATCTCATATTACTTTCTATTTACGAGAATTTTGATCATTGGAACCATTTCAACTATCATGCTTCAGGCATGATTTACATTCTCTCGCTCTAACATGTAATTTAAACTTAGAGCATTTCAGCTGGTATATGAGACTTAATTACTCTCATTGGGTCAGTAAATATGTCTGGCAGTTGACATGTAATAACATGAATTATCTTATGAACTTCTAGTTCATATACGAGGATCTAGATAATGATAATTCATTTTTCTCTATCCAGCTGATTATTATCTCCCCTAATGTTGAGAAAAATCATGTCATAAATGATTCTCCAATTAATGTTTAAGAATTTAAACATAAAAGGAGACTCGTATTCAATATATATTCTCAACCCTTTTTATTTACCCATTTTGTGCGTTGTGGTGGAGCAATTCATATCGCACATTCAAAAAATTATAAAATGGGAAATGTATGGTTTCTGACCAAAAATCAATCATAACGGGGAGTTTATTATAACTCGTTGACTTGATGCGTATAAGTGTTGCTATATGGAAACACCATATAAATAATAACTCTTTTGTTCTCATAGTTTAGCTATTAAATAGGAGGCATCCAATTGAAATTGTGCTAAACTATATTTTTCATAATCAATAGGCTTTGTAACAACTGATATATCCTAAAATATAAACCCACTAGCTTTTCAAGACGAATAGTCTAACTGCATAATCTGAATCTTTTTAGAATCAATCTCACAAACTTCTGGTTGTAAGTCGATAAAACAATGTAGATGCATCTACTTAAATCATATAAAAATTTTCCACATTTGTGGATATATGGGCCCACATTTCGTTCAGATATGCAAGACATACAGTCTTAACTTCAGTACAAGAACTTTAAGTTCTAATTCTTTTGGTAAGTGGGATCATCTATATCCTTTGAGAACAAACAACACAAGAACTTCATGTTCTTTTAGTAAGTGAAATTTAATCAATTCCTTTAAGCAACACAAGAACTTCACGTTCTTTAATAAGTGGAATTTAATCCATTCCTTTGAGAATAAGCACCACAAGAACTACAAGTTCTTTTAATACATGTGCATGTAAATCTCAATAATTTCTACACCATTATTGATCAGGATGGTCTAACCGATCATGCCAACTATATATATGTGTGTATATATCTCTGAATTTGTAAAGTTCTTGTTTACCATAACATGTAATTCAATCTTACTCGTACATGTCTAGTACGACCATCAAAATTGTTCCTTTAAATAGGAATATATTTAGCTCTTTCGGAGCTTTCAATTGAAATTATCTTTTGGTAGCAATATATAGCTCTCTTAGAGCTTTCAACTAACTTTTTGGCTACCAGAACTTATATCCATATTGGCTTATTTCAAATGCCAATTGATAACATATGTTATCTATAATTTCCAAGGGGATATTTTGCAAACTCATATTGCTCTCTTAAAATTTCCACTTATAGTGGTGACGATATTATTACCATTAGCGATAATTATTGCAATATTCGCAATTCTGCACTTTTCATAATGTGCTTTCTCTCAAGAATTTATTGCTCTTCTAGACCATCAATATTTTCAGTACTTTGAGATATAGTACTCACATTATTCCCTTGCATTTAAATGGGAAAATATATCTTATGCTTATGCTTATGTTGAGCATAAATTGTCACCATAGATTGTATTTGACAAGTAATCATGTTAAACAAAATAAATAAATATCATAATATATAAATATAAATATAAAACGTAAATAATTAATGTGTGTAAAATAAATAAACATAAAGTAAAATAAATAAAAATAAATAAATAATTCTCTTCAAAGTTATGAGAATAATTAGAAGATGATTTATTTCTTTTGAGGGTTATAAGAAAATCAACAATGTCCAAAAGAGTTGGACTAACAATGTCCAAATAAAGTTAGATCAGTATCATCTTCTTCATGTTTCGCAAACAAAATTTGCTTCTATTTTCTTTCCTTTATCATTCAATGATTCTTAATTTTTCAACGTACAACACGTACGAGACCAATGGTTTATAACATCGCATTGGTAATAAGAAGAGTTTTACTTCAATAGAATGATCTTTATCACTCGTGTCATCCTTATAACCTCACTACCAGTGGGTAGAAGTATTCTTAAAATGATCATATTTTTCATGCCTATATTCATAGCCTCGATCACGACCACAACTTCTAATGTGATTTTTATTTCTTTCATAATATAATCTCACATTCACTTCAGGGAATGGAGTAGAGCCAGTGGGCCTTTAAAACCTTTTTCACATATCCTTATCACAGGGAACAAAGATTTAATCCTCGTACGCGACATTGTTAAACCTGTCCACAAGGTCCTTTAAAAACCTTCTTTGAGACCAGTAGCCTCGCAGAACGGGATGTCCAGCCAATATACTTGGATTATATCGAAATTATATCTCTAATTGAATAATGATTTACAATGTTTGCATTCACTTCAGGGAATGAAACAGTTCCAATAATTGCATGGAATAAACATCATGCTTGCATTCACTTCAGGGAATGCCCCATCATTGATAATCGCATGGAATAAACATCATGCTTTGCATTCACTTCAGGGAATGCCTCCCATAAAACTTTTTAGATCAAGACGAATTTCGTAACTTGAAATTGGGAGAAGTCTATGGTCGAGTTTTTCGACGAAGAAAAAATATTGCTTTCGAGCAAATATAGACTTTATAACAATCTTCTTGTAAATTCAAAATCATCATGATTTATCGCACTTTAAAATTATATTTTAAAAGATAAAAATAAAAATAGAGTTTACCGATATTGAATTTCGTCTCAAAGACAATGATGACGTAGCAAATGAACCAAGGCATCTTCTCATAATCTTTTTTTACGCCATGTCTCTTTCCAACTCATTTGAATACATGTAAAACTCAAAACACGGTTAAAAGCATCGACTTTTATCAATAGAATAAAAAATTATTTGAGACTAGATCAAAAAGTATAAAAGTAGTCATAGATCAAGTTGAATAAACATAACTATAAGTGATGTGATCAATTTATAAACAACCATAGTTAAAATCAAACGACATTTTGATGAATGTATAAACACATCAAAGTAACATATTCCTTTTGCCTTTGATTCACATACAAAGTAATTGATACAAATAATAAAGTTGTTTTATATCTCGAATTTATTCATATAAATTACCATAATAATAATAATAATGATAAAACAAATATATAACAATCACATGGCAACACAATCCTTGAATTGAATCAATTATAAATTAGAATGGAATAATAAAAACTTTGAATAAAACTAATATACTCTGTAATAAAATGTTCCAACTTGTGCGCCCAATAGCATTTAGCCGAAATCCTTGAGGGACTTAATTTGGTTTGCTTTATCAATCCATCTAATGAAGTACGACGATAATTTTAATTTTCGTCAATTCAAGAGTTACTTCAAGTATGAATAAAATAATAATAAATTAAAATAATAACCAAATAATAGATATGAATATACTAACTTTTGGAGAATGATAAATCAATCATTATATTAGTATATAAATAAGTAAAGCATACCATACTTTCCAAGGTAAGCTGAATATATGATAGATGTAGTCGTCAATATCAAATTGAAATTCTTTTCGAGAACCACCAACAATAATCACAGTAATTGAGCGAGCGAGATCGTGCTGATAACGTGTTGTAGATAAAATAAAGAAGAACAAGAATAAGAACAAGAAGAACAAAGAGATGAGAGAAAGAGGGAGATTTTGTATTATTCTTAAATATAGAATTGTATACAATGCCTTCAATGAATCATCTATTTATAGGCATAAGAAGTACATATTACATTAAACTCTAATTCATAGAGATAATATTCCTAATAATAAATAAATCAAACTCCTTTGATAAAGTTCTAATCATGATAGACATCCACATAGATAAATATTCATAACAAGTTTATATTTTAAGTTGGTGAGAAAACAATTACATTGAAAGTATAATAATATGTATAATATTTTAAGTCAAATAAAAATAATTTAAATTTTAAGTTGGTTAAAAATCAAGTAATAATATGTATAATATTTTAAGTTAATTAAAAATTAATATAGATCACATTTATGTATATTGTATACGTTATATATATTATGTATATAATCTGTAATATATATATATATATATTATGTATATGTTATATATATTATGTATATAATCTGTAATATATGTTATATATAATATGTAATACATAATTATGTATTATGTATATGTTATATATATATATATGTATGTATCATGATTCATGTATCATGCATGTGTATGTATATAATATGTATGTGTATGTGTATATATACTAATATATATGTACTTATTTGTGTATGTATGTATTATGTGTCATGTGTGCATATATATATATATATATATCATATGTATATTTATGAACTTTTTAAATCCATTAAGTTATGGATTTCGGGTCAACAACAGTTCAGGTTCAAAATAGGCCGGGTCAATTAATAGGTCGGGTAAAATCGGATCTCGGGTCGATTCAGTCGGGTAATATCAGGTAATTTGCCAGGTCGGTCTCGGGTTCGGGTTCGTTTCAGTCGGATGCAAGTCGGGTTTCAGGTCAAAATTAACAGGTCAAATTCGGGTTCGGGTCGTTTTTAGTCGGACGCAGATCGAGTTCGGTTGCTACAGTAACATGTTCAACTCGGGTTCGGGTCAGCAACAGTCAGTTACAGTTCGGGTTCGGGTCATCGAATTCTCAGGTCAAATCAAGTTCTGACTCGAGCAGGTTTCAAGCAGGTTTTCAGGTTCTGACTTATTTTTACATCCGGGTGGTAATTGTTAATCTTGGATATTAAAGTGTTGTCTGTCCTTTTAGATTTGTTTGACAAGTGAGGTCATTTTATTAAACCTATCAAAACTGATTTTATCTACTTCATTTGTAATATTTTATTTGGTTTAATCAAATCAATCTTTTAAATTACAATTATATAATGGGTAATTATTCCATCCATATGATTGTGGAAATTTTGTTTATACAAGTGCCTTAGTCTTAGAGTTTGAGTGTAGTAGTTTTGAATTTAGGGTTCAAAGTTATACTTTAGGGTTATAAGTTAAAACTTAAATCTTTAACCATATTATTTGACGATCTAAACTCTAAAGTTTAAACCTTTATACTAAAATTCTAAACTAAAAATTAAACCCTACAATTATTGTGCTTGTGGAAACAAAAAATTTCTATTGCCTGTGTATAGACTTGGTAAACTTGACCCGAGACTCTAATTGTTTCCCGTCCCACCTCGAAAAAATTAATAAAAATATTATATATATATATATATATATATATATATATATCGGGTCGGGTTGGGAATTTTCACCCTGAACCCCCTCGCCCCGACTTTATTTCTTCTAAACCCGCCCCGAACCTAAAAATTAAAAAAAAAAATACCGCGGTCGGGTCGGGACCAGTTGTCCGCTTCAAATTGCCATCTGTTGGGTTGCGTGGGGCTCGATTAGATCAACCAATATTGCTCACCAAGTGGTGGAGAGGTGGATATTTGGGTGGAAGGGGTAAGGAAGCTAAATTGAAATGTGACACAATGATTTATAGTGGTTCAACCTTCTAACCAAGGTCTACATCCACTACCTTAGCTCCCCACTAAGGATTTCACAATCAATCCACTATTGATTCGTCCCCTTTTCTAGGATTAGGAGGAAACCTTACAACCGATCAAGCTTCTACCCAAAGCCTTGATCAAAACCCTCTTTACAAAGAGAAACAAGAAGCAAACTTAAAACCCTCTAATAGGTGTTTGTTTGCACAATTAAGCACTCACCCAAAACCTAAAACACTTGAGCAAATTTGACAATTTTGGCTCACTAGTGTTTGTCTATACAAGAAATGACAAATTAAGCACTAAGACAATTTCTTGATCATTTGATGTTTGACAATATGAGCATTAGCCTTCTCTTGATGCTCGGAGGTCCATTTTATACTCCCAAATGAGTTTGTAGCCGTTGCTAGCCGTTGGGGATGAATTTGAGCCGTTGAGGACTTTATTTCCCTTCATAAATGCTGTTCTGCAGCAAAACGTATCGATACGCGTGGAACGGTATCGGTACGGCCTTCATAGGAACTAGCCGTTGGGCTTTTGCCAGCATAGGCGTATCGATACGCTTGAGGGCGTATCGGTACGGGTTCATATTTGAATGGCCGTTGGGAAATAGCCGTTGGGGTGGTTGAAATGGGATCGGTACGCTTACCTGGCGTATCGAAACGATCCCGATGCGTATCGATACAACAAGGGCCTGTATCGATACGGGTTTTGACAGTGGCCAAACTGGGGCAAAAAGGTATCGGTACGGGGGTTTACCGTATCGATACGGGTACTCTGAAAACACAAGTTTGGCTATTAAAAACATGAAAATTCTTTGCCAAAAAGCTCTTAAAATACCTCAAACATAAGTTCAAGTTGTTTGGACTTAAAAACAAGTTTTAAATTCTTTTCAAATTAGTCCAAAACATTTTTCAATTATTATATCAAAACGTTAGTTCTACACCATCCCTAAAACTGAATTACCCGAACCGAGACTCGATATTGACTCGAATATGATAATCTAAAGTTGACCCGAAACTCAAAATAAATCAAACTAGAATTGACCCGAAATTTTTGTTGAACCGAAATGGACCCGAACCAAAGGCTACCCGAACTGAAAGTTGAATCGAATATTGACCCGATTTTAACCCGATAATTAAAGTAAAGTAAATGAATAATTTATTTTTAATGTTATATAATTTTAACAATATGATAAATAGTATAATGATGTATGCTTTTATTATTTTTTGTATTAAACTATGTGAAAGTCCATTACTTTTCTCAAAATTTAGTATAATAACATTTTATGTCATTCTAAGTTTAAATATTAATTAAATAAAACTTTTATCCCTACTAACTTTTAAATTTAGAAGTTTAATATACTCTTTTCCCTCCCAATTGATCTTAACTTCATCCTAAACTACACCATAAAACCTTAAAGCATTAACAGTAAGCTTTAAAAATCCTAAACCATAAATCTTAAGTTATAGAAATTAATCTCATAAACCAATAACACTAGACTACAACATAAGCCCCAAACCATTAGCACTAAAGCTAAACCCAAAACGATAAATCAAAATTAGGGACCATTTTCACAATTTATCATAAAATATAGTTTAAACTCGAAATTAGGGACCAATTGGACAATTTTAAAATGGAGAAATTTTAGAGCCAAGTGACCAATTTTACAATTTTACCATAAAATATAACACAAAACTAAAATTAAGGACTAATTTGACAATTTAGAAGTAATAAATTTGAGAGTTCAGTGATCAATTTCACAATTTTACCATATAAATAAATAGGGGTCAATTTTGGCTGAAAATTAAATATTAAGAACTTAAATGAACAAAAATACCAATATATTAAAATTAGGGTAAACTACATAAATGACCACCTTACTATTGCAAAAGTTGTGATCTGACCACATTACTTTTTTTCGTCACAATTAAACCACCAAACTATTTAAATAATATCAATGTGACCACCAGCCGTTAAAGGTTAACGAAAGGGTGACGTGGCCGTTAAAAAAAATAAGGGTATAATTACACATTTAGTCCTCGTTACTTATAAAGTCTATCAATTTAGTTCTAATTTTAATTTAATAAAATAAATTAATTATTTAATTAGGTGTTGACATGTGTCAACACCTAATTGGAGGAATTTAATTATTTATATTTAATTAAATTATTTTATTTTTCTCCTCTAAACAAGAGGTGACACGTGTCACCACCATTTAGAGGAGAAAAATTCAATTTACACAAACATGCCAATGGTGGGAATCGAACATGCATATGGGTGATTTAGAAGCAGTGGCTTGCACCAAGCATGTTTTTGTGCTAAAAATAACCCTTTTAAATATATGTTATATTGTGTACAGAATGAATGACCACCCAAAAACACCTTCTCCGCGGTGAATTCACTGGTTGGCAAAAATTTGAGTTTCTGAGAACTGCAAGATCGATGACATTCTCTCCTTTATGATCCAGTTGTTTCCGAGGAGGCATTTTCTCGCATAATTGAGTTTGAACGTTCCGCTCCTTCATCGCCTTCAAAATTTGGCAGTATTGAAAATTCAAACGATAGCAAAAATTGTTTGGAAAGAGAAAGTCTGAGAGTGTACGTAGTTGTTACTATGCATTGCGCAAAAGAATTCGAAATGAGCCGTTTAACTCAATGGATTTGAGTTTCCTTGTTGCGCCTAATGATAAAAACTATGTTGGGATTGAAGAGGAGCCTCTACCCAGAAACTGCGTGCTTGACAATCCAATTTCAGATCATTTTGGAGTTCAGGAAACAAATATGAATATTATGGATTGTTCTTTTCTACAAATATTAGCTGATGATGGAGCTGCAACGAGGGGTGCATGCACAACAGATGACTTTTAGATTCCTAATTGTAATCACGATGATGGTGGTTTTTCTATAGATCAAGTTAATATACACAAGGACATTCCCATATGCTCGGAGAGAATCACTTTTTTTTCTAGAGAGTGAATCTGGCATTGAAGAGTTGCATGAATCCAAGGAATTGCCCGTGAATGGCTTGTTTGACGCTAATGATTTAATAGTAAAACCTTCATCTACATTTGATCAAATTAACAATGATTCTGCTCTGAGTTTCAAGGCAACCAGGTCATCAACTCACCGATGATCATTGTTAATTTGATCAAATGTAGATGAAGGTTTTACCATTAAATCATTGGCGTCAAACAAGCCATTCATGGGTAATTCCTTGGATTCATGCAACTCCTTAATGCCAGATTCACTCTCTAGAAAAAATTGATTCTCTCCAAGCATATAGGAATGTCCTTGTGTATATTAACTTGATCTATAGGAAAACCACCATCATCATGATTACAATTAGTAATCTGAAAGTCATTTGTTGTGTATGCACCCCTCGCTGCAGCTCCATCATCAGCTAATATTTGTGAAAAAGAACAATCTATAATATTCATATTTGTTTCCTGAACTCCAAAATGATCTGAAATTGGATTGTCAAGCACGCAGTTTCCGGGTAGAGGCTCCTCTTCAATCCCAACATAGTTTCCATCATTAAGCGCAACAAGGAAACTCATATCCATTGAGTTAAACGGCTCATTTCGAATTCTTTTGCGCAATGCATAGTAACAGCTACGCACACTCTCAGACTTTCTCTTTCCAAACAAAATTTTGCTATCGTTTGAATTTCCAATTCTGTCAAATTTTGAAGCTAGGATACAGTAGAACGTTCAAACTCAATTATGCGAGAAGACGCCTCCTCGAAAACAACTGGATCATAAAGGAGAGAATGCCATCGATCTTGCAGTTCTCAGAAACTCAAATTTTTGCCAACCAGTGAATTCACCACGGAGAAAGTGTTTTTGGGTGGTCATTCATTCTGTACACAATATAACATATATTTAAAAGGGTTATTTTTAGCACAAAAACATGTTTGGTGTAAGCCACTGCTTCTAAATCACCCACATGCATGTTCGATTCCCACCATTGGCATGTTTGTGCAAATTGAATTTTTCCTGTCTAAATGGTGGTGACACATGTCACCTCTTGATTAGAGGAGAAAAATAAAATAATTTAATTAAATATAAGTAATTAAATTCCTCCAATAAGGTGTTGACACGTGTCAACATCTAAATAAATAATTAATTTAATTTATTAAATTAAAATTATGACTAAATTGATAGACTTTATAAGTAACGAGGACTAAATGTGTAATTATACCCTTATTTTTTTAACTGCCAAGTCACCCTTCCGTTAACCTTTAACGACTGGTGGTCACATTGATACCATTTAAATAATTTGGTGATTTAATTGTGACGAAAAAAGTAATGTGGTCAGATCGCAACTTTTACAAAAATAAGGTGGTCATTTATGTAGTTTACTGTTAAAATTATTAGACTAAATTACAAAAATTAAAAATAAATATGTGTGGATTTCAACTAAAAGTAAACTTTTAGTAACTAAATATCAATGTGGGGAGGAGATTGCTATATCCAAAGTCCAAACCTTGAGAATACTTCATACTTTGACTAAATTGAATTAAAATAAAACTTTAAAGTGAATATTAAGATTAAAATGTATCATTTTAAACATAACAACATTTTAAAATGTAACAAATTGTCTTTCCCCTCTCTTTTTTTTTAATTAAAATATCATGTTATCTTTTAGTTTTAGGTTAAGAGCAATTAATTGTTTAACTCTTCCATTCTGAATTTTCACTTTTAAGTTCTAGTTTAATTTAATTGAGTCTCAATTTAAATTAATTTAACTAAAATTTCACATTTAATTTAAATATTTTTTTAATTATGTTCATGATTTAAATATTTAATCAAATTCAAATACATAAATTAAAAGGTTAAATCATAATTAATACCATAAACCAATAATTATAAACTAAACCATAAACCGTTAATACTAAACCTAAAACCATAGACATTAAGAAATCATAATTAATCTCATAAACTAATAACCCGAAAACCATAAATCATTAATACTAAACCATAAACCTTAAGGATTGAAACTCATGTCATAAATCAATAACTATAAACTAAACCATAAACCTTAAAAAATTAGAATAAATCTCATAAATCAATAAAACTAAACTAAACAATAAAACGGTTAATATTAAACCATAAAACTAAACTAAACCATAAAACGGTTAATATTAAACCATAAAACTAAACTAAACCATAAAACGGTTAATATTAAACCATAAAACTATTGCAAGTGTATAAATGTACTACTTTATTAAGAGAAACTTATGACTTTTCCAGTTTAAACAAATCAATGTTCATTTACGCTAATCATATTCAATTCAGTCATCTTGTTCCACTTTAATCAAATCAAATACAACAGCTACTCAAATAATGCAATTTTGTGTGTTCAAAAGCTGAATATCAACATCATCTTATACAACGATTACCCAGAAAGAATAAAATTTTGAGACTGAGTTCAAAACTTTATTATGTAAAGATTCATGTCGTTGTGATGGTAAATGTGGCTAGAGACTGCATGGTTTACAAGTATTTCCTTACCTGCATTCAAAGTTTGTATGTGCCTTCCAAATGATTCTAAACAAAGGATCGAGATATTTGGTTTCTATTTCAGAGATTCGAGAAAAGATATTGATACCACAGAAATGCAGCAGCCACCAACAGAGTTGGAACAAGTTACCTTCAACTATGATTCCACATGGGTTCTAAGGAGAAAAGTTTCTCGCTCCGTGAACGGATGCCAGCTGGAGTTCCGGCCAGAGGTGCATGCACTGTTATAGGAAGAACCCATTCACATTTGTCTCTACCTTCTATTAAAAGAGGATGCTCATATCTGAATTCATAATTAAGAACAGTCAATATTCTAATCATCAATAAAGCATAGATTACACTAATTACAAGCCATTTCGACCTACCGAAAGAAGTTTTAAAATTTAGATATCAATTTACACGAGAATTTTATAATGACAGAAAGAATGGAATTTGACCAACAAATCATAATTATAAATATCTAGTAAAAGGGTTAAGAATGGATTATCGACTTGTTACGGTTAAGGGGTATTGATAGTATATGCATATATCTTACAAGCATACAACCATTTGACAATCGTCGACAATTAGTAATAAACTCTTTTAATAAGCTATAACTCTATTGGAGTACCACATGGTCATACCTTGTCCAGTCTACATTCTTTGGAGTAGTGAAGAATTCAAATCTTAGAACCCACTGCACCGAGACACACGGAGTGGAAAACGACATGGGACCATCCATGGGAATAGAAAAAAGAAAACCTGTCTGTACTAAATCAGCAACAACCTCGTGATGATCACTCTGGACCTACAGGAGCAATAATCCATAATATTACTATAGCTCTCTAGATATGCAGGAAAAAGATTAGGTCTTTTATCAGTCATAGAGGTTCACAAAAGAAACAGTTTGAAACTTCTAAGTCGGATACAAATAGTGAATTCTGCGTAATGCTCGTATCGGGACAAAAGCAATGCTCATTGAAATAGAATAACGACTAAAAGAATATAAGAAACATAATTATCAAAGGTTTCATGAATGTGTGAGAAAAACAATTTATCAAAGGTTTCATGAATGTCAAACAAGACCAAGCATGTAATTGAGTTTAATACTTTAGTCTATGAAAATTAAGATTCTAATTCATGAGTCCGCCAATGTAACTCACTGTAGAATCAAAAAATTTTAAACGCTCACCTTGGTAATTGTTGGGGAATTCCTTCTAGAAGGATGAACAAAACGCCGACTTATCGTCTCAGAAGTTTCCAGCGTGACTGAAACCTATAAAATGGAAATTATTCCAGTAAATTACAAGATTCATCATTCAATAGATCATGGTTTCTTCACTTTTTTTGGTCATAATCTGCTGTACCTCAAGACATCTTCTAGCTCCTTCATGAAAGAAGGTAAGAGTCCCGCCTATCTGTTATTGGAACGGATAATTATAAGAACAAGAGAAACAATGGATGCAAATTCATGCAAGGAGACAGAAGCTACAGCCAAAAAGTGATTTTACCATATCACTGAAGTAATAAGTGGACTCAGAGTTCTTAGGAGAAAATCTCAGCAAAACTTGGTCGTCCATCCTGATATTATAAGATCTTCCTCGAATAAAGCCTTCTGCTGCAGAAAATATTGGTAACAAATAAGTTTACCAGGGATGAAAGTCTACACATGTGAGACAGCTCAAGGCTACATTCATGCTTTCTTAGAACAAACAGAACATAAAAATGGGGGCAGAAAGTCTGGTGCTTTACATGCTAAAGGTTCAGTGGTTCCTGGGTTGTGTGCAGAATATACTCCTGTTACATCATTTGCAGCTAGTGATCTTGCGGAAGTCCGCTGCTGTCTTGGAGATATGGCTGATGATATGAAAAATCTACTTCAAAAGGCATTCTAAGTACCAGAAAATATATTTCGGATTAAATGATTAAAGTTACTTCTGCAGGTCTGCTGAAAAACTTAAAAGTTACCACAACAATCTAACAGAAAACAAAAGCATGCAAGTATAATGACAAAAAGGAGGGAAACAAATTCAGAGCACATAGTGACCCCAAGTAATCAAGCAGTGGCGGATCTACTTAGGAGCTGGGGTGGGCTCAGGCCCACCCCGAACTTTTGAAAGTTCACACATTTGGCTTCAATTTATTTAATTTTTATGAATTAGTCCTTAATTTTTTAACTTGTGCCCACCCTGAAATTTTAAAATTTGTACGACTTGTGCCCACTCTAAAAAATATTTTAACTTGTGCCCACCCTGAAAATAATTTTTGGATCCGCCATTGTAATCAAGTATAACGAAATTACCAGCACTGGAATCATGCAAGACCTCTGCTATTGATAATCGTGGAAGCCCTAAATTTGGAGATAAACTCAAACGATCCCCATCATGATATGGACCATCTCTATTTGAAGATCTGGCTGCTGACGATTGCAGCGATAGGGAACTCAAGGTTTTATAAAGATGTTCCTTTGAAGGATTAAAGGATGAAACAGAAGATACTTCATCCCTTGAGCTCTCATACCCTTCCTCAATACTGTCATACAGGTCATTCACTCTAGCCTGTAACAAATATCATATCAATTTTTCAGTAACCATTCAACTCAAAGAGTAAGTCAAAAGCATTAGCACCTAGCAGCATTATTAACAGCCTTACCCATTCTGAATCTCCATCCATCTCTTTCCAGTATATATCTGTTTGGATGGTTGTAGCAGGAACAATACCTGAATCATCAAAAAGAACATAGTCATCACTCTGATGTGCAGAGTCTCAGGCAACTGTTATTTACATCGACTCCCATCATAAACAAAATTTCATAGAGTAAAAACCATGACTTTTCAACTGTGCTTCAAAATGGAAGCCATTGTTACTTCAACAAATTCAGGTTAGACTTATTCAATTTCTTCCTTATACCAAATCCCAGATATGTTTACTGGATGGTTCATTTTAACTAAAGTACTCATATCAGATACTTGTAACTGACACGTATGTTGCCAAGGGTATGGGGTGTGTTCCTCCAAATATAAATAAAACTTAGAAAAAATTGAGCATAACCGTATAAGGCACATACTTGTATCCAACACTCACCCTAAGTCAAGGTACCATATAGAATTCAATAATAAAATGCTTACAACACTAAAGTTGGCTTTATGACAGGAATGGCATAGCATAACTGGATAAAGAATCAGGCTCTAATATATCCACTTATGCTTAAGATATAAGTTCGTACATAACTGTGTCTTTCTGCTTTATTGTTCAAGTTATCACATTTATATCCCAAAACTTGGAGAAAATTCTTGACTACCAAAACCATAATCATCTTATAAAAAGTGAAAGTTGCCACTCACTAGTCAATTATTTCACCAAATTTAATAATTAGAAAAGCGATAGAGAGGAGGTAGTAGTATTAACGAGTAACGACGGTAAACTTGAAATATAGTAACTTACCCTCACTTTGACCATCTTCCACTACCAAACCATTTCCTTTCTGAGTTGCCCATACTTGCAAAGGGACACGAGCCTCCTGTTGGGATTCAGAAATCATAACATTATAAATATCAACTCTTACAGTATATGCAGTTCGGTGAACTAGACTAGGGAATCAATCCAAGATTGACGGGTCTGCATGAAAACAGATGCAAAGAAACACATGCATAGATGTGCCAAAATGTCCATATGTGCATAGTTATGGGTTTACATATTCAATAATAAGCCAGATATAACAGGACAAAATGGTAAACTATCTTCAATGTTACATACAAGTGCACAAATGATGTAACAAGCATAAAAGTCTGAAATTTAACAGAATTCTTATTTTCAGGAGCACTGTCCCTAATTGCAAGTCAAACATGTCTAAATCTGAAAGACAGGAACATAAGATTTTGGGGATCCATAATAAAAACCACAAAGATTTAAGTAAAACCAACCACTTCAGTAAGATCTACTGAATCCTTGCTGGAGTGACCATTTTCCAGTATCAGCCATCGAACAAACAGTGTACTCTTTATATAATATAAATAACGAATGGTAGAACCCTTGTAAGATGGTGGTATAATGCTAGGAAGCACAGCCCGTACTAGATCTGCAGATTAATGTCAAAAGTCGGTTACAAAAATGAATTTTGTTGATCAGACTAATGAAACAATAGTATGGTGGAAAGCTGCAACATTTAACAAATATCAATAGCAAGGGTTCAAAAAATACTATTGGCCAAAAAAAAACAAGTATTCAATTCAAAAAATGCGTAACGGGACGGCCCTCTTTTACTGATAACATACTTGGCACTTGTACGTTCTTACATATGTTTTTCACTCCTTTATCTTAGAAAAAGTTCACACTCTAATTATTGTTCTCTCTCTAACAAGTCAATGAACTGAATGAAGTATTATTCCAGATGGTAATTTCAACCACCAGTTTTCATTGAGCAAATAGGGGTATGCAAAACATGATGGCATGCGGTCATTAAGACAGCATGGTCAGTATACAGAAACAATCATCAATAGCATATTTACATATTGCAATGAAAAAGCTTACACCCCTGCACTTATATATATCAACTAAACAATTAGACAAAGGCAGGAGATAGACTAACAAGTTTTTGCAGAGCCAAAGGGCACAATCTGATTTGAAACCATTGATTGTG
Organism: Hibiscus tridactylites; assembly: GCA_958450335.1. Taxonomy (NCBI): domain Eukaryota; kingdom Viridiplantae; phylum Streptophyta; class Magnoliopsida; order Malvales; family Malvaceae; genus Hibiscus; species Hibiscus tridactylites. Next base: position 39,026,643 of record OY288267.1, on the reverse strand, counting down.
TTGAACAGTCCAAAAAAACATGTTCACCTGAAAAATATCGAGAACAGTAATATAAATATACAAAATATTTGAATTAAAACTAAAAAAGTGTAGAAGGGCATCGCCACAATATGATGCTTTTCTTTTCTTGCAGGTATCAATCTCAGTTCTATGCATATCCCTGGAGAAAAAAAAAGTAGCAAAAAAGGAGACTAGATTGCCCAATTAAACAAATTGCATGAATGCTAAAAGTTGAGAAGAAAATGAAAGATGTTAGCAGTTTACATAAACTCCATTATACTGATCTGACTTCATTGCCCTCACAAAACATAAGAACTTTGAGTTTAATTTCGTAAGTGTACATACCATGTAAAACAGAAATTTACTTACATTCCTCACTTCTTTTTACCATCCAATAAAAATATAATTGAAATTCACGTAATAGACAAACTAAATGAACAATGAATACATTTAGTTCAACAAACATGCAATACACTAACCTCTCCTTTGCTTTGTTCCAGACACTGGTTTTTGGGTGGCAAACCATTGGGTGTCCAACTTCTCGATCCCTTTGATTTCGAAGCCAAGCCTTTCTATCAAAAGCGAAGGTACAAGGCTACTAGAATGGTCAACGGTAAGAGGATTGCAGATCACAATTGTAACATAAACAGAATCTCCAGGTCTATATACATCTCTATCTGTTTGCAGTTTTAGTGTCGGATTCAATCCCTTTTTCTCGCCTTCCTCGGAATTACCTTTATCTGATCCCCTACCTCCAAAGAAAGAAAACCTGGACGGCAACATTGCCTCTAAACTGTTCTCATTTATCTTCTATGAAATTCTTTGAAAATGTAATGAACCTGCGAAATGCATAGGAAATATGAAATTAGACATTAAAAGGGCCAAGCACACTAACTCTTTAACACATAGAAAGAACAATCTGAGACCTAAAAGCAACTAATTAGCAATTCTGCTTGGCGTGCAAATTTCAAGAAAGACAAATTGAATTGTTTTTCGTTCCAAATTTCTCAGGAACCAAACAGAAATTAAAAGAACTACGTTAAGATAATGTGGAAATTTCCGGAGTACAACAAATTATGAGTGATATACAGAGAGATCCATTGAAGATCCCATCAAGAAAAAAGATTAGATCGCTACGAAAAGAAATTGGATATGGAACAATAACGAATGGATCGAACATACCTGATAGAATTACAATGACGTGAATTGAGAAAATGGAGATCTAAGCTCAATCTCTAGTCAGCCGAGCCAGATTTGAAACCCTAATTCCCTTTGGTTGGTGAAAAAAATGGAAATAAAATTTAAAAAAAAATCCTTTTTTTAATTGAAATCTACTCGACTGAGGCCATAGTACCACCGCATAAATCGATTTTGGCTAAAATTTTCAAAGGTAAGTCTTTCTCTAGTCTCAATTTCATAAACTAGTAATTTCTTTGTTAATTATTTTGTATTTTAATTAAATATGTAAACTATGAACGAGGAGAGAATTTAGATTCGAATTTTAGAAAAAACATAGTTAGAAGTAAAAGCCAAGAATTTCGGAAAATTATAAATTTATAATCACTTGAAGTCTTTCTATTATCTTCTTTAAAAAAATTCAATCGAACTTACCGGTCACGGAATTCTACTTAATCTGGGACGGTCTCTTGTACCCACGCACATACTTTTTAACTTATTGTTTATTATTTTTTTAAGATTATTTATAAATTTACCCTCCACTTTAGACATTTATATTTTGTTATTTAACTTTACATTCTGACTTTGTCCTTGCGGCGAGCCTTCGAACTAACGGTACGACGATAGGTGGGGCAGCGGATGTGCAGAGTGGTGATCCAGATCTGCAGGTTACTTTGGATAGCCAACCTGTTGTGCCGGTGATTGAGGTTGGCGATAAGGGGGAGATCTCTCTCGTCTCTCCTAACATAATGTTGGTGGATTAGGTTCCGCTTTTCCTCGTTTTTTATTTCCAATGGTTAGTGTTCTGATGTGGAATATTCAGGGAGCAACTAGTTCCTCGTTCCGTGATCACTTACGTAGGATTAATGCGTCGTGAAGACCTTCGATTGTTGCTTTAATGGAAACTCGGATTAGAGGGATGCGAGTTGATCACATTATTAGTCGGTTGGGTTTTCAATCTTCCTTTCGTGTGGAGGCGCAGGGTTTCAGCGGTGGTATCTGGTTGCTTTGGAATGGTGATTTGAGGGTTCAGGTTCTTGCTGTATCCGATCAATTTATCCATAAGACTCTGTAGGGAATGACTTTGTCGTGTCTGATTTTTTTGACTGTGGTGTATACCAGCCCTCATGTGCAATATAAAAGATATCTCTGGGATCAGTTGGAAGCGGTTAATCCTGGAATCGATTAGCCATGGCTTCTTGGGGGAGACTTTAATGCCATTTTACATTTGAATGATCGCCGTGGTGGTCAGGTACGTCGTCACTGTGTAAGTAGGGACTTCCAAAACTTTGTTTTTACTAATGCCTTGCAGGAGGTTGAGTTTAAAGGGCCGCGATTCACCTGGGTACATGGTGATCTTTATGAACGGCTTGATCGTTGTCTTGTGAATCTGAAATGGACGGATTATTATCCGAATACTTTAGTTAGACATCTTGACAGAGTTGGGTCTGATCATCGACCTATCTTATTTTGTATGGATCATTGTGGGTTGAATCCGGTGGAAAAGCCTTTCCGTTTTGTTTTCGCGTGGCAAAATTCGGCGGATTTCACTACCTTTCTGAAGAATTCGTGGGGTAATTCGTTATCGTATGATGAAAATATTGTGCGGCTGAAACAGGATTTACCTAAGTGGAAGACTCAATGTTTTGGTTCGTTGGGTAAGAGAAAGAAACGCATAATTGCTCGGCTGAAGGGTATTGACGAAGCCTTGGGACGTCGGCATTCTAGGTCTCTTAGTGATCTCAAAAAATCCCTTAAACTTGAGTGGGAGGATATTCTTGCCATGGAAGAGAGTGCGTGACGACAGAAAGCTAGATGTGATTGGGTCAGTGATGGTGATCGTAACACGAAATACTATCATGCGATAGCTAATGGTAGGCGAAAGTGTAACGCTATTTTATGTCTCAAAGATGATTGTGGTAATTCGGTTTCAGATCCGGAGATTTTGCAGCGGTTAGCATTGGGTTTTTTTACTACCTTGTTCTCTTCCGAGGGTGCTAATGGGTATTCTTTTAATTGTCGTGGGTATTTTAGCGGAATTGATCAACGGGGTAAGGTGGCGTTGGAGATGCCTGTTTCGCGAGATGAGATTCATTCGGCCCTGTTTCAGATGTCACCGTTAAAAGCACTTGGAGTGGACGGTTTCCATGCATCTTTTTATCAACGACATTGGGACATTGTGGGTGATGTTATCTGTAATACCATTCAACGTATGTTCACTACTGGCTTGGTTGACCCTGAGCTGAATAAAACTCTCATTGTGCTTATTCTGAAGGTGGAGACTCTGGAGTCGATTGCTCAATTCCGGCACATTGGTTTATGTACCGTAGTGTACAAAATCCTTAGCAAGATTGTGGTTAATAGGTTGAAGCCTTTCTTGCCCGGTTAGATATCAGAGAATCAGACTAGTTTCGTCCCTGGTCGCTCGATCACAGATAATATTGTTATAGCACAGGAGATTATCCACTCCATGCGTGCTAAGAAGGGAAAGAAGGGATGGTTTGCGATCAAAGTGGATCTTGAAAAGGCTTATGACCGTCTCGAGTGGTCCTTTATTGATGATACCCTTTCTGATCTTGGTATCCCCGATCATCTAAGGTCCCTTATTATGAGTTGTGTTTCTTCTGTTTCTACGCAGATTCTGTGGAATGGTAGTCCGGCTGCGAGCTTTCAGCCTTCTAGAGGGATTCGCCAGGGTGATCCTCTGTCACCCTATCTGTTTGTCTTATGCATGGAGCGGTTAGCGCATGCTATTCAGCGTGAAGTGGATCAGGGTAACTGGAAAGCTTTTCAATTTAAGAGGAAGGATCTGTTGATTTCTCATCTGTTCTTTGCGGATGATTTGGTCTTATTCGCGGAAGCATCCTTGGACCAGTTTGATGTTATTAGTCGGGTTCTCAGAGAATTTTGCGAGTGCTCTGGGCATAAGGTTAGTATATCGAAAATAAATATTTTTTCTCTCATAATATTCATACCGCTCTTCAGGAGGATATTACTGATGCTTTTGGGTTTAAGTGTGTATCTGATCTCGGAAGATATCTGGGAGTTCCGCTTATCCATGGGAGGATCACCAAAGCAACTTACTGTTACTTAATTCACAAGGTAGCTGACAGATTGGCGGGTTGGAAGGCTCGGTTACTTTCTTTTGCTGGGCGAATTATTTTGGCTAAATCTGTTCTTGCATCCATTTCGATGTACACTAGCAATCGGTCAGGTTGCCTAAGTATGTTTGTGATGAGATTGAACGTTTAATCCGGAATTTCATTTGGGGTCACTGCAACAACACTAGAGGCGTTCATACTGTTAATTGGGAGGTAGTGTGCTCTCCAATTTCGAATGGTGGGTTGGGTCTCAAACGGATTGAGTATCAGAATGCGGCATTTCTTCTGAAGTTAGGGTTTATTATGCTCTCGGAACCAAGTAGACTATGGGTTAGAGTGATGCGTGTTAAGTATGGCATTCAAGATTTGGCGCCAACTTCATTACCGAATTTGCAGGGTTCGCGCCTCTGGAGGGGTATCAGATTACTTTGGTCTGATCTTAGACAAAATATTGTTTGGAATATTGGTGATGGCCATCGGATAGATTTTTGGAATGATGCTTGGGTGAGTACATTTGGACCTCTTCGCCAATATATTCCTTCTGATAATGGTGAGATTATACACAATAGGTCCGTTCGAGAGATGGTGGATAGTAGCTGACAATGAAAATGGGGGGAGTTTAAGGAGTTGCTCCCCGTTAATGTCTTGCAGGGTATAGCGGCAATTAAGCCCCCGGTGGCTATGGGCGTTCTGGATTGTCCTGGGTGGGTGTTGGAGGAGTCGAGGCGATTCACGGTGAAATCTGCATATACTTTGAGCATGCACACGAGTGTTGGGAATGAGGATCTGGTGTGGGCAAGGTTAGCGAAGTGTCGTGGCTTACCTCGTGTGAAAATGTTTCTGTGGCAAGTCTGTCATAGTCGAGTGATGACAAATGCAGAACGCGTGAGACGACATCTTGCGGATGACGCTAGCTGCGTTTTGTGTGGTGCTGCTGTCGAGGATATTTCCCATATCCTACGTGAGTGCATGGAGATTAAGTCAGCTTGGCTACAAGTTACAAAAGCTGACGTGGTTACTGATTTCTTTGGCTCCCCTATCAAGCAATGGATCTATGATAATCTTGTAGATGTGCAGCGATACCCTCGGAACATAGTGGACTGCGATTTGTTATTTGGCACGTTGATATGGTTGGCCTGGGGGCAGCGAAATGCAGTCGTGTTTGGCTCACCCTTCGGAAGCCAGGAGACTTTGTTGCAGCACGCTCGGAGGCTTTGCGATGATGTGTTGCGGGTGAGTGCAAGGCAGGAGCAAGGCGTGGTTGGCAGTGTTGCTTCTTGTACTGCTGCGCGCTGGATGAAGCCCCCGATGGGCTGGATCAAACTGAACGTTGACGGTGCAAGGAACACGACTTCTGGGTTTGCGTATTATGGTGGTTTAGGACGTGATGGTTCTGGGCGATGGTGTTTCGGGTTCTCGAAGAAAATTGGTATTTGCTCTATTTTTGAGGCTGAGTTATGGGCAGTGTATGAGGGTCTTTCGATTGCTTGGGCGCTCGGTTTTACTAGAATTATTGTCGAAACGGATAATAAAAATGTGTATGAGGGTTTGGTTATGGGTGATCCTCTACGTTTCTCGTCGAGTCTTCGGGTTCACCTTAAGGAAATGATGTCGAGAGCTTGGGATATTCAGTTTTCTTGGGTTAGACGTGATGTGAACGTGGTTGCGGATGCGCTTGCGAAAATGGCTAAGGGTCTTCCTTTGGATTACTATCGATTTCTTGATCCTCCTTTGGCTATCTAAGAGAGTCTTCAGAAGGATTTTTTGGCGGATTGTGTTGCGGAGGGAATTGGTTAATTGCCTGATTCTTGATGATGGTGGATGCTGCTATGGGATTGCTTTGATGGCTGCTGCACCTGTTGCTTGCCTGGATAGAAACTTATGGATATTACTTTGTTCGACCATTTGTGGTCTGGTTATGTTTGTTTTTGCGTAAGTCTTGGTTCTAATGTCGCTCTACTACATGCACTCCTTTTCCTTTATTAGGTTTAGGGAGGTTTTTTAACAAGGCATGTAGTAGATGCCCCTTTTCATTAAAAAATAGTTTTATATTAAATACAATTCTTTTTATCCTCTCTCTTCTCTTTTAGTTAGTCTCTTTGGCACTTTTTTTTGAAGCAGTTTAAGTTTAACTTTCAACGTTTTATTTGGATTAAAATTACACATCCAATGATAAAAACTGTTAGTCAACTATAAACAACTTGAAATAATTTGACAGAATAATACGTTAGTAGAAAAAAAACTTTATATTTTATATAACTTTATAAAAATAAATTTGACTGATGTGTCATTTTGTTAAGTCAGTGCATTTGTTTATATGACATTGTTATGTCAGCATGCACTTTCATATATGTTTGTCACGTCATTTAAGTCATTTACCGTTAGTTGACTAACTGTTTTCATTCACGTAAAAATTATTTTGACCCAAATTATTATTTTGCTTTTAAAATCAAATGTTATTGGAGAAAATGTTTTACATAAAAAATAGATAATTTGTGTTACCATGCGAATCTGAAAACAAATCGATGGAGGAGACTGTTGGTTTGGTGGCGATTGGTGAGAGAGTCGACCCCGGTAGGACTTGCAGTTGGCATGCCGATTGAGGCCACCGCGTTAATTGGGCTCGAGATTCATGAGAACATTAAGCCTATTGCGGAGGTAATTCTATTTAATGGGGACTCTAAAAGAGTTAAAAGTGTGAATGAATTAATTCGGAATTTTTAACCGTTAGAGGAACGTGTATTAACTGAAGAACAATCGAAAAGAAAAGGCCGAGGCAGACCGAGGAAAAATCCTCCATTGGAGCAACATGTAATTTTACGTGAATTTAAAGAGACGTTTGATTTAGGCAGACTAATTGGAGCAACGATAATAAAAACGAAGATGAAATTGTGAAAGACATCGAGCGTATTATTGCTAAGCATGACCGGACTCAATAACAAGGGACAATGTCCTCACTGTCTTAGAATATTAAGGGGTTGGGTTCTACGACGAAAAAGAAATTTGTACAAAATTTGATTCAACGGTACCCTCATGATATAACGTTCTTTCTTGAGATTAAGTTTGAAGCTATTTCTACATTGGTGCTTTGTAAAATTTGGGTAACAAATACTTTCAATTGCTGAATTTGTGTTTTCGTCGTTGCTCGGGTGGTATTCTTGATGAGTATTTATTTTGGTTGTGTTTTTGGTCCTTATTTCGATTAAATATAAGTTTAAGGGACTTAATTGGGTTGTTTTATGATGTTTTCATGCAGGGGACGTGATGTTGGAAATAAGCTAGAATTTTGCAGAAAATGCTGGAGTCATGGGCAGATTCATGGGCATGAATGCTGACTAGGCGCCATGTCAGTGTCTTCTAGAAGATGACGTCAGCAGTAGTGATAGCTTATCAGGCCGCTTATCAGATAGCTTATCTTCGGATTTTTAAATTTTAAATTTTAAACTTTAGATAATTATTTTGTTTAATTTTAATTATTATTTTAGGTTTACCTAGGCTATTTTAAAACACTATAAATACCCCTTTGGGGTAAGTCTTGTCATCATTCAATTAGCAATTGAACATCATTTCTTCTTCTCTTGGGAATTCCCCTCTTCTTAGTTTTTTACTTAAGTTTTTTTCTTATATTACTTCTTTTAATTATTTCTTATATGTCGAGCATGATTAATTTGATAACCATGCTCGGTTAGATCTTTTTAAGCCAAAGGCTTTTGCAATGACGCGTTCTCAAGGCGAGGTTTGAAACTATGCTTCAAACATTTCGAAAACTTCTCTCAATTTCTTCATACTTTATTTTCTAAATCAAAATGATTTTTAAAACCCAAAGATTGACTTTGGAGGAAAACAATTGTTTTAATCTATCAAGTGGGAGGAAGGATCGGTTATTGAAACAAATCCGACTTCCAGGGAACACACTTAGTAAATAGATTACTAAGGAAAATTGAGATCGAATCGTTTTTATAGAAATGACTTTTCGAGTTGGTTACGAGCTTAAGTAATTTGTTTTCTCAAACATTGAGTTGGTTTAGACAAATTGTCAAAACTGAAACCAAAAATTGATTTTGGAAATTCAGTTTACAAACAAAAACACAAGGATTGACCTTGAAGTAATTTTGCCAACAAGTTTTTTGAAATAAAAATCTTTACCAAAGAACCAAGTAGAACAAGTCAACGCAGAAGCCCGAGGCTGATAATCTCATATTTACTTTAAACCATTTTAAAAGCTTTCTTTTACTTTCTTAAACAATTGCATTTCATTACAAGAAGCCACCCACCTAAATCACCTCAACATAGCTCCATGAACAACTCTTGGTTCAGAAACTACAAAAGCGCGACAAGGAAAGTTCTAAGTCCATGTGGGTTCGACTCCTACTTGTAACACCCGTATTTTGGGGTTAGGAGTTAGACGCGTGTGTTGGTTCGAGTCGTCAAAATTGATTTTGATTAACTTGGCCTTGGTTTTAATTTAAAGGAGATTAAAAAATTAAAGGAGTGACATTTTTGTAATTAAATTGAAAAGTGGAAGACAATCTTTTTGAATCAAAAAGAAAAAAAAAGTTATCTTCTTCCTTCTTTTCCCATCTCACGTGAAAATCAACCCAAACCCTCTCTAAACCCCTAAAACACTATTCCATTCAATCTCTCCACCAAATCAAGAGCTTATTCAAAAGTAATTTCATTTCTCAACTCTCCTCATCATCCCCATCATTTTCATGGTCTTAGATTTCAAAACTATCAATATTTGCATTTTCAAGTTTAAGGAAAGTTTGGATTTTTAATGGGGTTTTCACTTGTTTTTGATTTGTTGAGTTGGGTTTTGAATTAATCTCACCTAATTACACTTAATATCTTAAAATGGAAGGATTTGGGAAAAATCCCGAAGTGGGTCTTTGGGGCATTTTTCAAAGGGTCAAAAGTTGAGTTTTTGGTGTGTTTTAGTGTTGGGTTGAAGGGCTGATGGTATAGGGTTATTAGGGAAATGTTTTGGAAGCTTTTTGATGTCATTTGGGTGTTGAAAATTATAGTTTTCAGCTGGGTATTTGGGGAGCACGAAAATGGAAGTTTTGTGGTTAGTTTGGGTTTGAATTTGTGAAGCTTTGACATGTGTCTGTGAGTTGGGTTTGTGACTGGGTATATCATTGAATTGGTGAGTAATATTTGTGTTTTGATTGGTTAGAAGCAAGAGGAAGCATCGGGGAAGGATCGGGATCGAATCCGGGAATTGAGGAGGCTTGACTTGCTTGCTTGGTTTGCTAAGGAAGGGTGTTGAGTAAAACTTTAAATTGTTTTAAAGTTGGTTCAAGTGTGTTGTAGTGGAGGTATTGGAATGAGCTTGGTAGGCCATTCCAAGGTAGAAGTTAAACTGGTAGTTTAACTTCATGTTTGTTAATGAGCTTTAGATGCTTATGCCTATTTTGATCTTGCAAAGTATGAATTGACTTGTGTGCGTATACATTGATGTATGTGATGATGGTTGTATGATATAAATGATGGTTGTGGTGATGTGGTTTAAAGTAATTAACACTAGTTAACTTACCGGGTGTAAATGATCGATCATTAGGATTAGTGTGCACACGTTTGAGTCAAATTCGCGCGTGGCCTTGATGGCGTTGAGTCATCAAGGAGGAGTACGGTGATGTAATATTCCACCGGAAATTATTTATATATATGTGATGATGAGTGGAATCCCATCCGTAGGGCATGTGGTGATGAGTGGAATCCCACCCATGCAAGGTCCGGTGATGAGTATAATCCCACCGAGGTAATGTTGTGGTTGATAGTAAATCCGCACATCCGAGTAAACTAATGGTGGCCAATGTACTTGTTTATATGGTTATGGTGTTGAGATATTTGGTTTATATTGTTGAGCTTAATATGATGTAAGATGCCATATTTATGACTCCTGTAATGCTAGCTAGGTTGTTATGAGATGCCTATGTATGTTGTGTGTGATGTTAAGGATTGCATGCTTGAACTCTGCATTGTCGTTGTTTTGGTTTTTAGAGCATCCTCACTAAGCTTCTAGCTTACGCTCTCATTTTCGACAATGCATATCAGTAGCGTGGTGTTAGCAAGGAGCAAGGCGAAGGGGGATTCCAAGCTTGTAGTTGCTCAAGTATGACTTAGTAAATAAATTAGTAGTTTAGCAATGGGACTGCTATGCTTTTTGTATGAGCGTTGTATGACTCATAAATGTTGATAATGTTTATGCTTTGCTTGGATTTGTAAACCATATTAGGTCTTGTTGAATGCTTGTGTTGATAAGGCTATGCCTTAGATGGTTTAAGTTGCTTTGGTTGTGTATGCAAACCTTTTTGTGATAAATTGTGCCATTTGGCTTTTTGAGCTTTTAAGCATGCTTATATATGCAAAATCTATCCCTTGTGTGAATGTCATGATGTATATGTGTTATTGTTCATCTAAATTGCTCTCTGTGTTAGCTCTTGGTCGTGCAATGTTGTATGAATGCTTGTATATGGATAGGGGAGTCTCAAAATGCATTTAGAGTTGAGTTTCATGTTGTTTTGCTGCATTTTTGTGTCTTGCAGTGCAGGGCGTATCGATACGCCTAAGGGACGTATCGATACGGTTCTACACTTTGGGACACAGAATCGGTAAGGGGTACCGATACTCGGGGGTGTATCGATACGCCCAACGCTCACTGGAATTCTGAGATTTTGGTGAGACTTTGGCGTATCGGTACGGTGTCTTAGCGTATTGGCACGGGTTTATCTTGTTGACCACGAGATGTTGACCGAAAAGGGCGTTTCGATACGCTCAAGAGCTGTATCGATACGGTCTTCCTGCGTTGACTGTAGAGTGTTGACCTTGGTCAAGGCGTATCGATACCCTTGATTGGTGTATCGATACGACCTGCTCTGTAAGTATAAAATGGGCTGTAAACATGTTGTTTGGGGTTCGGTTGTGTATCTTTCTTGATGTTTTCCGCTGTCGTGATCACTTAGGAAATAAAATGCCTTTAGACAAGATTTGATTAAAAGAAATTTTCTAGGGTTGCTAACCGAGGGGGAACCTTAACAGGTTTCGCTTCGGTTTTTCCCCATGTAGCCTACTCGAACCGGTCACCCAGCCAGACCGGGACGAGGGGGTTACACCACTTCCCTATCTATATTTAGTTAATTCTTTATTTATTTATTTATTTGGAAGAAGGAAATTATTCTTGACACGTTACGACGTGTGTCAAAATTGGCGTCGTTGCCGGGGACTTCTGCAACTTTTACTTTTGTTTTTGATTATTTTTTACCAGAAGAAATCCGGGAGAACAGGTTAAATACATCCCAAAAATCGAAGCCAAATGGGAAACAACAAATAGACGATCTAGCAGCTGATCAGGGCACCAGAGGACAATCAGCCCTTGTGCATAACCTTTCCGAATGGTGAAACGTCGTTCCAACTAAAAACGAGCTTGATTCATCTACTACCAACCTTCCACGGTTTGCCCAACGAAAACCCACACAAACATTTGAAGGAATTTCATATGGTTTGTCTAAGTACAAAGCCTCAGGGAGTATCCGATGACCAAATTAAACTTAGAGCTTTTCCATTTTCTTTAGCAGATATAGCAAAAGATTGGTTATTTGATTTACCCCCAAACTCTATTACAACATGAACTAACAGGGCTAAACTCTTTCTTGACAGGTTCTTCCCTGCGGCAAAAGCGAGCGAAATAAGGCGCAACATCTTGAGCATTCAACAAAAAGAATCCGAATATTTATATGAATACTGGAGAGGTTTAAAAAGTTGTGTGAAAATTGTCCACAACATGGATTGTCGGAACAAACCCTCCTTCAGTATTTTTATGAAGGATTGACGCCAATGGATATGAAAGTAATAGATGCGGCAAGTGGCGAAGCTCTAGTCAATATGACCCCAACAACGGCTAAAACAATGATATCAACTATGGCTGCCAACTCACAAAGGTTTAATCAATCTAGCGAACCATCTCGAAGTGTTCACGAGGTAAGCACAGTTTCTTTAGAAAATAAGATTGATAAATTAGCTGAAATAGTGCAAACTCTTCTTGCAGGAAAAAAAGGGAACATCTAGACTTTGTGGGATCTATACTAGCCCAAAACATCCGACATACTGTTGTCCAATGATTCATGAAGATGATGTCGCCCAAGCTAATGCCATAGGAAATGCATAAAATTCGAGGTGGAGAAAACCAGTCAAACTTTGGATACGCAAACAACCAGAGACAAAATCAACCCTACCCACAACAAAAGACATCTCTAGAAACCTTAGTTGAGTGTTTAACGATATCCCAAGAGAAATTCCAAATTCATACCAAGGCCCACTTACAAGAGATAGACAAACAAATAAGCCAACTAGCAAGCGCCATCACACTTCGTAGTGGGACCGTTATAGCTCCAAAAGAACCATCAAAAAACAACAATCCCACTCCTGCCATGGAAGAAGGTAACGAAAAACAAAATAACCCTCTATCATCATCTCCTCTTTCGTCTCCACCTCTTGAAGTCGCGCCTCCTTTCCCATCATGATTGGTAAAACGTGACAAAAAGGATGAAGAGAGAGAAATTATTGAAGTAAAAAGGTCCAAGTGAACATTCCCATCTTGGAAGTCATTCGCCAAGTGCCAAGGTATGCTTGTTTTCTTAAAGAGCTTTGTACAACCAAGCGAAAACTCACCGGGCACGAAAAGGTAAATTTGGGAGAGCATGTTTCTGCAGTTTTCCAACGTAAGTTACCCCCCAAAATGAAAGACTAAGGTATATTTGCTATACCCTGCCAAATTGGTAATGTATCTATTAAACGTGCTATGTGCGATCTTGGGGCTTCAATAAATGTAATGTCGCTTTCTGTTTATAAAATGATAACTAATGATCCTTTGAAGGAAACCAGGATTACGATACAGTTGGCAAATCGATCAGTCATCTATCTAGAAGGAGTGTTGGAAAATGTTTTGGTAAAGGTAGATGTCTTATTTTTCCCCGCGGACTTCTACGTGATCGATATGGCTCACGATAGAACAAACACTTGCTCTGAAGTGTTGTTGGGAAGACCATTCCTTAGCACAGCAAACACGAAAATAGAAGTAAGGAGCGGCCTTTTATCCATGGAATTCGACGGTGAGGTAGTAGAATTCGATGTTTATAAGGCAATGAGGTATCCTGATCATGTTGAATCTGTTAACTCAATTGATATTGTTGATCCATATATAGAAGAGTATGCTGATACTAATGTTTTTAATAACTTTGATGTGGACTATGAGCTTTGCGATAATGAGCAGAAAATGAGGACGAATTTGTTTCCTTTATTAATTCTGATTTAGCTTTAACTCCATCAAAGACTAAACCTTTGCCATCCATTTTGCAGGCTCCAAAGTTAGAATTAAAGGAACTCCCACCTCACATTAAGTACGCCTTCTTGGGAGACAATGATACCTTACCGGTTATCATTTCGAACGAATTAACTGGAGAGGAAGAAGTCAATCTTGTCACAGTCCTACGAAAGTATAAGGAAGCAATCGGGTGGACGGTAGAAGACATCAAAGGACTTAGCCCCTCAACTTGTATGCACAAGATCAAAGTCGAGGAAGGGGCAAAGCCGTCACGACAAGGTCAGCGACGCTTGAATGATCCCATGATGAAGGTAGTACAAGACGAAATTCAAAAACTCTTAGACGCCGATATTATATATCCAATCTCGGATAGCGAGTGGGTAAGTCCTATTCATGTTGTTCCTAAAAAACCCGTCGTCACGGTGATTAGAAATGACGAATGTGAGTTAGTTCCAACTCGAGTTCAGAATGGATGGCGAGTTTGCATAGATTACAGGAAGTTGAATTCTCTAACCCAAAAAGATCACTTTCCTTTACCATACATTGTTCAAATGATTGAAAGATTAGCTGGTAAATCTCACTATTGCTGTCTCGATGGTTTTTCAGGTTTCTTTCAAATTCCCGTACCCCTGAAGACCAAGAGAAGACCACGTTTACGTGCCCATTCGGAACCTTCGCCTATCGACGAATGCCGTTTGGACTATGTAACGCTCTGGCTACGTTCCAACGATGTATGGTAAGTATATTTTCCGATTATGTTGAGAAGGGGATTGAAGTGCTTATGGACGACTTCACTGTGTATGGAAATTCTTTTGGTGAGTGCTTGCTTAATCTAACTAATGTCTTAAAATGATGCATTGAATTTAACCTTGTGCTTAATTATGAGAAATGTCACTTTATGCTTAATAAAGGCTTAGTGTTAGGACATATCATATCTTTTGAAGGAATTTCTGTTGATAAAGCTAAGACAGATATTATCCGCTCACTCTCATACCCCACAACTGTGAGGGGGGATATTCGCTCTTTTCTTGGACATGCAGGTTTCTACAGGCGATTTATAAAAGTCTTCTCGAAGATAACACAGCCACTATGCCGGTTACTGCAAAAAGATGTAGAGTTCGACTTTACATCCAAATGTAGGACATCATTCGATACAATTAAGGAGAAACTTGTATCCACGCCAATAGTACAACCGCCCGATTGGAACTTGATGTTCGAAATTATGTGCGACGCCTTGGATTTTAGTGTTGGAGCGGTACTTGGACAAAGGAAAGGACGAGAGCCTCATGTCATCGCATGTGCATCAAGAACACTTGATCCAGCGCAACTCAATTATTCAACTACAGAAAAAGAACTGTTTGCTGTAGTTTTTGCTTTAGATAAATTCCGCTCTTATTTACTTGGAACTAAAATTATTGTTTTTCCTGACCATGCAGCCTTGCGGTATTTGATGAGCAAAAAGGAAGCAAAACCGAGGCTGATCCGATGGATTTTACTCCTCTAGGAGTTTGATCTCGAGATAAAAGACAAGAAGGGGAGTGAAAATCTTGTGGCCGATCACCTCAGCCGAATTCCACTAACCAATTCAGATTCGCCTGTTAATGACGAATTCCCTGAAGAAAATTTGATGATGGCGAAAGCTTCAACACCTTGGTTTGCGGACATCGTGAACTATTTGGCTACATGTGAATTACCCCTTGACTTGCCACGGTCAGAAATTACCCGAATCAAGAGGGAATCCAGGTTCTATATTTGGGATAATCCCTACCTTTGGAGACATTGTTCCGATCAGGTAATACGACGATGTGTAACCGAAGACAAGGTAAAATTTATCCTTAATTTCTGTCATTCATATGCATGCGGTGGACATTATGGACCTAAAAGAACAGCTCATAAAATTCTTGAATGCGAATTCTATTGGCCTAATATTTTTCGAGACACACATTTATTTTGCAAATCATGTGATAAATGTCAAAGAGTTGGTAACTTAAGCCGACGTAATGAAATGCCTCTAAATCCTATTCATGTTTGCGAAATATTTGATGTGTGGGGGATAGATTATATGGGGCCATTTGTATCATCATTCGGTAATTTTTATATTATTTTAGCTGTTGATTATGTTTCGCGATGGGTTGAGGCAAAAGCTACAAAAAATAATGATGCTAAAACCACTGCCAAATTTCTAAAAGATTGTATTTTTTCCAGGTTTAGCACACCAAGAGCGTTGATATGTGATAGAGGGAAACATTTTTTCAATCGAGTCATCGATGCGCTAATGAAAAAATTTGGCGTCACCCAACGCATCGCGACGTCGTACCATCCACAAACGAATGGCCATGCGGAGGTGTCAAACCGTGAAATCAAGACCATTCTTGAAAAGATCATGAAACCCGATCGGAAGGATTGGAGCGTTAACCTAAATGACGCATTATGGACATATCGGACATCGTATAAGGGTCCTATCGGGATGTCTTATTATCACCTTGTTTTTGGTAAGCTGTGCCATTTACCGGTCGAATTGGAGCACCGCGTGCTTTGGGCAGTCAAAAAATGCAACGTGGAAATGGATCTAGTTGGTGAAACGCGTAAACTAGATATCCAGGAGTTGGAAGAAATTCAAAAAAATGCATACGACAGTTCAAAAAATTTTAAGGAAAAAAATAAAGATTTTCACGATCGTAATATTGCATTTAAATCATTTTAAATTGGTCAAAAGGTTTTATTATTTAACTCTAAATTAAAACTTTTTGCAGAAAAATTACGATCAAAGTGGCTTGGACCATATACAGTGACTAATATTTTTCCACATGGTGCAGTGGAAATTAAAAGTAATTTCGGAGCGCCATTTAAAGTTAACAGTCAACGGCTTAAACCACACTATGACAATGCTCCAGTTGGTCTAGTCGAGGAATTTCGTCTAATCGAACCTGTCACTTGAATGAGGTCGTCAAGCTAGCGACGTTAAACAAGCGCTTAATGGGAGGCAACCCATTTATTTATTTATTTTATTGTCTTTTCTTCATTTTACTTGATTTATTTTATATTTTTTTATATTTCTTTATTTTTATTGTCTTTTTATTTATTTTTATTTTTATTTGAATTTATTTTATTTTATTTTATTTTCAAAAAATAAAGATGGGCATATTCGAATGGAGGTGGCATGGTTTATCCAATCTCTACTTTAAATATATCCTTATCCTACAATTTTTTGTTTTAAAATACAAAAACGCACTTTTTTAAAACAAAACACCACGTTATCCCTTATCACTTTGTTTTTCTTGTTTAAACCCAAAATTATTTTTCTCTTAATTTTTAAAACCACAACTCTTATCCTTATTTTTTTTATCACATTTGATAAATGAAAAGTTTAAAACAAATTTAAAAAAAATACTGGAAATTTTTTATCACGTTTTGATATTTGACTTTCACCCATGTTTTGTTATTTTTGACTTTAAATTTTATTTCATACCAAACATGATCCCTTCTTTTCTCTCTTTTAAAATATTCCCACACCACAACACCTAGCCGTCCTCTTCATCTCCCACCTTCAACCAAGCCTCTCCACCACCAGACACCATGCCACGCACCAGGGAGTCACGCCACCGCAGTTTGTACCGCTGTCCAGCAGTTTCGGTGGAGTTTCTGACCCGCGCCAGCAACCGTCCACGACATGACTGAGTGCAGCCGCAATTGATCAGAGGAGTCTCTCCTTTCCTCTAGTTTTCATTTTGGGACAAACTACTTTAAGTGAGGGGGAGAAATGTTTGTCAAATTTTTCTTTGCTTTATCCGTCTGATTGCTCTTTTGTTCTCTTAATTTTATTTAATTTAAGTTCCTTATTTAATCCTTAGTTTGGCCTTGTCTCATTGTTTCTGTATGATTTTGTATCTATCTTGTTAGATAATTTTAGGTTGCATAATAGATTTTGACATGATTAATTTTTGAATTAAAATCCTTTATATGACATTTCTTTCTCTATTAATTGACATGATGCTTACTAGGTACACAAGACAATTTTTGTGAGTTTTGAGCTTAATGAGCATGCATTATTTTTGCTCCTTGTTTCTTTGAGTGTGCCTAGCTAAATTAGTTGCATTCTAGAACTTGTGTTTAAATTTTTTTTGAGATTACATTGATTGAATATGATGCTTAAATATGATTGAGACACTAGGTTTTAACCCTTTCTCTTTCCACACAAATTGCCTACCCTTTAATTAAATTCCTCTAGTGAAACAATTTTGAGCCTTGGCTTTTTTCTTGAAATTCACCATATTTTAGTCTAATCCAATTTTCTTATTATTTCCATTATTTTTGCCCCCTTTTCAAGACAAAATTGTCTTAAAAAACTGTGTAGAAACTGTTCGAATATGCAGTGCAAAAAAAATTGTGCAGAAAATTATTCGAGTCTACAGTAAAAAAAACAAGCAGAAAAAACAGTGCAGTTCGAAATATATATATATATATATATATATATATATATATATATATACATTGCAAAACAGTTTTGATTCGAATGAAAAAAAAAGAAAAAAAGAGAAGAAGAAAGTTTTGAATAAATTTTTGAGATGATTTTTGTCTTGAATTTTAACCCATATTTTTCAGCCTTTATCCTACCCGAACCTTAGCCTCATTACAACCTTTTTTAAGACCTCTTGATTTTTGCATCACATTCATGCTTAGTAGTGGAGATTAGATTTAACCACAAGCCTATGGTAATGCTCTAATTAGTTTTGCCTCGAGTGATTTTCTCTACCCTTAAACACTTTGAGTGACATGAGCGATTCCTTGAGAGGGTACTTGGTTTGCATCATTGATGTTAATAGGGTATTGGAATGTCATTTTTTGCTTAAATTCCTTAATCTTGCCATTTATCTATTTTGCTCCTTATTTTTCTTTCATGTTTAGATACTTAATCATATCAGAAACTTTGAGACTTCGTGAAATTAAGGATGATAATTTGAGCTTAGGTTGTTTAATTTTGAGATACTTGAGGACAAGCATCGGATAAGTGAGGGGGAATTTGATGAGTATTTATTTTGGTTGTGTTTTTGGTCCTTATTTCGATTAAATATAAGTTTAAGGGACTTAATTGGGCTATTTTATGATGTTTTCATGCAGGGGACGTGATGCTGGAAATAAGCTGGAATTCTGCAGAAAATGCTGGAGTCATGGGCATGAATCAGGGCATAAATGCTGACTGGGCACCACGTCAGCGTCTTCTAGAAGATGACGTCAACAGCAGTGATAGCTTATCATGCCGCTTATCAGATAGCTTATCTCCGGATTTTTAAATTTTAAATTTTAAACTTTGGAAAATTATTTTATTTAATTTTAATTATCATTTTAGGTTTACCTAGGTTATTTTGAAACACTATAAATACTCATTTGGGGTAAGTCTTGTCATCATTCAATTAGCAATTGAACATCATTTCTTCTTCTCTTGGGAATTCCCCTCTTCTTAGTTTTTTTACTTAAGTTATTTTCTTATATTACTTCTTTTAATTATTTCTTATATGTCGAGCATGATTAATTTGATAACCATGCTCGGCTAGATCTTTTTAAGCCAAAGGCTTTTACAATGACGTGTTCTCAAGGCGAGGCTTGAAATTATACTTCAAACATTTCGAAAACTTCTCTCAATTTCTTCATACTTTATTTTCTAAATCAAAATGATTTTTAAAACCCAGAGATTGACTTTGGAGGAAAACAATTGTTTTGATCTATCAAGTGGGAGGAAGGATCGGTTATTGAAACAAATCCGACTTCCAGGGAATACACTTAGTAAATAGATTACTAAGGAAAATTGAGATCGAATCGTTTTTATAGAAATGACTTTTCGAGTTGGTTACGAGCTTAAGTAATTTGTTTTCTCAAACATTGAGTTGGTTTAGACAAATTATCAAAACTGAAACCAAAAATTGATTTTGGAAATTCAGTTTACAAACAAAAACACAAGGATTGACCTTGAAGTAATTTTGCCAACAAATTTTTCAAAATAAAAATCTTTACCAAGTAGAACAAGTCAACGCGGAAGCCCGATGCTGATAATCTCATATTTACTTTAAACTATTTCAAAAGCTTTCTTTTACTTTCTTAAACAATTGCATTTCATTACAACAAACCACCCACCTAATTCACCTCAACATAGCTCCATCAACAACTCTTGGTTCAGAAACTACAAAAACGCGACAAGGAAAGTTCTAAGTCCCTGTGGGTTCGACTCCTACTTCCCTATATATATTTAGTTAATTCCTTATTTATTTATTTATTTGGAAGAAGGAAATTATTCTTGACACGTTATGACGCGTGTCGATTCTCGTGGTATGAGAAATGACCAAATTTTCATGGAGAAAAGAAAATTAATTGGAGAACCAAAAAGAAAAAATAGGTAATTTTCATGAAGGAATATTTTTCACTCCCACTTAAAAAGGGGCGAAGTTCGAGTGCAGAGCTCATGATATGAAAAAGAGCCGGAATAACATATTTTATTAGAACTTTTGTAAAAATCTAGGGATCGTAAATTAAATTAAATCGAATTTGTAATTTTCAACTATTAAGACAAAAGGTGATCAACCAGTGCCTCGACTCTAAAAAAGGTTCCCCAGCAGAGTCGCCAAGCTATAACAACGGGCCCTCGAGCTTGACGCGCTTTTTAAAACTTTGGTTTTAACGAAGTCATCACCAATATTTTAATATAGGTGAGATCCGATCACCTGAAAACTCTGTTATTTTAATAATAGAACTTATATTTTTAGTAATTTATTAAAACAACGAATTTTGGTCTATAAACTAGAAAATAGGTTCTGGAGTCGGTTACGTGTGGGGAAGGATGACAAACCCACAACGCCCAAAATTAATACCTAATCCATTACGTAGCGTCTTAAAGATAGAAGTTATGAATTTGAACTTAAATTGAAAATTATGATCCCTGAAAGCATGAAATTTATTATTCAAAATTATTTAAAAGTGTACTCTTTTATGTAGGACTAATGAGAAATTTACGCCTCTTTAAGTTTGAGACATAATTTTCGCAAGATCCCGAATAAAGGAATAATATTACAAATATTATAATTTTTGTCAAAAGGATATTCTTATGTTAAGAATTAACAAGAAAATTGTGCTCCTTTAATCTCGAAGTACGTTTTTCACGAAAATTTGTAATAAAAAATATTGCCTTAATTAAAAAAACTTTAGTTAAAATCGAATGAATACGATATATATATATATATATATGATAATAATAGGTAAATAATAATATTAATAGTAATAAAAATAATAATGGCATTAGTAATTATGTAAATAATAATAATTTTAATAATATAATAATAACAATATAATGGTAATATTTAAAAAATGAAAGCAATGACTATAATGAAAGGAAACATAAATTAAAGGCGAAAATGTAAATGATACGGAAATGGAACGACCACGCATGTAATTTTCTCATTCATCAGAAAGAGCGTATCCTCCCTCTCGGGCCGGGTCAACACGTGGGTACAACAGGGGCAAAACGATGTCGTTTTGCATACTCCTTAAATACAACACTTTGCCAAAAAAGAGTAGCAATTGAGATGACATTTTAGAAAAGGACTTCAGAAATCCTCTCAACTCTCTCCCCACGAAAAATTATATCATGAGTGATTCTCACCACATCATCCATGAGACCAACTAATGGAAATCACTCACTTCATCATGTCTTTTTCTTCAACCAATGAATCTTCACTAAAGTTTTTCTATGTCATTTTAAAAACTGTTTTTTGAAAGTTATTCTATTATTAGATTAATGACAAAAAATAACGATGAAATGAGTAGTTTCTATTGGTTGATCCCATGAATGACATGGTGAGAATCACCCATGATATAATTTCTCCTCCCCACCATCTTTGCCTAGCCTGGTTGTCGCCTAACCTTCCGCCGCGAGCCGTCATCATCGACGACGAAAACTGTTACCTCCGGCAATCTGAGGGCATAAAAACGACATATGGAGGCTCAACTAAAGCTCCTAAAGGTAGTTCTCTTTTCGATTTTATCTCAAACTTCCCCTATTTTTCTAGATCTAGGAAAAACCGAAACTTTTTTCATTTTTTAACCTTTTTCTTTTCTTTTCTTTTTGCTCTCCCGAAAATCTCTTTATCATTTCGAGTCGAAAAGCCCTCTATTTTTAGGAACGAAGAGAAATTGTGAAAGACATTGTGCGTATTACTGCTAAGCGTGATCGGGCTTAGTAACAAAGGACGATGAGGGCACAGTCTTGGAATACTAACGAAAAAGAAATCTGTGCAGAATTTGATTCAACGGTACCCTAACGATATAACGTTCTTTTTGAGACGAAGTTTGAAGCTATTTCTACATTGGTGGTTCGTAAGATTTGGGTAACAGATACTTTCGAGTTTGTGTTTTCACCGTCAATTGGTGGCTCGGCTGGTATTCTCGTGGTATGGGAAATGACCAAATTTTCATGGAGGAAAGAAAATTAATTGCAGAACCAAAAAGAAAAATAGGTAATTCTTTGGGTTCCTTTAACAGCCTGAACGAAAGATGAACGACAACTAGACGATGGTATAAAGAATTCATAAGGAAAGAAATAGGAAAAGAATAAACTAGGTAAAAGCATGATAACGAAGACCTCAATCTATAGTCCATGACAATCCATGAAAGAAACTAAGACACCCACTCCACCCAAGAGCCATTTGCCAATGGAGTTGTCTCATTGCTATCATTCTTCCTAGCAGCTAACCTTTCGGTGTCTCTTTGTGAATCTTGTACTGCAGGCTGCAGCCGCTGAAGCACCTTGAGGGTCTGCTCCTGATGAAGCATCTTGCCAAACTGCTTCTCTTGCTTGGATTGAAAGATTCTGATGAACCAGGTGTATTAGGTTAACGAAAATAGTAAAAAAGGGAAAAAGAATAAAGAGAGCAAATGTATTTTGATAAACTGAGTAATTTCTTATTTTGGGCTTAACCCTGATTTACAAAGGCATGGGCTTTTATAATGACCCATTTACACATCTTGACCCAGTGGGGTGAATAACATAAACCCAAACAGACTAACAATAATCTGTTATACATTTTCTCTGGAATATTTTCACTTCACTTTTCTCTAGAATATTCCTATTCTTATATTTACTCTAACATTCTCCCGACATTAATCTTTTCAGGAGAACCAGAGAAAGAGCAAACACCAAGACGGTGACGCATAGAAGCTAAAAGAGCAGGAGGAATAGGCTTGGTGAGAATATCAGCAATTTGCTCACCCGAAGGAAGGTAATTAACAACAAGATGACCAGCCATAACGCGTTCACGAACAAAATGAAGATCAATCTCAACATGTTTAATCCTAGCATGATGTGTAGGATTAGCAGTCATAGAAACAACTGAGGTGTTATCACACCAAACAACAGGTGTAGAGCTAAGAGTGACACAAATTTCTGTCAACAGCTGAACCACCCAAAGCAACTCAGAAACAAAATTGGCAACACTGCGGTATTCAGCCTCAGAGGAAGACCGAGAGACCACAGACTGCTTCTTTGAACACCACGAGATGGGATTAGAGCCAAGAAACAAACAATAGCCTGTCGTTGATCTACGATCATCCAACGAGGAAGCCCAGTCAACATCAGCATAACAGACCAAATTAACAGTGGCTCCCGGTTGAAAAAACAACCCAAAATCAGTGGTGCCACTTAAATAACGTAGAATGCGCTTCAAGGCTTTCCAATGAACTTGAAGAGGAGCATTCATATGCTGACTAACTTTATTGACATCATAGGCAATGTCAGGACGTGTCAAGCAGACATACTGCAAACCACCAACAAGACTTCGATAAAAATGAGCATCCTCATACTCCTAATCATCATCATCTTTGCGTCTAGGAGTAATCACCATAGGAGTAGGGGTAGGACGAGATTTGCTCATATTAGCCTTATGAAGAAGCTCAAGAATGTACTTCTTTTGACTAAGTTGAAGCCCACCAGCAACCTGAAGGATCTCCATTCCAAGAAACAGATCAGGCTCACCCAAATCCTTAAGGGAAAAGACCTCATGAATCTTACAAACCAACTCATCAACTTCAGCAGAGTTGCTCCCCGTGATGATGATATCATCAACATACACCATTAAAAGAAGTTTAGAACTCCAGAGTTACGGATGTACAAAGAAGAATCGGACTTGGATGAGGAAAAACCCAAACCAGAAACTAAAAGATCCTTCAAGGTATCAAACCAAGCACGAGGTGCCTGTCGAACACCATAGAGAGCCTTCTTGAGCTTGCACACTAGCTTTTCACCAGAAGGTCCATGTTGCTCAAAACCAGGGGGCTGAGTCATAAAGATGTCTTCAACAAGCTGCCCATTTAAGAAGGCATTGTTAATGTCAATCTGTCGAACAGGCCAATGATTAAGAACAGTAGTGGCCAACACAATACGAATAGTAGCAGCCTTGACAACAGGACTGAAGGTTTCTTTAAAATCGCACCCAACCTTCTAGGAATACCCCTTAGCAACAAGTCGTACCTTAAGTCGCTCAACAGAGCCATCAGACTTCTTTTTGACACGAAATAACCATTTACATCCCACAGCCTTGCGATCCGAGGGCAATGGTTGTAGCTCCCAAGTCCCATTCTTAAGGAGAGCATTATATTCCTCATGAACAGCAGTACGCCAATCAGGATGTGCTAAGGCAGAAAAAACATCATGGGGCTCAGATATGACAGCCTCAGTTAAATAGACCTTTGGCTTAAAGACCCCAGCTTTGGCTCGAGTAACCATGGAATGAGTATTGGTGGAAGGAGCAGCAGGAGCTGTTTGTGTGGAAGAAGATGAAGATGAAGGAGTGGATGATGGTAGAGAATGAGATATGGAATGTGAATTAGTAGTAGATGAAGATGGATGTGTGGATGATGGTAGAGAATGGGATATGAGTTGTGAAGCAGTAGTAGATGGAGATGGATGTGTGGATGATGGTAGAGAATGGGATATGTAATGTTGATGAATAGTAGAGGAGTATGGAAGTGTGGATGATGGTAGAGAATGGGAGATGGAGTGTGGACTCATAGTAGATGGAGATGGATGTGTGGATGATGGTAGAGAATGGGAGATGGAGTGTGGACTCATAGTAGATGGAGATGGATGTATGGATGATGGTAGAGAATGGGATATGGAATGTGGATGCATAGTAGATGGAGATGGATGTGTGGATGATGGTAGAGAATGGGATATGGAATGTGGATTCATAGTAGATGAAGATGGATGTGTGGATGATGGTAGAGAATGGGATATGGAATGGTGATTCATAGTAGATGGAGATGGATGTGTGGATGATGGTAGAGAATGGGATATGGAATGTGAAGTCATAGCAGATGAATGTGTGGATGATGGTATAAACTGAAATGGTGGAGCAGACAAGGATGGAGAAACAGACTGTATATGAGCAGAGGATAATGGAGAAGAAAGCTGTATATGAGCAGATGATAGAGGAGAGGAAGACTGAGATTGGGGAGCAGAAAAAGAGGAAGGAGGAGACTGAGATGATGGAAGAGGATGTGAGGACTGTTGCGGTGAAGAGGGCAAAGAAGAAGATGAAACCTGAGGTTGTGGAACACAAGGAGAAGGTGTTTGATTTTTAGAGAAGATCTCAATAGGAATAGAACCTGCCCTAGGATTAACAGAGGAACAGTGAGTCCAAGTATCCTTAACACCTTTAGAAGTAGGAGAACCAATATACATGGGAAAAACAAGGGACTCAGAAGCAAACGGAAAGAGACCCTCATCAAACCTAACATGCCTAGAGACATATACCCTGCCATTTGAAGCCAAACATTTATACCTTTTGTAAGCAGGAGAATAGCCTAGAAAAGTGCAGGGAGCAGACCTATACTGAAGCTTATGCTGATTAAATGGACGCAATAAAGGATAACAAAGGCAACCAAAAACTCTAAACATGCTATAGTCAGGAAGATGACCAAACAATTTCTCATAAGGGGTACCACCAGACAAAGCAACAGTAGGTAAACGATTGATAATAAACACAGCAGTGGCAAACGCATCATTCCAAAAATGTAAAGGTAATCTAGCCTGAGCTAACATAGAAAGACCCACCTCAACTATATGCCTATGCTTACGCTCTACAATGCCATTTTGTTCAGATGTATGAGGACAGGAAAAACGATGAACAATACCATGTGTTTGAAGATAAGATCGCAGAGCAACAAACTCACCTCCTCCATCAGATTGAAGAACTTTGAGAGGAAATCCCAACTGACGTTCAACATGTTTATGAAAATGAGCAAACACAACCTTAACTTCAGACTTATATTTCAAAAAATACACCCATGTATATCGTGTAAAGGCATCAGTAAATGCAACATAGTACTTGAAGCCATTAGATAACATTGGTGCAGGACCCCAAACATCAGCAGTGACTAATTCTAAAGGTTTAGAATAAACAGTAGAAGATTTAGGAAAAGGCAACTTATGAAATTTACCAAGCTGACATGCTTTGCACAAAGATGAAGTTTTATTACCAGAAACAGAAACATTACAGGAATTAAGAACACGAGAAAGAACTTCAGGACTAGGGTAACCCAGCCTTTGATGCCATACATCAACATTAGGAACTAAAGCAGTATTATTAACAGAAACAGAAGGAAAACAAGACTTAGAACAATGATTAACAGAAGGAGAATTCTGAAACTTATACAAGCCATCAGTCTCATAACCACGATGCAGAATCTTATTTGTAGCAAGATCACGAACTTGACAAAACCTTGGAAAGAACTCAAGAGAGACAACATTATCCTGAGTAAACTTAGAAACAGAGAGAAAGTTTTTAGTGATGGAAGGAACATATAATAAGTTTTTTAAACAAAAAATTCGATTAGCAGTAAGTAAATTAGATTGACCAGAACACAAGATGGGAAGAGCATTACCGTTTCCTACTTGAACATTCCCAGTTACAGGGGTGACAGTCTCAGGTAGAAAAGCATTAGGATCATGAGTGACATGGTGAGAAGCACCAGAGTCAGGAAACCAAGAGTTGTCATCAAGCACTTCAGGAGTAGCAATGTTGGCCTGAGCAACAACAGGAGAATACACAGAAGGTGAGGGATGAACCATAGCAGGATATGAAGTGGAGATAGTAGGATACTGAGCAAGAGCATGATGAACAACTGGAGAAGAAGGCCTGTAAGGATGAGGAGCATGAGAAGCAGGTGGAAAACCAGAGGACACATGCAGACCAGGGGAAGTGGAGTACACAACAGGAGGGAAAGAAGAAGGAAAGACAGCAGCGGCAGTGTGAGCCTGAACATTGGAAGGAACAGAAGAACCTTGAGAAGGTCTAAAAGATGCATTCTTAAACTGCATGTCATAACGAAAATAACAACGCTCAACCAAGTGACCCATACGACCACAGAGCTGACACTGAGGCCGAGAAGATCTACCTCTACCACCTCTACCTCTGTTACTATCCCTATTCTGATAAGCATAACCAGATTGATCAGTATTCCCAGAGTAATCACCAGAATTAATACCAGACCCTGAAGACTCAAGAGAAGAGGAGGAAGGGACAGGTGATGAGACAGAAGTATGAGCAACAACAGTAACAGGAGGTGTAGGCTGAGAGACAGTGTTGTGAGCAAAAGCAGTAATAGGAGGATGCAAGTTCAGATTAGTGTGTCTAGCATCAGCATCAAGCAAAATAGAACTAGTACTAGCAACAGAAGCTAAAGTAGCCCCAGCAGTAAGCACAGTGATCACAGACTCATATTCAGGAGGTAAACCATTGAGAATAGCAGTCACATGTTCATGCTAAGAGATGATTTCACCACAACTAGATAGGTTGTCACAAATAGACTTAATTTTTAACAGAAAATCCCTCATACTCATATCACCTTTTTTCTGAGTATGCAAAAGTCTGCGAAAATACATCAGCCTAGAAGTAGTTTTACCACTGTAAACCCTATGCAAGGTAGACCAGATTTCAGACGCAGTGTTTAACCCTATCAAGTTTGGTAAGACACCTTCACTGACCGTGGATAAAAGCCACGTATCAAGAGCACCATCTTGTTCTTCAAAAAGCTCAAACTCAGGATTGATGAAGACCTGATTATTTCTAGAGATATATTCAGCAGGAGGTGTGACCTTACTGTCAATATACTTAAGAAGTCTATGTGTCTTAATGGTTAGGTAAACCTGTTGATGCCAAAGGAGGTAGTTATTATCATCTAACACAACGTTGATTTTTTTTCGTAGAGAACAACTTAGGAGAACTAGATGCAGTAACAAGTGTAACAGGTAGATCACCAGACTCTGGAGCATTATTACTAGATCCATTAACACCATCAGTTGTAACACCAGTATTAGGTTCAAGATTTGTCATGCTTACAAGAACACAGATAAACACAGAATCAAAGAAGGATGCAGCCAAACACAAATAACCACAGGAACACAACCGTAGCACAGATCCAACAAAGAATACACACGGCGAGAACACAAAATACAACAGATACAAAAAAAAACAGATGATCAACAACACAAGCAATCAGATCCACAGATCTAGAGCCAGATCAGAGAAGAGACGAGACGATAACCACAAAAATATACAGATCCACACCAATCAAAGGCAACACAACCAATAACGAAGAGAAAAACACCAGAAAGGCGCAAGAAATGAAACAATCTCACCAGATCTGCACACCGGAAGAGAAATCAGCACGCAAAACGCAATGGCTTGCAATCAAAACCGTACGACGACAAAGCCACACAGATTCCACCGGCAGCACGTCATAAACCAACCACTGACACTACGGCAGAGACGAACCGTCCACAACGAAGCAGAAAAGCAAAACGCACAACAACGAACCGTCCAGAACAAGGAAATCAAGACGCAAGCGGAACACACAAAGGCAGCGGAAGACCAGAAACCACCATGGATGCATCACCGGAACTGCAACAGTCTGATACCATGAAAGATTCCGATGAACCAGGTGTATTAGGTTAACGAAAATAGTAAAAAAGGGAAAAAGAATAAAGAGAACAAATGTATTTTGATAAACTGAGTAATTTCTTATTTGGGGCTTAACCCTGATTTACAAAGGCATGGGCTTTTATAATGACCCATTTACACATCTTGACCCAGTGGGGTGAATAACAGAAACCCAAACAGACTAACAATAATCTGTTATACATTTTCTCTGGAATATTCTCACTTCACTTTTCTCTAGAATATTCCTATTCTTATATTTACTCTAACATGGATTAGGGATTTACAATTACGAAGAGAAAATAAGATAATGAAAAGAGGAGAGAAAGAACCTGGTGAAGCTTGACGGTTGCTGTGCGCTGAGGCTGGAGGAAAAAGAGGGTTTTACTTTTTTTTTGGTAAACTACATTAAATGGTCATCGAACATTTAGGACGGATTTATTTTGGTCACTGTACTTTTAAAATATTTGATACGGTCACCTGATTTTTACTTTGATTTTAATATAGTCACTGAACTTTTAGTTCGCTTTCAATATGGTCATTCATGTTACCTTTCGTTAAAAGCTGGCGTTAGTTTTTGTTTTTCCTTAATAAAAAAAGGCTTAAGGGTACCAAAGGCCCCTGAACTTTTTTAAAAAAATCAATTAAGCCCTTAATGTTTTTTTGCACTCAATGTCACCCTCAAACCTCAAAATTTAACCAATCTAACCCTTTGACCGACGAAATCCGTCATTGACCGACGGAATCTGTTAAATTCTTAAACATGGGCCGTTTATATGCCACATCACCTGCCAAATATTAAACATTTATTTATAAACTAATGACGTGGATTAAAAACGCTGACGTGGATTAAAAAATATTAAAAAAAACAAAACACTTATTAAATCTTAACCCTAACATTATATCCTTCCAAAACTTGAAATCCAGAAAGTGAAATCTGCAGGTTTAGTGAACACCCATTTTGATTTTTTTCTCTCTTGCATATCGTGAAATTCTCCTGGCTTGATTGTAAGATCTTAATAGGTGTGTATTCAAATTTCATTTTTTCCTAATCAGTTATCTCTCTCTCACATCTCGCGTCTATCGCCATTATTGGGAAATACAGGTTTTGAAGATAACGATCTCGGCTAGTTCATCAAACTAAGGAGAAGCTGTGTTTTGTGATTGCGGTCTAAAATGTCGTATGTGGACAACATGAAAAAGGAAAAATGCTGGAAGAAGATTCTTCGGTTGTTCAAATTATAAAAATTCTGACTGTAATTTTTTTAGGTGGTGTGATGAAGATATGTCTGATAGAGCAAAATTTCTTATAAACAAATTGAAAAAAAGAAAATGATGAGTTAAGGAAAGTGAGTCGACCTAATGAGGAAGTTCAACAAATGAAGCTGGAATTAGAATTGATGCAGAAATAACTGGTTTTGGCTATCGAACATGCTCATACATTTAGGAAGAAATAACAAAGATGTTCAATATGCATTTTTATGAATGGATTAAGGATTGTGAACAATCTTGTTTAATGGAACATGAACAATATTGGTTAAACACAAAAGTAATTGTTTATGAACTGATTTATACCGGTATAAGATAGTGTTGATTGTTTAGTAAATTAAAGAACTGATTTACACCGGTGTAAAACAGTGTTGATTGTTTAGTAAATTAAAGAACTGATTTACACCGGTGTAAGATAGTGTTGATTGTTTAGTAAATTAAAGAACTGATTTACACCGGTGTAAAACAATGTTGATTTCTTCCTAAATGTATGAGCATGTTCGATAGATAAAACCAGTTATTTCTGCATCAATTCCAATTCCAACTTCATTTGTTGAACTTCCTCATTAGGTCGACTCACTTTCCTTAACCCATCATTTTCTTTTTTTCAATTTGTTTATAAGAATTTTGCTCTATCAGACATATCTTCATCACACCACCTAAAAAATTACAGTCAGAATTTTTATAATTTGAACAACCGAAGAATCTTCTTCCAGCATTTTTCCTTTTTCATGTTGTCCACATACGACATTTTAGACCACAATCACAAAACACAGCTTCTCCTTAGTTTGATGAACTAGCCGAGATCGTCATCTTCAAAACTTGTATTTCCCAATAATGGCGATAGACACGAGATGTGAGAGAGAGATAACTGATTAGGAAAAAAATGAAATTTGAATACTCACCTATTAAGATCATACAATCAAGCCAGGAGAATTTCATGATATGCAAGAGAGAAAAAAATCAAAATGGGTGTTCACTAAACCTGCAGATTTCACTTTCTGGATTTCAAGTTGTGGAAGAATATAATGTTAGGGTTAGGATTTAATAAGTGTTTTGTTTTTTTAATATTTTTTAATCCATGTCATTAGTTTATAAATAAATGTTTAATATTTGGCAGGTGATGTGGCATATAAACGGCCCATGTTTAAGAATTTAACAGATTCCGTCGGTCAATGACGGATTCCGTCAGTCAAAGGGTTAGATTGGTTAAATTTTGAGGTTTGAGGGTGACATTGAGTGCAAAAAAACATTAAGGGCTTAATTGATTTTTTTTAAAAAGTTCAGGGGCCTTTGGTACCCTTAAGCCTAAAAAATGGGTAAATTACATCAATCATCACTCAGCTTATAATTAGACCAAAAACTATTAAATATTTCAAATTTACAACAGGGGTTTGGGCCCCTTGGGCCCTCAAGTAGCTCTTTCTCTAGATCGAGCGCAATGAAGGAATTGGCAAAGGATTTGAAGGGGGCTCATGTAACACCCCCTTCCCGGCCTGGTAGAAAACCGGGTCGGAAAGCGTTACCGGTGATCAATGTAGTGATTCTAGTACAATAATTCATTCAATAAACAATATGATGCGATACATTATCGATATGCAACAGTAACAACTTGTATTAAGACTTGCTAATCTATTTTAGGGATAAACTTAAACTTTTATAAGCCCTAGGGACTTAACTATAATTTCAATAATTTAGGGGTCCTTTCAATAAAGCAACTGAACTACAATGAAATTCAACTCAATTTCAGTAAGCCTGTAAATTTTCACGTTAGTCCGAGTTCATTTACCCACCTGATTAAACTTTAGAAGATTTAGTGACCAAATATAAACAATGCAAAACAATATTCATTGCTAATTAACAGTTATAACTAACACCGTACCAAAACGCCTTAGGCTGTATCGGTACGGGCAGGTGTTAATTGAAAATTTCAGTGACATTGTCTAACACCGTACCGAAACAACTATAGATGTTTCGATACAGGTTGATGTTGCGTGTAAAAGAGTCTATCGCAATAGAGTGCAAGTGTTCACGACGCAAGTAGTAAAGTGATACACGAAGTATCGGATGTCGAATCCACATGGACTGGAAATAGCTTTATCCTTGTAGTGCTGCACAAGAGAGAAAGAATAAAGTTTAATTGTTTGTAAAGGAATATTGAAGAATACTGAAGATAAAAGATTAAGAGATTCAGGATAGAAAAATTAGGCCGGTATTGATTTGCTCAGTAATGCAGGTGTTGCACTGTCTAGGTCTTCCTATTCTGTCGTCGCTCCTGTCGCGGTAGCACCTGCGGCGGCGACAGTCTTTTGTTGTCGCGGCAGTGATCACACAACTCTGTACTTCAAGCTTGGCAAGAATCCCTGCTGTGACTCGTCCTATCCCTAGGTCCAAGTCTGTCGATGAACACGTCTTTGATGATACCTCCCGGTGTGAATCGAAGGATGAACACTGATGTTGTTGAATTCTTCCTTAGCCACTTAACCTCATCCTATCTCTAGGTCCGAGATAGTTCAACCATAAACTGGAGAACCCGTACTTATTTCTTTCATATACTTAACTCTCCCGATATTAAGTAAATGTATAATCTCACAATGCTCTCCCGATACTCTTGCAAGATGTTGAAAACCAGAATAAGCAAACTTGAAGTCTATTTTATTGAACAGAAAAAAATCCTAAAACAATACAATCCTCGCATCTTTCGAGCACCTTCTGTTGGTTGCCTAAGCAGCTTTCAAAATTGTCTCCAAAGACAAAAAAATCGTCCATAAATATCTCCAGGAAATCCTCCACCACGTCGGAGAATATCGCCATCATACACCTCCGGAAGGTTGCAGCTTCATTGCAAAGTCCAAATGGCATTCTCCGAAAAGTGTAAGTATCGTATAGGCAAGTGAAAGTCATTTTCTCTTGATCTTCCGGCGCGATAGCTATTTGGTTATAACCTGAGTAACCATCAAGAAAACAATAATAAGGTTTTCCCGCTAATCTATCAAGCATTTGATCAATAAAAGGTAAGGGAAAATGGTCTTTTCGGGTAGCTTTGTTAAGCTTTTGGTAATCCATACAAACCCTCCAACCGGTCACAGTCCTGGTTGGGATTAACTCGTTCTCTTCATTGGTCACCACGGTTATTCCTCTTTTTTTTGGAACGTATTGCACAGGGCTTACCCACTTACTATCCGAGATGGCATAAATTATCCCAGCATCTAGCCATTTGATAATTTCTTTTTGAACCACTTCTCGCATAGCGACGTTTAAGCGTCTCTAGGCATCAATGGTCGGCTTATGATCATCCTCTAGGAGTATGCATAGTGCCGGACTGATGCCTTGGATATCAGCTATCGTCCATTCAATAGCCTTTTTATGTTGTTGCAGCATCCCTATCAGTTGTTGTTCATGTTTCTGCATCAACTTAGAAGAGATGATTACGGGAAACGTATCATTTAATCCAAGGAAAACATATTTGAGCTGCCCTGGCAGGGGCTTAAGGTCTAGAACAGGTGGTTCTACAGTTGAGGGCTTTTGGATGATGTGTTCATTAGAGGTATAGTTTAAGGGCTTGAATAACTTACCTGGACGATTGCCTATCCAGTTTACCTCCTCATGACCTTCAGTGTCGGATAAGTCTGAATATAAGGAGCTACTGTCGTCGTTGCTGCCGTGACAGTCTTCTAGATCGTTGTTGTGGCAGTGACCAAACTTGATGTCATGGCAGCACGACCTGATGCAGGGTTGATCAAGGATTACTTCAGTGATAGCCTTGCATTCTTATTCTACATTAGCATGCTTAATTGCCTGGAGAACATTTAGCTTGATCTCTTGATCATTCACTCTCATTGTAAGTTCTCCCTTTTCTACATCAATCAATAATCTGCCTGTGGCTAAGAAAGGTCGCCCCATGATGATTGGTGCATTCCCATCTGCTTCACAATCTAAAACAAGAAAGTCAGCAAGAAAAATAAACTTATCCACTCTTACCAGGATATCTTCAATCTTCCCTTCCGGTTGCACGTAAGAGCGGTCTGCCAGCTGCAGCATAACTGTCGTGGGTCGTGCTCGTCCAATACCTAATTTCTGAAATACAAATTTTGGCATTAAATTAATACTGGCACCTAGATCACAAAGTGCCTTACCCACGAATTTATCACCAATTATGCACGATATTATGAAGCTCCTAGGATCCTTCTTTTTTTGGGTGGATGCCTGTGCAGAATATTCATGCATCCTTCTATCATTTTAACCGTCTCAAATTCCCTAAGTCTAGATTTCTTCGACATAGCATCCTTGTGAAATTTGGCATAACCGGGCATCTCCTTGATTGCGACTAACAGCGGAATATTGCTGTGAACAAAAATATCATAGATCTTTTTGAGCTGGTACTATTGTTTCTGCTTCTGTAGCCGCTATGGGAAAGGAGGTGGAAGACGATAATCTTCAATTCGTCCTTCCTATGGTATTCGGATTTGAGGAGGCTTAGGTTCTCCATCCTTCTCCTCTGTCCCTTCTGCTGTCGTGACAGGTGTGGCGGTAGCATGCTGTTTATCGTCTGTCGGGCCAACGCTCGCGGCAGTCGATTCTAGGGCTGGTTCCTTAACTGGTTTAGCTTTATTCTCTGTCCCTAGTAATTGCTTCTCACTCCTAGTTGTGATAGCTTTGCACTGCTCATGTGTGGGTTGTCTAGCGACCTCAGTATCGCTAGGGAATCCTCCATTCTGCCTTGGCTTAAAATGCTTGGAAACTTGACCCATCTGTGTCTCCAGTGATTTCAGAGTAGCTTCATGGTTAGTCATTCACATCTCTGTTTTATCCATGAATGACTCAGTCTTCTTGACGAAGTGATCCATGTTTGTTATGTAAGTTCCTGTCTGTGACATAAATGTGGCAAAGGTCTGCTCCAGTATACTAGGTGCGGCTGCCGGCTGCTGTTGTGGCTGCTGTTGCGGCTGCTGCCGTGTCAGGATTCTAGATGCCCCCAGATTTTGAGTGTTCTGTACTTGAGGATTTAGAGCGTTGTTTGGGTTGCTCCAGGAGAACTTGGGGTCTTTCCTCAAATTGGGATTGTAATTGTTGGAATCATAATTTCTTTGCTAGTTGTAGTTTCCAACATACATCCCTTCCTCTAGCTGTAGCGGGCAATCTTCCGAACTGTGATTCCCACTGCAAGTTTCACATACCTCTTCGGCAGAGTAGACAGGTTTTGAATCTTTCTTTAGCAAATTATCTACTGCCTTTGTGAGGTACGCAACATGTGTCTTTAGGGAGTTATCGGCCTCATAATCCTTCACATCTAGCACTCGTTTACCTCTTCTCAATGTGGGAAATTGCTCTTCATTCTTCGCCAAATTCTTTAATACTACAATGGCTTCATCTGGATCTTTATCCAATAACAATCCATTGGCTGCTAAATCGATTCTCATGCGAGTCTGTAGGTTGGCATCATTATAGAATTTGATGACTTGATTCCAAATAGGGAATCCCTGCATCGGGCAATTCCTCAGAAGAGTAGTAAACCTGTCACATGCCTCGTGCATTGGCTCGTCGTCTTCCTGTTGAAAAGTAGCAATTTCATTACGTAATCGCTCAGATAAATGAGGAGGATTAAAACGAGATAAAAATTCACGAGTTAAATCTGCCCAAGTTCGTAGTGAACCCGGTGTTAGTTTGTTCCACCAAGTTTTTGCTCTATCCCTCAATGAATGAGGAAATAACCGAAGCCTCAGTATCTTCGGATTTACTCCTGGTAGTCTAAACGAACCACAGATTTCTTGGAATGTTTTTAGATGTTCTCTAGCATCCTCTGTAGCAGCACCACTAAATTGGCCAGTGGAATTGATCATGTTGAACATCACAGGTTTCAGCTCGAAATTTTCAGCTTCCACGTCTGGCAGGGTGGTCTCCAGCTCCACATGATCATTGATCATGTAATCACAGCATGACCATCGTGCGGCCACGACAGCGGCAGACGGTCCGTTTCCTTCATCTCCGAAAGGATCTTCAGGATCTTGGGGATTCCCTTGGTTGTTTCTCCCGTTATGCATGGCCTCTAATTGTTTCTCAAGATAATCGTTTCTGGCTATCAAAAGACGGACTCGGTTCCTGAGATTGCATGAGCGTTTGATTTCAGGATCTAGCTGATACTCAGGTTCTTTACGCCGTCTAGATCTGCGCATAAGCAAACGAAAAACCTTATGAAAGCACAGGGGGAACAATCCCAATAAAAACAGTAAAAATTAAAAAGAAAGTGCAGTAAAAGTAGGGTAAAGATATGTTGCCAGTCCCCGACAACGGCGCCAAAAACTTGTTGCGTGTAAAAGAGTATATCGTAATAGAGTGTAAGTGTACACGACGCAAGTAGTAAAGTGATACACGAAGTATCAGATGTCGAATCCACAAGGACTTGAAATAGCTTTATCCTTGTATTGCTGCACAAGAGAGAAAGAATAAAGTTTAAGTGTTTGTAAAGGAATATTGAATAATACTGAAGATAAAAGATTAAGAGATTCAGGATAGAAAAATTAGGCCGATATTGATTTGCTCAGTAGTGCAGGTGTTGCACTGTCTAGGTCTTCCTGTTCTATCGTCGCTCCTGTCGCGGCAGCACCTGTGGCGGTAGCAGTCTGTTGTTGTTGCGGCAACAATCACACAACTCTGTACTTCAAGCTTGGCAAGAATCCCTGCTGTGACTCGTCATATCCCTAGGTCCAAGTCTGTCGATGAACACGTCTTTGATGATACCTCCCGGCGTGAATCGAAGGATGAGCACCGATGTTGTTGAATTCTTCCTTAGCCACTTAACCTCGTCCTATCCCTAGGTCCGAGATAGTTCAACCATAAACTGGAGAACCCGTACTTATTCCTTTCGTATACTTAACTCTCCCGATATTAAGTAAATGTATAATCTCACAATGCTCTCCCGATACTCTTGCAAGATGTTGAAAACCAGGATAAGCAAACTTGAAGTCTATTTTATTGAACAGAAAAAAATCCTAAAACAGTACAATCCTTGCAACTACTTTACAGAATCAACCCTTAGCCCTAGGGGAAGTTTAGAACATGATGAGAAGGGGGAAAACGACTAGGGTTTACGGGAAGACGACTAGAGAATAAGATCTCCTTCTCTAGGTCGAATTACATGCCTTTATATAGGCCTTTGGTTCAAGTTTTCTAATATGGCAAGAATACAAGTTTAAATTAAAGTACAACTCTACTAAAGATTAAATCTTCTGAGTAGATGCCTTTAATTCGTCCTCTTTTCTTGCTTTGGGTTTCTTCCTTGAACTTTGGGCTTGGCCTTCATTCTGATCTAGGGCTCAAGAAAAATATAGGAGTGACCTACGATAGACCGGCTTAATTTTCTCTTTCTGTCGAGCTCCACTTCACTTTTTCCTTTCAACATAGCTGTCGTCATTGGCTGCCACGGCAGCGGCCACGGCAGCATCATTCTTTTCGACTGTAGTCTTGTGTTCCAGCTCTACTTCTCCATTGCCCTGAGTCTGCTACAACAGCTACCTGCAAAAGTAACTGAAATCAGTAGCAACTATGCCATTTTATATAATTGTGATGTATATATAAAAATCTAACCTAAATGCAATGAATTATGCTTGAATGCAGCAGAAATATGGGTTAAATAGGGGGTAAAATATAGAACTTTTACACACTCAACAGTTGACTTCCATTGGCTTTGACCAAACGACCTTGTTTCGATACGGTTAAGCCCGTATCGATCCCTGTTGACTCCTGTTGACCCCGTTTTGATACACCCTGAGCTTGTATCGAAACGAGTTTTGGCAATGTCTAAAGTCCCAAAAATTGTATCGGTACGCCCCTAAGCCGTATCGAAACACCCTATTTTACCATGATTCCTTATAACCTTAATATGATGGCCGTACCGAAACGCCATCACTCGTATTGGTATGCCTGACATGTAATGACAGATTTTGATCTGGTTTTTACTCAAATTGACCTACCGAACGACGCCCAAATGCAATGAAACTTTACACACAACATTCCAATACTATAAACTACTAGCATGCCAAAATTCATGATCGTTTGAATACGTTTACTAAGTTTTTACTAGCTGCTGTTGCGGCTGCTGCCGTGTCAGGATTCTAGGTGCCCCCTGATTTTGAGTGTTCTGTACTTGAGAATTCAAAGCGTTGTTTGGGTTGCTCCAGGAGAACTTGGGGTCTTTCCTCCAATTGGGATTGTAATTGTTGGAATCATAATTTCTTTGCTTGTTGTAGTTTCCAACATACATCTCTTCCTCTAGCTGTAGCGGGCAATCTTCCGAACTGTGATTCCCACTGCAAGTTTCACATACCTCTTCTGCAGAGTAGACATGTTTTGAATCTTTCTTTAGCAAATTATCTATTGCCTTTGTGAGGTACACAACATGTGTCTTTAGGGAGTTATCGGCCTCATAATCCTTCACAGCTAGCACTCGTTTACCTCTCCTCAATGTGGGAAATTGCTCTTCATTCTTCGCCAAATTCTTCAATACTACCATGGCTTCATCTGGATCTTTATCCAACAACAATCCATTGGCTGCTAAATCGATTCTCATGCAAGTCTGTAGGTTGGCATCATTATAGAATTTGATGACTTGATTCCGAACAGGGAATCCCTGCATCGGGCAATTCCTCAAAAGAGTAGTAAACCTGTCCCATGCCTCGTGCATTGGCTCGTCGTCTTCCTGTTGAAAAGTAGCAATTTCATTACGTAATCGCTCATATAAATGAGGAGGATTAAAACGAGATAAAAATTCACGAGTTAAATCTGCCCAAGTTCGTAGTGAACCCGGCGTTAGTTTGTTCCACCAAGTTTTTGATCTATCCCTCAATGAATGAGGAAATAACCGAAGCCTCAGTATCTACGAATTTACTCCTGGTAGTCTAAACGAACCACAGATTTCTTGGAATGTTTTTAGATGTTCTCTAGCATCCTCTATAGCAGCACCACTAAATTGGCCAGCGGAATTGATCATGCTGAACATCACAGGTTTCATCTCGAAATTTTCAGCTTCCACGTCTGGCAGGGTGGTCTCCAGCTCCACATGATCATTGATCATGTAATCACGGCATGACCGTCGTGCGGCCACGACAGCGGCAGACGGTCCATTTCCTTCATCTCCGAAAGGATCTTTAGGATCTTGGGGATTCCCTTGGTTGTTCCTCCCGTTATGCATGGCTTCTAATTGTTCCTCAAGATAATCGTTTCTGGCTATCAAAAGACGGACTCGGTTCCTGAGATTGCATGAGCGTTCGATTTCAGGATCTAGCTGATACTCAGGTTCTTTACCCCGTCTAGATCTGCGCATAAGCAAACAAAAAACCTTGTGAAAGCACATGGGGAACAATCCCAATAAAAACAGAAAAATTAAAAAGAAAGTGCTGTAAAAGTAGGGTAAAGATATGTTATCAGTCCCCGTCAACGGCGCCAAAAACTTGTTGCGTGTAAAAGAGTCTATCGTAATAGAGTGCAAGTGTACACGACGCAAGTAGTAAAGTGATACACGAAGTACCAGATGTCGAATCCACAGGGACTGGAAATAGCTTTATCCTTGTATTGCTGCACAAGAGAGAAAGAATAAAGTTTAAGTGTTTGTAAAGGAATATTGAAGAATACTGAAGATAAAAGATTAAGAGATTCAGGATAGAAAAATTAGGCCGATATTGATTTGCTCAGTAGTGCAGGTGTTGCACTGTCTAGGTCTTTCTGTTCTATCGTCGCTTCTGTCGCGGCAACACCTGCGGCGGCAGCAGTCTGTTGTTGTTGCGGCAACAATCACACAACTCTGTACTTCAAGCTTGGCAAGAATCCCTGCTGTGACTCGTCCTATCCCTAGGTCCAAGTATGTCGATGAACACGTCTTTGATGATACCTTCCGGCGTGAATCGAAGGATGAACACCGATGTTGTTGAATTCTTCCTTAGCCACTTAACCTCGTCCTATTCCTAGGTCCGAGATAGTTCAACCATAAACTGGAGAACCCATACTTATTCCTTTCGTATACTTAACTCTCCCGATATTAAGTAAATGTATAATCTCACAATGCTCTCCCGATACTCTTGCAAGATGTTGAAAACCAGGATAAGCAAACTTGAAGTCTATTTTATTGAACAGAAAAAATCTTAAAACAATACAATCCTTGCAACTACTTTACAAAATCAACCCTCAGCCCTAGGGGAAGTTTAGAACATGATGAGAAGGGGGAAAACAACTAGGGTTTACGGGAAGACGACTAGAGAATAAGATCTCCTTCTCTAGGTCGAATTACATGCCTTTATATAGGCCTTGGGTTCAAGTTTTCTAATATGGCAAGAATACAAGTTTAAATTAAAGTACAACTCTACTAAAGACTAAATCTTCTGAGTAGATGCCTTTAATTCGTCCTCTTTTCTTGCTTTAGCTTTCTTCCTTGAACTTTGGGCTTGGCCTTCATTCTGATATAGGGCTCAAGAAAAATATAGGAGTGACCTACGATAGACCGGCTTAATTTTCTCTTTATGTCGAGCTCCACTTCACTTTTTCCCTTCAACATAGCTGTCGTCATTGGCTGCCACGGCAGCGGCCACGACAGCATCATTCTTTTCGACTGCAGTCTTGTGTTCCAGCTCTGCTTCTCCATTGCCCTAAGTCTGCTACAACAACTACCTGCAAAAGTAACTGAAATTAGTAGCAACTATGCCATTTTATATAATTGTGATGTATATATAAAAATCTAACCTAAATGCAATGAATTATGCTTGAATGCAGCAGAAATATGGGTTAAATATGGGGTAAAATATAGAACTTTTACACACTCAACAGTTGACTTCCATTGGCTTTGACCAAACGACCTTGTTTCGATACGGTTAAGCCCGTATCGGTCCCAGTTGACTCATGTTGACCCCGTTTCGATACACCCTGGGCTTGTATCGAAACGAGTTTTGGCAATGTCTAAAGTCCCAAAAATTGTATCGGTACGCCCCTAAGCCGTATCGAAACACCCTATTTTACCCTGATTCCTTATAGCCTTAATATGATGGCCGTACCGAAACGCCATCACTCGTATTGGTATGCCTGACATGTAATGACAGATTTTGATCTGGTTTTTACTCAAATTGACCTACCGAACGACGCCCAAATGCAATGAAACTTTACACTCAACATTCCAATACTATAAACTACTAGCATGCCAAAATTCATGATCGTTTGAATACGTTTACTAAGTTTTTACTTATTTGAGCCTATTATGCAAATTTGGTCATTTTTAAGCAACATTAAACATGCCATTAAGGCCCATAGTCATTTTACAAACCATGCAAAACATCAACATAACAAAAGGGCCCTATCGGACTAATTCAAGTACTTTGCCACCCTACTAGGAGTTTATAGGTTCGATATACATTACTTTAGGCTTGCTTGTGACTTGTGCATCGCGACAACTTCTCTGATCTCCAACGATGTATTCTTTTAACCTGAAATGCATGGAAGATGAATGCATTAGACTTACATAGTCTAAGTAAGGTAGCCATAACAATCTCCAAATCAACAATATGCATTTCAAAATCAAGTAATCAACAATATCAATGATATGAGCCTTTAGTAACAATGTGAAGTTCATGACCAACATTAATTTCTTCATATTTCTTCATCGAATCAAGATAGTGGATACGCGAATTCCTACG
Organism: Hibiscus tridactylites; assembly: GCA_958450335.1. Taxonomy (NCBI): domain Eukaryota; kingdom Viridiplantae; phylum Streptophyta; class Magnoliopsida; order Malvales; family Malvaceae; genus Hibiscus; species Hibiscus tridactylites. The sequence goes on along the minus strand of OY288267.1, from coordinate 38,985,125 downwards.
CCTCACCAAATCAATGAATGGTCTAGTCCCTCCGCCTCGCCAATATGACAAATAACATATCACATCCCTCCGCCTCGCCAAATCAACATAGGTCGTAGCCTTAGGAACGTAGTCCACCCGTACACTAAGCTCGTGAATTCTATGGCATGCCAACTGTATCCAATGTCCTTTTGAATCCAAGGTTTGGTAACAACATTAACAATCAAGATTCAATGATAATTACAATGTTTAATGTTTCCAATGTATTTATCAGTAAACAATGTTCTGTTATAAATGTCCCTTCACAAATACAATAAATATATCAATATTCAATGATTTTGATGACAATTTTAATGATCGATGATTCATTTATGATGTTTCTATAACAATATCTATGCCAATAGCAATGTACAACGACGATGACAATACCAATGTTCAATGTTCAATGTTCAATGCCATACTTACCGATGCTTACCAATGTATCCATCTAATGACTTGGTGCAATACCCTTAAGTGCAAGGTTAGTTAAATTAATAAAAACAATAACAATGAATTCGGGAAGGCTCCTCGCCTAATCTCGAGACTCTGACTACACCCACCTTGACAATCCGATGCTTTTACGGCTCTCGGATGACAACCCCTTTGTTCCTAGCCTTCGGTGAGTTCGGTGGATGCTCTTTATCAACTTTTTGAGCTAGGAAATCATTAAGAGTGTGTTAAAAAATACTATGATATCATAATCAAATTAACAATATCAAAAATCAATAACTAGAATTGGATTAGTCATTAGCTATCAAGAGAACCATGTATAGGTAAATCCTAACTTGTGATTACCCTAGATATATCTATGGAATTCAACAATAGTTTGATGGATTAATCTTACCCGATCGATAGCAACGATTCGATATCAATAAATCAAAGGAAAACCAAGCTTGAGCTATCCTCCAATAGAGGTGTGTGCTTAGGTAGGAGACGATGAAGATGAAGAATTTGAGAGGTGCTTGCTTAGTTATACAATCGGGTAAGTTTTGTATTTCCTTAGCTATTCTCTTTATATGTTTAAAGTAATAGATTTCCTTCTATTGAAGGAATTGCTTCAGATCATCCCACGTAGGATGATTTTAATTAAGGAGGGGCTAATTGCAAGATTAGTCCCTCAATTATTAATACTTTATGATTTGGCCCCAGAACTTTCAATTTCCACAATTTAGTCACTAAACAAGTTTCAATATTATTCAATAAGGTCCAAGAACGATGAATTGACTCAATTAGAGTTCAATGTTGATATAATTGATCACACCTATAGTGTCAGAGCAAAATTTAGACCTTCCCGATGTAGGGTTTCCGATTGCCGGAACCCAATTCTGACTAGAACGAATTTCAGGGTGTTACAACTCTCCCCCCTTAAGAAAAATTCATCCTCGAATTTTACCTGAGCTAAAGAGATGAGGGTATTGCCGTTTTATAGTCTCTTCAGGTTCCCAGGTAGCTTCTTCAACAGTGTGACTCCTCCATAGCACTTTAACTAACGGTACAGATTTGTTACGAAGCCTCTTGACTTCTCTTGCAAGAATATGAACCGATTCTTCCTCATAGGACAAATTAGGTTGAATTTCTACAGATTCGGGTTCGATGATGTGCGAAGGATCATAGCGGTACTTCCGAAGCATTGACACATGGAAGACATCATGAATTTTACTCAACTCTGAGGGAACTGTAATCGATATGCCACAGGGCCAACTGTAACCGGGGACTCAATTTCCCCTTTTTGCCAAACCTCAGAACTTTCTTCCACGATGAGACTTTATGGAAGGCTTTCTCACCCACTTCATACTCAATGTCTCTTCTCTTAAGATCGACATAGGCCTTTTGTCGGTCAAAGGCAGCTTTCAAGCGATCATGAATGATGGTAACTCGTTCTTCGATCATTAATGGCGCTGACAGATCTTAATAGTCTATATAAAAAACTAACGTCATCTTTTAATGGAAGGTAACGGGAGGGACCATATTGAAAGCGAACTAAAAGTTTGGTGACTATATTGAAATCAAACTAAAAGTTGAGTGACCGTATCAAATATTTTAAAAGTATAGTGACCAAATAGAATCTGCCCTAAAAGTTCGGTGACTATTTATGTAGTTTAACCTTAAAAAATATGGCCAAAATGACTATCCAAACAAACGTCCGAGACATTTTTGTCATTATGCCTGTAATAAATGATGTACTATTATTTATAGGGTAAACTACTCAGGTGACCACCGAACTATTTAAGCATACCTATTTTGAGCACCGAACTATGCAACTCGTCAATCAGGCCATCAAACTTTTAGATTGATCCTATTTTAACCACCACCGTTAAAAACTAACATAGGGGTGACATGGCAGTTATTGAAAATTTATAAAATTACATATTTGGTCCTTATTATTTACCTATTATATCTATTTGGTCCCAATTTTAATTTAATTAAATAATTAAATGACGACACATGTCAAGACCCAATTGGATGATTTTACTCTAATTTTTAATTTAATTTATTTTCCTCCAATCATGTGGTGGCACCACCTGGTTAAAGGAAAATTAAAAAGGATGGAGAGTTGGCCCAAAAAACTGGAGCAGATAGCTTCTCTCCTTCCATTTCCACTGTACTAATTGAGACTCCAAACCCTAATTCCTTCATTCCCTTTCGTGAAATTTTGAGTTTTTCTTTCCTTCTTCCTCAACTCCCTTCTTCTTCTCTACATCTATTTCTCTTACATTTTCTAGTCTCATCATAACATCTTTTTTAATCCAATGGCGGAGGAGATCGACATTAAGCCTTCCACAGTCTCGGTAAATACGAGCATCATGAGCCGATCCTTCTCATCCAGGCAATGCAAAACTGAAACACATATTCCAATCACACATTGCCATCATATTTTAAGTTTGATATCCCTTTCTTCCTATAAATCATTCTAGTACCTTGAGCATGACCAACCATGTTTAAGAACATTGCAACCATCTATTCAATCCCCATGCGAGTAGTGACCTTTAATTCATGCTCAACCAATTCAGTACAAATCATATGAAAAATGTGTTTTTCCATTCGAAACATCTCATAACAACGAGTAGAATGTCCTTGCAATATTTCTTGTACCCATGCATGGCCGATTTGTTCACTAGTTCTACATGGCACTTTACATAATTGTCTTGCCGCATATTGGCCAACTAGTGCAGTTAGATGATAAATTTCTTTTGTAACATCATCTTTCTCATTGCTTTCAAGCCTAAAATCTATGCCTCAATCTTCTATTTTAGATGATATCTATATATATAACAACACAAAATTGAGAAGAGGAATGGAATTTCGCTTTCAATTTTCATTCACTAACAGACAATACTAACAAACTCAATTTCAAAAATTAGCGGCAAAGTAAAATTGTAATTTACTAAAACATTCTAAGTTGCAACCTAAATTGATAACAGTTTATATTGCGAATATTTTAGGTTGAAACTTAAAATTTTAATCATTTCATCCTAAAATTCTAAATTTAGGTTGCAACCTAAATTGTTATCTAAGTTTTTAAATTTTAAGTTGCAACCAGAAATGTTATCTAAGTTTTTAAATTTTAGGTTGCAACCAGAAATGTTATCTAAGTTTTTAATTTTTAGGTTGCAACCAGAAATGTTATCTAAGTTTCTAAATTTTAGCCTACAACCTAAAATGTTATCTAAGTTTCTAAATTTTAGGTTGCAACCAGAAATGCTATCTAAGTTTCTAAATTTTAAGTTGCAACCAGAAATGTTATCCAAGTTTTTAAATTTTAGGTTGTAACCTAAAATATTATCTAAGTTTCTAAATTTTAGGTTGCAACTTAAAATATTATCTAAGTTTCTAAAATGTTATCTAAATTTTTATATTTTAGGTTGCAACCATAAATATTATCTAAATTTTTAAATTTTAAGTTGCAACTTAAAATGTTATATTTTCTTGTACCTTCTCGTCTAAATTTTAGGTTGCAATTTAACTTTGAAAATCTATAAAGTCGTGAAAGTATTAGATATATATTGCATTGAATGCTGCAACTTCTAAGATTAACATAAAAATAAGGGGAAAGGGAGTGAAATTTGATAATCACACATGCTTATGTAGTGACTACTTATACAACTTTCCACATTTGGACAAAAGAAACACCTCTTCAAATATCTAACAAACTCAACTAACAGACAGAATTTGCTTCAAAATAGAAACAAATATGCTTCAAATTAAAACAATACTAGCAATCTCAACTTCAAATAAATAGCAGCAAAGTAAAACTATAATTTACAAAAATATCTTAACATAATTAGTGCTTATCAATAAGTTGAGGAGAGCATCGAAACATAACTAGTGCTTATCAAAAAGAGTCCAGCTTTCCTATCAGTAACAAAAGCTTCCCTAGCAGCAACAAAAGCTTTCCTAGTTTAATCCAACATAGTCTAACTAGAAAAAAAAAAGTCTTTATAAATGGGAATGGATTATATGCCGCATGCCTAAGCCAATGCATCCTTTTATCTTCTAAACTTCTCAAGCCTATGAAAGTCTCCCTTGCTGGCTTGAACATCATTAGTTGGCAACAATATGTACGGAAATCATGATCATTTTCTACTTCATCCAAGGTTTGAAGCTCAGCCAACACTTCTTCTATAGATTGTGACTTATTATAGTTCTTTCCAGTTAAGCTAAAGAAATAGTTAGTAACACCTTTCCAACCTTTCTTGGTAAGGGTAGTGCCATTGGTTTCACCTTTAGAAACTTGATCCAAGCATCCTCGGATGAAGTATTCAGTTGTCTTAAGATCCCAAACAGTTTACATTTTTCCACTTCATTGTTAGTTGCAAGAGGATCCTCAATAGTCTTCCTCCTACTGTGAGTCATTATTCTATAGATAAAAAACATTATTAACTATTCATAAATCTTACACTATTGCTGCAAAGGTAAAGAAAAGAAAAAACCAAATAACAAGTAAAAAATAACAGTACATCAGAAGCAAATCCAACATTAAAGGAGGAGAGAAAATAAACATATGTTAAACTATTCTTAAACTATTAAATGAAACCACTATAAACTCTATTAAAATAGAAACTTCAGAAGTAGAAAATGACCAATATGGTAAAGAAACAGCAGGAACAAGTGCACCTGAATAATTACAAGTTATAGAACAACCATTCATTGTTTCACAATCAATAGTTGAGGCCAAAATCATGGGATTAAAAAAGGGTAATCTTCACCAATGGTACTTTTTGTTTGGGGTTTGTTCTATTTTGATCACCATAATTCAAGAAAGATTATTCCGGTCACTTACGTTTAGAATCGTGTCTATTTTGGTCACTGAGACGTTAGTCTCCGTTAATACAAAAATTAATTTTTAATTTAACCCCCAAACTTTCAAAATTTTATTTTTTACCATCTTCCCCAAAAACAATTCTGAACCCGATTGGATAATTCGAATTCTTTCTTCAGTCCATTGTTGTCCCTCCAATCATTGTAAACTTAAGCTTTCATAATATCTTTTGTAAATGAACTATATGCTTACATACAGAAACATATACATATATATGCAGTGTACAAGAAACACTACCCTCCATTCCTGCATGATGAAGTATGGCGTCTGAGAAGGATAGCAAAAGATGTCGCCTTCCATAAACGGCTGGCCTCTAATAATATTTCACAGTCAAGGACTTCCTGCGGTTGCACGTTACCAATCCATCTGCACTGCGCAATGTAAGAGAACCATTTATTCAGTTCATTCACAAAACTTCAAGCATTTTGTTATTCGATTTGAGATGAGTACGGATAAGAGTATATGTGTGTGTGCACCAATAGTTTAGGGACATGAGGAGGCAGAGTAATATAGGTTTTGATGCATTTTTTGCTGAACCAATCTGAACTGTAACATTACTGCAGATGTTCGGTGTTGGGATCTCGAATCGGGTATGGGATACGATCGTAGATCATGTTTTGTCTTGCGTTGTTGATGATGATGAGTGGTATTCCTACTACGGAGCTGCACAAGGCGTCGGACTCCATTTACAGAGTTGTGGCTGCAACATTAGATGGGCTAAAATTATCACCCTGTGGAAAAATTAGCCTTTTCTCAGAAGGTTAGTCTGTCATATTCATACAATCATTTACTGTAATTCACAAACATGCTCCATATGACTTACTGTCAAATGATTCTCTAAACTTTCAGCTTCTGGTGGAAGATGCAAAGAGACAACAATGGACCGAAGAAAGGATTCGAATTATCCAATCGGATTCGAAATTGTTTTTAGGGAAGATGGTGAAAAATAAAATTTTGAAAGTTTGGGGTTAAATTAAAATTAATTAATTTTATTAACGAAGACTAACGTTTCAGTGACCAAAATAGATATGATTCTAAACGTAAGTGACCGAAATAATTTTTTTAAATTCTGGTGACCAAAGTAGAACAAATTCCAAACGAAAGGGATTACAGGTGAAGATTACCCTAAGAAAATAAAATGGTATTGAGCAACATAAACAATACATCAATGCATAAAAAAACAAAACAGAACCATAAATTTAACACATATCGTAAACTATATCAAAACATAAATTTTCTTTTAGAAGATGTGAATGAATGAACATGAGATGGTGAAACTAAATGGAAAGGAACAAGATATTGTATAGGGGTGAAAAAATTGAATTGAGTGAAGCAATGATATTATTCACTATAAATCTGAGTTCACCATAAATTCTGTCAGATTTTAATTCACCGAAAGTTCTACAGATAAGATGAGTAAATACAAGATGGTGGTAGATAGATAATTTCTGATGAGAGCATTTATTCTCTTTATGAAATCAAAATCAAAATCTAAAAAAAAGTGAAATTATTGTAAAATAAAAATCAAAATAAAAAACGAAATGAGTGAAATTTTTACTCGAGAAATCTGGTACCAGTTGTGAATTCGACAAGATTATGTTATAATAACCGGTTAAATTATAAGGCTTTAATCGCTTATATTATAATAACTGTAATAGGTTGACCTTGCGGAAGCGGATAAAGATGTTGGCACGAAAGTTGGATCGGTGAAAAGATAGCTGAAGATAGACGATGGAGATGGAAGATAAATGGATAAATTGTCCTCAGCATCCTCTTGATCGCAATTAACCAAGAAAGCAACCTCAAGCGGCTCTAACTCACTCTCTTAGACGCAGTTACCTAGGCAAGCACGAGTGTGAAGATCAACAACAAATTCTGATGAACTTGAAGAATCTCTTCTAAAATAAAGAACACAAGTTATACTTCTTGCAAGTCTGAACTCAAAAGAGAATTTTTTTTTAACCATTCAAATCTGAATTACAATGTGGTTGAAGCCTCCTTATATAAGCCTTGGAGAAGTTCTAATCCTAGTAAACTTAAGAAATTAAATACAATAAATAAATGTTGAAATCTAATCTCCTAATTACATAAGCAACTTCTAATAATAAATAAATATTGAAAATAAAATCGTAATTAAATAAATCTGATCCTAATAGATATTATAGAATCCTATATTAATTTAAATTACAAAAAATCAAATAAAATCTTAAAAATTCGTAATTATCAAAAAATCTCGTATTAATCTCGTATAATAATTTCTGCATGTGTTGTCTTTGCTAAAATAGACGTATCTTGAGTTTCAGATGTCCGATTGATGCGTTTCAAGATGCATTGAAAAGGTAACTGAATGATGGTCAATTTGCTAGAAGACAACTCTGCCCAAAAATGCCCGGATCTCATCCAAAAAGTCGTCGCAAATTGGTTGACTTTCCAGACTTCACAAAAAGATTCAGCTTCTTGTTCAATATGTATTGCTTTAGCCCTCTCATGTATGTATCATTAATAAAAGAAAAACAACCTTTAATCTCCTTGTGCTTGAGCTGCAAGTGATAAGCTGATAAGAGTTGCTTGGGAGAAGGGTAGCTGGTTCTTAAAGCATATAAAACCCTGAAAACATAATTTAAATGTTAATAATTAAGTTGGGTTAAGTCTATTCGTTCAAAAGCTTTATATAATAGCTTTTTAGGTTGAATTTTATAAAATCTCATAATAATCTCGCATTTAGTTTTTTGCATGCGCAGTCTTCAGTAAAATGAACGTATCTTGAGTTCTGGATGTCTGATTGATGCGTTTCAAGATGCGTTGAAAAGGTAACTGAATGACGATCAATTTGCTAGAAGAAAAATCTGCCCAAAAATGCCCGGATCCCATCCGAAAAGTCGTCGCAAGTTGGCTGGCTTTCCAGACTTCACAAAAAGATTCAGCTTCTTGTCCAATATGCATTGCTTTAGCCCTCACATGCATGTATCATTTAAGAGAAAAGAGAAAGGCTTTTCTTGAAAATTTCATATTCAAGGCTAGAAAATCAAAGAAACGAAGATAAGAAAGAAGATTAAGTGATAAATAATAAAAATTAAAACAAAAGGATTAAGAAACGATTGATAGAGAGGTAGATAAAACAAATCTGAAAATTCAGCTTTGTTTATGGCTTTGGAGATGGCATGAAGTTGAACATGGAGATGGCTTGATGAATTTGTGATGGTTTTGTCCTCGACACCCTCTTAGACGCAATGACCTAAGCAAGCAACCTCAAGCGGCTCTAACACACCCTCCTAGACGCGATTACCTAGGCAAGCAGGAGTGTGAAGATGACCTCTCTCACAAGAACTCGTCGAACTTATGTTGAAGAAGACTTCTAAAGCACAAGTAATCAGCACTTGCAAAAATAAACTCACTAAATATTTCATTAGTTTCACCCTTTTGATTGCAATGGTAATGTAATTGGTTGCGCCTCATTTTTATTAACCCTTTAAGTAATTTAACCGTTTATATTATAATGACCTATTACAAATCCAGTTGTAAGGGTGACATAATAGGTTGCGCCTTGTTCATTTTTTATTTTTTGAATCGGTTAAGTTATTGTTTTAACCGTTTATATTATAATAAACTATTACAAATTTAGTTGTGGGCAAGCTCTTCTATTATGGTTCATGATTTTTCTTAGCTATATAGTTCATTTAGGGGAGAGATCGAGCTTAAAGAAATAGTGAATGGTCTTATCAATACACAATTGTATAACTCCCCATGAATTTCATAATAGGATTTTTTTTTTTGCTAACCTTACGACTCATCTTAGGAATACAAAACTTTGAAGGGATTTTTTTTGCGTCGAGTGACTAAGGTTCGACTTGAACATTCAAAGGACTCTCCAAATTCATTCATACAAATAACTTTTTCTTTAAGCCTTCACCTTGAAGCATGGTTGGAACTCGGTTATAAAGTGGTTGTAAGCCTACGACATAGAGCACTGCAGCCCGAACATTGAACTCAAGTTCCTTTCCTACGAGATCATAATCTTCAGACAAATGCCCAAAATTATTACCGAGCCAACTCAGTCTAATTTCAGTGTTCATTGATTCCATAAACTTATCAAGATACTTAAAACACAACTCACTTGCCTTTTCATTTCCAGTTTTATTTGCATCCATAATTTTCTCATTTTCTGTAATTAGAGAACCATCGATAGGTAAACCAGTAATCCTCAAAACATCTCCTAAACCCATAAATAACACAATAAAATTTTATCGTCCAAATTCAAAGCATATTCTATCTATGTTGTAGTTTGACACCGCTGCTTCAATCAGCGAAAAGAAATGGTTTGAAACTTTTGTTAGCTTCATCAAATTATCGAACCCAGTTCGTTGTAGTTTACGCACAACCTTCGGATGGAAACTAAACTTGGACGGTAACAAATTATTGGCAAAGTCAGAAATGTCACTAACAGTGACATCCATTTTTTCACATGAAAAATTCAAGCAGTTTGAACATTAGCGAGTGAACAACAAGATATATTCAAGCATATTCATTCACACCAACCTTTAAAAGTATATAATTACTCACATCACTATAAAATTCCAGCAAACACATACTTGTTATGAAATATACACATAAGTCCAGTGATGGGCACACCAGCATTGTACAGTTAAAAAACAATCTAACAATCGATAATCAGGTTTGATTTTGAACACTTTTAGGCAATCAAATCAAAGGAAGCAGTAACATGGTACGGAAGGCACTTCTTGCAATAATTAAAGTGACACCTAACAAAAGATTTAGGTTATGTTTGGTAATTAGCGGATAGATGATAGTTGATAATATTCATAAATTGAGTTTTTATTTTTACATTTGACCCAATGACTCACTTGGACTCTTTTGTAGATCTGCGTGTTTTATTATGTATGTGGGTAGCTTAATTTTCAAAAAAAAATATGGTAGCGTATAATAATTTATTTTGTCCTTTGAGTCATTCTAGAGATTTCAATTTATTTTAATCGATTAATCCAACATTAGTGACCATTTGTGTCCAACATGTTAATTTTGAAACTTCAGGGGAAAAATGAATCAAACATTAGTGACCACTTGTGTAGTTTGTCCAATATATTTTGTTTGTTTCTGAAACTTAATCTCCTAGTTTGCGGACTTTTCTAGTATGCGGCCGCCTAATATACGGCTAAGAAACGGCGTTACCGGAAACATTATAAGATATATAATGTATCCGGTAAAGCGCTACCGGATATGTTGATATGAAATGATGTATCCGGTAAAAAACATGAAAAAAAAAGAAAAAAAATGGTAACCAGCAAATTTAAGTTATCGGTCAAACATAACAAAATCGGTAAATGACCTATTTTGTTGATCCGAATATCAATATATTCGGTAGCGCCTAAATTGTTGATAAATTTGAGCTGATGGGCCCTTGGAAATTCCCACGATAACAAAATCGGTAAAATTACCTATTTTGTTATCCGAATATCAATATATTCGGTAGCGCCTAATTTGTTGTTAATTTCGAGCTGATGGGGCCTCGGAAATTCCCACGATAACAAAATCGGTAAAATTACCGATTTTGTTATCCGAATATCAATATATTCGGTAGCACCTAATTTGTTGTTAATTTCGAGCTGATGGGGCCTTGGAAATTCCCACGATAACAAAACCGGTAAAATTACCGATTTTGTTAATACTCATATCAACATATTCGGTAGCGCCTAAATTATTATTATTTGATCGTTTACATTAATATTAAACATTTAAACAAACCGGTACTAGGGTAACGTAATAGGTAGCCAATAAGAATCGATACTTTAAACAATAATATCGATATTTTAATAAAAACATTGGAACTGGTTCAATTGTGGGTCGATAGTATGGATACTTAAATAAAATATATGAATACTTATATTAAATGTGTCGATACTTTTATTAGAAGTATGGATAGTTTCGTTAAAAATAATGGGTACTTGCAGGAAAAGTATGGATACTTATATCAAATGTTTCGTTACTTTTATTAGAAGTATGGATACTTTCGAAAAAGTATGGATACTTCTATTAAATCGTTTATATCAATTATATTTATGAAAAAAAGAGTTCCCAATGAAAAGTTTAATAATATAAGGATGAAGAAAAATGATCATAAAAAGAATGAAGTCACATTGCTTCAATTACAAATTACTAAAGTAAATAAAAAAATGAAAGTAAAACAATGAGCCTCATTCCTTCAAGCCTCCTCCCTTCAAGTCCCCCTGCCACCAATGGAACTTGTTCCAGCTCCAGCTTGTTGTCCAACCATCTGTGCATATGGTCGCATCTCAAACTTGACCTTTTGGTTGCCTAATGAACAAATTTTTTTTGCATAAGTATGAGCAGAAGTGTATCTTGTTATTAATAATATAAGAAAATGATAGAGAAAACCTTGGAGATGGCGGTTGAAGATGGGTATGTCTTCTTTTTCAGTCATATAATCATATAGTTGGCGCTGGCTGGATGGACCATACATTAAGCCCTGACAACGTTGCCAAGCATCTCTATCGAAACCTTGGGCAGCAAACTGGGTATGCAGACGCTGAGCATCTAGATAACCTCTTGTCGTGCTCTCAAAAATCAGAAGGCTCATCCCACGATGGCCTTCTGGACCGTATGAATGACGAGCATTGACAATAGCACCATAGGAACTGAAATAGTCGAGAAGCTGTTGGTTTCCCATACCAATCCACTGAAGCAGAAAATTAAAGAAATAAGAAGTTAAGTATTATAATATTAATGAAAACATAATTCAGAAGTTATATAACTACCTTCCCATCTCCATCTTTATGAAGCCTTGTGTTCATTATCATCACCATGGGTGACCAGAGTATTTGGTGATGAGCTTCCTGGTTGCTTGAAGGGAGGGGGGGAGACAATAGCAGCATCATTACTCAGACCACTCCATTGGTCTAAAGCTTGACCTTGAGGAGTAGCCGAAGTACCCCTTCTACGCAATTCCTCCTCCAACAGTTGACCAAGGTGGCGATGAATTTTCAGCTTTGGTCCTCCTTTGGTTTTTGCATGTGTGACTAGGGACTGAAGGCCACGAAACTTGTGAGAAGCACCAGGACCTCCTTGGCATGCTGGACACAACCATAGAGTAGAAGGGTCGTTGATAGAGTTCATTGGATCGAAGGCCTCGAAGAACTTGTTGAACCATTTGCTGGATTTCATTGACTCATGGCTTAGTTGTTCCTCCTTATTATCAGAATCAGAATCAATATAGAAATCATCATCACTGTTTGATGATGTCTCGAAATCAATCTTCCTCTTTGCCAAAGGCTGAGGATTTTTACCCGAACTTCTGCTGGAACTCATTGTATAATAGAAGATGGTGAAAGAGAACTGATTATAGAAGTAAACGAAAGGGTTGAGTAGATTAATTTGAAGATGTTGTGAAGAGTAAATAGAGGAGTTGTTAATTTATAGGCAATTTCTGTTTGGGAGGGAAAGTGGGAGGGAAAGTGATAATGCATGAAACTGAAAAGGCAGATTCAGAGATTCGTTCGTTCTCCTCGTTTCCAGGGTTATAGAAATAAATGAGGAGAAGGTACATGAACAGAACGATGCATGTGATACATTGAAAAGACACGAAACTGAAAAGGCAGAATCAGATTCGTTCGTCTCCTCGTTTCCGGGGTTATAGAAATAAATGAGGAGAACTAGGAGAACTACCCAATAAATGAAGGTCATGAACGGTGCATGTGATACAAGTGAAAAGACACGAAACTGAAAAGGAAGAATCAGATTCGTTCCGGGGATTAAGGGTTTCAGCTTTATACAGGATGAGCAGTAAACGGCGCATGTGATACAAGTGAAAAGACATAACACTGCAATGAATAATGAAAACGGTAATAATAAACCGGATACATTGATGTAATGTGTTGAGATGTGTGGGGCTCGATTCGATCAACCAAACTAGCTCACCAAGTGGTGGAGAGATGGATTTTTGGGTGGAAGGGTTGTGGAAGCTAGAATGAAAATAGACACAATGATTTATAGTGGTTCGGCCTTCTAACAAGCACCTACATCCACTACCTTAGCTTCCCACTAAGGATTTCACAATCAATCCACTAATTGATTCGTCCCCTTTTCTAGGATTAGGAGGAAACCCTTACAACCGATCAAGCTTCTACCCAAAGCATTGATCAAAACCCTCTTTACAAGAGATAAACAAAGCAAACTTAAAACCCTCTAATAGGTGTTTGTTTGCACAATTAAGCACTCACCCAAAACCTAAAACACTTGAGCAAATTTGACAATTTTGGCTCACTAGTATTTGTCTATACAATAAATGACAAATTAAGCACTAAGACAATTTCTTGATCATTTGATGTTTGACAATATGAGCATTAGCCTTCTCTTGATGCTTGGAGGTCCCTTTTATACTCCCAAATGAGTTTGTAGCCGTTACTAGCCGTTGGGATCATATTGGAGCCGTTGAGGACTTTAATTCCCACCATAAATGCAGTTTTGCAGCTCCCCGTTTCGAAACGCTCGAAGCCGTTTCGAAACACTCTCAATGTAGAAAGAGCCGTTGCAGTCTGTCTGATACGTATCCGGTTGCGTGATGACCGAATTCGTATGTGATGTTGCCCGATCGTGATTCTAGTATGAAGTTGCAAACTTGAAACTTGAGTGTGGAAGTGATGTATATGGAATGAAGATGGTGAAAGTTGTTGTTGTAATAGGTGATGGAATGGTTGGTGGTTATGGTTTGAAAGATAAATGTAAGGGGAAAAATGGATAGAAGTTGATATGGATATATGGAATAGAATCGGTGTGGAACAAGGAAGAACCAACAAGATAGTGAATGTTGACCCAAACCTTACACGTTCTTACCCTTTGTGAAATGATTGAAGAAGGTTGGATTGTGACCCTTTAGCTATAATTGAGCTAAGAACCAACAATATAATCAAATGGAAGTGATGGTGGAATGGTGGAACGTGACCCGCTAGCTAGAAAGCTAGGAACCAACGCTATAAATAGAATGGAATGAAAAGGGGAAAATTTGCCACACGACTAGCTTGAAAGCCGATAAAGTTCTTAAAGAACAATGAAGAGAACACTCTCATATATTTTCATCCAAAAAAAGGTCCTTTACAAAGGCAAATGAGCATCCTATTTATAGTACATGGCAGCCTAGAATTTGAATAGACAAAACAATGCATTAAGGCTCCAATTTATGACATTCAATGGTTTGTCTTCAATCCTATCAAGTGTGGCTGGCCATTTGTGTAATTTAGAATGAATTTGGACATAATAAGGCTTGAATGAAGACTTATACACGTCCAAGTGATGCATCCTTTGATATTCCACTTGCTTGGCTCTTAAAAGTGCATGTAGATGACTTGGAATGAATCTGCCCATGTTTGCATCTAAGTGTATGTGTCTCTTCCACTTCCTTTCTTTATTTCTCAACTTTATTGGGTGAATAAAAGAATAATAAAGTCTTCTAAATGCTTCATCCCCCATGGAATTCAAAAGGACTCTCTTTGAATGGTGATAAAGATGGCATGTCTCCTTGAAGAAGATGAAAAGTCTTCAATTGTTCCCATCTTAATCCCAACGTATAATGACACTAAAAACACATAAAATATTAATCAAAATATGATAAAAATGTTATGCAAACTCAAAGAATTAATTGAACAAGTTCAATGAATGAACTAGTTTAATTAATGAACCTACATGCTTAAATGAAACACATACATAAGTGAAGTATTTTCATAAATGAAGTGCTTGCATAAATACATAAACAAGCATATTTATTCTCATGAAATGAATGAACTATTATGCAACTACTCATGCAAATTCTCATGCAACTACTCATGCAAATTCTTATGCAACTACTCATGCAACTTATTTCAACTTTCCAACAAACTCAAAACGTTGCAAGATCTAATTGTTGCTGTCATTTCTTCATTCATTTTCCAGCATTGGCAAAGCAAACTTTCCACAGCATCTTGAATCATTTTAGCTCTTGCACGAGTCATAGGACCTCTAGGAAATTCATTGGAATTCTTGCTGGTTGTGGTCACATCATTCCCTCCCTCTTGAAAGCGATTTGCCCCCAAATCGTCACCTGCATCATAAGGGGATAGATCAGCAACATTGAAAGTAGCACTCACATTATACTCACCGGGAAGGTCTATTTGATAAGCATTATCATTAATCCTCTTGACCACTTGGAAAGGACCATCTCCTCGAGGCATAAGTTTCGATTTGCGTTGGGCTGGAAACCTCTCTTTCCTCAAGTGCAACCAAACCCAATCTCCGGGTTCAAAAGTTATTCGTTTCCTCCCTTTGTTAGCTTGCTGCTCATATTGCTTTGTTCTCCTCTCAATGTTCTCCCGCACTTGTTGGTGAAGCTTTTTCACAAATTCAGCTCTATTTTTCCCATCCTTATTTTTGAATTGATCAATAGGCAAAGGAAGCAAATCAATTGGGGTCAAAGGATTGAAACCATATACCACTTCAAATGGAGAACATTTAGTGGCGGAATGCATGGAGCGATTGTATGCAAACTCAACATGTGGCAAGTCCTCTTCCCAAGTCCTTAGATTCTTGCGTATAATTGTCCTAAGAAGCATGGACAGTACACGATTGACAACTTCAGTTTGGCCATCTGTTTGTGGATGACAAGTTGTAGAAAACAACAGCTTTGTTCCAATCTTACTCCATAACGTCCTCCAAAAGTGACTCAAGAACTTCACATCTCGATCAGACACAATAGTTCTTGGAACTCCATGTAATCTCACAACTTCCCTAAAAAACAGATTAGCAATATGGGAAGCATCATTAGTCTTGTTGCATGGAATGAAATGAGCCATTTTTGAGAATCTATCTACTACAACAAAAATGGAATCTTTGTTATTCCTTGTGCGTGGAAGTCCTAGCACAAAATCCATGGAAATATCCTCCCATGGAGCATTTGGAATTGGTAATGGTGTGTAAAGTCCATGGGGCATGACTTTGGACTTTGCCTTCTTACATGTGATGCAATGCTCACACCACTTCTCCACGTCTCGTTTCATCTTTGGCCAATGCAAATGTTCTTGCAATATAGAGTGCGTTTTGGCCACTCCAAAGTGTCCCATTAGTCCTCCACAATGGGCCTCTTTGATAAGCGATTCTCTAATGGATCCTTGAGGGATACAAAGTTTTCCTTCCTTGAAAAGATAGCCATCAACCCTACAAAACTTCTCATATGTTCCCTTTTCACAAGCTTTGTAAATTTCACCAAAATCATAATCAGATTCATAAAGCTCTTTGATTAAGGCAAAACCTACCAATCTAGAATCCAAAAGGTTAAGAAGAGTATACCTTCTTGATAAAGCATCAGCAACAACATTTTCCTTACCCTTCTTATATTTGATAACATATGGGAATGTTTCTAGGAATTCAACCCACTTGGCATGTCTCTTATTAAGCTTGTGTTGTCCCTTCAAGTGTTTCAGCGCCTCATGATCCGTGTGGATGATAAACTCCTTAGGCCATAGATAGTGTTGCCACGTTTCTAATGCCCTTATGAGAGCATACATCTCCTTGTCATAAGTTGAATAATTTAGAGTTGCTCCACTCAATTTCTCACTGAAATATGCAATAGGACGTCCTTCTTGAGATAATACAGCTCCAACTCCTAAACCTGATGCATCACATTCAATTTCAAAAACTTTATCAAAATCAGGTAAAGATAATAAGGGTGCATTGGTTAAAAGTTGTTTAATCAAACAAAAAGACTTCTCTTGTTCGTCTCCCCAAAAGAAGCTAGAGTTCTTTTTGATAACTCCGGTCAAAGGTGCGGCTATGGTGCTGAAATTGGGAACAAATCGGCGATAGAAACTAGCAAGTCCATGAAAACTCCTCACTTGACTAATGTTAGTAGGTATCGGCCATTCCTCAATTGCTTTAATCTTTTCTTGATCAACCTCCAAACCCTTTGAACTAACAACAAAACCTAAGAACACAACTTTGTTAGTGCAAAATGTACATTTTTGTAGGTTAGCATACAACTTTTCTTTTCGCAAAACATCCAATACTAACCTTAAATGTTGAGCATGATCATTCAAAGTTTGGCTATACACAAGTATGTCATCAAAATACACCACACAAAACTTACCCAAGAATGGTCGAAGTATATGATTCATTAACCTCATGAATGTACTTGGTGCATTAGTTAAGCCAAATGGCATAACCAACCACTCATACAAACCTTGCTTGGTTTTGAATGCTGTCTTCCACTCATCTCCTTCTCGCATTCTTATTTGGTGGTACCCACTCTTAAGATCAATCTTAGAAAAGATGTTAGAGCCACTTAATTCAAGCATATCATCTAATCTAGGAATAGGATGACGATACTTTACCGTTATCTTGTTCACTGCTCGACAGTCCACACACATACGCCAAGTTCCATCCTTCTTAGGTACAAGTAAAACCGGCATGGCACATGGACTAAGGCTCTCTCTCACATAGCCTTTTTCCATTAACTCGGATACTTGTCTTTGCAACTCCTTAGTTTCTTCTGGATTGCTTCTATATGCTGGTCGATTTGGAATGATAGCTCCGGGAATGAAATCAATTTGATGCTCTATTCCTCGAATAGGTGGAAGCCCATTCGGAATCTCCTCCGGAAACAAATCTTCAAATTCCTGCAATAAAGAGACAATAAAAGATGGCAAACCAGGATCAAGATCATTAGTGTTCAAAAGATTTTCCTTGTACATGAGTACAAGTGCCCATTTCTCTGAAAGCAAACACTTTTTGATCTCTTTCTCTCTAGCAAAAAGAATGGTTTGTTTTCCCTCATTTTTGTCACTCTCTTTGGATTTAAACTCTTTTTCTTTCTCTTGGGCTGTTTTGAAACTCTCTCTCAAGTGGATTTGGTCTTTATGGACTTGTTTTGGTGAAAGAGGGGCTAAAGTGATCTTTTTGGTTTGATAGGTGAAAGTGTAACGATTGGTATAACCATCATGTATAGCCCTTTTGTCGAATTGCCACGGTCTCCCCAACAAGATATGACTAGCGTGCATTGGTACAACATCACACAACACCTCGTCTTTGTATTTTCCAATGGAAAATGGCACAAGTACTTGCTTGGTGACTTTGAGTTCTCCCCCATCATTGAGCCATTGTAGCTTGTAAGGATGAGGATGCTTTGTTGTTGCCAATCTAAGCTTCTCTACCATCAAAGTACTAGCAACATTAGTACAACTTCCTCCATCAATAATGACAAAGCATACCTTTTCGTTTACATGGCAGCGAGTATGGAAGATGTTCTCGCGTTGATCTTCTCCTTTTATGGCTTGCGCGCTTAGGCTTCTTTTCACAACAAGAACCTCACCATCTACAGCATGTTCCATCTCTTCTTCTTCTTGGATAGGAACATCATCTTCTTCCTCCTCTTGGTCAGTTTCGATCTCTCCATCTTCTCGAATGAGCATTGTGTTGCGATTTGGACATTGGCTAGCAATGTGACCTCGCCCCAAGCATTTGAAGCATTGCACATCACGGGATCGAGCTGGCATAGTGGTGCTCTTTCCCTTACTAGTTTCGGCAATGGGTTTGGCACTCTTTGTTGGAACGCTTCGTTCATTAGGCGTAAAGGATGCCTTCTGTTTGTAGGTACCTTGCCCCCATTTAGAAGAAGAGCCTCCATAGGCACGAGTTGTGCCCTTCCTTTTGAGTTGCCTCTCGACCTTCATGGCCATATGAACCATGTCTTCGATCTCCACATAATGTTGCAACTCAACAGTGGCCGCAATATTAGGATCAAGGCCGGATAGAAATCTAGCCATGGTGGCTTCTCGATCCTCATCAATGTTGGCTCGGATCATGGCTACTTCCATCTCTTTAAAGTAATCCTCAACACTACGGTTGCCTTGGGTGAGATTTTGAAGCTTGTTGAACAACTCCCTATGATAGTGAGTTGGAACGAACCTCCTACGCATAACGGCCTTCATCTCATTCCAAGTAGAAATTGGATGTTCGCCATTGCGTCTCCTGCTAGATGTCAACTGATCCCACCATATTAGTGCATAATCTATAAATTCAATGGCTGCAAGTTTTACCTTCTTAAGCTCGGAGTAGTTGTGGCACTCAAAGATGTGCTCAACTTTTTTTTCCCATGCAAGATAAGCTTCAGGATCCGTTCTTCCTTGGAAAGAAGGAATGGTTATTTTGATGTTGCTAAGATTATCATCAACTCTTGGTCGAGCTCTTTGGTTCCTAGGTTCTCGACGCCTTAAACTTTGCTGGGAGGCTCGCTCGTCTATGAGTTCTTCATCCACCTCTCCCTCATACTCTTCCTCGTGATCTGAATTATGCCTTCGTTGAGATCTTTCCTCCAAATGATCTAATCGTTCTTGCATCGACCCAAACCTTTGTTGCAACAACCTGTCCATCTCTCGGATAATATCTTGAAGATTGGAGTTAGTTGCATCTACGTTAACATTATTACTAGCACCAATAGTGTTTCTCACGGAATCTTGAGACATGATTAACTAATAAACCTCACTAGCAAAAATTCTCACCGTTACACTCCAAGGAAAACACTCACACTCGTGTTTCACTCGGGATGGCTTTTACCCTTGATGTGCACTCTTGCCTTTTACCGCTCTTGTTCTCCTATCAAAGTCCTTAGAGAACTTACTCAAGGCTTAACAAGTTTGCTTGTGGAAATTGGCTGAAAGAAAGGGTATAGGAAAAAAGGCTATAGGTAGAAAAGTAAAATGATTAGAAAATAACAAGGCAATAGAAATAATAATTTTCTGAATTGAGTATTACCAACAACAACCAAACTTCCCTTTTTTTTCTTTTTTTTTTCTTTTTCTTTTCTTTTCTTTCTTTTCTTTTTTTTCTTTTTTGTTTCTTTTTTTTTTCTTTTTTTTATGCAAACCGGGAAGAGAAACACTTAACTTACTGAATCAAAATAGCTCTGATACCAAATGATACGTATCCGGTTGCGTGATGACCGAATTCGTATGTGATGTTGCCCGATCGTGATTCTAGTATGAAGTTGCAAACTTGAAACTTGAGTGTGGAAGTGATGTATATGGAATGAAGATGGTGAAAGTTGTTGTTGTAATAGGTGATGGAATGGTTGGTGGTTATGGTTTGAAAGATAAATGTAAGGGGAAAAATGGATAGAAGTTGATATGGATATATGGAATAGAATCGGTGTGGAACAAGGAAGAACCAACAAGATAGTGAATGTTGACCCAAACCTTACACGTTCTTACCCTTTGTGAAATGATTGAAGAAGGTTGGATTGTGACCCTTTAGCTATAATTGAGCTAAGAACCAACAATATAATCAAATGGAAGTGATGGTGGAATGGTGGAACGTGACCCGCTAGCTAGAAAGCTAGGAACCAACGCTATAAATAGAATGGAATGAAAAGGGGAAAATTTGCCACAAGACTAGCTTGAAAGCCGATAAAGTTCTTAAAGAACAATGAAGAGAACACTCTCATATATTTTCATCCAAAAAAAAAGGTCCTTTACAAAGGCAAATGAGCATCCTATTTATAGTACATGGCAGCCTAGAATTTGAATGGACAAAACAATGCATTAAGGCTCCAATTTATGACATTCAATGGTTTGTCTTCAATCCTATCAAGTGTGGCTGGCCATTTGTGTAATTTAGAATGAATTTGGACATAATAAGGCTTGAATGAAGACTTATACACGTCCAAGTGATGCATCCTTTGATATTCCACTTGCTTGGCTCTTAAAAGTGCATGTAGATGACTTGGAATGAATCTGCCCATGTTTGCATCTAAGTGTATGTGTCTCTTCCACTTCCTTTCTCTATTTCTCAACTTTATTGGCTGAATAAAAGCATAATAAAGTCTTCTAAATGCTTCATCCCCCATGGAATTCAAAAAGACTCTCTTTGAATGGTGATAAAGATGGCATGTCTCCTTGAAGAAGATGAAAAGTCTTCAATTGTTCCCATCTTAATCCCAACGTATAATGACACTAAAAACACATAAAATATTAATCAAAATATGATAAAAATGTTATGCAAACTCAAAGAATTAATTGAACAAGTTCAATGAATGAACTAGTTTAATTAATGAACCTACATGCTTAAATGAAACACATACATAAGTGAAGTATTTTCATAAATGAAGTGCTTGCATAAATACATAAACAAGCATATTTATTCTCATGAAATGAATGAACTATTATGCAACTACTCATGCAAATTCTCATGCAACTACTCATGCAAATTCTTATGCAACTACTCATGCAACTTATTTCAACTTTCCAACAAACTCAAAACGTTGCAAGATCTAATTGTTGCTGTCATTTCTTCATTCATTTTCCAGCATTGGCAAAGCAAACTTTCCACAGCATCTTGAATCATTTTAGCTCTTGCACGAGTCATAGGACCTCTAGGAAATTCATTGGAATTCTTGCTGGTTGTGGTCACATCATTCCCTCCCTCTTGAAAGCGATTTGCCCCCAAATCGTCACCTGCATCATAAGGGGATAGATCAGCAACATTGAAAGTAGCACTCACATTATACTCACCGGGAAGGTCTATTTGATAAGCATTATCATTAATCCTCTTGACCACTTGGAAAGGACCATCTCCTCGAGGCATAAGTTTCGATTTGCGTTGGGCTGGAAACCTCTCTTTCCTCAAGTGCAACCAAACCCAATCTCCGGGTTCAAAAGTTATTCGTTTCCTCCCTTTGTTAGCTTGCTGCTCATATTGCTTTGTTCTCCTCTCAATGTTCTCCCGCACTTGTTGGTGAAGCTTTTTCACAAATTCAGCTCTATTTTTCCCATCCTTATTTTTGAATTGATCAATAGGCAAAGGAAGCAAATCAATTGGGGTCAAAGGATTGAAACCATATACCACTTCAAATGGAGAACATTTAGTGGCGGAATGCATGGAGCGATTGTATGCAAACTCAACATGTGGCAAGTCCTCTTCCCAAGTCCTTAGATTCTTGCGTATAATTGTCCAACAAACTCAAAACGTTGCAAGATCTAATTGTTGCTGTCATTTCTTCATTCATTTTCCAGCATTGGCAAAGCAAACTTTCCACGGCATCTTGAATCATTTTAGCTCTTGCACGAGTCATAGGACCTCTAGGAAATTCATTGGAATTCTTGCTGGTTGTGGTCACATCACTGTCAGGGTACCCGTTTCGGAACACCCCCTTGCCGTTTCGGAACGAGTATCGAAACGCTATAAGCCCGTATCGAAACGCCTGCATTTAAAAGTTAGTTGGGAAAATAGCCGTTGGGGTTTATGACCGTTGGGGTCATTGCCATGTGGGCGTATCGAAACGGCCTAGCCCGTTTCGAAATGCTGGGCAAAAATCTTGTCCTAATGAGGGCCTGTTTCGATACGAGTATCGAAACGTTTTTGCCACTAGAAGCCTCTGTTTCGAAACGCCCTAAGGTGTTTCGAAACACCTGGACAGATTTGTTTAGATAGGCTTTGAAAAACATGAAAACCCCTTTTGAAAAATTCCCTAAACATAATTTCAAGTTCTTTGGACTTTGAAAATGTTTTAAATACTTTTTAAATCAGTCCAAAACATTTTTCAATTATTATATCAAAACATTAGTTCTACATAATGAATAATGAAAACAATAAAAATTTACCGGAAACATTAATGTTTTTGCAAACGTATCGATAATTATATTCAAATTTGGAAAAATGTACCGATAATTTTGTTTCCAGTAAGCTATGGGAAGCCTTTAGTTTTTGTTAATTATCGATATTTTTGTAAAAGTATCGATATTTTCGATCGAAATTCGTACCAGAAACATTGATTTACTTTCAAAAGTATCGGGTTTTTATTAATAGTGTCTAAATCGTATCGAAACTTTTGTTCCAGTATGCAGAATCCATTTATGAATAAAAAGTATCGATAATTATTTTCACAGAGAATGAAAGTATCGATATTTTCGAGCATATTTGCTAAAGTATCATGTAATTTTACAACCGGATCGATATTTTTACTGAAAGGGGGAAAAATGTATTGAAACTTTAATTCCAATAAGCTATGAGAATCCTATGTTTCTGAAAGTATCGATATTTTTTATCGTAACAGACAGAAAGTATCGATATTTTCGAGCAGATTTGCTAACGTATCATGGAATTTTACAATAAGATCGATACTTTTTCTGAAAGGGGAAAAATGTATCGAAACATTAATTCCAGTAAGCTATGAGAATCCTTTGTTTCTGAAAGTATCGATAATATTTATCGTAACAGACAGAAAGAATCGATATTTTCGAGCAGATTTGCTAACGTATCATGGAATTTTACAACAAGATCGAAACTTTTTCGGAAAAGGGGAAAATGTATCGAAACTTTATTTCCAGTAAGCTATGATAATCCTTTTTTTCTGAAAGTACCGATATTTTTTATAGTAGTGGGCAGAAAGTATCGATAATATACTACAATTTATTGCACAACTAACTTTGTAGGAAGGAAGAAATAAATGCTGTTACTGCTTTCAACCACCATCAACCACCACCACCTACCGATTTTAGTACCTGAAAATGAAAGCAACACACAACTCCTGTGCAGGAAAAGTTTGGACCACTTCAACTGATCGTGTTTACGAAAATGGAAGATACTCCATCCAACGATGTTAATGGTAGCGGGAATTTGCAAGATGAAAAGTTGACCGTTGATGATTCGGAAGGGTTGGTAGGTCAGCTCTTTTCTTCACGTGAGGAAGCTTGGAATTTTTACAAGGAATACACAATGAAACATGGTTTTAGTGCACGTCGAGGAACAACACGGCTGGATGGCGAAGAGAATGTGAAGACACAAGAATTTTGTTGTTCAAAAGAAAGGTTTCGGTCATCGAAAGTCGAAACTGTTAATCGTCAACGTGCTCATACGCCAGTCACACGAACATGATGCAAGGCCAAAATCGTTGTCACAGCAACAAAAACAAAAGATCAGTAGGTTCTAAGTAAGTCTTTCGACGAACATAATCATGCCTTGTGCACACCTCTTATGACACCATTTATGCGTTCAAATAGAGCTGTGAGTGAGGCTGATGTGGCTGAGGCAACAACGTTGAAAGATGTTGGTGTTGGGACATCAAAGGTAATGAATTATTTCATGAATCAGGCAGGGGGTTTTCATAATGTTGGATTTACTAGTAAAGACCTGTACAATGCACTTGATAGAGGTAAAGCAAAGGAGCTTGCCAATGGGGATATGAATGCACTCATTGCTTACTTTGATTACAAGAAAGAAGATGATCCGAGTTTTTTATGACATACTCCACAGATGAATCAGGGGCATTGCAACATCTTATTTGGTCTGATTCAACATCGAGATCAGATTACACTTGCTTCGATGATGTTATTGCGTTCGACACAACTTACAAAGGTATTTACTATGCACGACCAATTATGCCTATTGTTGGTGTCAATCATCACCATAGCACAATAGTATTTGCTACTGCGATCATAGCTGACGAAATGACTCAATCGTTCGAGTGGGTGCTGCGAAATTTTCTACAAGCCGTGATGAATAAATTGCCTCTTTCAGTTGTGACAGATGGGGATAGGGCAATGCAGAGGGCTATCAAATGTGTTTTCCCTTATGCTAAGCACAGATTATGTTCGTGGCATCTATCTCGCAATGTACAAGCTAACATTGGTGACAGCAAATTTAGCACAACATTTAATAGATGTATGAGTTCGTGGTGGACAAGAAGCGAATTTAATAGTGAATGGTCTGCAATGATTTCCGAATTCAATGTCGAAAAGCATCCATGGGTGATTGAGAAGGGAAATACTCAGAACTTAATGGCTAAAGCATATCAAACGGGTCATTTCTTTGCGAATTTGCGATCTACACAAAGAAGCGAGTCCTTGAATGCTGCACTCGGACGTGCCCTGATAAAGAAGAAGACATATGTAGACGTTGTTCGTACAATTGAACAATCTATTGGTAAAATGCGTATCAACGAGTTGCAAGCAGATTTCTTAAGTTCGCAGACAACGCCCTTCCAGATCACTAAACTGACAGACCTAGAAAGCCATGCTGGTGAAATTTATACGCGAGCATCATTTGGTCTCTTCCAAGATGAACTGCAAGAGAAGACCTTGTACCGGATTGACGAACAAATTCAGTCCTTATAAGATGAATGTCAACATTTTGTTCTGTCAAAGTACAAGGAAAAGAATATGAGATTTGACGTATCTTTTGATGTTGTCTCGGAAAGCGTCACATGCTCGTGTAGAAAATTTGAGACTGTAGGAATTCCATGTTGCCATCAACTGCATGTTCTGAAGCACTTGGATTACACATGTATTCCAAAGTCTTTGATTCTAAGTCGATGGACTAAGGATGCGAAGGCTGCTGCACCAAGTTTCCTTGACTTCAATGTAGCACCTGAAGTTATGCAAATGGCACGGTTCGCTGCCCTACGTGCAACGTCAAGTCATTTTTGCTACATTGCATCAAAGACAGATGCATCTTTCATAACCGCAAGAGATGAGATGAAAAGACTAACTGCCGAATTTGAACACTCGTTCGGTTTGAAAGATTCAAGTAAACGACGAAATGTTGATAATGGGGTTCACGTTGGCGACCCTAAACGAAGACAAGGAAAGTGAAAAGTAGTCCAGAAGAAGATGGTCCAGAAGAAAAGTAGGCTATGCTATTTCTGCAAGATTGAGGGACATAACAAATTAACGTGTCCTAAATTAAAGCTGGGTCTGGATTCTTTTACACAACCTACCTCGTCCGACTTTTTTTATAACGATACGGAATGGTCCTACGGCCGCGTGATGAGGATTATAATATGAGTTACTATATCTATTCTACAACATATTGTCTTCAATTGTTTATGGTTAATTATAATATCAATCACTCATTTATGTCTTAGGGCAACGAGGACATTTGGAATACAGCATGTACCGATCAACATACATTGTGACTATATGGTATGTATCCGACATACAACAATATATAATTCAAGATTGTTACATATAGAAATGAAATAAAATTCAAATGTTTAAAGGGTTATTTTTAACAAATTCGCGAACAGTATTCTGCTCCTTCGCCAACTTTTCGAAATATTCTCGGATGCTTCCGCCCTTTTCTGTGGATATATAAAAATAAGCCAAATTAGCAGACTATCAACCTGTTCAATATATTAATAAACCAATGGAATAAGTCACATATGTAACTGTCATACCTAACGCATTGTCGTTGCAAGATGAATGGTTATAGGGATGCGGACATATGTAGCTGTATTGCTATAAAGAAAACATAAATTAACAAAATAATAGCATATTACCTTAAAAATAAATTGCATGGAAAAAATATAACTCACTGGATTATATTTCATTTTCTCGGTAGAATCATCAACCAACAGTGTAATGTCCGGGTTGAATTGAGGAAACTCATTCCAAACGTCACGCAAATCTTTGCAGAAGGTGAATTCCTCTTCCTGTATGCACTTTGCTTGATCCTGTTTATAGTAAATTGTGAAACACCAATTTGTAAGAATCATAACAAATTCAATTACCGAACGCAAATAAGAAGCATCTTACCCAGATGAATATATATTGTTCATATTGTACAGTTAGTTTGTTAAGAGCAAGCTCAATGTTATGCCTGCAATCGTGAACAATTACCACGATAAACATCAAATTCGTTAAGAGCTCAACATTAAATGTTAACAATTTTAATCATAACAATGCGTACCTCAACTTCGATGACCATATGCCAACAACAAAGTTCTCTAAACAAAATTGCATAAATTCTTCTACACCTGGCCTCATTATAACATCTACAACATGAAAATAAATTCAACATAATTGTTTTCTTTATAGCTTAACACAGCCGTAAACAAATTTGAAGACATTTAATTACCTCTGAAAGTTTATTTTGTATAATATGCAAGGACTCTGTTGACATCAAAAATGACAAGTTTTTTGTTCTGTGTTAGAGAAATCATATATCTGTTGGGGTCTTCACTCTCATCACCATCTGAACTGTCTACCTCTTCATCATTCTCCTCTTCAGGCACCACTGGATTCTCCTCTTCTGTATTCTCCTCTCCAGGCACCACTGGATTCTCCACTTCTGTTATAAGCATGTCAATAGTCAATTAACCGAATGTCAATAGTAAATTTAAAGGGTTATTTTACCTATAGGTTTGTATTTGCTTTGAAGGCATTGATTACGAAAGTTGGAGAAGTCAGCACGAAGTGAGGAAATATCTGCTCGCATTTGGCCGATTTGGTCATTAATCTCGCCAAAACGAGCATCCATATGCTCGCGGAAATGAACCATGTAAGCCATCACTGACTTCATCGTAATCACCCCTTCGATCTCATCTTCTTGCATCCGCTCGTGGTCTTCTGCTTCAACATTGTCCACTTGGTCTTTGCCTTGTTCCGCTCCAATTACAGATTTGTTTATCCAACCGACATTTTCAATAAAATCGTATCCCGCTTTTGTTAAAGTAATCATGTCGATCTTCCGGGATAGTCGAAGAGGGTAGTCAAGATTGAATTGCACTCCTTCATTCCTCAATATATGGCTAATTAAGCATCCATATGGTAGTGAGGTTGTAATGGAAGCACCCTTCTTCACTATATTTAGAATTGTCTCATATATTAGTTTTGCTATGTTTGGAGCGGTTTTTGATTCATATATAGACAACCACCAGTAATCACTATCTCGAATTTGTGAAAATTTCCCATCGGAAGGCCGAAAAAACCAAGTGACAAGAAGGTGGAACAATCTGCCCTCCGCACCAAGGTTAATGGGACTATTCTGATCCACACATTTAATGGTAGGATCTAAAACATGTTCATCGGAATCTCCTATATTCTTCACTCATATACCAGCAATAATAGAGGACGCATCTATATATATCTCCTTACCCATGACATAAGTCGTAATTCCCCCGTACTAGGATGGAGGTCTAATTTTGCATTACTGTAGAAAACTCTAACAAGATTGGGGTAATATTTTGGTTCTACACCAAGCAGGTCAAGCCAGCCCCAATCTGTAAATGTTTGTTTAAACCCAAATTTGTTTTTCTCATCGAAGAAGAAGTCCATGTCACTTTCTCTTCCTTGCTTCTAAATTTTTGCGTTTTAAAAGACAAATTTTCTTCAGAAGAACTTACTTGAGCATCAGACCTTGCTTTAGAAGATGACTTTATCTTGGAAGCAGTACCTCTCTTACGTTTGGGTGCCACTTTTTTTGGTGCCATTACAACTGTTATATGCAGAAGAGGAATGGTTACTCCAAAATCGTGCAAAACCCTAACCCTAAAGTACGCAAAATCAGTCTCTTTTACTAACTTGTAAATCTGATCGTAGTAATCGTCCTCGTCGGTGTTGATTTTATACCCAGGTTGAACGGTGCAATTTCTCAGAACTGTGCTAATCATCGTTGGAGTTGAAGAGATCTCTGCAATAGTATCGATAAAATTAGAAAATGGAGGATTTAAGTTTAGGGCTGGTTTAAATAGAAATCCCGCCTAAATTTCAGATTCAGATCGCTACCGGAAACATTGACAAGTGTACCGGTAACATTGATGTAGTCAGTAATGAAAATGGTAAAGACGCAATCGGAAACATTGATTTTGTTTACTTTTATCGATACTTTTAATCATAGCGTCAAAAAGGATCGAAACTTTCTTTACAGTAAGCTATGTCAATCCTTCTGTTTCAAAAGGTATCGATAATTTTATCATATATGGAACAAAGTATCGATTTTTTCGGGAACTTTTTTTAACCGGATACTTATACTTCTTTTAAAAGTATCGATATTTTTACTCTTAGAGGAAGCAAAGTATCGACACTTTGATTCCAGTAAGCTATGTCAGTCCTTCTGTTTCAAAAAGTTTCGATAATTTCATCATAAAGGAAAAAAGTATCGATTTTTTCGGGAATTGTTTTTATCCGGATACATATATTTCGTTTAAAAGTATCGATATTTGTACTCATAGCGTCAGAAAAAGTATCGACATGTTGATTCCAGTAAGCTATGTCAGTCCTTCTGTTTCAAAAAGTATCGATAATTTCATCATAAAGGAAAAAAGTATCGATATTTTCGGGATTTTTTTATCCGGATACATATTTTTCGTTTAAAAGTATCGATATTTGTTCTCATAGCGGCACAAAAGAATCGAAACTTTGATTCCAGTAAGCTATGTAATTCCTTCTGTTTCAGAAAGTATCGATAATTGCAGTAAACTATGCCAAGCATTGATTTGAAAAGTATCGATGTTTTGTTTAAATTGATTTTTATAGTGTTATTAAAGTCTCCATAATTAGTGTCGACACTTTATGCTGAATAAGTTTCATAACAAACAAAAAATTTTGTTATATTTTTACAAAGAAGCTATTATGTTAACATAATTTACAACAAAGTAACTATGATAAACAATTACATAGTGGGAAAAATTATGGTAACATAATGTACATATATTTGCTTTCAGAAGGAATTATTTTTTCATACGTTGCAGGCAAGTAGTTGTGAACTTAGCTCTCCTTTTATTACATTCGTGATTTATGAGATCGTTTAAAACTCTCGGACGATCATATTCCCCAACAACCTACATTCAAATTAGGAGTCAATGTCAGTGCCAATTTTTTTTTAAAAAGTCCTTTTCGGACCACTTACCAAATCATCCGCTGACCTCCCATCAAAAATAGCTTCCATCCACATGACCACATACATTCCGCAATCATATATGTTATAATGCCGCAAAATGTCAAATAGTTAGATAAGCACAATAAATTTTTGACTTATTAAATACTCAAATTTCATACCCGTTCGTTTGCACCTTCGTCTTACGGACCACGAATTCTAAATCCGTTGGTGGGACCTTAATCTTCCCAAATTGGGCAGCAAAGGACTCGTCCTTATTAAATTTATCTAAACATTCCAGCTGCGTCAAAAAAATTTAAAATTAGATTACGAAGCAATTATGCATTATAAATTACAAAATGTATCGACACATATTGTTTTCTTGCTTTGTTCCACTCTAGCCCTGTGCCGGAAAGAGTTATGTAGACTATCAAGAAACGATGCTACACGATCAACCATATCCAACACCAAGAGACACCAATGATTATTCTCATCGTTTATTGGCAAGAAGATTTACAATAAATGTCACACAAGATATTAGAACATTTATTGTTATTATTTAAATACTGAACAACATGTACGCAAAAATATCTTACCGTGTCACAATCGATGAATTTATTATGGTCGATCAATGTATTATAAAAGAAGCTTATAAGATTCGGCACATTTTGACCGTCCATTATCAACCCGTTCTGCATTTTAAAAAACTATCTCTATTAATTCACCAGCCATGAACAAATTTGACACGAAAATGTGTAAAAATGTAACTTACCATAAAAGCGGATGGTATATAGCAAATCTTCCGGTTCGCTAAACTATTCTTCATCGAGTCGTAACCCAACAACCAGCCTTTCAAATCACTAATCGGACTGTAAAGCCATGCTTCAAGTTTTAACGAGCCAAGGTCACCTACTGTGCCGTGTTCGACCCCGTAATCTAGGATAACATCTCTATACAAGCAATTTTTTGTATTATTTTTTTCCTAAAATTATTTAAATATCACTCGCAAAGCAATATATATTACTTACGTATCTTCTAACAATCCACTATTCCATACATAATCACACATCGCAGCCTCCATCGAATCAATTTCACTTGGTATTTTGACCTTTGCAACCTACGATATATCAATAGATATTAGCCACAACACAATAATCAAAATGGATGTCATTTGTATTATTCATTTTACCTTTTTATTCTTCTTCTTCTTTGGTGCAGGACACCCTGAATTGAGATCTACATCTATTGCATGATCCGGTGTCCTCATATCTTCATGGTGGACTTCTCTTATATTTTCCTCCCTCTTACTCAATTCTTCTAAATTTTCTTCATCATTTTTTCTAAGTTCATCATATTTTTCCTCAACATAACTCCTCTTTTTGTTTATTTCAGAACTTAAATTTATCCCCTCATCCATTTTTTTCTACCATTCCAATCACCCCCTTCAACTCACCCCTCAATTCCACCACTTCTTTCACAACACCATCAACCTTTTCCCCTACTTCCCCCTTTAAGCTCTCAATCGCCTGTTCGATTTTGGATTGTCTTTGCAAACAATCAGAAACGGCTTTTTTAACCTCCGCCAACTCAGCCATCAATATGTCATATTTACTTCCCCCTTCATTCTGTTTCACCTTATCTTCTACCTTTTCCTCTTCCTCCTCTTCCTCCTCGCCAACCTTCACAAATAAACTACATTATTAGAGCATCTTTCTTTTTTAAGTCCTTACTAATCTATAAATACTTAAATTACCCTTACTTTCTTTTTCAGTAATTCTAACTTTAACTTTGCCATAACTCGAGCAACTTCTTCCTTGCCCCATGCAGTGATGCGTGCCACTCCGATTTTTTTGAATGTCGGCACACTTGAAGAATCTGACCAAAAATCAAACAATGCAACCTGCATTTATAATAAACTTTATCATTTTCTATAATAACTATTTACAAAGTTTTCTAAACCAATACCAAGATTCAACTCATTTACCTCTAAGACAGCTATGCATCCTTTGAGGTATGTGGGTTTTTTGGCCTTTTGAAAACTCTTGATTGCATCAATTAATTTGTCACTGACATATGACGCCCAATTTAATTGACCTTTCAACCCGGAGTCGCAAATCAACTTCATACTTTCATTGCTCGGGGATGTATCACCCGTTGGACAAAGGAATACTCCGACAATGTACAATAGTACTCGGGCCTTCAGATCATCCCCTCATACTTGCCGCTTTTTATATCGTCCTCAAGTGTAGCAAATGACACCTTCGACGTTAGGCCATACTTCTTCACAAGTATTTTCCAATCCTCCCTCTCAATAACTTCATCCACACTCTGCCCTTTATTTTGTAGCCCCAATACGGCCTCAACAAATTGGACACTAAAATGAAATGAATATTTGCCGTATCGAACATCACACTTGTGCAAATCAAAATCTCCCATCAACAAGCGACACAATTCCCTCCGAATTGGTCGGTCCTTCATCCCAATAAGATATCCAAACCCCATTTCTTCCAACACATTTGCTTTATCCTTCGCTTTCAACTCCTCTATTATGTGGTGTACTCGTTTTATGCTACACCTAGTCGACACTTTCTATATAAATAATATACATATAATGTCATAGTTTTTATATATCATTTATCAACATATTTACAAGTATAATGAGTACCTTCTTCACAATTTTTCCTTCTGCTTTCTTCTTGGCCGAATATTTTTCTCTATCATTTGTGGACAACATGTTGAATGGTTGCTTCTCAGTTTCACTCATCGTGTTCCATTTATTCACCACAATGTCTTTCACCTGAAAATTATGCATAAACCATCAACAATCAAAATATTCAACCTATAATATATTCACTATAAATTCAATTTACATACCGAACCGACAGTGTAAGTACCACAATCTTTCATCCTCTGACATTCTTTCATATTATCATGATAGGAAAGTTTAAATGTTCTTAAATACTTTTATCCAATTACAATTTACAGAACAATTATTTGATAATTGCTAATTACTAGAAGTACATATATCCACCCTTTGGTTGCTTTGGATTTTCCTCACTTTCGATACTCTCCGGCTCCATTTCAACCATTTCAGTCTCATCTTCAACGACATCTCCATGATCCTTAACACCCATCTCGCTTCAGTTCTCTGAAAAAGTATCGATATTTAATTTCTACCGACATTATTAATTTTTACCGATAAGTTCTCAGAACAAAGTACCGATATTTATTTTCTAAATATAATTACACAATTTCGACCTATAATCGATCCGAATTCCGATTTTACTTCAACATCACTAAACCCAAAACATTACCCCCAACTACCCAATACTACATTACCAAAAAAACTAGGGTTTCGACAACATACCTTTTACTTCAAAGTCCCCAAACCCAAAACCTTTCCTTTCGATTCTAATACAACACGACTCCAAGAACGCCTACCTTGTATTTCGCAGCAACCAAACTCGGGTCGATTTCAAATACTCTCTTAGGTTTTCTGTAAATGCAAGCAATACAAAGGTAGAGTAGATACTTTTAACCGGTTATATCATTATGATATATTTAATCGATACAATTCCCCAGGTTTCGATACTTTTTTGAATTGTGTCGATTGTTTCGACACCAAACAAGATATCCGGTAAACATTTACCGGTTAGATTATATGAATTAATAATGTAACCGGTTATGTCTAATTTTTTCTATTGTACCGATTCTTTTGCACACGTTCTTAAAAAAAGTATCGAAACCAAACAAGATATCCGGTAAAGATTTACCGGTTACATTATATGAATTAATAATGTAACCGGTTATGTCTAATTTTTTTCTATTGTACCGATTCTTTTGCACACGCTCTTAAAACAAGTATCGAAACCAAACAAGATATCCGGTATAGATTTACCGGTTACACTATATGTATTAATAATGTTACCGGTTATGTCTAATTTTTTCTATTGTACCAATTCTTTTGCATATGTTTAAGTAATGTAACCGGTTACATTAAATTTGCTTGTATTTTACCAATTCTTTTGACATGTTCTTAAAAAAAGTATCGACACCAAACAAACAATTTGGTAACGATTTAACTGTTCGATAAAATTGTATAAAGTGTTACAAAAGTTTCTGTTTTTTCGATACTTTTTAAAATTCAATACAAAAAATTGTGCACAAAGTATCGATATTTTCGACATTTTTTTCCAACTGCGGTTACATTGCTGTTCAAAAAGTATCGATAAACTTTTAAAAAGTATGGATACTTTCGAAATTAACAACAAATTAGACGCTACCGAATATATTGATATTCGGATCAACAAAATAGGTAATTTTACCGGTTTTGTTATCGTAGGAATTTCCGAGGCCCCATCAGCTCGAAATTAACAAAAAATTAGGCGCTACCGAATATATTGATATTCGGATCAACAAAATCGGTAAAAGTTACCGATTTTGTTATCTTTAACCGGTCACCTTTCTATCCGGTTACGCCGTATATTAGTCGCATATTAGCCGCCTTACCGCAGAACTACCCTTAGTTTGCCCATTATATTTTTAACGATTAAGTTATATTGGCTAAAACTGTTTATATTATAATAACCTATAATAAATCCGGTTAAGTTATTAAGTTGCGTTGCGCCTTGATTTTTTTAACCGATTAAGTTATAAGGTTTTTAGCTGTTTATGTTATAATAACCTACAACAAATTCGGTTGCAATGGAAATGTAATAGGTTGCGCCTTATTTTTATTTAACCGTTTAAATTCTTTAACCGTTTATATTATAATGACCTATTACAAATTCAGTTATAAGGGTGACGTAATAGGTTGCGCCATAAGGCTTTAACTGTTTATGTTATAATAACCTACAACAAATCCAGTTGTAATGGTAATGTAATAGGTTGCGTCGTTTATGTTATAATAACCTACAACAAATTTAGTTGCAATGGAAATGCAATAGGTTGCGCTTCATTATCACTGCTAGTCCAGACAATATATAATTTAGGGTGAGCAAAACTCGAATCGAAGATATTTTTAAATTTTGAGTTATTCAAGTCGAGTTATTCGAGTTAATTCGAGTAACTCGAAAAAAATTCGAGTTCGAGTTGATATTTTCCCAACTTAAAAAACCGAAAATAAAAAAAAAACTGAATTTTACAGTTTTGCAATTTAGTCCCTAACTTCATTTTTCTTCAATTCCTCATTCATTTTAAGTCTATTTTGACCAAATTTGAACCACACATTCCTAAATCAACGTAGAATACTTATTTATCTTCAATTTATATATTTGAAAATAAATTTTATATTTTTTTCAATTCAGCCCCATAACTTTGTATGATTTCCTCATTTCTTCAATCCCTCCTTCGTTTTAAGTCAATTTTGACCAAATTTGAACCGCATGCTCCTAAACCACCGTGGAATACATATTTAGCTTCAATTTATATTTTTTAAAATTAAATTTTCAACTTTTGTAATTTAGCCCCTAAACTTTGAATGATTTCCTATTTCTTCAATTTCTCTTTCGTTTTAAGTCTATTTTTGACCAAAATTAAATAACATGATTCACTAACACTATATAATATCTATATAACTTCAATTCATATTTTTAAATAATATATTCTTTTTGAAATTTAGTCTTTTAACTTTACATTTTATTCAATTTGATCATTCAGTTGAATTTTTTTCTTCACATCAATTCATTGACTCATTTATACTCCCATCAATACTTTATCCCCAAAAGTTCCTTATTTAAAAATAATATTATAAATATATTTTAGAGGTTCAGATGATATTTTTTATTAAATAACATTACAAATCTTACTTTTACATGTGAACAATAATATGAAGAAATATATATATATATATATATATATATATATATAAATATATATATATATGCATATCTTATATGATTATAGAAAGTCGTTTAAATTGGAACCAAACCGTACTATATAACATGGTAAATAATTACAATTAAATATATATCTTATAATTCGGTAGATGTTAGGGAATAAAAAAGTAAAAATGGTTGTGATGAGACTCTGACCTAAGTCACTTAAGATATGTATAACCACTCAAACCACTTAACCAATTCAAATAATTGCTTTAAAGATAAACATATTTTATGTAACCCCCTCGTCCCGGTCCGGACGTTTGACCGGTCCGAGTAGGCTACACGGGGAAAATCGAAGCGAAATCCGTTAAGGTTTCCCCTCGGTTAGCAACCCTAGAAAACTTCTTTTATTTATCTTGTCTAATTGCGTTATTGTGTCCTATGTGATACACGACAGCGGAAACAATCAAGGAAGAAACACGACCGAAACCAACACAACAAGTTAAATAGTCCATTTTATCATTTTTAAGCAAGCCGTATCGATACTCCAAGAGAGGGTATCGATATGCCTTGATCAAGGTCAACCCCTTCAGTCAACACAAGAAGACCGTATCGATACAGCCCTTGAGCGTATCGATACGCTCTCCTCGGTCAACATCTCGTGGTCAACGAGATACAACCATACCGATACGATAAGACACCGTACCGATACACCAATCACTTACCAAATTCTCAGAATTCCAGTGAGCAAAGAGCGTATCGATACACCCCCGTGTATCGATACCCCTTGTCGATTATGTGTCCCAAAGTGTAGGACCGTATCGATACGGCCCTTAGGCGTACCGATACGCCCTGCACTGATAGGCACAAAAATACAGCTAAACGACACGAAACTCGACTCTAAATGCATTTTGAGACCTCCCTAGACGCATCCAAGCATTCATACAACATCTATTAACTAAAATCTAGTCATACAAGGCACCCAACAAGGACTAACAACATCAACCGAGGAATTCATGCATTTAATCAAAAGATGACATGCAAGCACTTAAGGTTTCATGCTTCAACATCCAAACACATAGGCATCCTCAAAAAGCACGTGGCCAACTCACGTGGTAAGCAATTAAGACATAGTTTTACAATCCAAACATGGCATCAACAAGCCACACAAAAACAACATAATAAGGAGTCTGAGCATGCTCCTAAACGACCAACAATAGCACAAATCCCATTGCTTAACTATTAAATGTTCATAACTTAAAATTCATACTTGATAAACTCAAAGCCAATAAGCACACTTGGAGGCCCTCCACTTGCTCTAGCAACCCACAAACTAAGGATATGCATTGTCGAACAAAAGAGAGCGTAAAGCTTAGTGAGGGTAAGCTCTTTAAAAACAAACCTCGACAATGTAGGGTCCAAGCACGATCAACCAAGGTAAATGCATGATCTTACTTTCGATTCTCGTGAGCCATAATGCATATTATGCATGAACAATTACACAATAGTATGTCATGCTTAACAAGCTCAAATCCACAACATATGTAAGCACATATATCCACCCATAAGAGAATCTCATTGATACACATATCAATTCATATTGGCACCTAGCTATGACTTGAATACGCGGATAAACACGTTGGAACTCACATCCAACAACCACTTTACCTCACAGTGGGATTACACTCATAATCGGTCTCGCGGAGGGGATTCCACTCATCCTCACGCCCCATCGATGGGATTACACTCATCACCGACTATCACAATATATAAGAAGAATTTTCGGGTGAACCCGTACTTCATCTTGATGACTACCATCATCAAGACCACGCGCGCATTTGACTCATGTGTGCACACTAACATTCTAATGATCGATCATTTGTACCCAAGCATACTAGTGCCAACATTTAACTCAATTCACATTATCAAATTACAACCCTCAAAGCCAATAAGCACACTTGGAGGCCCTCTACTAGCTCTAGCAACCCACGAACTTGTCGAACAAAAGAGAGCGTAAGCATAAAGCTTAGTAAGGGTAAGCTCTTTAAAAACAAACCTCGACAATGTAGGGTCCAAGCACGATCTCAACCAAGGTAAATGCATGATCTTACTTTCGATTCTTGTGAGCCATAATGCACATGATGCATGAACAATTACACAATAGTATGTCATGCTCAACAAGCTCAAATCCACAACATATGTAAGCACATATATCCATCCATAAGAGAATCACATTGATACACATATCAATTCATATTGGCACCTAGCTATGACTCGAATACGCGGATAAACACGTTGGAACTCACATCCAACAACCACTTTACCTCACGGTGGGATTACACTCATCACCGGTCTCGCGGAGGGGATTCCACTCATCCTCACGCCCCGTCGATGGGATTACACTCATCACCAACTATCACAATATATAAGAAGAATTTCCGGGCGAACCCGTACTCCATCTTGATGACTACCATCATCAAGACCACGCGCGCTTTTGACTCACGTGTGCACACTAACATCCTAATGATCGATCATTTGTACCCAAGCATACTAGTGCCAACATTTAACTCAATCCACATTATCAAATTTCAACCAATTCCGTACTTAGCACGTACTCACCATGATTAACATCATGCCCACATCTCATGCATAACAATGCATCACAATCATGCCTCATCATACATGTATAACACACTATACATAATCATCATAACACAAAACATCACGAGGCATAAACATCAATTAAAAGTTCAACCAATGTCTTTAATTTAAGCTTGGGATTAGGCTATCACCCTAATCCTAACTCTAGGTGGGTCTACCAAGCTCAACCTAGTCCACATGCTTGAACCAAACACTTAAAAACTACTTTGAAAACATTAATCACTCACCTTCACTTCCAAGCTCAATTACCAAGCAAGCAACCACCTTCAAGTTTTCGGATTCACTCCCGAGGCTTCACCAACACACGTCCTTGCCTCTAAACAATCCCAACACAATCCAAACAACTCAAATTAGCCCAAGCATCAAAGTAGTTAACCCGGAATACAATTCAAACATCAAACACAACATTTCAAGCCATGAACAACCCCAAAATTACCAAACTCGAGCAGCCCATAAACCTCAATCAAAACTCATGATTCCAACACTTTTAATACCCCCAAATAATTCCATAGCAACCCCAACCATAGTACTAACCTCAGCTCACAAATTCCAACCCAAAACAACCCCAAAAACTCATCCAAAACCCTTCAAAAACCCCCCACAACACCCAAATCCGAAAATTAGTTTAAATCATGTAAAAATCATATATGTTGGACCATTTGACTCACAAACACCATATCTAACATCATTAAATCAAAACTTTGAGTTAAACACCATAAAGCTACCATTTTTAATCAAATCCTCTAAAAACTCAAATTCCAAAACCTTGATGAAAATGAAAACTATTTGTACTTTTGAAGAGAGGAAGATGAGGACAAGTTGGAAATGTGTTTACCTTTAAAAAAACGAGCTAAAATGAGGAGAGGATGGAATGGAATAGTGAAATTAAGAACTCTCCCCTTTTGTCGTGAGAAGAGAAGAGTGAAGAGGGAAGAAGACAATGTCATCTTTTATTTTAAAAAGGGTTTTAAAACAAAGTCCCA
Source organism: Hibiscus tridactylites (assembly GCA_958450335.1). Lineage (NCBI taxonomy): Eukaryota > Viridiplantae > Streptophyta > Magnoliopsida > Malvales > Malvaceae > Hibiscus > Hibiscus tridactylites. The sequence goes on along the minus strand of OY288267.1, from coordinate 38,945,685 downwards.
CTATTTACGGATTTGCCATTAATGAGATGGCAAATCCCACTTTTCACAATTTCTATGGAAGATGTAAAACAATTCAATTTAGTCCCACACAAAAATGTTTTCTTTGAATTCACGAGGTCCAAATATTATATTATTATTTTTAATTGGAAAAACTGAGACCCAAAATATTATTTAAATATTAATTTCACCCGACCCCTAAACTCGGGTGTTATATTTTAAATATATTTAAAGTATAGTTAAAGCAATATTTAAAATAAAAATAAATTTATGGTTTTTATATATTTAAATTAAATTGAGTATTTTTTTCTCACATTTTTTTAATAATTTCATATATATAGTATTGAATCGAGTTCTTTAATTTAATTGATAATTTTAATTTTTTATTAAATATTTTAATTCATTTATTATATATTAAAATATATATTTAATAAAAACCACTAAATCTAATTTTTAATTTTATTTTTTAGTATAATATATAACAACTACTTTTTAATATAATAAAAGCCACTCCATCCCTTTTAAATTAAAATTAAAGTAAAATCATCTAATTGGGTCATGACACGTGTCGTCATCTAATAATTAATTAATTTGATTTAAATTAGGACCAAATTGATATAATAGGTAAATAACATGGACCATATGTATAATTTTATAAATTTCCGTTAATTGCCACGTCACCCCTCCGTTAGTTTTTTAACGACGATGATTAAAATATGACCAATTTAAAAGTTTGATGTCTTGATTGACGAGTTGCATAGTTCGGTGATCAAAATAAGTATGCCAAAATAGTTTGGTGGTCACTTGAATAGTTTACCCTTATTTATATTAAAATATGTATTGCTATATTAGGTAATATATTGTATATACTAAATCAACCATATAGTATAACATCTTGGTAAAATTATTCCCTTAGCATTCTAAAGTTTGGTGGCCTTTGTTTTATGGCATTGATACCCTAAACGGTTAAATGTCAACTTTAGTCCCTTTGATTTTTAATGCTCTAAACTTTAGTCTAATCGAATCAAGCTTTGACCGACTGAACTCGAATAACTCGCAATCTGTCTCGTTTTATTTACGGCTCTACTCACCGTGCTTTCTCCTGTATGAATGTTGTGTTTGTTTGGGTGCATATTTCTACTGAGGATTGGATCTGATCATTCGTTATGGTCAAATAGCATGTTGTTGGCTCCACTTGTGCTTATCAAAAACCCTCCATTTCCAAGCGACTTTGTTTGGATCTACACTTGGTCTTCTGGCCCTTGTTTTGTTTCAGGACTTTTTTTCCCTTCTAATTTCTTTATCAATCTGGTTTGGAATGGAAGTTTCAGTTGAAAATATAATACCAAAAAATATCTTAACCAATTAAATAGTTAGCTTGGTCCATATTTTGTTTTGAAGCACTTTAATCAGTGACATGACCAAGAATCAAAATTAGAGGGTAAAATATAATTAATTATATAAAATAAGAGGGACAAAATTCAAATAAATTGAGAAATTAGGAGTTTAAATAGGTAAATTTCTAATTATGTTTTTAATATAATTTTTTTTAGCTAAAACATTAATATAAAAAATTTGGGGGACCGCATTCCCTCAGTCTTAATATAGCTATGTCCTTGACTTTGATTATCAATGTCAGAAACTAAAATATTCTTTTCATAGATGAAAATGTAAAAAGAAGTATTTGCATATTATATATAATTTTATAAAGGTATAATGCACAAAAATACTTATAATATTTTATTTTGAGTTAAATTGTCCCATGAATGGAAGTTGTTAGTTGACTAACGATCAAGGCAACATGATAATGTGGCATGTTGACTTGGCTTGGGATGCTAACGTGCCACGTCAACATTTTTTTAAAAATAGTTTTTAATTTTTATTAAGAAATTAACAATAATTATTTAATTTATTATTTAAAAAATAATAATTTATTTGCATTATTTTTTAAAAAATAAAATTTCTTAATTTTTTAAAAATAATAAATAAATAAATTATTTATTATTTTTAAAAAACAATAAATTAAATAAATTACTACTTATTATTTTTAAAAATAATAAATTAATTAAATTATCATTTTATTTAATTTGTTTAATTTAATATTTCTAAACGAATATTTTTTAGATAATAATAAATTATTTAATTTATTATTTTAATTATTTTTAAAAAATAATAAATTAAATATTACTTATAAAAATTAATTTTTTAAAATAATAAATTAAATAATTTATTATTTTTAAAAAATTAAAAATAATGTAATAAAGAATTTATTATTAATTATTTTTAAAGAACTAAAAATATATTTTTTAAAAAAATTACTAACGTATCAGTTTGCCACATTGGCGTTCCAAGCCAAGTCAATATGCCACGTCAACATCCTTTGTTGACCGTTAGTCAACTAACAGTTTTTATTAACGGGGCTATTTTGACCCAAAATAAAATTTTAGGAGTGAAAGTGAAAAAAAAAAATAGGAGCCAAAATGATCCTTCTATAAAACTTTAGAGTCATTTTTTGGCATTATGCCTTTTATAAAATTATTTTTTGGCTAACGGGTCATTATGTTAAGTTAGCACTTTTGTCTATATGATATTGCCACGACAACGTGCAATGTCATGCATGTTTGCCACGTTATTTCAAGATGTTGACTATTAGTTGACTAATAATTTTTTATCTATGAAGAGATTGTTTTAGCTCAAAATAAAATATTAGAGATTAAACTGATTCAAAAAATACACGAACCAAAATAATTGTTCAATTAAATGTTAAACATTTTTTTGAGATTATACCATTAAAAATTAAATAAAAAGAAAAAAAGTAGTTAAAAAACATGGAAAAAGTTGAAGGCAATTAGGGATGGGCATTTTACCTGGACTCGACGGGTTTCGACCCGACCCGATTTGACTGGGTTAGATTTTTTAATGAAAAATCGAGTTCGGATCGGATTTTTGTTAAGGGTAGACTTGGGTCGAGTCGGGTTCGGGTTTAGGGTGGAAAATATCCGACCCGAGACTAATAGTGTAATTTTCCCCTAATTTTTTTAGAGATATTTATAATAATACCCCTCTTTATATATATATATATATATATATATATATATATATATATATATTATAATTAAGCCCTTAAAATTGAATTTTTATTTATAACTTAATCCATTAAATTATAATATTTTACAATTAAGTTCTTTAAAATTATTTTTTTACAATTAGGTTCCTAAAATTAATTTATTTTATATAGGTCGGGTCGAATTTAGTATATTTATTTTCGGGTCAGGTCGAGTCAGATTTTTTAAAGAATATTATCGTGTTGGGTCGGGTGCAGATTTAGGTTGTTTATTTTCGGGTCGGGTTCGAATGAACTAAAAACCCACCCTACATGACTCGTGCCCATCCCTAAAGTCAATTATTACACAATAGGCACTATAGTATAAAGTAATATAAAAAATAATAAAAAGTAATCTGAATACATTGATCATGTTAAAATATACATGTGAATATTTGTCAAAAAAAATATATATGCCGATATAATTTAATATATTAGTATAATGATAACTTTAGTCTTCAAATTCTTTTTAAAAATAATTTAATTTTTAGATTTTCTTTTATCCTCTGATTATTTAATCGAATGATGCAAATATAATGAATCTATTGAATCGACGCATACTTTTTACATTGATGTATGTTGTTTTCGTCATTTTACATTCGAAAATAATTTAAATATAGATATTAAAAAACATAAAATATATTTAAATTATTGGAAATTATAATATTTATTAAAAATATTTAAAATGTACAAATTGAAAAAAATAAAATAGTTGGTGTCATTTTTAAAGACATGAAAAAATTAAACTCTAAAATGATTTTTTTAAAATTAAGGACTAAAAATGTCATTAGACTTATACAATAAACATTAAAAAAAATTTGTTAAGGTATCAACATTATTAGGTAATGGACTTATTGGTGGCACAACACAACTTGCACCGGTTGTCTCCTTGATTCTTTCAATTCCTTGCTTATAAAATTTTCCCACGACTTTTGGAACCCTTTATTTTTATTTATTTTCCCGGCTATTTAAGTCCCACCGAACAACTCCTTTTTCTCACCACTTTCCTTCTTAGTTTCTCTGATTCTCTTCACTGATCAGCCAATAGCAGCGGCCATGTCGCTCCTCAATGATCTCATCAACCTCGATCTCAGCGACACCACCGAGAAGATCATAGCCGAATACATATGGTCAACTCTTCTTTTTCTTCTTCATATCGCTTTTCTTTTTCGATATGATCTTGAACTAAATGTTTCCTCGGTTTTTGTTTCAGGATCGGCGGATCTGGAATGGATCTGAGAAGCAAAGCCAGAGTACGCGATTCACTGTTCAAACTTCCATTTATTGGTTATTATTACACTTTTTTATTAAAAAAATGAAATTATTTGCTATTTTTTTTCTTTAGACTTTGCCTGGACCGGTGTCGGACCCTTCAAAACTCCCGAAATGGAACTACGATGGCTCCAGCACGAATCAAGCACCGGGAGATGACAGTGAGGTCATTCTATAGTAAGTTTTGTTTTTGATTTTTTGATTTATTTGCTTTTCGATTTAGATCATGACTTTTTAGAGGGGAAAAACTGAAAAGTATATTCGAGATTTGTTTTTATTTTCTTAAGATTAAGATTCCGTGTTTACTTTTGACTGAATCAGCCCTCAAGCTATATTCAAGGATCCATTCAGGAAAGGAAACAACATCTTGGTAAATCCGATTCCTTATACGTAACTGCTTCCTCTTCTTGATTTTAGTTTTTGCTTTAATTAGTTAATTAATTACAATCTTGATCTAAATCAAAAGTCAAGAGGGGTAATTACGTCTTTTGAACGTTGATAATAATATATGATTAGGTGATGTGTGATGCTTACACGCCAGCCGGTGAACCCATTCCCACAAACAAGAGATTTAATGCGGCTAAGATCTTTAGCCACCCTGATGTTGTTGCTGAAGTGCCATGGTAATTCTTTTTCTTCCCTTTTTAACCTTTTGATTTTACTATTTTATGGGTTTTTTTTATAAAAAATGGGTAGAAAATATAAACCCTAGGTGGGATCTAAGAAGATAGTAGTTTAAATAATTTATTTTCTGAAATAATTATAGCCTTCACCTTATTTTATCATGGCATTGAATATTCAAAATATATTCACTTCCACGCATTTCAATGGGCTTTTGAAAACTCACACAAAGGCGATCGTGACGTGTTTGGTGTCCTTTGTGCTTGTGAACTTTAGATACTTTGTCGTACGGGGGTTGGTGGCTTTTACCAATGCGGAAAGACACAAGTGGACAATTTAATAATTAAAGTAGGAGTTTAAATCAAGTTAATTTCAGTTATTTATTTATTCTCATCCAATTATCTAAAATAATATAAAATTTTTAAGTTTTGAAATGTGTTTAACCTTTCATTATTTGATTTTTATTATTTATATACAAAACGTATGTATCAAAGAGTAAATTCATAATTAACCCACTTTTTAAAAAGTATACTGCCACTTACTACAGTGCTCCATCCCTTTTTATATATTTACTTATAACACTAACTTTTAAACTCGACAAGTTAATCAAATTGATCCTTTAACTTGAAATTGTAGTCAAATCAATCCTTGAATCTTTATTTTCAAACTACCCCATAACTTATAAGTTACTATAGAAATTTAAGTGGACAACTTGACCCAAATTATCAAATTTTGATATCATTTGATAAAGGAATTAGGGACTGATGTAACTGAACTTACTAAGTTTAAGGGCCATTTTGTATTTTAAACCTTTTATATTTTGTAGAACCATATTAAGATATTAATAATTTATTGCTTATAAAGTTGAAAGATTTGTGTCGTTTATCAATTTCAATTTATTGATCACTTAACCATTTGTAGTAAAATTTTCAAAACATAAATTATCATCATATTCATTGGTATGTACATTTTTCTATATTTCTTGTACCCTATTTTTAAAGCTCAATGAACATATCAAAGGCCATGTGCATTGCTCTTTTGGCAAGTACAAAGCTAACTCCGAATAATTATAACAAAAGTTGGCTGGTTTTTAAATTATCATTTTTGTCTTCTTCTGTATGTTTCTTTATCACGTGATACACCATCGTATCTAGAATGATTCCTTTGCTTGCCGACTCTTCAGTTTTATATAAATATTTAATGAATTATTATTATTATTATTATAATCAAAGTTTTAATTTAGAAATTGTTCAAGTATCGATATGCATTGGTTTTTATTGATTGTGGCTCCATCAATTATTCGGTCTATCTGAAATATATTTTTAGAAGATATAAGATAATATAAAATATAATTTGTTTTTAGTAGGTAATTTTCTAGTTGATTTGATGTTCACCTGCTGTCTTTCACCTAACTTTGATTTGGGTTTGGAGTGTTGACGATGAGGTCAATGGTTCAAACTCACCTACTTTATCTCCTCATGTTGATTTCTAATACTCCTTCCATCAAAAGACAATTTTTGTTTTTAGTTTTAGGAATGAAAAGTTTTTTAAGAGATATGTCGTAAAACAATTAAAATATTTAAAATGTCAATTTTATCTTAAAAAAAGTTAAAATTTGTTTTGTTGGAAAATTAAAAAGAAATGTATCTAGCATAAGTTGTTGAGTTTTTTAATATGATAATTTAAGTGGGACAATTTTAAAACACAAAATAGACAAATTTTATGGGACAATGGAAGTAATTTTTATATTAAAAATTTAATAATTTAAGTTTTTTTTCTTGACTTGCTTGTAAGGAAAATAATCAGAAACTTAACTTTAAAGCAACAAGGACTTTCTAATAATGAATCTTTTTTTCTTCTCTCTCTGTCGTTTTAATTTGTTTTTTTATGTCTTTTGTTGGCTGATTGAAACTTAAACATATTGGAATCAGGTATGGCATTGAGCAAGAGTATACTCTTCTTCAAAAGGATACAAAGTGGCCTCTCGGATGGCCGGTCGGAGGGTTTCCCGGACCACAGGTATTGTTGTCAAACTGTACTTTTCGATTGATGTCTGTGTTTAATAATCACATTCTGGATTTATTTTTAATGCATTATTGTATAAAAAAATTGACATATATGCACTAACATTATATCATATACAAGTCCTTAAAATGTTATATAGTGCTGTAACGCTTTTTTATCATCCATACAGGGTCCCTACTACTGTGGTGTAGGAGCTGACAAGTCCTTTGGAAGGGACATTGTGGATTCCCACTATAAGGCTTGCCTTTATGCTGGCGTTAACATCAGTGGGATCAATGGTGAAGTTATGCCTGGTCAAGTGCGTATGCCGTTCTTCGTTTAATTGGTGTTTTTAATTTTGATCCAGCTATGTTTTCCATGAAAGATCCATGGTTTATCTTGTCTTATGATTTTGTAAACAGTGGGAGTTCCAAGTTGGCCCAACCGTTGGAATATCTTCGGGCGATCAAATATGGATTGCTCGATACATTCTCGAGGTATGATCCATATATTTATAGTCTATTTCATTAATGAATTTGTCTCTCAAGGATTGAATTTTGAACTATAACTTGTGTTCATGTTTAAACAGCGAATCACCGAAATTGCCGGAGTGGTTCTTTCTTTCGACCCCAAACCCATCCCGGGTGACTGGAACGGTGCTGGTGCTCATACTAACTATAGGTATATGATAAAATTAATGTGCACTTTATTTTTATCAAGCATATGTCCTTCTGCATGGACATTGGACAGAGTTAAATCAGTTGAAATGAAACTATTCTCTCAGCACAAAGTCCATGAGGAGTGACGGGGGCATTGATGTTATCAAGAAGGCGATCGAGAAGTTGGGTCTGCGTCACAAGGAGCATATCGCCGCCTATGGAGAGGGTAATGAGAGGCGCCTTACTGGTCGTCATGAGACTGCAGATATCAATACATTCTCATGGGTAAGCTAGCACAATATTAGGCCTTCAGCACCCTATTTTTTCAGCAACATTGAATTCTCATTCTTGTTACTGTTTTGCTTGCAATGTCCAAACTCCAGGGTGTTGCAAACAGGGGAGCTTCCATCCGTGTTGGCCGTGACACCGAAAAGGATGGAAAAGGTATTCACTCTGCAACATCCAAACTACGATACTGATCTGCGGTTTCACGTTTTCTCGAATTCCTTGAATTTAACACTCGTGATGACGTGATTTGTAGGTTACTTCGAAGACAGAAGGCCAGCATCGAACATGGATCCGTACGTCGTGACATCGATGATTGCCGAGACCACCATCATCTGGAAGCCTTGAAGAGGTGAAAATTGGAACATGTGAAAGATGAGAAGGAAAATCATCCTGAAGAATAATAGCCTCCTCTCTCAGTCTCCTTTGTTGGACCAGTGGGTTAACTTGTATTTTATGGCTTTGGTTTGCTGGTTTGCCATTTAAATTGTGCTATGTGTTGTGTCTTATTATCCTTTTAGTATTAGTCTTTTGCTGCTGCCTGATTGTTCCCACGAACGAATTTCTGGCATGTTAAATAAAATGGTAGTCGATTTAAATTGTGACAGTAGATATAACAATTATTCAAAGTTACTATTCATGACATGGTATTAAATTTAAAAATTTACTAATTTAAGTAGTTAGATAAGTAAAAATTGATGGTTAAAATTAATAATAAAAAATAAATAAAATTTTACAGGAAGAAATTGATTTGAGCACAATGCTATAAATATGATATTGTTTTTCTTTTTTTGATAAAAAAATACTTTTTTTCTTTTAAATTAATATGTACTATAGTCCGAACTGATTTGTTGTAATTATTTATTTTTAATAATATGTGGACTAAATTTATTAGAAATAAAGTAAAATATATTCTAAATAAAATGAAAATATTACAGAAATAAAACGAAGAAACGAATGTAGATGGGAGACTTAGGCCCTCTTCATAAATAAAAATTCTTTGTCTTTTCTTCTGTGACCCTTTTTATATTCTAACAATAAAATTAAATAAATTTTAAGTCTTTAACACTTTTAAATTTTAATTTTAAACCCTAAAAAATACATTATACATATTTTCTTAAACTTTAATCCTTAACCTTAATTTAACCCTAAATTTAAATTTTTTATTATTAGACGTAAATAATGCCACTAAAAAAGAGTAGACAATTTCTATTCTCTCCTAATCTTTCTGATAAAGAAATTTTTGTCCTAAAATTGTTTGGTGGGGTGAGTGCTTAGGCTTGGATTATTGCTTCCATTGGGGATGATTTGGAGCACACTTTCAATGGTCCTTCAATGCAAGGCAAATAGATAAACTTTAGTACATCCTTTGAATTATTTACCTTAAAACTGATTTGATTTGATTAAAAAATTAATGATTTAAATCTGTTTAGATTTAATTATGTTATTGTGATTTTATATTATCCTTCACCTTCAATCATATGATCGGAAGTTTTATCCTTATTTATAAAAATAAAATACATTTTGTGACCAATCATTGCTATCGATAATAAATTTATTAATTTCAACAAAAAATCAACTTCAATCAAATCTAAATAACTTAAAATACTTGTATGGCATATTCAAAATGATCTCAAAGCATCCTACCTAACTCAAAAACCAATGTAACATGAGGAGTCCATTTTTACACCATTACTTAATTAGTTTAGACATGATATTTTTTGTTTGACTAACGGCTGAGATCAACTTTAGACCTAATAGGAATGGTAGGTGACTTGAGTCTCTTTTTCCCATAATTACACTACTCAAACTAACTTTTTGACAATGCTTACATACTTTATAAATAAAACGATTTGAATATAGGTCTCTTATAATGAAGATCGTCTATTTTTCTATTGGGACCACTTGTTGGGTTTATAGATATTCTTAACCCTTTGACAATGAACATATACCTTGTAGTCAAAGCGATTTAAACCCGTGTCTCCAAAAACAAAAATCATCTGCTTTTTTATTAAGATACTTGTTGTGTTCATAAATATTATTTTCTTACCAATAGTTATTCATTATAATTGTGATAATTAATATGTACTTATGTTTTGTTAGTTAATTTTTTAATTCTTTCAAAAAATTTACAGTTTATAAGTTGTGAATTATTGTGTTCGTTATTTTAGTATATCATAATCGTGCTTAAAGTGTCTTATGTTTATATAAAATTTAATAAATTAATTAACTCATAATATATAAATTTTAATTAATTAAGACTTTAAAAATTAGGGATAATTTAATAAATAAAAAATAGAAAAATATTATCCTAAATGATAATTGAACAATAAAAACTCAAAATACAATGGCATTTTAGTAACTCCCGGTCGAATTCAACTCATTGAAAATTAAAATTTTTAATGATTTAATTTTGAGCATGTTTGATAATTTAAAATTAAACATATCTATTAGAGTTTTTTCCCCAGTGAAAACGTGTGAAAATATTAAGTAGATAATGACCTATTTATCAATATTTCCAACACTTCTTTGTTTTTTTATTTATTTTAATTAAATTATCTTTTAAAACTTATGTTTATCATACAATCTAATTATATTCAATATTTGATTTTAAGGTAAATGCCAATCAAATTAAAACTTTAAATTCATTACTTAACTTTTTCAGTTCATCAAACAGCATCAAAGTTAAAATAAATTCAAACCTAAATTAGTCCAAAATCCATTAAGATCTCATATGAAAATAATTTAAACCCAAAATTTTAAATCAAATCCAAAAGTTTTCTAATCTAAAACCATCTTAACTTAACTCAAAACCAACATGATGAGATCATTTTTACACATTTACATAAAATAAATTGACAAGATATTGTTTGGTGACAAATGGTTGAATTCAATTCTAGACCTATTAGGAATGGTAGGTGATTTGAGTCTCTTTGTCATAACCACACCACCAATCATACAAAATTTATGAATTCTTTAAGTAGTCTTAGAAAATTTTCCTAATAAAAAAAATAAAATGATGTTATTCTGCCCGAATTCGAATGGTTTGTTTGTAAAGTATATCAGCAACATATTTGAGCTAAGATCAGAATTTCTCAATAACCATGCTTGATAGTTGATATGCATTCAAATGAAAGTCAATCTGGTTTACACAAGGATTACATTAATTTCAAGTTGTTCTTGTTTCTCAGTTTTCCCTATACCCTATATATATGTAACAATTCAGGATTCTAGTTACTTCCATTACTATTTCTGAGACAGACCAGACAAGATCCCCTATATTTTTAACCATAGACAAATCCAATCAAAGAAAAAGAAAAGGTGTTTTTGTTGAATGCCTTGTTTCCATGTCGGAGTCACAGTGTCTTCTTCTCTCGGACCAACTCACCGTCGTCGGCGAAGCTCCCACGAGATATCTCTGCGTTAGATTCTGACATGTATTGCAAAGGAAACACCTTACGTGCCTGAGAGCCAAGAAATTAGCTTCGTGAACCCATCTGTCGCATTTCCGACACAGGTACGCATCGTCCGCTTGACAATACAAGGCTGCCCTCGAGTCACAAAGCTCGCAGTTCACCGACCTCGGAACCGGCCTATTTGTATGAGGCGAGACACTCTCTTTCAGACAAGAACCCGGCGTGTTCCCTAGCTCTAAACCTTTGCACATCTTTGGACGATGGCTAACAAGTTTGGTCGAAAAAATGGAGAGAGGATGCATATGGTAAGGCTTTGTTGGAATGAGAAAATTTATATGTATTATTGTCCAATGTGGCTTTTACACATGGGAGAGTCCATTACATGACAAAATTGCCCATGTTGGTTTCTTCTTTAATCTTCTGTATAGGGCTGGGCGTTCGATCGAGTCGAGTAAAAAAATTTCAAGTTATTTGAGTTTGCAAGTCCTATTTTACGATTCAAACTTTTTTTGAAATTTCTTCGAATTAAGTCGAGTTTATGAAATTCGAGTCGAGTCGAATCAAATCGAGTTTTCGAGTTTCTCTTCAAATTTTATTGTACTTATATATATTTCTATATTCATATACGTAACGATGCACATATATATTTCTATATGCATATACTTAGGGTTGGGCGATGCACATATTGATTCAAAATTTAACGGCTTTCTATATGCCTATATGATATACATATATATTTATTCATATTTTCACATGTGAGTATATCATGCAGAATTGACAGAATTGACTCAAATATAAAAATTGATCAACTAATTACTAAAAAATTTGAGTTGTTTGAATTTTCATTTCATAACTCAAACTTTATTCGATTTTTTTAGTCTAGTTGAGTTTATAGAATTACGAGTCGATTTTTTCGAGTCAAGTCGAATTTTGTCCACCCCTACTTGTGTGATGTTAAAAGCAAGTGAAACTTTTAAAACTTGTGGTTGTTAAAGATGTTTTTTTAGCAATCTTATACTCCAACATATATTTCTATATATATAGACCAACAAAATACAAATAATTACTCATTGAATCCGTTACGATAAAAAAGTTAAAATGTTAACAACGATTAAGTTAAAAATTCAAGCTTTGTGAGATGCTTTGAGGCTAGGGATAGGCATTTCGGGTCGGAATTTTTTCTAGTTAATTCGGGTTCGGATCGGGTCGGATTTTATTGAGGGTGATTTTGGGTTGGGTTCGGGTTTACGGTAAAAATATCTGATTCGATTCGGGATTAATAGTGCAATTTTTCATATGTTTTTAGTGATATTCGCAACAATGCTCCCTCTTAATATATATATTTTACAATTAGGTTATTAAATTTATTTTTTTACAATTAGGTCCCTAAATTTTTTTTTTACAATTAGGTCGCTAAAATTTATCTTTTTAATAAGTCGAGTCGGATCGGGTCAAGTTTAAATATATTATTCTTGGGTCGAGTCAAATTATTTAAAAGATGAGATTATATCGGATTTAAATTTAGGGTACATATTTTCGAGTCGACAAAAGCCTACCCGACGCAACCCACGCCCAACCCTATTTGAGGCCTCAAATGGAATGTTATGAGACATGATTTTTATTTTTATTTATTGTTGTGTGTGTGCTTAACAAGTCAATTTTAGTTTACCAAAGAAACACGTTTGATTTATGGCCATGAATTGGAAAGGTCTCTCATTGTAGGGGTGGTTGCCCATTAGCTACAAAGGGGGATGCATTGTAAGAGAGGACATAACTGATAACACCTGGAGAGAGCTGATTTGCGCATATTGGTTCTTGAGTTGATACACTATTCCACTTGTATGGCTCAACTTGAAAGCTTCTTCTCATGTTTTGTCCATTCCTTGAGTTTGTGGAGTATCAAAAAACCCAAATTCAATGGACAAAACCACTCCATTTTTCAACGTGAGAGGGGAGCACACGGATTTTTATTTCTTTAGGTTTACCAGTCAAGTGTGATTCCTCTTTTTATTCAAAGATCCAAATCATTCTCGCAATATCGATTCAATAGTAAGATTCGAAGTGCCATACTGGGACGTAGCCAAGATTAAGTATTGGGAGGGATTAAAATATTAAATTTTAAAAATATAAGGGCTTATTAAGTATTTAAACTTAAAATTCAAAGAGCAAGATCAAATTTGTTTAATACTTAAATTTGTGGGACCTAAATTGTTATCAGACTAAAACATTTAAGTGGCACAATCCCATCCTCCTTTAGTTAAACCACTATTGATTACATATTTAATTAACTCTTATATTTTTAATTTAAATACTTATTTTTACAGGGACCAAAGTGTTATTAATCTAAAAACTTATGATTATAACAGGAGCCAATCTCTTTAGGCCCCAAGAGAGCTCCGCCCCTGGTGCCACATTTAGGTCCCGACTCGACCCGTCACACATTTAAACTAAGGTTTAGTAAGATAATTAGAAAACATTTTCAAAATAAGCATGGTCATAATTATAAACCATCATCCAAGTATTTAAGTTAATACAAATAAGGAACTCCAATTTTAGAAGACAACATTCGACCCAAAATATTACAAATTTAACAAATAGAGTTATAGACTTAACTAATATATGATCTTGTGAATACATGACCCATAATTACCTATAGTTAAAAGTTCATACTCGATTATATTGTCGATGTTGAAATATTCAAGATGATGGTGCTCCGCGAATCTTGTACCAACTTACTAACATGCGAACGAAAATAACGATAATGATAACGAACGATACTACAACTAGCCGCCTAAAACATTGCACTCATAAACAACAATAATGACCATTTTAAGTTATGCTTGGTCACAGAGCAATAACACACAATGACACATGACTTTATCTTACCTGAGTTCATAGAGAAAACATGTTAAATGAGACTGTACACAGTTCACCTAGAGCAAGTATGTCCTGAGAGAAAACAGATTAAATGAGACCATACACAATTCACCTAGCGCAGATATGTCTTTGGAATGGTAGGTGACTTGAGTCTAATCTTGAATTCTATTTGCCCTAATTTCGTGTATGGAATTAAAATTCGGTTACTAACTTCAAATAAAAATATGACTAAGTCTCAGTTTTGAACAATTTTGTTTGCAAGGTGTGTATTGTATTAAATGATTAAGAAAAGATATTACATTGCAATCACCTTTAAGCTATTAAAAAAAGCTATTATTATTATTATTATTATTATTATTATTATTATTATTATTATTATTATTATTCAAACATTAGAGGATATTTTTTTGAAAGGAAAAAGGCCTCGTTAAAAACCCATTAACGACCAGATTGTGACTTGTCGCCATTAACCATTAACGACCAGATTGTGACTTGTGACCAGATTGTGATTTATTGAAGGGATAGACTCTGACCATTTGCTTTTGCACCAATGTCCAATCCTTAGTACGACTAAATCAAAAATTTGATCTACCGTATATACTTTTTTGTTGAAATCCGAATCGTTCCTGCAAAGCCATATTGTCAATATTATCCCGTAAAACGTCATTAACCATGTAGGCTTCGAGTTGATTGTATTGCATTGATTCACCCAAATCTGCAGCAGTTCTTTCACTATACTGGGAAATACTGTGTTTATATTCTATAAACAGCCCCATTTTGTCAAGTTTTCCATACAAAGGGACACCAACATAATAGATGATTTACCTCCTCCAACTCCTTTGAACAGAAAATACACAGATTAGAATCCACAGACGAAATGTCTCGCTTTGCCAGTTCGACAAAAGTTGGTAATCTTCCTTGGACATCCTCTTCTACTTTTGAAGGAGCCATGTTCGGCCAAACAACATTCCATATAATGTCTTCTACAACTCCCGACCTTGAGACTGCTTCACAAAAAGTTTTGGGTGCGTAAAAACCATTTGAAGATCTTGCCCACTTCAGTGAATTCGTGCCATTCACATTTCTGATTGCCCTGTTAATAGTGCTCAAGAACTCCTTCCACACTTTCAATTCCCAGTCAAACAATCTTCGTTAAACCTCTATCTTCCATTGCCACACTTCATTCACCAAGATCCTAAATTCATGTACCTTCCCCGATTTCTTCACCGCAACAACAAAGATCTTCAGAAATGTTAATTTTAGCGACGAAACTTCGATCCAGAAATTGTCCCAGAAGCTGATACGACACCCGTCTCCACACTGAAATATGAAATTCTTTGTTAAAACATCCTCTTGGTTCCTCAATGGCCTTGTAATATTTCTCCAAATCCAAGATAGTTTCCTTTCAATCGCTACATTCGGCAACATGGAAACTGGATCATACCACTTTTCTCTACATATTGTTCTCGTCCGCTCCAAAGCGCCATATCCACTTGTTCAAGAGAGACCGATTCCGTATCCTACTATTAAAGAACCCAATGCCCTCTGAACATCTTATGCTTGCAAATCTTTTCCCACATAAGCCAATGAATAACTCAATTTGAGTTCGCTCCCCAAATGAAATTTGCAATCAACCTATTCAACTTAGAGGCAACCTCTGTCGGTAATTGAAACAAAGACATATAGTAGATAGGTAGGTTTGATAAAACTGATTTTACTAATGTTATGCGACCCCCGAAGGAAAGAAATTTACCCTTCCAACTGGCTAGCCTGCTCTACATTTTTTCGTAAATGAGGTTCCACAGCTCCTTTGAATTTCTGGGAAGCCCGAGAGGAAGACCAAGGTACACCGTAGGTAATTTATCCCAGCAACACTTAATCAATTCTGCCCAGATTTGCAAAGTATTGTCATCAATATTGACTCCATACAGTTTTGTTTTCATCAAATTCAATTTCAACCAGAAGTGATCTCAAAGATCCTTAGGATCCGTTTGATATTTTGAACCATTTCCTTCTTCGCTTCAATAAATACAATCAGATCATCTGCATATTGGATGTGTGAGACCCGGAGTTCACTTTTTCCCACATGTACACAGAAGATTAGGCCAATACCTTCAACCTTACACAATATCGCGCTCAACGCTTCGCCAACAATATTGAACAACAGTGGCGATAAAGGGCACCCCTGCCTAAGCCCTCTTTTAATCTTAAACATTTGTGATGGGGTCCCATTGACCAATATCGAAATGGATGGAGTTGAAATACACAGATGAATCCACTTACATCGGTTCTGCCCGAACCCCATTCTTTGCAAAACAACATCCAAAAAACTCCAATCGACTGTTCTGTATGCTTTTTTAAAGTCCGCTTTAAACACCATTGCTTCTTTTTTATTTTGCTGCAGATCATTGATGATTTCGTTTGCAATTAAAACACAATCTGTAATCTATTTCCCCTATAAAATGCAAACTGTTACTCTCCCACAACTTCATTAATACATGCTGCTAATCTTATAGCTAATACTCTGGCTAGGATCTTGTATAAACTTCTAACGAGCGAGATGGGTCTAAAATCCTCTATTTTCTCCGAACCATTTCTTTTGGGATTAAGGTAATGAAGGAATGATTAATGCATTTATCTGTTAGCCTTTCTTTGTAGAATTCATTGAAAAAATTCATAGTACTATTTTTGAGATGTGACCAGAACTTTTTGTAGAAGTCCAGGTTAGACCCATCCGTACCCGGCGTTCAATTCCCGTCTGCAGAGCTGATTGTCGACCAAAATTCATCTTTAGTAAAAGGCCTTTCAATTGAATCAGCCGAAGCAGGACATAAACTGGCCAACTGAACCCCCACATCTTTAACGGGGATTGTGTCAACATTGTTGTAGCTACTCTGAAAGTGGTCCTTAAATGCCATCGAAATCTATTTCGGGTCGAACACAGTTGAGTTACCGACCTGTATAACTGTTATGTCACTACACCAGAATTGTTCTACAGCGGCGTTTTTTGCGGCGTTTAAACAAAAAACGCCGCTAATATTTCGCCTATGCCGGCGTTTAAGTAAGAAACGCCACAAAATGTCAAAATTAGCGGCGTTTGTATAAAAACGTCGCAATAAATCCGTTATTAGCGGCGTTTGTATAAAAAACGCCGCAATAAGTCTGTTATTTGCGGCGTTTGGTTTTCTAAACGCCGCAATAAGTGTCATGCTCGTGGCGTTTTACTGAAAACGCCGGTGTAGAAAAAAACATTTAGTGGCGTTTATACTAAAAACGTCGCAAAAGGTCTCTTTCGTGGCGTTTTCTATTAAAAACGCCGCAAAAAGTCTCTTTTTCGTGACATTTGGTATGAGAAACGCCACAATAAGTAGGTTTTCAAAACTCACCGTTTTCACATTTCTCTCAAACTGACTTTTAAATTCCCAAATCTATCGTGCCCTAACTTCTCCCTGCCTCTCCGCCATGGTGCAAAACTCACCGTCGTTCCTGGCCGTTTGCGTCTCCGTCATCATTGTCGTTCGGCTCGCCGTCGATCGTCGTTTCTTCCTTGGAGGAGTCTGTTTATACAATCTGAATTCTCTCCATTAACATTCAGTAACTTCACCGAGTCACAAAAAGAGAGCTAATTGATGCTTCATCTTGGAGGTGCTGAGCATATCGGTGATTCTATCATTAGATTCGAACGCCAAGGAGCCAAACCCATACTTGGTGCGGTACCCTGGGAAATCAGTGAAATTGAATGGCACCTCTTGTTTAAGCCTCAGCCCCACGGCGGCCGCCAGCCTTTGCAAGTTCCATTCCAGAAAGAACCCATTCGATTTGTGGGTCACATGGATTTCGCCACTCTCGTCAATCATCTCCTTGGCGTTCTTGAAAAACAAGCTGATCAGCAACTGATGCCGACTGCAAAAAAAAGGTGAGATTTTTATATACGAGCTTGAGCAAAAGTTTACATTTTTTTTTGTTGCTTACCGTTTTTGGGATTCGCCTGGTTCGTCTGAACAAAAACCAGCATGGGGGAAGTTGTAAATGATTCGGTCGAATCTAATGGCTCCAAGGTAGCACAACTTTGCTTCGTAGCTTACTGCGTTTAGTTTCAGATCATTGTTTTCATGCTTTGAGACCTTTTTTCACTGTGATTTGGGAGTGACTATGTTCGGATTTCTAGTTTCTCGTATTTGTAGCTGAACTTTGCATCCTTGTTTAAGCTGAATATGATTATGAATATTGAGATGGCCAACGCCTGTTGTTTTGTTTTTGTCTTCGTCTTGTTGGATGCTGGAATTGCACATATAAATTTGAAGCAAATTGGTCTGATATTTTAGCTTTCGCGTGCTTTCTGGAGTCAACAATTTTGGAGTTTTGGTTCACTTTACTTGTTTATTGTAGCTAAATGCAACATTTATTTTAGAATCTTCGTTTTGTTTTTCTCAAGTTGACTGACTGTATCTTTTACTTCTTGTTTGCTAAATTCCTATTTTTTCAGTAAAAGGTGTGACGCATAACTTGCCTTAGAAAATCGAATAATTGAAGTGGGAGCACAGGTTTTATATGTTAATAGTTTTTAAGAAATGAAACACTGTGCGTGCAGTTATTTCTGTTGATTCTTGCCTTGTGAATTTGTAATTAGGTGGCCATGTAATCATTCATTGAATCATAATGGTTGAGTCTCTTGATTATCATCATCTCTAAGAAGTATTAGAAGAAATATATTAATAAAATGTCTATGAATTACTAAGGACTGCAGTACTATGGGATTACTATAAGTGAAATCACAAATAGAATAACTATCTCTAAGTTTGAAGTGTCTATGTAGTCTTTTGGTATTTAATTTATAAATTTTGTTTGTGGAGCTTTTCCTATTAACTATAAGATGGTTTTCTTAACTACATAACAATTTTCGGGGCACAGAACTGCTTTCTGGACAATTCTAGTTGTTTCTTAGGTTATTTTGTGATCTCTCTTCTTTGTTATTTTATGTTTTCAAATCTTTAGGTCCATTCCTTGGAGCATATTGAAGCTGTTGAATTTACAAGCTAAGTTCTTTCTAGGTACATATTTGTCCTTTTCTATTCAAAAGTGTATGCATGTGTGGAGTTTTCAATTGTGAAGTGCCTTTTCTGGTCTTTTGGTAAAGAATAAAAAAAGAAAAAGAAGAGCTGTTATTTTTATAGTCTTAAATAATCTCTGTTTTGTGGTGTGGCTGGGGAATGAGTTTTCATCTCATAATTAGTGGAAGTACGAGGTTTTCAAGTGAGGAATGTCTACTTTGTAGTCGGTCTTGCTAGGAAAGGAAAAAAGGGAAATTTCTCTATGGGAGATTTTATACCACATTTTGAAGATAGAATGTAATGAATTTTTGTTCGAAGATTGTCATTGATCAGTAGAATGTAACAACACTGATCGATTATTATATAGTATTATTTATTTAATTTTTTTTGGAAGCATGTTGTTATTTGCGGCGTTTGTAATATCAAACGCCACTAAAGACCAGTTTTTCGCGGCGTTTGTAATATCAAACGCCACTAATGAACAGTTTTTTCGCGGCGTTTGTAAAATCAAACGCCACTACAGAATAGTTTTTCGCGGCGTTTGTAAAAAACAAACGCCACTAATGAACAGTTTTTCGCGGCGTTTGTAAAATCAAACGCCACTAATGAACAGTTTTTCGCGGCGTTTGTAAAATCAAACGCCACTACAGAACAGTTTTTCGCGGCGTTTGCTTTTACAAACGCCGCTACAGATTTTGATCTTTTGCGGCGTTTTTGAAAAAAAAAACGCCGCGAACTGTTGCGGCGCTACTTTAAGCGGCGTTTTTCACGGCGCTTTTTTAAGTGCCGGGAATGATTTTAGCGGCGCTAAAAAACGCCGCTATAGGACCAAAAAAACGCCGCTAAAGACCTGTTTTGCTGTAGTGTGTGGTTATTCTTCCTTCTCAAGAAGGACGTGAGGTGAAAGAAAGTTGTGTTTTTGTCTCCCTCTTTAAACCATCTTAACCTCGACTTTTGTAATCATTCTCGTTCTTCTCTAAAATATCTTCCCCACAAGATGACTTTTAGATTTCTAATTTCGGCCCAATTATCCAGATTCTTGCCTTTAAATAGGGCTGTTTTTTCTAAGCCGATAATCTTTTCTTCAAGAGCATCTATGGTTTCGCGCTTCTCTTCTCGTGACTGTTTAACCCATAACTTCTCACTCGATTTGACACAGTTAAAATCTCCACCGATGATGACCGGACTTCCAAAGGATTCTATGAAATAACTTAATTGCTCAAGAACACTCTTTCTCTCTCTTGAATCATTTGGTGCATTCACATTGATCAATCTAATTTTTAAATTGTAGAGAACTAAGATTCCAACCACCGCAATCCATCTCCTTTGAATGAGGGATAGTTCCATCTTGAACAAATCTGGATCCCATGCAATAATGATACCTCTCGAAGCTCCCTCTGAAGGTGCCATACCAAATTCTCTTAACTTAGACTTCTGGAATCTCTTCACAATCCACGGTTTAATGGTTTCTAGTTTTGTCTCTTGAATGAACGCGAGTGTAGCTATATTTCTTGTAATAACTCGATATGCCACCTTTACTTTCTCACTTTTCCCCAATCCTCTAACGTTCCAAGAAATAACTGCAAAAATCATAACTATGTATATATAACCCACTGAAAAAGTTCACCACTAACCAGTGATTTCATCGACCATCAGCCCTTTTCAGTTCCTTTAGCCGATTCAGCACCACTTCGTCAAGCGCATCAAAGGAAACCCCTAGCTTTGCCCCAACCTCAAAGGTAGCCTCTGTCTCCGACAAATACTCTAGATGGATTTCAGGAGATTGCATGCCATGTTGGATTAACTCTTGATTAGTTTCTGACATGGCAAAAATCAGTTGTCTTACTGTCATCGACCTCTTCTACCCTTTAAGTGACCCGCTTTTGTTTTTTATTTTGTCATGTTTATGCCTTTGGGACAACGAGACTAATTTTCCAATTGGTGATTCGACAAAGCCCTCCACTTTGTTTTTTGTAAGAGAGCCCTCCACTTTGTTAATGGGTACATATTGAAGCTTGGACTTCCTGGATAGAGATGGGCTCGACAATGTGTCTGTTACACCTCCACATTTTTGGGAATATTCTTTGCCCTTCAGCTAGCTCATGCTCGAGTGGGCTATTACCAGTAGTAATCGGAACCTCAACCAACCTCATACTACTAGACTTCGATGTTACTTCTAGTAAAATTAGGCTTATTAGCCCATCTAGCTTGTTTATCCTTGTCAACATCGCTTCGATATTATCTTCATAACAGTTAGATTTTTCCTCGGGACTCTGCCTGACATTACTTTCTTCATGATTATAGGGTTCTACAATCAAAGCGTTGATCGCCCCACCCTCATGCACGTCGAAAGGTGAACGTCCATCCAGGAACCTTCGGTGGTCGTCGTACTTTTTCGTTCTCAGCTTAATGTCGTGGTTGCAACTATTGTTGCGAACCACTACCCTATTTGGGATCATGGACACTTTCTGCGCTGCAATTAACATTCTTGCTTCATCAAAACGATTAAGGTTAAGGGTGTCCTTATCAATATTGCAAACGGAACCCCATCTACTGCCACATCTAATAAAGAAGTCCTTGGTCCAAACTTGTAGAGGAACATCCTGCATTACCACCCAGACTTTTATTCGTCGTTTTCCATCAAAACCTTCTAACCTCTCTAGTTCTTCAAACCATAACCGAATCATCTCTTCTCTTCTACTCCACACCTGGGAAAAGGGTTCATCTGAGGGAAACTGCAACACCGCCAATAACCCATGCCACGTACATACGTTTACCCTGAAGTCGTCTGATGTTAATGCTTCTTTGTACTGTAACCCTCTCGACCCGGTCTAGACGCAAGACCGAATCGGGAGAGTACACGGGGATAACCGTAGAAAAATCCGAGAATTTCCCTCTGATTAACAACCCTATATTATGATTTATCTTGTCTAAATGCATTTTAACGATCCTATAGTGTTAAGGGTCACAACAGAAGAAACAACATCTCAATCGGGCATCAATCGAATGTCCAATTCGACACAAATAGTCACGGAGGACCATTTCGCAAAACCACACTAAATAGGGGCAAAGTGGTAATATTAACCTTACCAAATAGTTAATTAGTCAAGTTTCAAGCACACGAGGCAAAACCAACTCAAACGAGACATATAAACTCATTTAGGAAGCCTACAAGCATTAGGGACCAAAACACAACATTTGGAAACATTCAAAGATGCCTTTTAACCACTTTAACTATATGTGTTTCAAAACATGGGTTTCCCGTTTCAAAACACGGGCTCTCAGCAAAAAGCAAAACAAAGCCATTCCGGAACGACACCCACTGGTATCGAAACGATGGTTTCCAGAGGCAAAATGTTTCGAAACCCGTTTCGAAACAGGGGTCCTTCAGGCTTGGTCGTTCAGAAATAACACCAGGAGTTTCGAAACACCTAGGCACAGATTGGCTCGAAAAGTCATTTTGGCATCTCAAATGTTTCCAAACTTACCCTGAAAGAGTACAAACCACAAAGCAACATATTGAACAACCAAACTAGAAGCAAAACACCCTAAAAACAGGTTCTGATCATACACTCACAGAAACATGGATCTCAAATTAAAAGCCCAAAAAGAACACTTTAACTCAAAACACCAACAAGCCAAAACACAAGGCATTTAAGCAAAAGCAAAAGCAAGTCTCAACATAGCATGGTTTCAACATCTAAAACATATAGCAACATGATCAAACACATGAGAGTTTACAACAACCTCCCTAACCACAAGTGCAAGTATTCCCATTTCTAATGTATTATTGCAACTTAAAATCCATACTTGAGCTTAAGCTACGATCACCAGAGCCTTTCCCTTGCCTTCCTTTGCTTCCCATATCGCTAACGATCCAGATTGTTAGAAAGGAGCGCGTAAGCATAAGAGCTTAGTGAGTGGTGCTCAAACCACAACAACAACAATGCAGTTTTAATAAGACCATTTGAAGTTGAAAACAAGATCACAAAACGAATTCCACAAGCATGAAAATCGATCAATATGATTATCAACAACCCTATATATGCTTGGCATCTTACATCAAGCAATGCATCAACATATAACAACATATCATAACTTTCAACATCAAACATGATAACATACAACCTTTCGGCACAAAGAGTATATTGGCAACTATGATTACATTACTCGGATACGCTGATTGGATTCGATGGCATCTTACATTACCTAATCTATAAGAACAACAAGACTCACGATGGAATCTTACATCACCGAGGTCTAATAATAAAGCTTCCGGTGGCATCTTACAACATCGTACTACACCTTAATGACATCTTACATCACTAGGGCCATGCACAAATTTTACTAGTGCGCTCTAACCCTATGGTCGACCAATTATACCTGATAAGACTCTCATATTTGCCAATACACAAACATCATGTAATTCAACATAAATTACCACATCCATTAATCAACTACACACATTCATTACATCTCATATCACAATGCATAGCAAGATTGAAGCATAGGATTTTGGAAAAAGTAAAACGTAAACATTTAATACTTACTCTCGAGCTTAGGTTTTCCTTTCAAGCACAACCTAAACTCTCAAAGACATTTCCACTAACTAGTAGTATGCCACACTAGTCGAACTCCCTTTTAAGCTTCTGTAACTTCCGGTAACACGTCTGAAATCCCCAAACTCGGTTCCACTTATTCAAACCAGACCAAAGAAGAAGATTAACACACTTTCCAATCACAAAACCCATTGTTATCAATATAGCAAATATCCCACAACACTTATTTCCCGATTCAAGCACAGAAGTAGACAAAATCCATCTTCAAACGAAAACCCAGCTATCACTAAATCAAATCATCATCCAAAACATACCTGAAAGCTTCAAAATCATCAACACACATCCACAAACCCCTTAGGAACCATTTCCAACCATAAACAACCCAAAACCCATATTTTCCTAACTAAAAACTTACCCATTTATTCCATTTCAGAATTTCTTAATAAACTCATCATCTTCACATTATTTTATACTCTAAATACGGTTTATAACTCACTTAAATCACTGTTTTAACAAAATTTGCTTAAATCCTTCAAATACCCATGTTACCCAAAATGAGGGAATTTTTAGAAATCACCAAGTTTTTCGAAAGGAAATGTTACAAGCAAGATTTAAATGAAGAGAAGAGTGAAAACCAAGTTGTTTACCTCCTTAAATCCTTCAAAATGGTAAATATTGGTGGAAATGGATAGTGGCTAGGGTTAGGAAATTTTTAATGTGAAATAAAAAATGGGAAGGGAAGAAGAAAGAAAGTGGATATCTTTTTTTGAAATATATGGTTTTATTTCTCCTTTATCTTAAAAACTCTCTTTTTAACAAAAAATCTATTATTACCTTATTATAATAGTATTTATTCCTTAAAAACTCAATTTAAATTTTAAAACTCTTTTATGAAACCATTTCCATTTAAAGTCAACCCGAACCCCAAAACACAATTTACAAACCTTTCCTAGGTCCCGATCTGAACTCCCAGACTCTAAACCTGGGGTATTACAACTCTCCCCCACTTAATAAATTTCGTCCTCGAAATTTACCTGATGGAAAGAGGTTCGAAAATTGCTCTTCCATGTCTGCCTTTCTCTCCCAAGTAGCTTCTTCCACACCCCGGCTAAATCTTGTACGTGAGGTGCCAAAGATCTGTCTTGCAATTGTTTCTTTCAATACACAAACATCATGTAATTCAACATAGCCACACTAGTCGAACTCCCTTTTAAGCTTCTGTAACTTCCGATAACACGTCTGAAATCCCCAAACTCGGTTCCACTGATTCAAAGTTAACCCGAACCTGGTGGAAATGGATAGTGGCTAGGCTTAGGAAATTTTTAACGTGAAATAAAAAATGAGAAGGGAAGAAAAAAGAAAGTGGATATCCTTTTCTGAAATATATTGTTTTATTTCTCCTTTATCTTAAAAACTCTCTTTTTAACAAAAATCTATTATTATCTTATTATAATAGTATTTATTCCTTAAAAACTCAATTTAAATTTTAAAACTCTTTTATGAAACCATTTCCATTTAAAGTCATCCCGAACCCCAAAACACGATTTACAAACCTTTCATAGGTTTACAACTCCTAGTCGAACTCCCTTTTAAAACTCCTTTATGAAACAATTTTCATTTAAAGTTAACCCGAACCTCAAAACTCGATTTACAAACTTTTCCCGAATCCCGGTCCGAACTATCAGACCCTAAACCCAGGGCGTTACATGTACCATATCTAAATTATACATTCCTTTTACTTGCCCTACAAGGCACCTCTTCCTCCAAGTCATTTCATCTTTATGAATCCGCACCATTTCCTCTACTTTTGTTCTCCCTGGCTTTTCATTTAAAACCTGACCCATCCTCAATCGTCACTCTAACAACATTCTCTACCCATCCACCACTCTTGTCTTCTTCAACGGAACATGTTTGCTTCTGCATGTTTTCCTTCTTCTTAACTCCTAGTAAAGCTTCTTTGATGGATCTTGAGTCCTTGAATGGCAAGACTTTTACACCATTGTTCACCCTTGTTTCGGTTTCTTTCGTATGCCTACCGTCAGTCTTTCTTGCACTGAAAACCCTAATCTTAAAGTCGTCCATTAATCTTTCATTCCCATTCGCAACAGATGTCTTTGCTTCCACTTCATTCATAAACCTTACGAACACAAAGATGGTTGGTTTTGCCTTCCTCTTCTGATTCTTGTGGGCGATGAAAACGTCGACCACCCTCCCAAACACTTGAAAAGCTTCTTTCATTATAGAGTGAGGGATCCTCTTACTTACATTATCCACGAAGACTAAGAACCCTAGTCATCGGCGAGACATCCCTGACACTCCCATCAATTCGAATTTATATTAAGCACTTGCATGCTCGATCCCACATCATCCAGTAAATTATGTTAGAATCAATTCATAAATTAATATGAAATTTAAACCCAGAATCAATCATGTCAAATCATCAAGAACAATAAACCGAAATAATCTGAATGCGGAAGCGTACCTGAATTCATTGATAGATTAAAAATCTTGAATCTTGATGTGGAAATCCCAAGAACTTTGGTATTGATCTTCCAAGAAGATAGGTTATCTCTTGAAGTAAAACTCTCTGACGGGGAAGGAGAGAAAAACAAGTTAACCTATTTCTTGGGGACCACTACCTCTTTATATAGTTGATTTAACCAACTATTAAATATTTATAACTCTGCCCCCTCATTGAATTATAAATATATCTTATGGTATCTACACTTTTATTTCCATGACATTTTAATACCTATGACACACCTAACATAATTGGTCACTTAGATTTGTGTCATACTTTATAATAGCAACATACATTTTACATATGTGCCCACAATTGCGGATTTTAATCCAACAATCTCCCACTTGGGCAACATATGTTTCTTGATAAATGTACAACCTTATGAGCTCAAAATTTTGCTATTATATAATAGGTATTCTATAACAATCTCGTCCATCAACTATATCCACACAGGATCAAAGCGGTCTTCGCCATATCAATCATGACTGGACCCATCAATGGTCACGTATACAAATATAGTCAAATGACATAGATCAATCATGGATGTGTAGTATGGAAAATTACATGAAATGTGAACCATACATGTCTATTTCCAACTGGTCCTCCTAAACCTTAGTGAGATCAACTTTACTGAATTCAGAGTGTGCATAAATCAAAAGAACTTTATTTCTGCAGAAAATAATCTTAAATAACTTTAAACTGAAGTAACTGAAATTGTGTCTAAACCGAATGAGCATTTTTCAAAATTACAAACTCCCACTAAAACCGAATATCCTTAAATAACATTACACCCACATGAGTAGTGTGCTCATGAAAGACCTAGGGTGACAGTTTCTTAATATGCGCGCAATTATGGAGTTTGTACCAGCATGCTCTATAGACACACAACCACTCTGAATTTTCTTTAACAACTAGGAACTTAATATTTATGTGCTTCAAATTTGAAGTGTTCTTATTGTTTATAGAATAAATGAATGCATATTTATTGTCACAAAATAACTGAAGTGGTCTTTCTATTCAATCTACAATTAGCAGCTCAAGTGACAAAATTCTTTTGCATCAATATTCTATTAGAATCGAAGTCTGTAAACCTGATGATCTCTAACTTACCAGAACTCCGACATGTGAGTAAGTAATTTTTTTGTTCTCTGAAGATATCTCATAACCCCATTGGCTGCTATCCAATGGTCCATAATATGATTCCTCAAATATCTGTTTAACATTCCAACAATGTACACAATTTCCGAACGCGTACATACTTAAGCATAAATTAAATTCTCTATAGCTTATGCATAGAGAATCTTTTGGATTTTCTAAATTTCAAGGTTACGGGCATTGAGTAAGACTAAATTTGTCTTCTTTAGTAATATGAGTATCACTTGGTTTTACTCCCACTGAACTTGTAGTATATACAATTGCCAACTAAATTTATCTCAAAACCAAATGAGATAGTCAAAATGAAATTTATATTTTCATTAATGAGAGTTTTACTTAAGATCATAGATGAATTTCTTTAATTTACATATCATTGATATTGTATCATAAGACACAACTCTATGATTGTACCATATAAATAATTTCTTCAATGTTGCCATTGAAAAAAAACACAAGCTTAACATTCATCTTATGTAGCTCAAGATTAAAATAAGCAACAAGCGTCGTGATTATCCTGAAAGAGTCTTTCAATAAAACTTGAGAGAAAGTCTCTGCAAAATCAATGTCTTCTTTTAGAGTATATCTTTTAGATACAAGACGTGCTTTATACTTATCCACATTATCATTTGCATCCCTCTTGGTTTTAAATATCCATTTACAACCAATTGGTTTGCACCTTAAGGTAATGAGACAAGTTCCTAAACTTTATTGTCTTGCATAAAATTATACTTTTCTTGAATAACATAAATCCACTTTTGAGAGTTAGAACTTTTATGGTCTGATAAAAAAATGATTGAACATTTTCTATCATTCCATTGTTACCTTATTTTCTTGAAGAAATACAATATAATAATCTGGAATATTATTTCATCTTCCTCTCATGGACCTCTTTAATGACACTTGTTTTTTTTAAGGTTGTTGAGTTTGTTCTTCTGAAACAATTACCTTATCTTGAATGGGAGTTGTTCAACATTGTTTTGTTGAGGTACTTGATTCACTTCTTGATTAATGATAGGTTGAAAACCTAAACATTGTCAAAAGTAATAGTAGGAATTAAATTATAATTCAATCTCTCCTCAATAACAATGTATCTAACCTTATTTCTCCCTCCAAACTCAACATCCAAAAAAACAATTATAAATCTCTCCTTAAAATAATCTTAATTGTGGGATCATAAAATTTACAGTCCATGTATCACTCAAAATAATCGAAGTAGTTGCTTGCTTTTAAAGTTTAATTTCTTTACATGTGTCCTAACTTATACAAAAGAATCAACACTTAAAAACTTATTGTCGTTTCTTTTGGCTAGAACCCTTAGCAACTTTATTTAAATATTTTCTTTATTGCCCTTATTCTTAAAGACACTAACTAAATGAGCACTAACAAAATAATTATTTTTACACTTATAATGCTTCAACCTTTCTTCCTCTTGAACACGATGAGAAATGAACCCAAATAGAGTATATTTCTCCCTTTGACAGTTGTAACTTGAATTGATTAAATTGTATAGGAAGCAATATCAAAACCATAAGAACAAACAATTGTTAGAAAGTTCGATCTTATGTGCCTTAAATTTTGAAGCAATATAAAGAATTTTTATAATCTACTCTCTCACATTTCCTTGACCCTTATACTTCATAGACATCAAAGAAAGCATAAGTGATGTCATCTTAACCTTAATGTTTTGGGTAAAACATTTCTTAATTTCGTCAAGGAAACCCTTAGTATGAATAATCTCTTTAGATTTGTGCTCCTAAAGACATCTAGAATGTTGTGTTTTATGATCATTAGACTCATGCGATTTGAACGATCTCACCTCTCAAAATACCTTTTATGGGTGCTTACCGCAGTGAGAGGTGCAAGTTGTTCATTCCTTAGTGCAAAGTCTATGTTCATTAATCAAAATACTATATGTAAGTGTCTTTTCTATTCGTTGAAATTAGTTTCACTAAACACGAGTGTAGAATGTATTTAACAGATATTGTGACAACAAAAATAAATTACCTAAATATAGAACAAAAATAAGTAAATAAAATAGAAACAAACTCACATAAATATTCATAAGTAAACAAATAAATTCAAAATAATGACTAGTTCCCCTCAAGATACCAAGCACAACATTAATATCAAGTCTTTGGACAGTAATATTAATTGTAAGCGGTACTCTTGTTGTAGCAATCAAACATTGACAATAAACTATGTCAAACAATAGGCTAATCTTTGGACTAACGTTTTGCTCACATAAAATACCTTATAATTGTCACACATTTATCGCCACAGTTGTCGTTGTAATTCTGCCAAATATTAACTTTCCTTTGGGCCAATTAATAAACGCATGAATTACAAAAACCCATAAATACCTTGATATTTTAAATAAACTAATCTACACAAAAGCGGTCACTTTGGTGACATTATGTTTCAATTAATCTATTAAAATATTAGATATCCGAAGCCAAAATATGAATTTAATTGTTTCAAAATGTTTGTCTTAATTTTATCTTTCAATCAAATTAAAAGATAACCAAAATAATAATAAATTTGAATAAAGGTAAACATCATATCAAGATATCGGACACTCCATTAATATTTCATCTTTGGACAAAACATTAACTTGCAAGTGATATCTTGGTACAATAATCAAACATTGATAATAAGAACATGTCAAACAGAAATCTTCCTTTGGGCCGGTTTATTGCTCACATATAAAACTGAATAATTATCACATGTTTATTACCACAGTTGCACATGTAATAATGTTAATTATTAACCTTCCTTTGGGCCGATTAATACTAACATAATCCGATTTACATGCACAAAACCTTCTATATTTTAAAATAAAATAATTTTCACAATAGAGGTCACTTTGGTGACTTAATGCTTCAATTAATTTATCTCAAAATATATACAATAAATATACCGATATCCAAATTTAAAATTTTGTAACAGTCAAAACTGAAATTTCTGATAACACTTAAGTTTCCGAAATAACCCAAAATAAGGTTGTCTAAATGGGGCTATCAGAAATTGAATAACGAAATCTTTGATTGTTTCTCAAAAAAAAATTCCTTAAGCATGCATTTGCCGAAATTAAAGTCGAATTCAAAACAACCAATATTTTTTTTTAACTAAAAGTCAAAATCAAAAGTATCTAAATAAATAATTCATATAATAATCACATGAAACCTTAGTATATCCATAATAACCTAATGATCAAACTGAATAGATATAAATTTCATAAGATTAATGGCATGCTTTCCAAAACCAAAACCAATTGTATATTCCGTAGATAACATTAATGGCATAATTAAGCATAATGTCAAACAAGTTTAAGCTAAAGGTTATGTACAAAACTCAACATGATTCAACAAAATTCAACCATAATAATTAGACATAAATCGAATATAAAACTTCGAGAGCTAACCTGAATATAAAATTTCCAAATCACGGTAAATTTACCACAACAAAACTCAAGTCAAAATTTGTTTTTTTATTACTAACGATCAAAACTGAAATTTTTGACCAAACCAAATTGAATATATATTTAAAAACAAATATATATACCACACGTTGCATATGTATAAAATCCTGCCGATTATATAGTATATACAGATCAAACCTTAATTCATTATCAACTAATATACTGTGATCAATTATAATAACCGATAAAATTGAAACTGTGATTTATGAATGATCGCACCTGACGCGCATAAAAGAACAAAACAAAACTTGTAATTCAATGGAATCTGAAAGCATTAAATTCTTTAATATTTCTTAAAGAAATTAATAATCTTGACGAATTGTGGAGCAAGCATCGTCGGCGTCAATGTTTCCCAATAACCTCAATATATATGTATTCGACGAACTTTAGAGGAGGGTTAATAACTGTAATCAAGAATTTTTAAAACATAAAATTCTAATCGAACCCTAACCCCAAGTAACAGACTGCGAATCATACGAACCATAAACATACAGAAAAAAAAACTAAAGCTTCGTAATGAATCAACTGAGAGAATAAAAAAATATGAAATAATTTTTAATGATTCAACATAAATTTGTCTCTGATGCCACTTGTTAGAATCAATTCATAAATTAATATGAAATTTAAACCCAGAATCAATCATGTCAAATCATCAAGAACAATAAACCGAAATAATCTGAATGCGGAAGCGTACCTGAATTCATTGATAGATTAAAAATCTTGAATCTTGATGTGGAAATCCCAAGAACTTTGGTATTGATCTTCCAAGAAGATAGGTTATCTCTTGAAGTAAAACTCTCTGACGGGGAAGGAGAGAAAAACAAATTAACCTATTTCTTGGGGACCACTACCTCTTTATATAGTTGATTTAACCAACTATTAAATATTTATAACTTTGCCCCTCATTGAATTATAAATATATCTTATGGTATCTACACTTTTATTTCCATGACATTTTAATACCTATGACATGCCTAACATAATTGGTCACTTAGATTTGTGTCATACTTTATAATAGCAACATACATTTTACATATGTGCCCACAATTGCGGATTTTAATCAAACAAATTATACTATTGATATACCAATCGAGCTGAACTCAATCGACAACAAAGACCAGTATTTTTAATCAATAACCTAATCAGGTTTCAACCAATTATTTTATTATTAAATTGTACAATTCTATTTTAAATATTTTATTTTTATTTATATAACGACCTAAAGATATTTTAAACCTTAAATTTTAAAAAAAAGAAATCAATTGAGCCCGTCCACGAAAATTCACCTAAATATATAATCTTATGGGTCAAACCTATATATTCTTCTCCCTTGGCATTGGCTAGTATATAATGTATTGTTTGTTTGAAAGTGTCATATATGTTATTCTAATATGTGAAGCTACATTCCACCAAATTATAAAGACTTCTTCAAGATTGAAAACTGTAAAATAACAATGCATGTACCTCAAAGGTCTATATATATAAGAAAAATTCAAAGGGAAATATATATATATATATAATAATTATTTATTATACATTTATATTTTAATAAAATAATTTTTAAAGATTACTTGTGGAATTAGCAGAGAAGAAAAGGAACCTTTCATATTCGTTTTTGTTTCTTCGTCATGACTTCATCCCAATGTCTTGTATGCTAATGTCAACCAAAACCTTAAAAGATAATTCAAATGAGACATTTGCCACAATTCTGATTTTATCTCCAATGATTCTTTATGAAAGCTAATAGGGTAAGTATAAAATTTCTCTCAATAGTAGTGACAAGTTTATACGATTGTTTAGAACAAGGTCAGAGTCAAAATTTGAGGTTGGGAGAAAACATAAATGTTTGAAGGGGTAAATTTATAAATAATTCAGTTTTTAAAAAATTGTCCCCTCACCCCATGTAGTTCTGTCACTGCTTTAGAAACAATAATTTTAGATATAGGTTTTAAGAGATTTAGTTTATTGATTTTTTTTTCCTTTTATAACTAAATTCATCGAATATATAAATAAAGAGGAATAAATGTATTATTATATAAATTTTCTTAATTTCCATGTCGCCTTAATGACATTTACAACTCAATGATCATTTTATAATAAAAATCAAAGTTTAAGGACTATTTTGTAACATTTGAAAGTTGGATGATGAAAATAAATATTTTATCTGAAGTTAGTGACCATTTGTGAATTTTTACCCTTTATTTTTTTAAAATTGAAAAGCTTTTATTTACCTAAAAGTCCCCCAAAAGACTGTTCACTAAGAAAATTTCTATTTATTATATAGAATAAGAGAATATTAAACATTAAGTATGTTCGATTTTAGGTTCATTTTTCTATTGTGTTAACAAAATACTAATTAAACTAAATTCAATGGACGAAATCTTTACACTTTAATGTTGGAATAGTTCCGCAAATATGATGAAATGACATTTTATTATGGAAAACAAGTTGAAGTGGAATTAGTCTTTGAGATATAATGGTGATTAAGTAAATTCAAGTTGATGAATGCTTGGATTTTGGTGGTATATTAATAATACTTTTCGGCATTCTTTTCCTCTTTTCTTTATCTGAAATTGAGTTCATACTTGATTTTAGTTAAGATTGAAGTTTTTAATGAGGCTTATATTTTTTAAAATAAAATAAATTTAAGTTGTTTTATGTAATTCTTAATTTTAATATATTTTTTTAAAATATGTTGGTGTGATTATAATAGGATGAGTCTACCACGTGCGACGAACATTGATGAACACCACTAACGATGAACACCGATGAACACCATTAATTTTTTTTAAAATTTTAAAAATCTAAAGGACTAAAATTATAATTAAAATTATCTTTTAAAAAAATAAAAATCAAATTTAAAAATTACTTTATATTATTTTTTAATAAATTAAAATCAAATATTCTTAATTTTCCTACACCCTAACCAAAATTAAAAATCAATTTTATAATATATTTGAATCAAAAACACCCAAATCTCTTAAACCTAAACCTAAACCTAAAAAATTCAACCCTTCATCCAATACCCAACCCTTCAAAAGGAGATTTTAGAAATGCAAACTGAAGGGCAGTTGGTCAAGAACTCATATGAGCAAGGGTATAAGAGATTATGTGAAATCGAAAATGGCATAACCGAAAAGCAAAAGAGGATATGCAGTCTGCAGGATGAGTATGATATCGGATCCGCTATTAATGATGACGAAGCTCGGGTTCTAATGGCGAACCGAGTTCTTAAATCTTGCAAAGAGTCACTGGATAAGTTGCAACAAACACATGAACAATCAACCGAAGAAGGAAGATAATTTGGGTGTTTTGATTCAAATATATTATAAAATTGATTTTTAATTTTGGTTAGGGTGTAGGAAAATTAAGAATATTTGATTTTAATTTATTAAAAAAATAATATAAAGTAATTTTTAAATTTGATTTTTATTTTTTTAAAAGATAATTTTAATTATAATTTTAGTCCTTTAGATTTTTAAAATTTTAAAAAAAATTAATGGTGTTCATCGGTGTTCATCGTTAGTGGTGTTCATCAATGTTCGTCGCCCGTTGTAGAATTTTCCGATTATAATATAATATCTATTTAATTTTTTTAATTTTTTAATAACGCGCACACACCGTCTACACATGGTGCTCGAACCCGAATGACCTGGAAGAAATACATCATCTTTTACCACTAGGACCACTCTACGGGTTCTCAATTTTAATAAGTTAGATACCAGAGAAATTGTATTTTGTTATGTGTATAGGTGAAATGATTATCGATTATTAATATCAATTAAATATCATTTCAACCAACAACTAGTTAGTTTAGTGGGATAAGATATTAGATTTTTTAAATAAGGTTGATAGTTCGAATTCTGACGTTGTAAATGCAGCAATTCGGTTGGAAGGGTCGCCCCGTAAAGAGTCTTTGCAATATACAATCTGAATTAGTCAATCAATGAGTTAGCTACCGGTGATTAAACAAAAAAAAATCAAATAAATATCATTTCAACTAACCATTTTAATTAATATTTTAAAACCCCGCGATTTATATATTTGACTTGGCAAATAAAAAGAGAAAATAATTAGCAAATTATTCTCATTACTTTTTCTCTCGAATATTAAATAACTTAAAATTTGTTTATTATACATGGAATTCAACCACCAATTGCTCTCCATATATATGATAGTTGAAAATAAGACAATGTTTATCAAATTAGTTTGACCTTTTCAGTTTATATTCTACGACGTATATGCGTATATGTTGCATGTGAATTTAAATATTTTGATATTAATTTTAAGATTCGATCCAGTGGAGAAATAATACAGAGGTAAAGGCAGGTCATGGATGCGCCTGTAAAAAAAATAAAATATTTTTTTGGTAGAGCGCACAAATTGTCACTAAACTACTCAAACAATATAAAATATTGTCTTCCAAAAATTACATAATAAACACTAAATTTTAATTACAAAATAATTATTGAAGTTCAAAAATTCAATAGACTGATTTTATTTCTAATTCGATCATGTACGTAAATGTTTTCGATCCACAAAGTCAAAAAGAATTTGGTTAAGAAGAAGAAGATAAGAGGAGGCAAGTGTTAATTTTATATAAATTAAATAAATAATACTCCTAGTAAAGAACAAAAGAAATTGGTATATCCTTGTAAAAACAAGTTGGCATTTGGTGGTGTTCATATACTCCGGCAGGTAAATTAATAAAGTAATGCTTAATCTCTTCCTTTTGAAAAATGCAGTCTTGAATCATCTTCCTCTATATAAACCGACTCCTGATACAACCCGAATCCGATCAATCTTTCCTTCTAAATCGACATCGAATCTATTCGATACCATCTTTGATAGCCAGGAAAATGGCAGTGCAGAGAGCATTATTAGTGTGTTTGGCAGCCACGGCAGTTGTTTTCCAGTTAGCTATGGCAGCGGATCACACGGTCGGAGCTCCAAGTGGAAGCTGGGACACCAGCACCGACCTCCAAACTTGGGCTGGCTCTCAGAGTTTTTCAGTAGGCGATAATCTGAGTAAGTGCTGAAAAAAATAGCGGTCCGTGACTGCAATAGCGAACTGTAACCATAATTTATATTCCTGCTATTAATATTATGTGTTAAATCGAAAGTACATGCTCTGTAACTTGCAGTTTTCCTGTACACTTCGAACCATGATGTGCTCGAGGTGACGGAGGCGAACTACGACTCGTGCTCGACGGGTAGTCCGATCGCTACTCACACCAGTGGCAACACGGTCGTAGCTTTGTCTGCACCGGGGAAGCGATACTTCATCTGTGGAACGGCCGGACATTGTCAGCAAGGAATGAAGATTGAAGTCGACACCAAGGCATCCGCCGGAACACCCCCCGGATCGACCCCCGATGTTCCATCGGCCGAATCACCCGGAAGCTCTCCACCACCGCCTCCTGCATCATCTAATGGGGTCAGTTTGAAGACTTGCCTCACCGTGGGATTTGGCCTCATGTTGATGATGCTTTTCGCCCTCTAAGCTTTGTGGGATTCTCTTCATTGTGAGAATCTTCAAATAAATTTATCTTTGTGGTTTTTCACCCTTTTCTCTGCGTGTATTACTTAATGTTTGTATTATTTCAGTTCGAATTAATTTATACTATTTTTTATTTACGTTAGATATGATAATTCCTGAGTAATTTAAAAATTAAATTACATCTAAACAAATGTGGACGTAAAGATGTTAGTGTGTCGAATTTTACGGGCACCTATCCTACTTCACACTCAGTTAAATGGTTTTACATAAATTAGTCTCATTTCACACCCAACTAGATGAAGATA
Organism: Hibiscus tridactylites; assembly: GCA_958450335.1. Classification (NCBI taxonomy): domain Eukaryota; kingdom Viridiplantae; phylum Streptophyta; class Magnoliopsida; order Malvales; family Malvaceae; genus Hibiscus; species Hibiscus tridactylites. The sequence goes on along the minus strand of OY288267.1, from coordinate 38,908,882 downwards.
TATACAAATTTTGTAGTTGAAACTTGAAAGGATGGAGATAGAAATAAAAATTAATCTCGTCGTGAGTGATGGAATAAGTCTGGGTATGACCTTGTACATGTTCTACCCCATTCTATCCCTACCAGCTCTACATCATCCATGTACTCCAATGTACACAATAGACAAGCTTAAATAATAAATATTTTTTTTAAAAAAAATTGACAACACTCAACTAACATTTAATACTATTTTATAAAAAATATTATATGGAGTGGGTCTTAAATGGGTTTTAGGACCCATGTGGGTGGTGGGTGGAGTGATTTTAGTCTTCTAGGTCGTAAGGGATGGATTAGAGGTGTTTATCGAGCGAGTCAATCGCGAGTTGAGTACTGTTCGACTCGTGCTCATGAAAAAAATTTGTTGTTCGACTCAGCTCATTGTTCGTTAAGCTCCCTAAATTTTTGCTCGACTCGACTCGTTGCTCGTTAAGCTTGTTAAACTTTTACCTTATTTTTTAAAATATAAGTAAAATTTAGTAATACTATTAGAGCTTAATATAAACATGCAAATTTAGGGAAAAAAACGTGAGGACAGAAGAAATAAATAAAAGAACATGTCATGACTGTAACCCCCTTGTCCCGGTCTGGCCGGATGACCGGTCCGAGTGGGCCACACGGGGAAAACCGAAGCGAAACCCGTTAAGGTTCCCCCTCGGCTCACAACCCTATATTTTTTTCATTTTAAATCTTGTCTAGATGAGTATTAAATACTAAGTGATCATACAGCGGAACAACATTCACGAAACGATCAAACAAACTCAAACTAACATGTTACAGTCCAATTTTTAACTTATACTGCAGGCGGTATCGATACACCTAAAGGGTGTATCGATACCCCTTGACTAGGTCAACTAGTCAGAGTCAACCCGTGAAGACCGTATCGATACGACCAAGGAGGGTATCGATACTCTCCCCAACGGTTGACTTCTCACGGTCAACGCTAAGATGATCGTATCGATACGCCGGAGACCCGTATCGATACCAAACTGGACAGTAGCTCCAGTGATAAAAAAGGTATCGATACGCCCCCTCGCGTATCGAAACACGGGGCCTGAAACAAGAGGGCCGTATCGATACGGGACCAACCGTATCGATACCCCCTGCACTGCAAGACTCTCAAACTTAGCTAAAACGAACAAGACTCGGACCTAGATGCAAATTAGGACTTCCCTAGACGCAAACAAGCATTTATAAAACATTTAAAGGTCATTGTTTAACCATACAAACACCCAACATATACATACATCAAGGAAGACATGCAATTGAATCAAAGATGACATTCAAGCATTCAAAGTTCATACTTCAATATTCAAACATGAAGGCAACCTCTAAGGCATAAAGCCAACATTCATACTAAGCAATCTAGGCATGGGATACAATTCAAACATGGCATCACAAGCCATGCAAAAGCAAGATAACATGGAGTCTAAGCAAGCTCCTAAACAACCAACAATCATCCATCAAAATAACACATGTCCCATTGCATAAACTATTACATGTTCAACATTTAAAAGTCATACTTGATGTACTCAAGCCAACAACCACACTTGGAGGCCCTCCACTTGCTCAAGCAACCCACGAACTAAGGATCTGCAATGTTGAACAAAGAGAGCGTAAGCAATGATGCTTAGTGAGGGTAAGCTCTTAAAACAAACCTCAACATTGCAGAGTCCGAGCACGATCTAGCCAAGGTATTACACATATATACCAAGGATCCACAAGAGCCACAAGATAAAGATGCATGAGCAATATACAATTAAATGCCATGATCATGAGCTCAATTCCACAGTACATGTAATCACATTTAAACATCCCATTAAGGATCATAAATCTCAACACATTAATACACTTACCAATCAACATTAGCACCTAGCTATGACCCGAATACGCGGATAAACTTGTTGGACTCACATCCAACAACCACTTTACCTCATGGTGGGATTACACTCATCACCAGTCTCGCGGAGGGAATTCCACTCATCCTCACGCCCCGTCAATGGGATTCCACTCATCACCGACTATATATAAATACAATTTCCGGACGAACCCGTACTCCTCCTTGGTGACTCAACGCCACCAAGGCCACGCGCGACTTTTGACTCATGTGTACACACTAACATCCTAATGATCGGTCATTTTTACTCAAGCATACTAGTGCCAACATTTTACTCATTTCACATTACTCATTTCATTCAATTCCGTGCTTAGCACGTACTCACCATAACCCATCATCATGCATGTCTCAAGCATCACAATTCATGCCCCAACTCACATGTATAACACAATATACACAAGCATTCATATCACATTTCATACGAGACATACACATCCACATATATGAGTTCATCCAAAGGCTCTAGATCAAGTTTAGGATTAGGCTACCACCCTAATCCTAACTATAGGTGGGTCTACCAAGCCTGACCTAGTCCATATACTCGAACCAACCAATTTAAAACCAAGTAAAACAATTAACCACTCACCTAAGCTCCCAAGCTTAAAGACCAAGCAAGCGACCACCTTCAACTTCCCGGATTTACTTCCGATGCTTCACCGTTGCCCAAACTCGATTCTAATCAGTCCCAAACACAAACAAAACATTCACAATCAATATCTCATCGTCGGAACTAACCCGGATTAACATTTTCAAGCAACCAACACTCAAAATCAAGCCCAAAACAGAATTTCCGAGCAACCCACAAAACCCACTGAAATCTTCCAATTCAAGCATCCAAACAACCATCAAATACACCCAAAGTGACCCTCATATATCATACTAACACCAGCCCCCCAAAACCAACATTAAACCACCCCAAAAACCACTTTAAAACCCTCCAAAATCCCCCTTGAAACCCAAATCCGAAAATTGCTCAAAATCATTTGAAATTCACATATGTTATACCATTTGACCTCTATACATCATAACTAAACATATTAAATCAAAACATTTCACTTAACGTCATAAAGCTTTCATTTTTAATCCAAACTTTCCAAAATGCCATTTTCTAAAACCTCCATGAAAATGAAAATAAAAGGTACTTTTAAGGAGAGGGAGATGAGGGGAAGTCAAAAATGTCATTACCTTTCAAAATGGAGTTGAAATGAGGGAGCTTTGAAATGGAATAGTAGATTGGGGAGGATGAGCTCTTCCAACGTTAAAAATTTGAAGAAGAAGGCAATGAATAGTAAATGGGGTGTTTTGTTTTATTTTAACTTAAAGGCCTAAAGACCAATTTGCCCTTAATGAAATGGAATATTCACAAGAGTATATGATCCATGGCCATTTGGGGTTTAATCCCAAAGCATAGTCAACCCAATTAATTAATTTGAAAACAAGACCCGAAACATTATTTAAATTATAAAACCGAGCCCAAATAATATTAAAATATTATTTTCATCTAACCCCTAAACCCTGGTGTTACAACTCTCCCCCACTTAAGGAAATTTCGTCCCCGAAATTACCTGGTGGAAACAAATACGAGAACTGCTCAACCATATCTGTTTTCCTCTCCCACGTGGCCTCTTCCACGCCTCTATGTCTCCACAACAATTTGACCAACTCTATGGTCTTGCCACGCAACACCTTGCTATCAGAAGAAAGTATCTCAACAGGCTCTTCATTATAGGACAAACCCGGATTTAACTCCATCTCCTCAACGGGCATAACATGAGAAGGATCCGATCTATATCTGCTAAGCATAGACACATGAAAGACATCATGGATCTTCTCTAACTTAGAAGGTAACCTCAAACGATAAGCTACAGGCCCAATCCGCTCAACTATCTCATACGGACCAATGAACCTCAGACTCAACTTGCCCTTTCGGCCAAATCTCATTACCTTCTTCCACGGAGATACTTTCAAAAACACTTTCTCACCCACGAAGTACTCAATTTCTTTCTTCTTCAAATCTGCATAAGACTTCTGACGATCGGAAACTGCTTTCAAACGGTCACAAATCAACTTCACCTTGTCGGTAGTCCCCTTAAGCAAGTCCGGCATAGGTAACAATCTCTGACCTGTTTCAGCCCAAAAATCGGAGTCCTACATTGCCTACCATACAAAGCCTCATAAGGAGCCATCTGAATACTAGACTAATAACTGTTGTTGTAAGCAAACTCAACCAACGGTAAGTGCTTCTCCCAAGAACCCTGGAAGTCAATCACACAAAAACGAAGCATATCCTCTAGAATCTGTATCACTCGCTCTGACTGCCCATCGGACTGAGGATGATAAGACGTGCTGAAATGCAAACGGCTACCTAAAGAACTATGCAAGCAACCCCAGAACCTCGAAGTAAATCTAGGATCCCAATCTGAAACAATAGACTTCGGAACTCCATGAAGTCTCACAATCTCACGGATGTACAAGTTTGCCAACTTGTCTAAGGAATCCGTAGTGTTCATTGCTAAGAAGTGGGCACACTTAGTGAATCTATCAACAATCACCCAAACGGAGTTCTTCTTCGAAGGAGACAAAGGCAACCCCGACACAAAATCCATGGTGATCCTCTTCCATTTCCATTTCGGAATCTTCAAAGGCTGTAGCAAACCTGAAGGAACCTGATGTTCTGCCTTCACTCTCTAACAAACCATACAACGGCTCACATACTTAGCTACATCTCTCTTCAAACCAACCCAGAAGTAATCACTCTTCAAGTCTCGGTACATTTTGGTACTGCCCGGATGCATAGAAAAGGGACTCAAATGTGCTTCACTCAGAATCTGACGTCTCAACTCAACATCTTCTGGTACAACAATTCTATCTCTAAAGCACAACAAGCTCTCACCACTGAAACTATACTCGGTCGGTCTTCCTTCGGCTATGTCCTGAACATGAGGAACTAAACTCACATCTTGCAACTGTTTCTCTCTAATCAACTGAATCAAAGAAGGCTTCACTTGCAACTTGGTGATCAAACCACCATCATCGGACACACTCAATCTAGCAAACATAGCTCTCAACTCAACGGCCACTTTTTTGCTCAAAGCATCAGCTACTACATTTGCTTTACCCGGATGGTACTCAATGGTCAAATCATAATCTTTTAGTAACTCAAGCCATCTTCTCTGTCTCAAGTTCAACTCTTTCTGTGTCATCAAGTACTTCAAACTCTTGTGATCGGTGTAAACAATACACTTCTCCCCATACAAGTAATGACACCAAATCTTCAATGCAAAAACAACTGCGGCCAACTCTATATCATGAGTAGGATAGTTCTTCTCATGAATCTTCAACTGTCTAGAAGCATAAGCAACAACTCTTCTCTCTTGCATCAAAACACACCCTAAGCCTACATAGGAAGCATCGCTGTAAATCACAAACTCCTTACCTAAAACAGGTTGCACTAACACTGGAGCATTCGTCAAAGCTTCTTTCAATTTCTCAAAGGCCTTCTGTCTCGCATCTGACCATTCAAACTTGACTCCTTTTTGCAACAATTTAGTCAAAGGAGCAGTTACTCTGGAGAAACCATCAACAAATCTCCTATAATAACCGGCTAATCCTAGGAAACTCCTAATCTCGGTCACAGACTTAGGTTGTTTCCACTCAACAATCGCCTCAATCTTCGATGGATCAACTCGGATACCTTCGGCCGAAACAACATGGCCAAGAAATACAACCTCTCAAATCCAGAACTCACATTTACTAAGCTTCGCATACAACTGATTGCTCAACAGTCTCTGTAAAACCAATCTCAAGTGCTCATCATGCTCTTCTTTTGTCTTCGAGTACACAAGTATATCATCAATGAAAACAACTACAAAACGGTCTAGATAGTCTCTAAAAATTCTGTTCATCATGTCCATGAATGTTGCAGGTGCATTCGTGAGCCCAAATGGCATCACAAGAAACTCATAGTGACCATACCTAGTCCTAAAAGCTATCTTAGGAACATCACACTCTTTCACCTTCAACTGATAGTACCCGGATCTCAAATCTATCTTCGAGAACACTGAAGCACCTCTCAACTGATCAAACAAATCATCTATACGAGGCAACGGATACTTGTTCTTCACAGTCAACTAATTCAACTGTCTATAGTCAATACACATGCACATACTACCATCTTTCTTTTTCACAAACAACACAGGAGCACCCCACGGAGAACTACTAGGCCTAATGAAACCACGGTCTAATAATTCTTGCAACTGACTCTTCAATTCTTTCAACTCTTTCGGAGCCATACGATACGGAGCTATCGAAACTGGATTAGACCCTGAAACTGTCTCAATCACAAACTCAACATCTCTGTCAGGAGGCAAACCCGATAACTCTTTAGGAAACACATCTGGAAAGTCACACACTGTTCTGATATCTTTCGGTCTAGCTTCACTCATATCTGGATTCATCACATAAGCTAAATAAGCCCCACATCCAGAGTCCATCAACCTATGAGCCTCTAAAGCTGCCACCACATTAGACAAGAACTTAATGTTCTCGCCCACTACCACTACCTCGTAGTCATCAGAAAGCTTCAAAGAAATTCTCTTTGTTTCAAAATCCACACTAGCCCGATGCTCAACCAACCAGTCCATACCCAAAATAATATCAAAGCCATAGAAAGGAAGTTCCATCATATCAACAGAGAACACATGACCCTGAATCTTCAGTGGACATCTCCTATACATACGTCTAACCACAACTGTCTCACCAAAGAACTAGTAACATGCATACCTACACCTAAGATCTCAACAGGGATATCTAACTTCTGTGCACGCTCACTCAAAATGTAGGAATGCATAGAACCCGAATCAACCAAAGAAAGCAAAGACATAGACTGTAACTCGAAATTACCTGCTATCACATCGGTGTCGTTCCCGGCCTCTCTCTGAGCATAGACTCTCGCTGGTCCTTCCGCCTCTGGCTGCACATCCACAACATGAGCAAGGTTCCTCTGAGCATCTACCCTAGGTGCATCAGCCCTAGGCTAGAAGTAGCCACGACCGCGCCCACGACCTCTCTGAAAATCATTCGCTCTCGCAGGAGCCTGAGCAATGTTCGGTGCCTGAGCCGCCTGATGCGGACAATCCCTCCTAAAGTGGTCCCTCGAACCACAGTTCCAACAAGCATGGAAATTACCCCAACACTCACCAGCATGTTGTCTCCCACAACGGGTACACTCGGGCAAACGCCCTCCTCCTCTATGGCCCTAATGGCCTCTACCATGGTGGCCACCGCCACGTCTATGGTCAAACTGATGTCTGCCACCTCTGTTCCTCTTGGCATCTCTACCATCAAAGTGGTTATGCCTCTTACCAGAACTGGAACCACCAGATCGTTTGGCCGAACTCAAACTATACTCTAAGTCCTTGGCCCTCGCGACCAACACATCAAAGTCTGAGTAGTCAGAAGCTAGCGTGTACCTCTTAACCTCTTCATTCAATCCATAGCGGAATCGGTTGCAGCGTTCCACCTCCGTAGGAACCAACTCTGGAGCATACTGACTCAAGCGAACAAAGCGGATCTCATAATCAGTAACAGAAGCCTCTCCCTGAGTAAGGGCCATAAACTCTCGCTTCTTCTCATCTAGGTATCTCGGTCCCAAGTACCTCTTCCTGAAAGCGGACTCAAAGAAATCCCAATCAATCTCTGTCTCTAGAACCCCGGTAGTAATGGTGACCCACCAGGTGTAGGCATCACCCTGAAGCAATGAGATCACACAACCCAATCTACGTGCGCCCGCACAACCCATCTAAGCCAAGATACGAACTTTCTTCTCCAACCATAACTCCGACCTCTCCGGAGTAGATCCTCTAAACTCCTCGGCCCCAAGCTACGGAGCCTCTCCAAAGGTAGACTGGCATCGTCACACCTAGGCTGAGCTGCAGCCTGAGCTCTCGCAATTGCGGCCAGAAATGCTCCCGCTATCGTTTGCACTAGCGGAGTCATATCAATTCCAGCTGGACCTTGGCCACCTTGAGGTCCATCTCCTCCGGCTCCATCCTCGCCCCCAACTCCAGGCAGAGGAGGTGGTGGTGGTGGAGGTGGTGGAGGAGCGCAAACTCCCGCGGCCACCGGCCCTTCTAGGTGAGCCTCCACACCAACTGTCGGCTCAACAGGAGCCGCAACCCGTGGTTCCTGACGAACCACCATCGGCCTACCTCTCGATCTAGACATCGCTCTCACAAATATCAACTACAACCACAACAACAAAACATACAAGCTAGGTTAGCAAGGCAAGACTTCCAAGTGTTCAAGTACGTTCCCTCACTTAAAAATCATTTTTCCAATGTAATAGTAGCAATGAGACTCTTACACACATGCTTTGGAATAAAACAATCAACATACTTGTCACACAAGCAATCATTCTTGCAAAGCAAGCAAACACCTTGCAAATCAATTCAAAACTTGAACTTACCTCACTTACCTGCCCAGGGTCTCGGTAACCTTAGGCTCTGATACCAACAAGTGTAACCCCTTTGTCCCGGTCTGGCCCGATGACCGGTCCGAGTGGGCCACATGGGGAAAACCGAAGCGAAACCCGTTAAGGTTCCCCCTCAGTTCACAACCCTATATTTTTTTTTCATTTTAAATCTTGTCTAGATGAGTATTAAATCCTAAGTGATCATACAGCGGAACAACATTCACAAAACGATCAAACGAACTCAAACTAACATGTTACAGTCCAATTTTTAACTTATACTGCAGGCGGTATCGATACACCTAAGGGGTGTATCGATACCCCTTGACTAGGTCAACTGGTCAGAGTCAACCCGTGGAGACCATATCGATACGACCAATGAGGGTATCGATACTCTCCCCAACGGTTGACTTCTCACGGTCAACGCTAAGATGACCGTATCGATACGCCGGAGACCCGTATCGATACCAAACTGGACAGTAGCTCCAGTGACCAAAAAGGTATCGATACGCCCCCTCGCGTATCGAAACACGGGGCATGAAACAAGAGGGCCGTATCGATACCGGACCAACCGTATCGATACCCACTGCACTGCAAGACTCCCAAACTTAGCTAAAACGAACAAGACTCGGACTTAGATGCAAATTAGGACTTTCTTAGACCCAAACAAGCATTTATACAACATTTAAAGGTCATTGTTTAACCATACAAACACCCAACATATACATACATCAAGGAAGACATGCAATTGAATCAAAGATGACATTCAAGCATTCAAAGTTCATACTTCAATATTCAAACATGAAGGCAACCTCTAAGGCATAAAGCCAACATTCATACTAAGCAATCTAGGCATGGGATACAATTCAAACATGGCATCACAAGCCATGCAAAAGCAAGATAACATGGAGTCTAAGCAAGCTCCTAAACAACCAACAATCATCCATCAAAATAACACATGTCACATTGTTTAAACTATTACATGTTCAACATTTAAAAGTCATACTTGATGTACTCAAGCCAACAACCACACTTGGAGGCCCTCCACTTGCTCAAGCAACCCACGAACTAAGGATCTGCAATGTTGAACAAAGAGAGCGTAAGCAATGATGCTTAGTGAGGGTAAGCTCTTAAAACAAACCTCAACATTGCAGGGTCCGAGCACGATCTAGCCAAGGAATTACACATATATACCAAAGATCCACAAGAGCCACAAGATAAAGATGCATGAGCAATATACAGTTAAATGCCATGATCATGAGCTCAATTCCACAATACATGTAATCACATTTAAACATCCCATTAAGGATCATAAATCTCAACACATTGATACACTTATCAATCAACATTGGCACCTAGCTATGACCCGAATACGCGGATAAACTCATTGGACTCACATCCAACAACCACTTTACCTCACGGTGGGATTACACTCATCACCGGTCTCGCAGAGGGGATTCCACTCATCCTCACGCCCCGTCGATGGGATTCCACTCATCACCGACTATATATAAATACAATTTCCGGGCGAACCCGTACTCCTCCTTGGTGACTCAACGTCCCCAAGGCCACGCGCGACTTTTGACTCTTGTATACACACTAACATCCTAATGATCGATCATTTGTACTCAAGCATACTAATGCCAACATTTTACTCATTTCACATTACTCATTTCATTCAATTCCGTGCTTAGTACGTACTCACCACAACCCATCATCATGCATGTCTCAAGCATCACAATTCATGCCCCAACTCACATGTATAACACAATATACACAAGCATTCATATCACATTTCATACGAGACATACACATCCACATATATGAGTTCATCCAAAGGCTCTAGATCAAGTTTAGGATTAGGCTACCACCCTAATCCTAACTCTAGGTGGGTCTACCAAGCCCGACCTAGTCCATATACTCGAACCAACCAATTTAAAACCAAGTAAAACAATTAACCACTCACCTAAGCTCCCAAGCTTAAAGACCAAGCAAACGACCACCTTCAACTTCCCGGATTTACTTCTGATGCTTCACCGTTGCCCAAACTCGATTCTAATCAGTCTCAAACACAAACAAAACATTCACAATCAATATCTCATCGTCGGAACTAACCCAGATTAACGTTTTCAAGCAACCAACACTCAAAATCAAACCCAAAACAGAATTTCCGAGCAACCCACAAAACCCACTGAAATCTTCCAATTCAAGCATCCAAACAACCATCAAATACACCCAAAGTGACCTTCATATATCATACTAACACCAGCCCCCAAAAACCAACATTAAACCACCCTAAAAACCACTTTAAAACCCTCCAAAAACCCCTTGAAACCCAAATCCGAAAATTGCTCAAAATCATTTGAAATTCACATATGTTATACCATTTGACCTCTATACATCATAGCTAAACATATTAAATCAAAACATTTCACTTAACATCATAAAGCTTTCATTTTTAATCCAAACTTTCCAAAATGCCATTTTCTAAAACCTCCATGAAAATGAAAATAAAAGGTACTTTTAAGGAGAGGGAGATGAGGGGAAGTCAAAAATGTCATTACCTTTCAAAATGGAGTTGTAATGAGGGAGCTTTGAAATGGAATAGTAGATTGGGGAGGATGAGCTCTTCCAACGTTAAAAATTTGAAGAAGAAGACAATGAATAGTAAATGGGGTGTTTTGTTTTATTTTAACTTAAAGGCCTAAAGACCAATTTGCCCTTAATTAAATGGAATATTCACAAGAGTATATGATCCATGGCCATTTGGGGTTTAATCCCAAAGCATAGTCAACCCAATTAATTAATTTGAAAACAAGACCCGAAACATTATTTAATTTATAAAACCGAGCCCAAATAATATTAAAATATTATTTTCATCTAACCCCTAAACCCGGCTGTTACAATGACTGAGTTAGAGATGAAGTCAACATTTGAGTGTGAGACTTTTTAATTTCTCAACAATATTTGATAAACAAAAAAAGAGAGAAGGCCTTAAAGATTTTGGTGTTTTGAATTTCGATAGTATTTTTATATAGAAACTAAAGACTTTTTTTTTTCTTTTCTAATTTTATACAAAAATTAATAATCGCAAAAAAAACGCTTTAAAAATAAGAGAATGCTAATTATTATAAATTTATTTCTTATTAATACTAATTAACTTTTGAAATTCTCGGGAATTACAAAATGTTTTGAAAATTTGAAACTAAATATTTTATTGGTAAATTATCTAGCAAGTCATTGAACAAATTTCAACTAGCATTTAAGTTTTTTGGAACATAATTTTATAAGGCAACACCAAAAATCATTAAAATTTTGTAAAAGAAAAACAACGAGCTGCTCGCGAACTTATCGAGTCGACTTGAGTCTTGTTCAACTCGACTCATTAAAATCTCAAGTCAAGTCGATTCAAATCAAGCATTAATTAAATTTTAACCGAGTCGATCTCAAATTGTTTGTGAACTGCTTAACTCAATAATCACCCCTAAGATGAATGCTTTGAATTTTATAACTGTAATGAATTGTGAGACGAGAATACAGATGAAAATCCTTTGCGGTAATAAATGCGAAAAGTGCACTTTCTAAAAAAGAACTTTAATGGGTTAAAAAGAGCCTAACCACCCAAAATTTTGAAAATTTAACATTTGATTTTTTTTCTAAATTTTGTTTGGTTACTTTGATTTTTTTAAATTCTCAATAAATTTTACATTTATAAATATTTTTAATTAAAATTTTTTAAAAATTTTAAAATTATTCATTAAACCTATATATATTTGAGAATTTTAGTTGACATTCATTTTTCTAAAAAAGTATATTAAACCTCTCCAAACTTTTGAGAACTTTAATTTATACTTTTAATACTTGCGAAAATTTTGAATACTCTTCAATATTATTTGACTAGGATATGCCATTGCATCTAAAGTGTACTATCATTCCATTATTTGAAAATAAAACTCTAAATATTTACGATTAATTCGCTATATAAAATCAATTTGTCAATTAATTTATCAATTCGTTATATAAAAACAATATACATAAAAGTGTCACTAATTAGTTCGTGTGTAATTATTTGTCATAATAGTCTAATATTTTTTTTTTGGTAATACAGAAGCAGAACTCAAATTAACTTTTGAGTTGAACTATTTCATGCACACCATTTGAGAAGACTCAAAATAAATTTAGCTAATCGGTCATCCACGACTCAACCCCACAAGCACATCCGCAACTCTACTGTGATCCCTTCCAATAGTCTAACATTCTTAACTTCAAACAAAATTCTATAGAATTCATTGGTTGAAAATTAATTGATATATTATATTATAATGTTTTAATAATTAGTCATTTGAATAACAAATATTTTATTTATGAGTAACGAAGATATGGAGTAATTTATAAACATGTTTAACTTTAAATACAATATGATTTAATCAGACATGAACAACACATTATATATAATAATAATAATAATATGATTAGACTTGCCAACAACATGAGGGAGTAGTGGTTGAGTCTCTTGTTGGCATCTCAAATGGTCAATGTTTAAATTTTGTGGGTATAATCCCTCCTAATTGTAATTAAAATAATCATGATTACACTTAGTTATGAAATATATTCTTAAAAATATTTTTTAGTTGTTCTTTCAGTTTTCAGGGCTTTGTCTGGAATAACTTGGACGGACATGCGCCGTACACCTAATTTTGGTGGGTGAATCTCCCCACATGAATTTACTGCATACACAATGCCTCGAACTCGAAACGTACTTAAGCGATGTCAAACTGCTTACAACTTAGAATAACCGTAATTAGTATATTTTTAAAAATAATTTATTGTAAAATAAGGCAAAATAATGTATACCATCGCCTCAATAATAAGGTACATTTTAACTCCACGCAGATTATTACGTTAGTGTAAAAAAATCAACGATTTAGTTAAATATTTCTGTAAAAAATAAAATGGTTAAATTCTTTTGTTATTGCTTGTATTATATGTAAGTTGTGAATCTAACTCATGTACTTTAAATTAGTTATTTTTAGTCATTGTACTTTTTAAATGTTAAAATTTTAGTCCTAACCAAAATAATAATTATTTGATATGTTAAGTCAAACTCTGTTATTAGTTCTTATGTTATAGAAAAGGGACTCGAATGTGCTTCACTCAGACTCTGACGTCTCAACTCAACATCTTCTGGTACAACAATTCTATCTCTAAAGCACAACAAGCTCTCACCACTGAAACTATACTCGGTCGGTCTTCCTTTGGCTATGTCCTGAACACGAGGAACTAAACTCACATCTTGCAACTGTTTCTCTCTAATCAACTGAATCAAAGAAGGCTTCACTTGCAACTCGGTGATCAAACCACCATCATCGGATACACTCAATCTAGCAAACATAGCACTCAACTCAACAGCCACTTTTCTGCTCAAAGCATCGGCTACTACATTTGCTTTACCCGGATGGTACTCAATGGTCAAATCATAATCTTTTAGTAACTCAAGCCATCTTCTCTGTCTCAAGTTCAACTCTTTCTGTGTCATCAAGTACTTCAAACTTTTGTGATCGGTGTAAACAATACACTTCTCCCCATACAAATAATGACGCCAAATCTTCAATGCAAAAACAACTGCGGCCAACTCTATATCATGAGTAGGATAGTTCTTCTCATGAATCTTCAACTGTCTAGAAGCATAAGCAACAACTCTTCTCTCTTGCATCAAAACACATCCTAAGCCTACATAGGAAGCATCGCTGTAAATCACAAACTCCTTACCTGAAACAGGTTGCACTAACACTGGAGCATTCGTCAAAGCTTCTTTCAATTTCTCAAAGGCCTTCTGTCTCGCATCTGACCATTCAAACTTGACTCCTTTTTGCAACAATTTAGTCAAAGGAGCAGCTACTCTGGAGAAACCATCAACAAATCTCCTATAATAACCGGTTAATCCTAGGAAACTCCTAATCTCGGTCACAGACTTAGGTTGTTTCCACTCAACAATCACCCCAGTCTTCGATGGATCAACTCGGATACCTTCGGCCGAAACAACATGGCCAAGAAATACAACCTCTCAAATCCAGAACTCACATTTACTAAGCTTCGCATACAACTGATTGCTCAACAGTCTCTGTAAAACCAATCTCAAGTGCTCATCATGCTCTTCTTCTGTCTTCGAGTACACAAGTATATCATCAATGAAAACAACTACAAAACGGTCTAGATAGTCTCTAAAAATTCTGTTCATCATGTCCATGAATGCTGCAGGTGCATTCGTGAGCCCAAATGGCATAACAAGAAACTCATAGTGACCATACCTAGTCCTAAAAGCTATCTTCGGAACATCACACTCTTTCACCTTCAACTGATAGTACCCAGATCTCAAATCTATCTTCGAGAACACTGAAGCACCTCTCAACTGATCAAACAAATCATCTATACGAGGCAACGAATACTTGTTCTTCACAGTCAACTAATTCAACTGTCTATAGTCAATACACATGCACATACTACCATCTTTCTTTTTCACAAACAACACAGGAGCACCCCACGGAGAACTACTAGGCCTAATGAAACCACGATCTAATAATTTTTGCAACTGACTCTTCAATTCTTTCAACTTTTTCGGAGCCATACGATACATAGCTATCGAAACTGGATTAGACCCTGAAACTGTCTCAATCACAAACTCAACATCTCTGTCAGGAGGCAAACCCGGTAACTCTTCAGGAAACACATCTGGAAAGTCACACACTGTTCTGATATCTTTCGGTCTAGCTTCACTCATATCTGGATTCATCACATAAGCTAAATAAGCCCCACATCCAGAGTCCATCGACCTATGAGCCTCTAAAGCTGACACCACATTAGACAAGAACTTAATGTTCTCGCCCACTACCACTACCTCGTAGTCATCAGAAAGATTCAAAGAAATTCTCTTTGTTTCAAAATCCACACTAGCCCGATGCTCAACCAACCAATCCATACCCAAAATAATATCAAAGCCATAGAAAGGAAGTTCCATCATATCAACAGAGAACACATGACCCTGAATCTTCAGTGGACATCTCCTATACATACGTCTAACCACAACTGTCTCACCAAAAGAACTAGTAACATGCATACCTACATCTAAGATCTCAACAAGGATATCTAACTTCTGTGCATGCTCACTCAAAATGTAGGAATGCGTAGAACCCGAATCAACCAAAGAAAGCAAAGACATAGAATGTAACTCGAAATTACCTGCTATCACATCGGTGTCGTTCACGGCCTCTCTCTGAGCATAGACTCTCGCTGGTCCTTCCGCCTCTGGCTGCACAGCCACAACATGAGCAAGGTTCCTCTGAGCATCTACTCTATGTGCATAAGCCCTAGGCTGGAAATAGCCACGACCGCGCCCACGGCCTCTCTGAAAATCATTTGCTCTCGCAGAAGCCTGAGCAATGTTCGGTGCCTGAGCCGCCTGATGCGGACAATCCCTCATAAAGTGGTCCCTCGGACCACAGTTTCAACAAGCATGGAAATTACCCCAACACTCATCAGCATGTTGTCTCCCACAACGGGTACACTCGGGCAAACGCCCTCCTCCTCTATGGCCCTGATGGCCCCTACCATGGTGGCCACCGCCACGTCTATGGTCAAACTGATGTCTGCCACCTTTGTGCCTCTTGGCATCTCTACCATCAAAGTGGTTATGCCTCTTACCAGAACTGGAACCACCAGATCGTTTGGCCGAACCCAAACTATGCTCTAAGTCCTTGGCCCTCGCGACCAACACATCAAAGTCTGAGTAGTCAGAAGCTAGCGTGTACCTCTTAACCTCTTCATTCAATCCATAGCGGAATCGGTTGCAGCGTTCCACCTCCGTAGGAACCAACTCTAGAGCATACTAACTCAAGCGAACAAAGCGGATCTCATAATCAGTAACAGAAGCCTCTCCCTGAGTAAGGGCCATAAACTCTCGCTTCTTCTCATCTAGGTATCTCGGTCCCAAGTACCTCTTCCTGAAAGCGGACTCAAAGAAATCCCAATCAATCTCTGTCTCTGGAACCCCGGTAGTAATGGTGACCCACCATGTGTAGGCATCACCCTGAAGCAACGAGATCACACAACCCAATCTACGTGTGCCCGCACAACCCATCTGAGCCAAGATACGAACTGTCTTCTCCAACCATAACTCCGACCTCTCCGGAGTAGATCCTCTAAACTCCTCGGCCCCCAAGCTACGGAGCCTCTCCAAAGGTAGACTGGCATCGTCACACCTAGGCTGAGCTGCAGCCTGAGCTCCCGCAATTGCGGCCTAAAATGCTCCCGTTATCGCTTGCACTAGCGGAGTCATATCAATTCCCGCTGGACCTTGGCCACCTTGAGGTCCATCTCCTCCGGCTCCATCCTCGCCCCCAACTCCAGGCGGAGGAGGTGGTGGTGGTGGAGGTGGTGGAGGAGCGTCAACTCCCGCGGCCACCGGCCCTTCTAGGTGAGCCTTCACACCAACTGCCGGCTCAACAGGAGCCGCAACCCGTGGTTCCTGACGAACCACCCTCGGCCTACCTCTCAGTCTAGACATCACTCTCACAGATATCAACTACAACCACAACAACAAAACATACAAGCTGGGTTAACAAGGCAAGACTTCCAAGTTTTCAAGTACGTTCCCTCACTTAAAAATCATTTTTCCAATGTAATAGTAGCAATGAGACTCTTACACACATGCTTTGGAATAAAACAATCAACATACTTGTCACACAAGCAATCATTCTTGCAAAGCAAGCAAACACCATGCAAATCAATTCAAAACTTGAACTTACCTCACTTACCTGCCCAGGGTCTCGGTAACCTTAGGCTCTGATACCAACAAGTGTAACCCCCTTGTCCCGGTCTGGCCGGATGACCAGTCCGAGTGGGCCACACGGGGAAAACCGAAGCAAAACCCGTTAAGGTTCCCCCACGGTTCACAACCCTATATTTTTTTTCATTTTAAATCTTGTCTAGATGAGTATTAAATCCTAAGTGATCATACAGCGGAACAACATTCACAAAACGATCAAACGAACTCAAACTAACATGTTACAGTCCAATTTTTAACTTATACTGCAGGCGGTATCGATACATATAAGGGGTGTATCGATACCCCTTGACTAGGTCAACTAGTCAGAGTCAACCCGTGAAGACCGTATCGATACGACCAAGGAGGGTATCGATACTCTCCACAATGGTTGACTTCTCACAGTCAACGCTAAGATGACCGTATCGATACGCCGGAGACCCGTATCGATACCAAACTAGATAGTAGCTCCAGTGACCAAAAAGGTATCGATACGCCCCCTCGCGTATCGAAACACGGGGACTGAAACAAGAGGGTCGTATCGATACGGGACCAACCGTATCGGTACCCCCTGCACTGCAAGACTCCCAAACTTAGCTAAAACGAACAAGACTCGGACTTAGATGCAAATTAGGACTTTCTTAGACCCAAACAAGCATTTATACAACATTTAAAGGTCATTGTTTAACCATACAAACACCCAACATATACATACATCAAGGAAGACATGCAATTGAATCAAAGATGACATTCAAGCATTCAAAGTTCATACTTCAATATTCAAACATGAAGGCAACCTCTAAGGCATAAAGCCAACATTCATACTAAGCAATCTAGGCATGGGATACAATTCAAACATGGCATCACAAGCCATGCAAAAGCAAGATAACATGGAGTCTAAGCAAGCTCCTAAACAACCAACAATCATCCATCAAAATAACACATGTCCCATTGCTTAAACTATTACATGTTCAACATTTAAAAGTCATATTTGATGTACTCAAGCCAACAACCACACTTGGAGGCCCTCCACTTGCTCAAGCAACCCACGAACTAAGGATCTGCAATGTTGAACAAAGAGAGCTTAAGCAATGATGCTTAGTGAGGGTAAGCTCTTAAAACAAACCTCAACATTGCAGGGTCCGAGCACGATCTAGCCAAGGCATTACACATATATACCAAGGATCCACAAGAGCCACAAGATAAAGATGCATGAGCAATATACAATTAAATGCCATGATCATGAGCTCAATTCCACAATACATGTAATCACATTTAAACATCCAATTAAGGATCATAAATCTCAACACATTGATACATTTATCAATCAACATTGGCACCTAGCTATGACTCGAATACGCGGATAAACTCGTTGGACTCACATCCAACAACCACTTTACCTCACGGTGGGATTACACTCATCACCGGTCTCGCGGAGGGGATTCCACTCATCCTCACGCCCCGTCGATGGGATTCCACTCATCACCGACTATATATAAATACAATTTCCGGGCGAACCCGTTCTCCTCCTTGGTGACTCAACGCCACCAAGGCCACGCACGACTTTTGACTCATGTGTACACACTAACATCCTAATGATCGATCATTTGTGCTCAAGCATACTAGTGCCAACATTTTACTCATTTCACATTACTCATTTCATTCAATTCCGTGCTTAGCACGTACTCACCATAACCCATCATCATGCATGTCTCAAGCATCACAATTCATGCCCCAACTCACATGTATAACACAATATACACAAGCATTCATATCACATTTCATACGAGACATACACATCCACATATATGAGTTCATCCAAAGGCTCTAGATCAAGTTTAGGATTAGGCTACCACCCTAATCCTAACTCTAGGTGGGTCTACCAAGCCCGACCTAGTCCATATACTCGAACCAACCAATTTAAAACCAAGTAAAACAATTAACCACTCACCTAAGCTCCCAAGCTTAAAGACCAAGCAAGCGACCACCTTCAACTTCCCGGATTTACTTCCGATGCTTCACTGTTGCCCAAACTCGATTCTAATCAGTCCCAAACACAAACAACCATCAAATACACCCAAAGTGACCCTCGTATATCATACTAACACCAGCCCCCCAAAAACCAACATTAAACCACCCCAAAAACCACTTTAAAACCCTCCAAAAACCCCCTTGAAACCCAAATCCGAAAAATTGCTCAAAATCCTTTGAGATTCACATATGTTATACCATTTGACCTCTATACATCATAACTAAACATATTAAATCAAAACATTTCACTTAACATCATAAAGCTTTCATTTTTAATCCAAACTTTCCAAAATGCCATTTTCTAAAACCTCCATGAAAATGAAAATAAAAAGTACTTTTAAGGAGAGGGAGATGAGGGGAAGTCAAAAATGTCATTACCTTTCAAAATGGAGTTGAAATGAGGGGGCTTTGAAATGGAATAGTAGATTGGGGAGGATGAGCTCTTCCAACGTTAAAAATTTGAAGAAGAAGACAATGAATAGTAAATGGGGTGTTTTGTTTTATTTTAACTTAAAGGCCTAAAGACCAATTTGCCCTTAATGAAATGGAATATTCACAAGAGTATATGATCCATGGCCATTTGGGGTTTAATCCCAAAGCATAGTCAACCCAATTAATTAATTTGAAAACAAGACCCGAAACATTATTTAAATTATAAAACCGAGCCCAAATAATATTAAAATATTATTTTCATCTAACCCCTAAACCCGAGTGTTACAATGACCGAGTTAGAGATGAAGTCAACATTTGAGTGTGAGACTTTTTAATTTCTCAACAATATTTGATGAACAAAAAAAGAGAGAAGGCTTTAAAAATTTTGGTGTTTTGAATTTCGATAGTATTTTTATATAGAAACTAAAGACTTTTTTCTTTTCTAATTTTATACAAAAAGTAATAATCACAAAAAAATGCTTTAAAAAGAAGAGAATGCTAATTATTATAAATTTATTTCTTATTAATACTAATTAACTTTTGAAATTCTCGGGAATTACAAAATAGTTTGAAAATTTGAAACTAAATATTTTATTGGTAAATTATCTAGCAAGTCATTGAACAATTTTCAACTAGCATTTAAGTTTTTTGGAACATAATTTTATAAGGCAACACCAAAAATCATTAAAAATTTGTAAAAGAAAAATAACAAGCTGCTCGCGAACTTATCGAGTCGACTTGAGTCTTGTTCAACTCGACTCATTAAAATCTCAAGTCAAGTCAATTCAAATCAAGCATTAATTAAATTTTGACCAAATGCTTTGAATTTTATAACTGTAATGAATTGTGAGACGAGAATACAGATGAAAATCCTTTGCGGTAATAAATGCGAAAAGTGCACTTTCTAAAAAAGAACTTTAATGGGTTAAAAAGAGCCTGACCACCCAAAATTTTGAAAAATTAACATTTGACTTTTTTTCTAAATTTTGTTTGGTTACTTTGATTTTTTTAAATTCTCAATAAATTTTACATTTATAAATATTTTTAATTAAAATTTTTTAAAAATTTTAAAATTATTCATTAAACCTATATATATTTGAGAATTTTAGTTGACATTCATTTTTCTAAAAAAGTATATTAAACCTTGTAATCACCTATTTTGTCCGGGGTGTTAAACCCATTTTCTTTTCTTTTCTTTAATGGGCTTTGATATTTATGCTGTGATTAAAAACCGAAAAAAAGAAGAAGGAAAAAGGAAAAAGAAAAAACAGTATACATAGTATTATTATTACTATCTATTATTACTATTATATTACTATTTATATTATCATTATTATATTTGGTATCATACCTACTATTACTATATCATCTATTAATCTTGTTACTATTTCACTATCATATATCTATTAATATTATTATTATTTCTTCTTATTACCTATACTATTATCTATTATTTTTACTACATTATATTATTATTATTATTATTATTATTATTATTACTATTAAATCTGGAAATAAAATTGGGTCTAATAAATAAAAGCCCAACATATATATATTAATTAAATAAAAGCCCACAGTTTTAATTTAAAGTCCTTATTACATAATAAAAAGCCCAAAAAATATTATTATACATAAATACAAGGCCCGTAAAGCCCAAACTTAAGCCCTAATCTAATCTGATGAAACCCTAATATCCATCTTTTATCTTACAGCCGCCGCCCCGTTTCAACCGTTAGATCTGGGATAGATCTAACGGTCCAGATGATGTCTCAGAAGGAAACCCTAGCGCCGCAGCATGGGAGCCGTCCGATCAGGGATGGCATCGAACGGTCAAGAATGGCCTCCCCGGGCGCGTGAGATGCACGCGCGACCCTTCCAGTGCCCCACGCACGCGTGCATCACAACCGAGCCTTTTCGATTCCTTCCGACGGCCGTGATTCAGCCACGTCCCGCCCCTCTGGTCCCCTCCTCAGATCACATGTAACAAAAAAGAAAACAAGATGTCAGACCAGAAACGAAAAACGCAACCAAGCAAAATGCAAAAGGCAGAGGCAACCAAAACAGAATGGCAGAGGCAAACGGAAATTGCAGACAAATCGTACAAATCAACAGCAATTATCAGCATTTTCATATATTTAGAAAAGGGGAAAAACATGTAATATTGCGGCTATAAAAGCCGAAACACACAGAATGTAAAGGGGGATTTTTTGAGAGAGAAAAAATTGTAAGAAGGGATTTTTCGGGTTTTCAGAAGGGATTTTCGGGATTCAAAGAACCAGAGAGGCTTTGTAATCACAGTATTCATATCAATACAAGCAAAACACATTTTTGAGGTATACTTTTCGGTTTCCCATTTCGAATCATAAAAACAAAAAAAATAGTAAAAGGGTCTATTTACCTCCGTTTCGAGTCGGGATCCCCGTCGTCGTTGTCCGTTGCCGGCGATAAGCCTTCTGGCTCCCTCGGAAGCCGTGCATGGTGAGCCGGCGACACGAAAGGGGTAAGTTTGTGTTTTTTTTGGGTTTCGGTTTTTGGGTTTTCTAAACAAAAAGAGAAACGTTTTTGGTTTAAAGAAGAAAGAGGGTTGATCCCTGTTTTGGGTTTCAAAAAGGAAGGTTTTTTAGGGTTTCGGCGCCGGCAACGGCGACCGGAACCCCTATGCGGCGCCGGAGTTACAGGAAAACAGAGAAAGGGGCTCTCGGTTTTTAGGGTTTTCAAATGGAAAAAGGGTCAAATCTGTTTTTTTAAGTCTGTATTTATAAGGTTTTCTTGTTTTAAAATAGGGTTAATAACCTTTTAAACCCTCCCGCATTTTCGAAATCACGCGAGGAGGGCCTCCGTGTTTTTAAATCCCTTCCCCGGTCCCTCGGTTTTATCAAATGTTTTCAATAACGTCCTGGTTCTTGTTTCAATCGATTTTCGGGTGGGGTAATTGCGTTTTTGGTCCCTGTAACTTCCCGCGTTGTTCTAATTAGGTCCTTATTTCGTCTTTTAATTAATTTTTTATGGTTTATTTATAGCCTTGGTCCCTGCCAATTTACCTCTGTATTCATTTAGCATTTTATTAAGTTTATTTGTTACTCATGCGTTTTGCTTTTTGTGTTTGCATCGAATACATATTTTGCATGCTTGTTTTTTTGTTTTAATGTCATTCGAGTATATGTTTTGCCATGTTATTTTATATATGTGATATGTGGTCATATGTTTTTTTTTATATATTTAGCATTTAAGTTTATGCATGTTATATATGTCGTATGTTTCTTTTATATTGTTCGAATATATCTCCGTGGCATGCACTTTATATGTCATTCATGTGACTTTTAGCATTTTTAAATTGATTCATTGTTAATTATGAAACGGAGATACCTATTAATTCGCGTATTCGGGTCGACATACCTAGCTTATTGGATGTCCCGCGAATATTCGGATTGATTCGAATCGTCTAAAGGTAAATCCGTAAATAAAAAGGACAAGACCATAGCATCATATTTTATCTGCTTGCACCATGCATAAAGGTGACGTACGGGATCCGAACCCTAAACTAACACGGCAGTCAGTCTTATATGATGTCGGTTTAGTCTTTGGTCCGGTGTACCATCATCCTTTTTAATTAAATGCTTAATTAATTCGATACCACCAATTTGGACAAAGCTCGTAAAATTAAAGTCCGGTTTTCGATCAAGAACCCCTAATTAAAGTCTTTTTAAATTTCGAATAATTTCCATCAATTAAAAGCAACAATTATTTTGGTACTAATTTCCGGGCGTGATGGGGACGCTAACCCTACCCCACACGTAACCAACTCCCGAACCCTTTTCAAACGAATCTCTGGTTTTGTTTTTTACGGTGTCTGGCCTACCATAGTGGCCGGTGGCGACTCCAAACCGAGGAAAAAAGATTTCTTTTAAAGGTTGTTTTCCCGAAACCCGAGCCAATTTTTAAATTCCCCCCTTTTTAAATCGAACGAATATTTTTCAAAAGTAACGGGAACTTGATTTGTGCGACGAAAAAAAACCCCGTTACAGCTTGGCGACTCCGCTGGGGAGAAATTTTGTTTTTCAAAACAAAAAGAGAGTTAGGCCAAAGAAATAATTGTTGCTTTTAATGATGGAAATTTTTGAAATTTAATTTGACTTTAACGAGATGGTTCTTCTTTGAAAATAAGACTTTAAGTACACGAGCTTTGATAATTGGTGATTTTGAATTAATTCTTCATTTAATTTCAAAGGAATCACCGACATGTGTTGCATCACGCATTAGGCTCTATACCCGAGCTTCGTCCCTTAAGTGGGAGTGAAACGCCCATACCCACGTGAGTCTCCCTCCACGGGTCGGTAATTCACTTCCGGAATCCACGCCTTTGACATGTGGGCAGCCCTCCACGTCATTAGGTTGTGCTTTCCCTCGAACCGAAACCAATTCGCAAGCTTGTAATGGGCCAGAATTCGGGTTCTTACTACCTTAGTAGGTAATAAGATAGGTTCGGGTACCCTTGTTAGAACCGAACCACATGTGTGAGAATCTAAGAAGCCTACCCCGGTTAGAGCCATGCGGATAACCGTAGAATTAGAATTCATGCTATTAGGTCTTGTTTTGTCAACATGTTTTGGTGTTTTCTATTGATTGGTTTATTTCAATATTCATTATTGGTGTTACTAACCCAGTTGCCTTTTTGTCTTATTTTGATTATTTTTGCATACTCATCGCATTTTCATACGAAGTGTTGATTCGAGAACAGTCTAAGTTGAAAACTTTCATAACGGGAGAAAGAGTCCACAACAACGAAGTTTTCGGAACCCTAATGGAAAGGGACGAGGAAATTTATTTTATAGAAAAAAATCATACCCTCGTATTTATTTTCTTACCGCGTTGTAAGAAGACTCGATCTCCGTTAGGGAAAGTTGTTTGATAAGGATGTTCGTCGAACCAACATTTCCTTGCATTCGGTTTTGTTTTTTAATTTGTTGCATTTAATCATATGTTTATGTTTTGCATTTGACATATCATGCATTGCATCATTGGTTCATGGAATCTAATTGTTCGGGGTCATGGCAGCATCCGTAACTACTAAAGATTCCGCACCCACACTTTACTCGCCACCAAAGGAGACAAATGGAGGAGAGTTTCGCTAAGTTGGAAGCTGATTTGAGAGGTCAGTTAGAGCAAGCCAAGCAAGAGTTGAGGGACACCATTATCAAGACCCAAAAAGATATGATGAACGAGTTATCTCAGTTGCTGCAAGGAAAGGGTCTTGTTGGAAACCCTCATCAGGATAAGGGAGACCCCTCGTTTTCTCCCAGTTTTGTTACCAATACCCTTAAGTCCTCGCAAGAAATGGCTACTCAAGGAGATGAGGCAACATCGCATCAAGAGGAGGATAGAGCTCGAATTAGGGGGAGACTAGAGCCCCTAAGAAAGAAGACGAAAAGATGTATCCTACCCCGACCCCAATATCCTGCGCTGACTTGTACAAGGCATAATTGGTTCGACCCTACCATATCACGGCCTCAAGCCGCAATCGGGAATGCTCAAGGCTCAAACCGAAGGGAGAATAGGACCCATAGGAAGGAACGAGAGAGAATGACCTTCACCCCTCCACCTATGCCGTACAAAGAGGTGTACAAGCACTTATACGAGGCTGATCTGGTTCGCCCGTATCATGTTCCCCCCTTCCAGCCGCCCTACCCTTCGTGGTACGATGAGAAGGCACATTGTGAGTATCACGGCGGAATACCGGGGCACACAATAGAAAATTGCACAGCGTTCAAGAAGCTAGTACAAAACATGATCAACACCGGGGCCCTCGAGTTAGAGAAGCCTAATGTGACGACCAATCCGCTTCTGAGCCATGGAGGTCGAGGCGTGAATGCCCTCAAAGCTGTAGATGCGAAGAAAGTAAGGATGACAGTGTCAGAAATTAAAGCCCCTCTGAGGTGGGTGTACGAGCAGTTGTGTGCAATAGGCGTGATTGAGAAGGGTCCGAGTGGGGCATATGACGGCCATGAGTCATTTTGTGAATACCATCAGACTGCGAGGCATCAGATTCAGAACTGTCCAGAGTTCAAACAGTTGGTCCAGGAATTGATGGACAATCGGGAGGTTGAGTTCCTCGAAGAAGCTTAAAGGGGTGGGATGGACGGCCAGCTTAGTCAAGAGTTCTAATGCATCCAAGTTTGTTTTCATTTCATTGCATTCTAGTTTTTTTTTCCCTTGAAGTGATGTGTGGAATCCAGTTTGCTACCCTTTGCCCGAAGGTAGCAAAGATCTTTTTGTAAGGGCCTCAGACTGCATTTTTTAATTTCAATGAAAGGATGCATTACGTTTCAATTGCCTTTTCATTTTGTGTGTATATATTTGCCTATTGAGTCCCCGTATATCAATTGCACAAGGGACATTGACCTTGACCCCAAAGGTTGACTTCGAGCCGCCTTTGTCTAGTGGAAATCGAAAGCTTTGAAGATGATGTATATGTGGCTTGCACTCCAAGTTAATTTGGTCACCTAATCAAACACACATGGAATTATGACCTTCAGAAGAATAACCGGAAGTTTTTCGTGCTAAAAAAAAAAAAATTTCAAGAATACTAAGCCTAACAATGTTCGAAGCCTGGTAATAGGCATTTTCGGATACAAATGTGGAATTCTTGGGGCACTCCGCTGTAGCAAAAGACCAATAAGGTTGCTATGCACCATCCACTTTAGCTACATGAGTGGTGGTAAAATCGTGACAATGCCGAGTAACTCGGGGTATCGTTGTATGCTCCATCTTTATTCTCGAGCCAAAGGAATGTGATGAGTTGACTTCCCCCACAATTATAAAGAATTGATAAAGGCAAAGCCTATTGAAGATAAATCTAATTTTTGGGGCACTCCGCTGTAGCAAAAGACCAATAAGGTTGCTATGCACCATCCACTTTAGCTACATGAGTGATGGTAATATTCTCAAATCGTGACAATGCCGAGTAACTCGGGGTATCGTTGTATGCTCCATCTTTATTCTCGAGCCAAAGGAATGTGATGAGTTGACTTCCCCACACTTATAAAGAATTGATAAAGGCGAAGCCTATTGAAGATAAATCTAATGGATTAAAAACCGAAATAACTTGGAGAGTATGTCACATTTTCAGACATCAGCTTAGCTTTCGAGGTCTTCTAGACACATGATGCTTGAGGCAATCATTGGTAAGCCATAACAGTGTCGTTCGTGCACTTGATATTCAGGGTATTTGATCTAGCTTGATATATCCATGATTTGAAAAGAAAATCTAGTTTTTGAAAACGCATCTTATTTTGAAATTAGGAGATGCAGTCTAAATCTTTTTGTGAACACAAATTAATTTCCCTTTACTTCAGGGATAAAGTTCAGAATGCAATGTCATGAATACAAATGACAGCTTGTCAGTGGCTATGGTGAAGATTGTAATCAGTTCCTACATGCAATAGTTCAGGGGCTTGGGGGCATGTGTTTCCCCCGTTGTTGAGAAGAGATGAAGTCGTCATATTAAGTTAAGACGAAGAAAATAATTCAGCACCCAGTTTGAAAAGGGGGCAATATTTTGAAAGCAAGCACTACGATAAGTGTTATGACCAGTATGACCAGTGAAAGTCAGTGGTTATTTTTCGAGAAGAAATCAAAAGATCGAGATTTGGCAAGGAGGAAAGCCAAAAGAGAAGAAGAAGGTTGAGATGGACCAGTCCAAAGAGTGAAAGCGTTCGAGCACTCTTTAATGAACTTAGGAGAAAAAGTTCAGGGAATTGGGGGCATGTTCTTCCCCCTATTGTTGAGAAAAGAAAAGAGGTCGTCAAGTGGAGTGAAGACGAAGAGAATAACACCCCGTTTGAGTAGGGGGCAACGCTTTAAGAATGGGCACTACGAGGAGTGTTACGTCGTTTTGACCAGTGGAAGTCAGCAGTCGTCTTTTGAGAAGAGACCGAGATTTGGCAAAGATAAGAAAGCCAAAAGAGATTGAGAAGAAGAAGAGACAAGAAGAAGGACGAGATTGACCAACTCGGAGAGTAGAAGCATCCGAGCATTTTGATGTCGTAATTCATGCATCACTTGTAGTTAGGCATCCCTAGGATTAGGGGCATGCTAACTCACATAATCATATCATTTTTACCTATTTTTGACAGATATTTCAAAGCTTTTCTCATACAAGGAAGCTCGCCTATCTGTTCAGGCTCGTGAAGAATGGAATATCAAAGCTTTTCTCATACAAGGAAGCTCGCCTATCCGTTCGGGCTCGTAAAGAATGGAATATCAAAGCTTTTCTCATACAAGGAAGCTCGCCTATCCGTTCAGGCTCATCAAAGCTTTTCTCATACAAGGAAGCTCGCCTATCCGTTCAGGCTCATCAAAGCTTTTCTCATACAAGGAAGCTCGCCTATCCGTTCAGGCTCGTGAAGAATGGAATATCAAAGCTTTTCTCATACAAGGAAGCTCGCCTATCCGTTCGGGCTCGTGAAGAATGGAATATCAAAGCTTTTCTCATACAAGGAAGCTCGCCTATCCGTTCAGGCTCGTGAAGAATGGAATATCAAAGCTTTTCTCATACAAGGAAGCTCGCCTATCCGTTCAGGCTCGTGGAGAATGGAATATCAAAGCTTTTCTCATACAAGGAAGCTCGCCTATCCGTTCAGGCTCGTGAAGAATGGAATATCAAAGCTTTTCTCATACAAGGAAGCTCGCCTATCCGTTCAGGCTCGTGAAGAATGGAATATCAAAGCTTTTCTCATACAAGGAAGCTCGCCTATCCGTTCAGGCTCGTGAAGAATGGAATATCAAAGCTTTTCTCATACAAGGAAGCTCGCCTATCCGTTCAGGCTCGTGAAGAATGGAATATCAAAGCTTTTCTCATACAAGGAAGCTCGCATATCCGTTCAGGCTCTTGGAGAATGGAAGTTTCAATATTTGTCTATGTGTTCAGACCTCTGAGGGTTGAAGAATGTTGAAGTGAGAAATAGCTTCGAGCCTTCGCGACAGTTGTATTTTCCCGTACCGACCTCCGGACCGCCAGAAGTTCAAGTGCATGGTGACTCGGAATCCAAACAGGGAAGTCGGACAAAATTGGTGCTTATGGCCTTTGCTTTATCCTTGTTCTACAAGTATAAGCAAAGGGGGGCAGCTGTAATCACCTATTTTGTCCGGGGTGTTAAACCCATTTTCTTTTCTTTTCTTTAATGGGCTTTGATATTTATGCTGTGATTAAAAACCGAAAAAAAGAAGAAGGAAAAAGGAAAAAGAAAAAACAGTATACATAGTATTATTATTACTATCTATTATTACTATTATATTACTATTTATATTATCATTATTATATTTGGTATCATACCTACTATTACTATATCATCTATTAATCTTGTTACTATTTCACTATCATATATCTATTAATATTATTATTATTTCTTCTTATTACCTATACTATTATCTATTATTTTTACTACATTATATTATTATTATTATTATTATTACTATTAAATCTGGAAATAAAATTGGGTCTAATAAATAAAAGCCCAACATATATATATTAATTAAATAAAAGCCCACAGTTTTAATTTAAAGTCCTTATTACATAATAAAAAGCCCAAAAAATATTATTATACATAAATACAAGGCCCGTAAAGCCCAAACTTAAGCCCTAATCTAATCTGATGAAACCCTAATATCCATCTTTTATCTTACAGCCGCCGCCCCGTTTCAACCGTTAGATCTGGGATAGATCTAACGGTCCAGATGATGTCTCAGAAGGAAACCCTAGCGCCGCAGCATGGGAGCCGTCCGATCAGGGATGGCATCGAACGGTCAAGAATGGCCTCCCAGGGCGCGTGAGATGCACGCGCGACCCTTCCAGTGCCCCACGCACGCGTGCATCACAACCGAGCCTTTTCGATTCCTTCCGACGGCCGTGATTCAGCCACGTCCCGCCCCTCTGGTCCCCTCCTCAGATCACATGCAACAAAAAAGAAAACAAGATGTCAGACCAGAAACGAAAAACGCAACCAAGCAAAATGCAAAAGGCAGAGGCAACCAAAACAGAATGGCAGAGGCAAACGGAAATTGCAGACAAATTGTACAAATCAACAGCAATTATCAGCATTTTCATATATTTAGAAAAGGGGAAAAACATGTAATATTGCGGCTATAAAAGCCGAAACACACAGAATGTAAAGGGGGATTTTTTGAGAGAGAAAAAATTGTAAGAAGGGATTTTTCGGGTTTTCAGAAGGGATTTTCGGGATTCAAAGAACCAGAGAGGCTTTGTAATCACAGTATTCATATCAATACAAGCAAAACACATTTTTGAGGTATACTTTTCGGTTTCCCATTTCGAATCATAAAAACAAAAAAAATAGTAAAAGGGTCTATTTACCTCCGTTTCGAGTCGGGATCCCCGTCGTCGTTGTCCGTTGCCGGCGATAAGCCTTCTGGCTCCCTCGGAAGCCGTGCATGGTGAGCCGGCGACACGAAAGGGGTAAGTTTGTGTTTTTTTTGAGTTTCGGTTTTTGGGTTTTCTAAACAAAAAGAGAAACGTTTTTGGTTTAAAGAAGAAAGAGGGTTGATCCCTGTTTTGGGTTTCAAAAAGGAAGGTTTTTTAGGGTTCCGGCGCCGGCAACGGCGACCGGAACCCCTATGCGGCGCCGGAGTTACAGGAAAACAGAGAAAGGGGCTCTCGGTTTTTAGGGTTTTCAAATGGAAAAAGGGCCAAATCTGTTTTTTTAAGTCTGTATTTATAAGGTTTTCTTGTTTTAAAATAGGGTTAATAACCTTTTAAACCCTCCCGCATTTTCGAAATCACGCGAGGAGGGCCTCCGTGTTTTTAAATCCCTTCCCTGGTCCCTCGGTTTTATCAAATGTTTTCAATAACGTCCCGGTTCTTGTTTCAATCGATTTTCGGGTGGGGTAATTGCATTTTTGGTCCCTGTAACTTCCCGCGTTGTTCTAATTAGGTCCTTATTTCGTCTTTTAATTAATTTTTTATGGTTTATTTATAGCCTTGGTCCCTGCCAATTTACCTCTGTATTCATTTAGCATTTTATTAAGTTTATTTGTTACTCATGCGTTTTGCTTTTTGTGTTTGCATCGAATACATATTTTGCATGCTTGTTTTTTTGTTTTAATGTCATTCGAGTATATGTTTTGCCATGTTATTTTATATATGTGATATGTGGTCATATGTTTTTTTTTATATATTTAGCATTTAAGTTTATGCATGTTATATATGTCGTATG
Source organism: Hibiscus tridactylites (assembly GCA_958450335.1). Taxonomy (NCBI): domain Eukaryota; kingdom Viridiplantae; phylum Streptophyta; class Magnoliopsida; order Malvales; family Malvaceae; genus Hibiscus; species Hibiscus tridactylites. The sequence continues at coordinate 38,877,972 of OY288267.1, read as the reverse complement.
TTTCTTTTATATTGTTCGAATATATCTCCGTGGCATGCACTTTATATGTCATTCATGTGACTTTTAGCATTTTTAAATTGATTCATTGTTAATTATGAAACGGAGATACCTATTAATTCGCGTATTCGGGTCGACATACCTAGCTTATTGGATGTCCCGCGAATATTCGGATTGATTCGAATCGTCTAAAGGTAAATCCGTAAATAAAAAGGACAAGACCATAGCATCATATTTTATCTGCTTGCACCATGCATAAAGGTGACGTACGGGATCCGAACCCTAAACTAACACGGCAGTCAGTCTTATATGATGTCGGTTTAGTCTTTGGTCCGGTGTACCATCATCCTTTTTAATTAAATGCTTAATTAATTCGATACCACCAATTTGGACAAAGCTCGTAAAATTAAAGTCCGGTTTTCGATCAAGAACCCCTAATTAAAGTCTTTTTAAATTTCGAATAATTTCCATCAATTAAAAGCAACAATTATTTTGGTACTAATTTCCGGGCGTGATGGGGACGCTAACCCTACCCCACACGTAACCAACTCCCGAACCCTTTTCAAACGAATCTCTGGTTTTGTTTTTTACGGTGTCTGGCCTACCATAGTGGCCGGTGGTGACTCCAAACCGAGGAAAAAAGATTTCTTTTAAAGGTTGTTTTCCCGAAACCCGAGCCAATTTTTAAATTCCCCCCTTTTTAAATCGAACGAATATTTTTCAAAAGTAACGGGAACTTGATTTGTGCGACGAAAAAAAACCCCGTTACAAACCTCTCCAAACTTTTGAGAACTTTAATTTATACTTTTAATACTTGCGAAAATTTTGAATACTCTTCCATATTATTTGACTAGGATATGCCATTGCATCTAAAGTGTACTATCATTCCATTATTTGAAAATAAAACTCTAAACATTTACGATTAATTCGCTATATAAAATCAATTTGTCAATTAATTTATCAAATCGTTATATAAAAACAATATACATAAAAGTGTCACTAATTAGTTCGTGTTTAATTATTTGTCATAATAGTCTAATATTCTTTTTTTTGGTAATACAGAAGCAGAACTCAAATTAACTTTTGAGTTGAACTATTTCATGCACACCATTTGAGGAGACTCAAAATAAATTTAGCTAATCGGTCATCCACGACTCAACCCCACATGCACATCCGCAACTCTATTGTGATCCCTTCCAATAGTCTAACATTCTTAACTTCAAACAAAATTCTATAGAATTCATTGGTTGAAAATTAATTGATATATTATATTATAATGTTTTAATAATTAGTCATTTGAATAACAAATATTTTATTTATGAGTAACAAAGATATGGAGTAATTTATAAACATGTTTAACTTTAAATACAATATGATTTAATTAGACATGAACAACACATTATATATAATAATAATAATAATAATATGATTAGACTTGCCAACAACATGAGGGAGTAGTGGTTGAGTCTCTTGTTGGCATCTCAAATGGTCAATGTTTAAATTTTGTGGATATAATCCCTCCTAATTGTAATTAAAATAATCATGATTACATTTAGTTATGAAATATATTCTTAAAAATATTTTTTAGTTGTTCTTTCAGTTTTCAGGGCTTTGTCCGGACTAACTTGGACTGACATGCGTCGTACACTTAATTTTGGTGGGTGAATCTCCCCACATGAATTTACTGCATACACAATGTCTCTAACTCGAAACGTACTTAAGCGATGTCAAACTGCTTACCACTTAGAATAACCGTAATTAGTATATTTTTAAAAATAATTTATTGTAAAATAAGGTAAAATAATGTATACCATCGCCTCAATAATAAGGTACATTTTAACTCCACGCAGATTATTACGTTAGTGTAAAAAAATCAACGATTTAGTTAAATATTTCTGTAAAAAAATAAAATGGTTAAATTCTTTTGTTATTGCTTGTATTATATGTAAGTTGTGAATCTAACTCATGTACTTTAAATTAGTTATTTTTAGTCATTGTACTTTTTAAATGTTAAAATTTTAGTCCTAACCAAAATAATAATTATTTGATATGTTAAGTCAAACTCTGTTATTAGTTCTTATGTTATGCATAAATTAAAGTTTTAGTTACTATTCACCAAATTGATCATTTTATGTCCTTGTAACTTAATCATACTATCTTTATATTATTCGAGCCAAGATTAAAACTTTATAACACAAGAAATACATGAACAAAAAAATAACTAAATTTGAGTACGACAAATATCAATCAAGCGTTCATAGTAGCGAAAATCAGTGGTATGTGATGCTTTTAATACCTTTTTGTTGTTTTGTCGATATGCCAAGAACAAGTACCAAAATAATTTGGTCAAAGTAATTATTTGCTAAATTTCATTTAGAAAATTTTTCAAGACCTAAATGTCTTTCGCCCTTAGAATTTTATTGTATTTATTTTTACACATTAAATTTTCAATATCTACGATGATTCATTTATAATCCCTTCACTTTAAATATAATCAATTATATTTCAAAAAAAAATTACAACACACAATGTGGGTGAAAAAGACCAAAAAAATCCAATCCAAATCTCATCGATCATCATTATATACAATCCAAATCCACAGTTACTATGTGGTCGGGGATTCAATACCCCATACGTAGAATTGGAGCTTACGTCATGATCAGTTGCTTATCTTTACGAAAATCACACGCCACAAATTAGGAGATTAGTCAGTGCTATAGACCGTGAGTTCTTGATTTCGAACAAAAAAAACTAAGCGTGCACAGGACTGTCAGAAATACTCAGGGGAGTAATGAAAGCAAGCAAGAAACCAGAAATGGATTGAAGTATATGACGAAGAAGAAGATACAGAGAAAATGAAAGAAGAATAACGAAAGAGAAAATAGAGAAAACTGATAACAATCTTTGAATAATATTTTCAATCTGTTACAAACTGATAAGAACGGGCCTATTAATAGCCCAAGACTTGGCTTGGCTTTAGCCCAAATCTGTTACAAATTCTGTTATAATTGTTAGACCCAATTACAACAAACTCCAGCTCAGCACCTTCAGAACTATCTAGTATCCAGCTCAGCATCTTCAGAACTATCTAGTACGATAGTCTTACATTCTCCCGGTTTTATTTGTCTTGTAGAAGAAACTGAGATGTAGAAACAACACAAAGACGATCTCGCAAAGCACCAAAAGAAGCAGGAGGGATAGGTTTAGTAAACACATCAGCTGTTTGTTCATCAGATGGAACATAATTCACAAGTAATTGACCAGCAAAGACTCTCTCCCGAACAAAATGAAGGTCAATCTCAACATGTTTGATACGAGCATGATGAGTCGGGTTAGCAGCCATAGACACAGTGGATGTATTGTCACACCAAACAGTGGGTTTGCCACACAACTCAACTCCAATCTCATGCAAGAGTTGTTGAACCCAGACCAATTCAGAGACAACATTAGCTAAACTTCGATACTCAGCCTCAGACGAAGAACGAGAGACCACACTTTGCTTTTTTGAATACCAAGCAATTGGATTTGCACCAAGATAAATGCAAAAACCAGATGTGGACCGCCTATCCTCTACAGAAGAGGCCCAATCTGCATCAGCATAGCAAGACAAAGAACAAGTGACATCACCAGTATAATGAAGACCATAATCAAGAGTACCACATAGGTAACGCAAAATACGCTTCACAGCCTTCCAGTGAGAATCACAAGGATGATTCATGTATTGACTCACTTTGTTCACGGCATAGGCAATATCAGGTCTAGTAAGACACACATACTGCAGTCCACCCACTGTACTACGAAACAAATGAATATCAGGAAATGGCTGACCATCATTGGCTCGCAACTTAGGAGAAACCACCATAGGAGTAGGAGTGGGAGTAGAAGTGAGCATATTAGTGCGTTCAAGAAGTTCCAGCACATACTTCTTCTGATTAAGGAGAAGACCAGAGGGTAATTGTGACACTTCCATTCCCAAGAAGAAACCCAATTGGCCCAAGTCCTTAAGAGCAAACTCATCATTGATAAGCTGAATGACATTCTGAATTTCAGCAGAATTATCCCCTGTGATGATGATATCATTAACATAAATCATTAACAATAATGAGGAACAAGCAGTGTTTCTTAGAAAGAGAGAGGAGTCAACCTTGGAAGCAATAAAATCCAATTTCTGAGTAAGAAAGGTGCAAAGAGTTTGAAACCAAGCTCGAGGAGCCTGTCAAAGGCCATAAATGGCTTTGTTTAGTTTGCACACAAGTTTTTCACCATTAGGGCCAAAACTTTCAAAGCCAGGAGGTTGTACCATATACAAATCTTCAGTTAACTGTCCATTGAGAAAGGCATTGTTTATATCAATTTGCCTAAGTGTCCACTTCTTCATAACTGCAGTAGCAAGGACAATCCTAATCGTAGTGGACTTAACCACTGGACTGAATGTCTCATGGAAGTCACAGCCTGCCATTTGAGAATATCCTTTGGCCACTAAACGAGCCTTCAACCTCTCAATAGAACCATCTTGCTTGCGTTTAACTTTAAACAACCATTTGCAGCCTATGGGCTTTCTGTCAGCAAGCAAAGGTTGAAGGGTCCAAGTATCATTGGCCAAAAGAGCACTGTATTCGGCATCAACAGCAGCAGACCAGCCTTTATGAGCAAGAGCTTGGCCAATAGAGGTGGGTTCAGCAACATCAGATTCAGCAAGCAGAACCTTAGGCTTGAAAATACCAGCCTTACCTCTAGTAATCATAGGGTGAAGATTTTGAACATGGGAAGTGGAAGATGGAATAGAAGTAGAAGATGAGGATGAATGATGATCAATAGTAGAGGAAGATGGAGATGACATAGCAGTAGATAATGTAGGTGATTCATGAAAAATAGCAGTGGCATGTGGAGGTGGAATAGCAGTAGAGAATGGAGGTGGAACATGAGTGTTAGCAGTGGCTTGTGGTGATGAAATAGTAGTAGAAGATGGATGGGAAGTATGAAGTGTAGTAGTGATTAGTGGAGATGAAATAGTAGTAGATAATGGAGGTGGAATATGAGAGGTAGTAGTGACTTGTAGTGGTGAAATAGTAGTGGAAGATGGATGTGAAGTGTGAAATGTAGTAGTGATTTGTGAAGATGGCATAGCAGTAGATAATGGGGGTGGAATATGAGAGGTAGTAGTGACTTGTGGTGGTGAATTAGTAGTAGAAGATGGATGTGAAGTATGAAATGTAGTAGTGGCTTGTGGAAATGGCATAGCAGTAGATAATGGTGGTGATTCATGAAAAATAGCAGTAGGTGATAAAGTAGGGGAATGATGATCAAGATGAGCATCATTTGGAAAGAATCAGTAGGAGAAGCTGAAGAGAAATTATGAGTGGGTAATGTGTCAAGAGGAGAGAAGTTATCAACATTAGGAGATGAAGAAGAAATAGGAACAATAGGAATAGAGAGATGATCAACAGAAGTAGATGAAGATGTGGGCTTAGCAATAGGAGAAGACTGAGATGGATCAGAATTCACAACTGGAGAATTTACAGCAGTAGGCTTATTGTTTGTTTGAGAACCAGAAACAGTAGCATGATTAGGAAACACAGATGAACACTTCAGATTGTGTAGAGGAGCTAACAAAGCAGGATAAAACACAGAATCTGACAAAGCAGTTGCATTTTGCTTAGAAATAGTCTGTATAGTGTTTCCATTAGTGGAAAGTATATTTTTATATGGAAAAACATTTTCATCAAAACAAACATGCCTAGAAATGAACACTCTACCATGTTGATCAAGACATCTATAACCCTTATGAAAAGATGAGTATCCTAAAAATACACAAGCAGAAGATCTAAACTGAAGTTTATGTCTATTATAGGCTCTAAGATTAGGATAACACAAACAGCCAAACACTTTCATAAAGCTATAGTCAGGTAATCTATGAAATAACTTCTAATAAGGAGATACACCACCTAAAGCCTTTGTAGGCAACCTATTTATAAGGAAAATAGCACTTGAAAACACATCATTCCAAAATTTAAGAGGCATTGAAGCTTGAGCAAGCATAGACAAACCTACCTCAACAATCTGTCGATTCTTCCTTTCCACAATACCATTTTGTTCGGAAGTATGAGGATAGGACATCCTATGGACAATACCCTGATCCTTAAGATAGGTACTCAAGGCTACAAATTCTCCTCCACCATCACTCTGAAATACCTTGAGTTTACAGCCAAGAAGCCTTTATGCCATCCTGTGAAATTGAACAAAAACAGATTTCACTTCAGATTTCAACTTCAGAAAGTAAAGCCATGTGTATCTAGTGTAAACATCAGTAAAGGAAACAAAATACTTAAAACCATTTGAATACAAGGGTGCAGGCCCCCAAACATCTGCAACAACCAGTTCAAGAGGTTGAACATACTGAGTAATAGAATCAGAAAAAGGTAACTTATGAGACTTAGCAAACTGACAAGCAGCACATAAACTAGCAGAAGAAGTATTATTAACAATAGGTAAACTACAATTATGAAGAGCCTGGACAAGAACATCCTTGGAAGGATGACCAAGCCTTTTATGCCAAAGATCAAAGCTAACAGCATTACACTCAACAACCTTAGAATCAACAGAATTACAGGGAGCATTATTTAAACTAACAGAAGAAGAAAAAACATGTTTATTTGCATCCACAGCAATAGGACTAGTACTTAAAGCACCACCATCAAACTGATATAAACCATTCTTCTCATATCCTTGCAACAAAACTTGATTAGTCCTCAAATCTTTAACTTGACAAGTAGTTGGTGAGAACTCAAGCAGAACCTGATTGTCCTGAGTAAATTTGGACACATATAACAAATTCTTAGTGATGTTAGGCACATATAACAAATTTTTTAATAACAAGTTTTTATTATGAGTTAAGAGAGAAGATTGTCCAGAGTAAAGAATTGGAATAGACTGACCATTCCCTACTCTGACAGTACCTGAACCAGGGCAAATACTACCAGTCTGAAGATTGCTGAACTCCCTGGTCAGATGATGAGTAGCTCCTGAGTCTGGGTACCAGGCATTATCATCAACTACTTCAGGAGTTGCCAGTAAAGCTTGAGGAGATACTGGAGTATGAGAAACAGGAACAGCAGACACATGAAGCATAGTAGGAGCTGATGCATACATAGGTCGAGTCTGAACAGTACTGTAGACAGGAGGCTGATGAGCAAACTGTAGAGGAAGAACAGACTGGGGAAGCATAGGTTGAAAAACAGAATGTGACACAGCAGTAGAGGACTGGGTTGATAGTTGAGAAGAAACAGTTGAGACTTGAGGAGCATATCCCATCATAGAAGAAGAAGGATAGTACACAGGATTGTAGGTTGAAAAATGCTCAGAGGAATAGGCTGCGGCAGCAGACTGAGGTCCCCTAGTGCCACTATTGCCAGTGTTCTGAAAGGAACGAGAGGAATCATTTTTGAAATTCAAGTTGAATCTATTGTAGCATCTCTCAACTAGATGCCCTATTTTGCCACACAACTGGCATTGAGGTCTATTACCACCAGAAAAACCTCTACCTCTACCTCTGCCCCTAGTTGCACTATTGTTGTTATGAAAACTGAGATCATCAGTAGCAGCAACTGACTCAGAATAAGCAGGAGGCTGAGATTCAGTATAGTTGGAAAACTGAGAAACACTAGTACCAGTGGTAAATTGAGATGAAGGGGTAGGAGTAGGATAAGGCTGTTGATGAACAGCTACATGAGCAGAGGCAGACACTTGACTAAACACAGAATTTTGTCTAGAATCAGCATCATTCAAGATGGAACACACAGCTCTGGGATCAGAAGATGTAGTAGGATTTGCAGTTATCACAGTAATAATAGGTTCATACTCAGGAGGTAACCCATTTAGAATAGCAGTAATATGCTCATGGTCAGATATAACTTCCCCACAACTTGCTAAACTACCACAAAATGACTTGATTTTCATTAGATACTCTCTCATGCTCATATCTCCTTTTTTTCTGTGAATGAAGAGACCTCCTAAAGGACATAAGCCTAGCTGTAGTTTTTCCACTATAGGACTGATAGAGAGTATTCCAGATTTCGGCAGCAGTGTTGTGACCAATCAGATTAGGTAAGTCATCTTCACTGACTGTGGACAACAGCCAAGATGCAAGAGCACCATCTTGCTCTTCATACAATTCATATTCTGGGTTAATGCTAACACTACCATCCTTAGTAATGTATTGAGTAGGCCAGGTGACATTACTATCTATGTATTTAAGCAACCTATGAGTTTTAATGGCAAGCAAGACTTTTTGATGCCAAAGGAGATAGTTATGATCATTTAAAACAACATTAATCTTCTTGTTAGAGAAAACCTTATTACTAACAGAAGCAGAAGATGCTGCAACATCATTGTTACTAGACTGAGGCTCAGGAATCTCATGTTCAACATTATCAGCACCAGTATCCACCATGATGAACACAGACAACAAGACGATACACAACAGATGCAGATGAACTCGGTAGATTAACAGAACACAGACAACAACACCAGATAATCAGATCTTCAACGCAGAGTATTGCAGCAGTAAGCAGATAGCAGAAGCACATGAGACATCACAAGAATAATCGCAGATCATACATATGCATAGACTCACAGAAGCCAAACAACCTCAATCAGACAACAATCTTATATGAACAAAGGAAAACAGATCCACAGAAGCAGATGAAAAACTCAATGCTTCCACAAACGAGAGAACCACTGACGAAGATAAAAGAACAGCACAACACCAGATGACCACACGAGAACACGATTCCAGAAGAATTAGGATTTTCCAGAAGAATTAGGGTTTTAAATGAAGCGAATCAAGCCAATCAAACGGAAAAAGAGCAGATAATTGCAGAAATAGTAAAAGGAGATTATGAAACGATCTCACCGAGGCACCGAATCACGCAGCCAAACAGTCACCGCTGTCAACAAACTCCAGAATTCGCAAACCTCACTATCGATCTACAGCATAAGGATCTCCGATGAACCGCCATTACCGGCAACAAGCTCTGATACCATGTCAGAAATACTCAGGGGAGTAACGAAAGCAAGCAAGAAACCAGAAATGGATTGAAGTATATGACGAAGAAGAAGATACAGAGAAAATGAAAGAAGAATAACGAAAGAGAAAATAGAGAAAACTGATAACAATCTTTGAATAATATTTTCAATCTGTTACAAACTGATAAGAACGGGCCTATTAATAGCCCAAGACTTGGCTTAGCTTTAGCCCAAATCTGTTACAAATTCTGTTATAATTGTTAGACCCAATTACAACAAACTCTAGCTCAGCACCTTCAGAACTATCTAGTATCCAGCTCAGCATCTTTAGAACTATCTAGTATGATAATCTTACAAGGACCTGGAGCCACCATTACCGGTGTTGGTTGATTGTAGGGTGGCACCGGCAACACTGTACTTGAAACGGGCGGCGGAGGACCAGAAGTAGGAAGTTGTTGCGGTGGTTGAGGTGTGGAAGTAGGGTCGTCCACGGTTGGTGGGTTAGGACTAGGCTGGTTAGAGCCAGTGGCGGGTGAAGGGGGGTTGAAAGAGGAAGAAGAAGAAGAAAAAAAGGGTGGTGTATTAGGGGCGGAGATAGGGTTAGGGAATACATTGGGAGGAGGGCAAGAGTCGTCACCGCCAGCGCACTTGTGCGAATGCGACTTATGGAAGCCGTTACGAAGCAGCCCGAATCCCAAGATAAGACCCAAAAGCACCAGTACTGTAACTATGAAGATGAAGATCTTTGTTGCTTTCCCCACATAACACATCTCTTATTTGTTTTTGTTTAAAAAAAAAACAAAGAAGCTGTAAATCTGAAAATGGGGTCTGTTATGTCTTTGTTTTTTGGGGGGGGTTGTGTTTTGTGGAGATAGGGTTTTGGTTTGGTCCTTGTTCTCCGGTGTGTGTGTGTCTCATTGTGAGTTTAATACAATGAGTGAACTTGTTGAGAGGTTGGGTTTTCAGTTTTGGTTGGGTTTTTGTTAGTGAGTTGAGTGGTGATTGCACGTGGAGGCCATTTAAAGGACATGAAAATTAAGCTTTGTTAGTGAGTTGTGTGTGTCTCTTATTTATAATGTTGTAGTATTAATGGGTGACTTTCTATAACCACATACAATAGACACATATATTTCTTCAGATTTTTTATATGCAATATACATACATCATGCCACTCTATTCGACTCGAACTTAAAAGTTATACATTAATTTTTAAAAATTTTGAATTACACAAGTCTCATTTTACAATTCAATTTTTTTTTTCAATTCAAGTTGAGTTCATAAATTACAATTTGAAAGTCAATTTTTTTTACATCGATTCGAAAAAATAAATTTGTTTGAGTCAAGTTTTATCATCTAAGTTCAAAGCTCAATCTTTTAGAACCCTAGCTCAAGGGTCTAGACTGGTTTAGTTATGAGTTAATTAATATACTAATTATGGATTAAGGAGTTAATCAGATAGATGTAGGGTTACAGTGAACCGTTGGGGGAATATTTGGGGATCGAGCAAGAGCTGGACAGGCATGTTTGCCATGTCACTCACCAGGATGGAGGTTATACTGCAGACTGCAGAGGGTTCGTGAAAGATAAGCTTATAATTGGTATAATCCCAAAATTGTACCGAACTTTTTTTAAGTGATTTAATTTTCAACATTTTATATTTGGTTAAAATAAATTTTTTTTGAATAAAAATGGTTAATCAATTAACGTTAAACAATTTAAAATGTCTTGATAGGATGACGCGTTATCAGAAAAAATAACTTTATACTTTATATAATTTTATAAAATTATTTTTGACTGATGTGATATTCTTTTAAGTCAACATCTTTATTTATATGACAATGTCATGTCAACATGCACTTCCATGTATGTTTGTTATGTCATTTCAAACCATTAACTGTTAGTTGACTAATAATTTTCATCCGTATATGAACTATTTTGACCTAAATAAAACGTTAAAGGTTAAATTGTCTAAAAAAAATTAAAGCCAAAGTGTTTATCCATCCAAACATCGGGGCATATTTGACATTAAGTTTATTTAATTTTTCACATTTTTTAATGATCTCAATTTCTGGTTTATTATAGGAACAATGCATTGGATACAAACGCTAACGAAAATATTATTTCAAGATAATTTGTTCTTATCCGTGACGGAATATAATATTAAAGGTTAAAATGATTCTTAGCGAGAAAATTATTTTAAGTTATATATCTTTGATTTATTCTTTTCTTAAATGTGAGTTGATGATTAATTGTGGGTAGAGGTGGTAATCAGATCGTTCGAGTCATTTTCGAGTACGACTAAAATCAATTTAGATTTCGTTAGTGTTTGGTTTAGATCTTTGATAAGTCGAGTCTAGTTTGGGTATTGAATCAGGTTAAAATCAGATTGGTTGTTTTCGGTTCAAGTTAATATCGGATCAATTGCTTTCTGTTCATGTCAAAATCAGGTATTTCGGATCGGTTTCAGGTTAGGTCAACCTTTAATTTTTCGGGTCAATTCGGTTTGAGTTGGGTATGATTCACAAAGACTTCGTTGATGCAGATGATTGTATTGGTGGAGGATACATAAGACTTGAAGGCGGAGGTGTAACAAATTAAGCGTGTTTGAAGACCTTGAACTTTTGAAAAAACAATTTAATTAAGCTCTTAATTTTTTTTCTACTCAATTAACCCACTGAATCAATAAATTGAATCAATTAACCCAATTGACCAATTTTGACCATTAATTTTTAGCCGTTTTTTTCCTTGAGATATTATTGTCGTGTGACAGTTGACACACTATGATTCTGACATGTCAGACTTACAGATTTTCCAAAAAAATCATTTTTAATTATTTTATAAGTTTTTTAATAAAACTTTTAAAGATTTTTTTAAATAAGATAAAAAAATCTCAAAATTGTCGACTGATAATATTGTAATACGTGCAAAAAGTTCAAGGCTCAATTGGGTACAAAGAAAGTTCAAGACTTAATTATTATTTTTAAAAGTTCAAGGGTTTATGGTTATAATACGATTAAACCAAAAAATTACAATTATGTGTCTTCTTTTTAATATATATATATATATATATATATATATATATATATATATATATATTAATACTCTTATATCTCGAGTCGAGTTATTTGAGTCAACTCAAATAATTTGTTAAAATTTCAAGTTCGATTCTAGTCAGAATTTTGAAAATAGGCTTTACTTCTAAATTATAAAACTACACTATTTTAATATTAGGCCATACTTCTAAATTTAAAAATTAGTAGGGACAAAAGCCTTATTTGACAAATATTTAAACTTAAAACGACATAAAATGTTATTATACCATAATTTTGAGAAAAACAACGGTTTCTCCTATAATATAATAAAAAAAATAATAAAACATACACTATTTTACTATTTATAATATTTTTAAAAATAGATGAAGTAAAAATAAATTATTTATTTACTTTACCTTAATTATCGGGTTAAAATGGGATTGATATTCGGTTCAGGTAGCCTTCAGTTCGAGTGAAACCAGTTCAGATCTATTTCAGTTCATCAAAAAAATTGAGCCAAATTTGATTTAGTTCGATTTATTTCAGATCATGTTCGAATCAATATTAAATTTCGATTCAAATCTCAAATCAAATTTGTCAGGTCTAATCAATATACAAATAGAATTATATTGTTCTCTATTTATTGTACAAGGGATAGAAGTAATGCTCAAGAAAGGTTACTGACATATCCATCATTTTAAGTATTGTTCGTTATGAAGGATGAAAAAGAGGAACGATGGATAATTAATTATTCATATAATTAAGACATACAATAATTAATCGAGTGGTTAAGAATATACATATTATCATATTTTATATGAATAAAAATTTCAATATTTATCTTGAGAATATTTATTATCTCTACTTATAAAAAATTATTCATATGATTAAAATTTATAAGTACTTATAATCATTTAATTAACTAATTTTATTTTTTATCGTGCTACTTGAAATCTCGTCTTAAACTTCAAAATTACAGCCACACAACATGGAAAAGTGATATTTAAGTGCTTGAGAAAATGATGTTTACTTGGGGTCTTTATCTTCATTTCTCTTCCTCAATAAAGATGGATGGGGAATAAAAAACGAATCTCTTTCCTTTTCTCTCCTTTTATATTTCTTTTGTCCATTTTCCCTATCTTCACAACGTATCACATTTCTGAATATAAGGATGAAAATTTTGAACCGTCCAATAAATTCTAAACAAATTTATTTTTAAATTGGTGCAAAGAGGGGTTGGTAGCAGTGGCGGAACACGAGGTTAAATTTTAAGGGGTCAATTTAAAATTTTAAAATATTTGGAGGTTTAAATTAAATTTTTCAAAAATTTTGTGGGTTTTAATAAAATTTCTAATAATTTTGAGAGATTTAATAAGAATTTTTAAAAATTTTGAAAGGGAATTTAATTAAAGAAAATTTAAAATTTTAAAGTTTAATATGAATTTTTTAAAATTTTGAGGGGACCAAATAAATTTTTTTAATTATAAGGGTCATTTTAATTTTTCAAAATTTTAAAAGTCATCACCCCCACTAATCCCTTACATGTTCCGCCATCGGTTGGTAGACTCCCCCCCTCCCCTCAGATAATGGATTTAAAATGATTATGGTAATTGTTTGTTTCATTTAGTCATCTCAAGTCTCAGCATATGAAATTATCATTTTAACTCTCTCTTTCTATATAAGTATTATAAATGTAAAAAACGGGTAATTTAGGTGGATAATTCATTTTGGATTATTAATTAGGGATATAGGGGAGTTTGGGGGATATTTTGGCATCTAGGCTAAAATCTACAGGACCACGCTACCCCCTTATGCCGTGGTCACATTTTAGCACAACCTCGCCACCTCCTTATGGCGAGGTCACTTTTTAGCACAACCTCGCCACCTCCTTATGGCGAGGTCATATGGACCACGTACTTATATAGCCAAATAACATCCACTTGAATCATGTAAAGTACGTGAGTTGCATGGTCCATGTGACCTCGCCATAAGGAGGTGGCGAGGTTGTGCTAAAAAGTAACCTCGCCATAAGGAGGTGGCGAGGTCCTGTAGATTTTGGCCTAGATGTCAAAATATCCCTCAAACTCCCCTATATTCCTAATTAATAATCCAAAATGAATTATGCCCCAAAATATCCCGTAAAAAACACACTATACAAATCACTAAATTCTTTTAAATTTATATTTTATGTTTAAATAATTATGGAAGGATTATTATTTACTATATCGACGTGAAGTTTTTTTTTTCTACAAACAATTTCAATCCATTATCATATATTCTTAATTGATATATAAATAAACAATTAAGGAAATATGATTATGGAATAAAACCGTAAGTGAAAAATAATTTTCAATCAATCAAAAAATTAATCATTGTAGAAAAAAATATTTTTATTTTCTTAAAATAATATGTATCCAATACTCATAGACGTAGTGATAGTTTTCAAGGATATACAGCGAGGCAGATGGTGGAGCAGAAATAGAAATTCTTTACCTATTTTCGGTGTTCATATTTATGTTTTCACACTAAAAAAAATTAAGTTAAAAGCTTAAGGTTAAGATTTAATGTTAAGATTTAAGGTTAGAGTTTAGTGAATTAGATGCATAATGTATTTTTTAGAGTTTATGATTTAAGATTTAGAATTTAGGGTTAAAACTTAAAATTTAATTTTTTAGTGTTGTGACATAAAAATTATACCGAAAAGACATAATTTTTGTCCGACACGTACAATTAGCATCACTTCTATTTAATATAATATTTAAACGTATATACACATAAATTATCATTAAACAAAATAAAATTTGAAAAATACCATTGCTGCTACAGTTCCATCCCTGAGCTGAATATAATATTTATTCTCCATGGTCAATATTCACTTTGAAGTTTCAAGTATTAGACTGTTAGCAAAATTTTATTTTAATATCCATAAATGATAAACTATTAATTTAATTATTTTGAAATTATAAAATTAAAGTTATTATTATTGTTAAACTATAACTTAATCCTTTACAAATTTTATAATTTACTTTTTGTCCTCAAATAAAATCGCGACTTACTCAACACACTTGATTTACGGTCTATATTTAAATTTATAATTATCTCCCAACAATTTTTACTCTAAAATTAATGTCACTTTGCATCCAAATAACATATGGCGGGTCCACCCTTAAATCAGGGTAGGCAAGTATTCACTTGACTTTTATAAACTTAAATATTTGGTTTTAATTTTTTTAATATTTATAAAGTAGTTTTTATTTTTTTTAAATCTTTATAAATTGTGTCCACATGAGATTTTGAGATTTTGAAATTTTATGTATATATCCTTAAAAAACATTTTTGGATCGGCCATAAGCTTTGAAGCGTTAATGGCGAAGGAGAAGATCAATAATAAGTTAGAGTAAAAGAAGGTTATGTGTAGAAAAATTCATCTTCACAGTTCATCGTCCAAATCCAAAACAATCATTTACAATTTTGGGATGAAAAACAAACAAGTGATCCCCACAGAACCCAAAGCTGATCAAAAGGGTGTCGGACAGAATGCTGGTACACTCATCGACTCACTGATATCATCATTCCTGAAAAATCACCAAAAAATTATTCGAATATATCGTAAAACGGACATGAAAGATAAGCAACGCAGAGAAAAAAAAAACAAAAAACAAAAACCAACCTAGAGTAAAAGGAGTTCTCATCGTGTCTAACTCTGTGAGGCTTAGACGTGTAGTATCTTCCCTTGGACTTGTTTTCGCGAGCCCTCTTTTCAGCAATCTTGTTCTTAGCTTCCGAACCGAATACGACGCCGTCTTCCGTGATGGCATGGAGAACTGGTCTCCAATGCCGACTTGCAGATCCTCCACCACCCGGCTTGTTCACGCGTTTCGAGTGGCAGCGGCCGGAGGGGAGAGGAGTCGCCACGTGAAAAGGCTCGTCCTCAGATGGTGAAGCCGATGTCGGTGGTCGATAACAGGAAGCTAATTCTTGTAAGAACTTCATTTATGCAGCGTGGTGTAGTCGAAAACAGAGAAGAAGGTTCTGGATTGGTTTGAACGTGAGATCGGAGGTGGTGCGGGGTGTGGAACATGGACTTCTTATTTATACACACGAGAGAGGGGAGTGGGGTTAGATTTGTGAAGCGGATGATGTTGACACTTGACACTAATTTATTTTTTAAAATTGATTGAAAAAATATGATTCAAGGGGAGTTTTTGGATCAACTTATAAAAAATTATTCCAATTTAATTATGATTTTGAATTTATACTGACACTCAGTTGATCTAGTAGGATGAGACACTGTTAGGTATTCGAGGAGCAATTGTATTGGGAGGATTGCCCCTACAATAAGTCACCACAGTATTTGATATGGACTAGTCAACCAATAAATTTGATACCGGTGGTTAAACCCAACAAAAGATTTTGGATTTAAAACTTCGGTAATACAATATTATTAAATATTTGATAGAAGAATTTTTGTTACTCTTGTGATCCTACACAGTGGCAAAAGCGTTGTGAATGAGACAATTGGATTGGGAGGATTGCCCCCATAATAGGTTATACAATATTCGATTTGGATTAGTCAACCAATGAGTTTGATATTGGTGGTTAAACTAAAAAAAATAAATTTAAAATTTTAATAATACAATATTATTAAATATTTGATAGAAGAATTTTTGTCATTCTTGTGATCATACACAGTGGCAGAACTTGAAAAAAAAAGTTTTAAGGGGCCAATTTAAAACATATAAAAATAGAGGTTTAAACTAAATTTCTCAAAAAGTTTAAAGGGTTCAATTTACAATTTTTGAAATTTTGAAGGGGTCAAACTAAAATTTTTAAAAATTTAAAAAGCTTAATGGAAATTTTAAAAATTATGGGAGATATTTAATTAAAAATATTTAATTTTTTTAAAATTTAATAAAAATTTCTAAACATTTTGCGAGTATCAGATTAAAATTTTTAAAAACTTTAAGGTACGAATTTTAGTTTCTCAATTTTTTTTGGAAGAGCCATGATCCCACAGGTTTCTTCTTTGGTCTGCCATTAACCAACTTGACAAGATAAATCCTTGTTTAGTCCATTAAGAAAACCAATTGTTATGTACCCCGAACATAAACACATTTAATTGATTTCGCGGAAACAACCAATTCTCAACTTAATCAAGTGTTGTTTAGTAAATTAAGAAAAAAACAAGTTCTAAATTGTTAATATTGAATTTTATAGATATAAAACTATATGGTATAAAAGTAAAAATCAAGTATATGTTTGATAAGTGTCAATCTTTCATTTTCAAAAATCATTTTTTAATTTGTACGAACCAACTTACGTCAGTGGTTAAGGGAACGGTTGTTGTTCCTAGAGGTCACGGGTTCGAGCACCAGCAGCTGCAGCAGGGTGATTGAGCGTTCATTGTCAAATGGTAAAGAGTATATTTAGAACAGATACTACTTGTAATCACTTTAACTTTCATAAAAAAATCACTTTTTTAATTTTAATATTATAAGATAATATTTTATACTCCCTTTATCTTATTAATTTTTTCCCTTATTAACTTTTTAAAAATTAAAATTTTTCTTTAACCATGATTATTTTAGAATTGGAGCTGTGGTGGCAACACAAATATCTACGGGTTTTAGAATTGGTCAATTTATTGCAATTAGTATAGTAATTGATGTTGAGAGTCACATGTCTGGTGTTGGGGCCCTTGACTAGCATGGGCATTTAATTAGAAAACCAAACCTGACATAGAAAAATCTAGATAACCCATCACATTAACGTGGACCGTTGAGACATAATTCGGGTTTGTAAATGCAAGCGGACACTGTCCTATTCCTCAAGGGAATGCCAATTCATATCCACCACACACAAATATTGCTTCCCTACATGACCTACACAACCTCACTGAGATATCAACTGCCTTCCACTGTTTCGATCTGATCTCGAAATATGAAGAGAAATTTGATAAAAAAGTTTTAAATAAAAAATAAATAAAAATTCAAAGGACGTAAAAATAACAAACCAAAACCTTCCCTTGACAATGTTTTTTTATCGTCATAGAAATTTAATAAATAAATATATTTTTTCTATATCTAATTATACGTTTTAAATAGTGATATATGCGAGCTGATTAAGAAAATCAATCTTGTATTTTGCAAAATAAACGTAAAATTACAACAAAGATAGATAGATGAAAATCATGCCATAAAATAGGCAAAAAAGGCTACAAGATAAAAAAATATTCGTACTACAAAGGCAGACGAAACAAGCTACAATAAGATGTGCGAAAAAGAAGAAATTCAAAACAAAGATAATTCGCATTTAAAACTGTAAAACTAAATTTGATTTTGATATAACAACATTTTTCAAGGATTTAATTGCAAAATAAAATAAATTTTTAAATACTCAAAAGACTCACAAAATGACAAGGATTCGAACTTTAAGTATTTCTAAATCAAAAGCCAAGTATTCCAAAAATTTTCTAAGTATTTTTCTATCTAAAATTTTGAAGTTTAGCCCAGGCGTACCGATACGGTTACACCTGTATCGATACGGTTTTTGGCTACTAGAAACGAGTCAAGAAAAGTGTATTGATACACTCCTTGCCGTATCGATACGGTTTTCAGACTCAATGTAATCCTGGAAACTAAAAACTATTTACCGTATCAATATGCTCATTTTCGTACCGATACGAGTTGACAAGATTTGAACAATCTTGACATTTAATTTTTGACCGTTGCCTTGTCAGATTTTTGGAACCAAACATTTTGAAAGTTGGTTAAGAGTACTGATACGCCTAACTATTGTACCAATACACTTTTTGGTTAACCAATTCTCCAGATTCCAGCAAACAAAATCAGTACCGTTACGCACTATATTGTACCGATCCCCTATATAAAATATGGTCTCCATACCGATACTCCTCTTCGTGTAACGATACGCTATTTGTATACAACGACTATTTCTTCTTTTGACAGGTGCCGATACGGTGACGCGAGTACTGGTACGATAAGTTACAGAACTGTATTTATGGTAGGAAAAAGAGAGCTCAACGACTCTATTAATGATGCCAACTACCCAAACGATTAGAAATCAAATGAAGAGGTATAAAAGCAAGTTATTAAAGCTACAACAACAACTATTGATCAAGTCAAGCATATTCAAGCAAAAATTCAATTCAATTTGAGCCAAATAGAGTCAAACCCTTCTACTTATCTTGTGTAATCCACTTGTATTCTTTATTTTAAGATTGGGGAGAATGTTCTTGTAATTATGCCAAATTATTTTACCTTTGTGAGGTGTACTTTCATTTGCCAACAACTTCTCTTGTTAAGGTGATCATTGATTAAGCTTTGGGTAAAAAGCTTAATCGATTTTTAAGGTTTCCTCCTAATCCAAGAAAAATGGAAGAATTTCTAGTGAAATTGGTTAATAGTGGGATCTAAGGTAGTAGATTTAGAGCTTGTTCTAAACTTGAATCATTATAAATCTCTTGTGCCTTAGTTTTTAATTTACCAATTTCATCCCTCACATTTTTAATAGCCAATTCACCCCTCTTGGTCATTCATTCATTGATTGATCCACACAACAATTGGTATTAGAGCCTAACTCTTTGAGAGATTAACATCTACAAGAGGCGATCCTTGAAGCAATTCAATCAATCGACATCAAAGAAATGACGTCTACTTCCACCAACTTGTATGAGAGTCAATCCACAACTAAACCTCCATTCTTTAATGGGAACAACTACCAATATTAGAAGAACCAGATGAGGCTATTCATCAAATCCAACGATTACCTCCTTTGGGATGTAATTGAAGACGGGCCATCCATTCCAATGAAGCAAGAAGGTGATAGACAAGTTCCCAAGTCCAAAAAAAATTGGCCAATAAAGAAAGGAAGAAGCTAAAAGTCAATGACTAGGTGTTGAGTTGTGAGGAGCTCGATTCGTTCAACCGATGTTGCTCACCAAGTGGTGGAGAGGAGGAATTTCGGGTGGATGAGGTGTGGAAGCTTAAATGTAAATGACACAATGAATTTAGAGTGGTTTAACCTTCTAACCAAGGTCTACTTCCACTACCTTAGCTTCCCACTAAGGATTTCCAATCAATCCACTATTGATTCGTCCCCTTTTCTAGGCTTAGGAGGAAACCCTTTACACCGATCAAGCTTTCTACCCAAAGCCTTGATCAAACCCTCTTTTACGAAGAGAAAAGATAAAGCAAACTTAAATCCCTCTAATAGGTATTTGTTTGCACAATTTTGCACTCACCCAAAACCTAAAACACTTGAGCAAATTTGACAATTTTGGCTCACTAGTGTTTGCCTATACAAGAATTGACAATTTTAGTACAAAGACATTTTTTGATCATTTGTTGATTGACAATTGAAGCATTAACCATATCTTGATGCTTGGAGGTCCCTTTTATACTCCTTGATGAGTTTATAGCCGTTACTAGCCGTTGGGGATGATTTGGAGCCGTTGAGGACTTTATTTTCCACCATAAATGCAGTTCTGCAGCTACCCGTATCGAAACACTCGAAGCCGTTTCGATACACTCTTTAAGTAGAAAGAGCCGTTGCAGTCTGATAAGCACCCGTTTCAGAACACCCGTGGCCGTATCGAAATGCCCGTATCGAAACGCTAGGCACCGTATCGAAACACTCTACATTTAAAAGTTAGTTGGAAAATAGTCGTTGGGGTTTATGACTGTTGAGGTCGATGCCATGTAGGCGTATCGAAACGACATAGCCTGTTTCGAAACGCTGGGAAAAATTCTCATCCAGGGAAGACCCGTTTCGATACCCGTATCGAAACGTTTTTGCTACTGGAATCCCCCGTATCGAAACACCTAAGGGTGTTTCGAAACACATGGACGGTTTTATGTAGTTTGGCTTTTGAAAACATGTAAAACCCTTTTGAAAACATCCCTAAACATAGTTTCAAGTTATTTGGACTTTAGAAATAGTTTTGAATTCTTTTTAAATCAGTCCAAAACATTTTTCAATTATTATATCAAAACATTAGTTCTACAATCTCCCCCTTTTTGATATAACAAAACTAACTTGAAAAATTGTTTGGGATTCTCCCCCTTTAACTTTAAAATTGTGAATAAGAAATTAAAGATATGAAATCAAATAAAGCTCCCCCTTATTCATTTGAAAATTCAATTTTTCAAACCATTTCTCCCCTTTTTTGTTATATCAAAAAGAATTTAAAACATTAAGTTCAAAAATAACAATGGAGGTAAAAACTTGACAATAATAAGAATTTGGTTTTAAAATGGCTCCCCCTTACTCAAAGCATCATAAAAAGTTAGTCCAACATATATGATCATCTAGTTGAAATAAAAAGAAATAAATCAAATGAAATAAAAAACAACTAGATTTTTACCAACACTTGAACCCAAGGGAGGATGTGAAGCCTTCCTTCTTCAAGTGTTCTTCCTTATGTGCATGGAGCTCCCCCTCAATGTTTGACTTGTTGAACATCTCCATCACACCTAGCAAAAGACAATCAAGTGCTTTTTGGTATCCAAATTGCTTTGGATCCATGAACATTAGTAGCACAAATTTTAGTCCCCTTAGGAATCTATTTTTCAATGTCATCCTTTTTTAATTGAAGTACTAAGTCCTTTTAGGACCCAAAAACTTCTAAAACATTTTCCTTTAACAAATCTATGGGCATTAGATTGTCTTACATAGAAATTTGATTTTCCAAAATTGTTTTTCTTTTCTAGCTCTTTGGAAATCAAATTCTTTTCTTCTTGAACTTTTTGAAGCAAATTTTGTAAATCAAAACATTTTAATTCAAACTCTTCGAGTTTTGCTTCAAGTTCAAGTTTGGTTTTAGAAATCAAGTCATTTTGAATTTTCAACTTTGAGATCAATTTATTGTTTTTTAAAATGTGATTTTTAAAGTCTAAAACCAAACCATCATAGGCATCTTGTAATTCATCAAAATATTAAGAACATGAAGTAGATGAATTAGAAGTTACCCGTGAATCTTCTTCGATGGCCATAAGGCAAAGGTTGGCTTGTTCATCGTCGGTGGAGTCCTCATCACTCCAAGTAGCCACATGTGCCTTCTTCTTATGGCTTGAAGTGCTTTCCCTCTCCTTTTTCATGGATTCTCGTTCAAGCTCTCTCAAGGTTTTCTTCATGAACGGGGCACACTTCTTGAAGAGATGAACTATCTCTTCTTCTTCACCCTCCTCTTCACTTGAATAAACATGATGGCAAGTGGAGGATTTGAGAGCCATGGCATTGGTGTTGATTTCAAGCCCCTTGAGCTTCTTCTCTCCAATAGCTCTAATTTCTTCCCTCTTCTTCTCTTCTTCTTTGTTCTTCTTCATGATTTGATGAGTAAGGAGTGACCCCATGAGTTCATCAAGCTTCAAGGTCTTAAAATTCTTTGCTTCGATGATGGCGGTCCTCTTTGAGTCCCAAGACTCGGGAAGTGAGTAGATGAGCTTTCGAACAAGCTTCTCCTCCGGGAAGGCTTCTTCATAGCCTTTGAGATCATTGGTGATAGTGGAGAACCTATCAAACATCTTCTCGATGTTCTCTTTCGGATCCATTTTGAAGTTCTCATACTCTAAAGTGAGGAGCCCAATCTTGGTCTCCTTAACTTTATCGATTCCCTCGTATATGACTTCAAGCTTGTCCCATACCTCCTTGACACTCTCACAAGAAGACAGCTTCTCATAGATGGTTGGGCCAAATGCACAAAAGAGAATGTGCAAGGCTTTGCAATTTAGCTCAATCTTCTTGTGATCGTCGGCACTCCACTCCGCTTTGCTTCGTTGAGGCACGAACGAACCATCTTCAACTATGTTCCATAGCTTGTAGTCTCTTGACTTGATAAAGAACTTCATCTTTGTCTTCCAATGGGCATAGTGAGTTCTGTCGAAAAAGGGCGATTTGTCGATTGATTGTTCCATTGAGCCGGTTGAGTAAAATGATGATCGAGCTTGCCAGATCTTCTCAATAGGATGTGAATCCTCTTCAATTGAGCCAAACTCTGATAAAAATTGTTGAGTTGTGAGGAGCTCGATTCGTTCAACCGATGTTGCTACCAATTGGTGGAGATGAGGAATTTTGGGTGGATGAGGTGTGGAAGCTTAAATGTAAATGACCCAATGAATTTAGAGTGGTTCAACCTTCTAACCAAGGCCTACATCCACTACCTTAGCTTCCCACTAAGGATTTCCAATCAATCCACTATTGATTCGTCCCTTTTTCTAGGCTTAGAAGAAAACCTTTTACACCGTTCAAGCTTTCTACCCAAAGCCTTGATCAAACCCTCTTTTACAAAGAGAAAAAGATAAAACAAACTTAAATCTCTCTAATAGGTATTTGTTTGAACAATTTTGCACTCACCCAAAACCTAAAACACTTGAGCAAATTTGACAATTTTGGCTCACTAGTGTTTGTCTATACAAGAATTGACAATTTAAGTACAAAGACACTTTTTGATCATTTGTTGATTGACAATTGAAGCATTAACCATATCTTGATGCTTGGAGGTCCCTTTTATACTCATTGATGAGTTTATAGCCGTTACTAGCCGTTAGGGATGATTTGGAGCCGTTGAGGACTTTATTTCCCACCATAAATGCAGTTCTGCTGCTACCCGTATCGAAACGCTCGAAGCCGTTTCGATACGCTCTTTACGTAGAAAGAGCCGTTGCAGTCTGATGAGCACCCGTTTCGGAACACCCGTGGCCGTATCGAAATGCCTGCATTGAAACGCTAGGCACCGTATCGAAACGCTCTGCATTTAAAAGTTAGTTGGAAAATAGCCATTGGGGTTTATGACCGTTGAGGTCGATGCCACGTAGGCGTATCGAAACGGCATAGCCCGTTTCGAAACGCTGGGCAAAATTCTCATCCACGAAAGACCCGTTTCGATACCCGTATCGAAACATTTTTGCTACTAGAATCCCCCGTATCGAAACACCTAAGGGTGTTTCGAAACACCTGGACGGTTTTGTGTAGTTTGGCTTTTGAAAACATGTAAAACCCTTTTGAAAACATCCCTAAACATAGTTTCAAGTTATTTGGACTTTGGAAATAGTTTTGAATTCTTTTTAAATCAGTCCAAAACATTTTTCAATTATTATATCAAAACATTAGTTCTAACCAAGGCCTTGCACTTGCTCTTTTGTGTACTCAGACATGATATTTATACAAAGATGTCCTCTTGTAGAAGTGCAAAAGAAGTGTGGGACACGCTCAAGTCCACTTATGAGGGCACCAACGATGTTAAGGAGACCAAGATTGGACTCTTCAACTTAAGCTACGAGAATTTCAAAATGAAGCCCGGCGAGAGGGTCATGAAGATGTTTGATTGTTTCTCGGTCATTATCAATGGTCTCAAAGGTTTTGGGGAAGTCATCCCCGAAGACAAGCTTGTCCAGAAACTATTCTACTCTCTCCTCGAGTCATAGGATGAGAAGAGAACCTCCATCATCGAGGCAAAAGATTTGAAAACATTGAAGTTTGATGCACTCATGGGTTCTCTCCTTACTCATGAGATCATGAAGCAAGAAATATGTAACGCCCCGGGTTTAGGACCCGGGAGATAACCGGGTTTGGTTAAACTGGTTCAGGTTAGATTAGTTGGGAGAAAACATTTTTAATGAGCACTAAAAGGATTTTAATGAATAAGGGCAAAAAGGGAATTTTGGAATTTTTAAAAATGGTTTTTATTCAAAATACCATCATCTTCTTCACCAACACTTTTCAAGTTACTTTTGCTAAAAACATCATTGTTACTATTCCATTGGAGCAAGCACCTCACCCACACAAGTTTTCAAGGTAATTCCTCTTTTATTTTGATTTTTCCTTCTTTAAGCTTATTGTTGGCGGAATTTTCCTTAAAACTCATTGTTTAAATTTGTTCCAAAATGCTTTGAGTTTGAAAAAGAGGAAAATGAAGGAATTTTTGTTTGGGTAGTTTGATGCCATGTTTAAGGGTGTTTTTAATCTTGTTTTGATGTTCTAAAAATGTTGAGATAGTGGCTAAATGTAGGGAAACCCGAAACTAGTAAAAAGTAGGGTTTTTTGGAGTTAAAAATGTGGGGTTTTGGGTTGTTCTTCTGAGGAACCTTGGACTGATGGTTGCTAGACATTGGGTAAGTGTTTTGGATATTGAAAGATGTAGTTTTGATGGTAAAATTGTTGGGTTTTGTCTGCTAGTTGGTTTGGGTCGTTCTGATGGTGTTTCCAAGTGTTTTCGGGTGTGAATCGATTTGGTTTTGATGAAAAATGATGAATTTCTGTGTTGCTGCAAGTTTGGGGGCTTGATTTGGGTCTAATGCATCATTTTTGAATTGGCTAGAAATAGGGGAAACAAGTTTGGGTTCTTTGGACGCTAGACCGGGTAGTTCGGAGGCTTGAAATCGGTGTTTCGACTATCGTTTGGGTTCTACCGGTGAGTGGAAAAGTTTTTGAGTGTTTGGGTTGAGCTTGAAAGGCCAACCTAAGCTCGAGAGTAAGTATTTAATGCTTACGTTTTACTTTTCCGAAATTCTATTTTTTTAAATCTTGTTATGCATTGTTGATATAAAATGAGATGAATATGTGTGTATTTGACTAATGAGTGTGATATTGTTATGATGGCTTGTATGATGTTGAGTATTGGCAAATATGAGGGTCTTAGTGGGTATAATTGGTCGACCATAGGATTAGAGTTCACTTGTAAAATTCGCGTGTGGCCCTAGTGATGTAAGATGCCATTAGGGAGGAGTACGGTGATGTAAGATGCCACCGAAAGTTTTATTGTTAGACCTCGGTGATGTAAGATGCCATCGCGAGTCTTGTTGTTCTTATAGATTCAATGATGTGAGATGCTAATAGAATCCAATCCGCGTATCCGAGTAATGTAACCATAATTGCCATAATACTCTTGTGTTGGAAGGTTGAATGTTATCTTGGTAGATGTTGAGAGTCATGCGTAGTTGTTATATGTTGATGCATTGCTTGATGTAAGATGCCAATCACATGTAAGATTGTTGTTAATCTTGTTGATAGAATTCATGCTTGTGGTTTTGTTTTCTGACTTGCTATCTAATTGTAGGCAATTGCTTTCCAATCTACATTGCACTCTGATGTTTGTCTACAGAGAAGCTAATGTTGACGCACGTCTATTAGCTCAACAGGGTGTTAATCGCCTAATTGATTTTGTTTGGTGTCGTGATAACAGTTGTGTCTTTATATGGAGTTGGTAATGAGGTTGTAATTTTCTTTCTTGTACTGCAACTGTTTGGATCTGTCAAAGTAACAGTTAATGTGCGACTTTATAAGACTTTCGAATCATTTTAATAACATTATTTGGCTATTCTTTTCCCCTAATAGGATTGGAAGAATTTTTTTAATGAGGCCTATATTATTTTAAAAATAATAAAAAACGAGAGTTGAAAAAATACGTGATGTTTAAAGTAAAAGAATCTAATTAAATTGGAATCTATAAATATGTGTATTAATTATTGAATTTGACAAGGGGAAATGAGAATGGCGGTGGCGGTCCCCCAAAAGGAAAATGTGTGTGGATATCGTATTGTTATGTGACAATGGCTTAGGAATAGGATAAAAATTTTATGTTTTTTTCGGTGTCTCTTTTTATGCTACAATATTAAAAAATATTAAAAAATAAATATCTTATATCTTAAAAAAACATTATACCTTAAATTCTCTAAATCCTAATCACAACCCCTAACTTTAAACCTTAAACTCTAAACTTTAAACCTAATTTTTAGTGTGAGAGCATAAATAGAGACATCGAAAAGGGGCATAGGGTTTCTATTTGAACAAATTGGCAAGACTCTAGTCCACCAATTCCTCCTCAAGTTGTTCTATTAATAGTTTTAAAAGCATCGATAAATTATCATAAATTAATTAATTATACAAGATTATTAATATTTTTTGATTAAAAATATATATCGCAATGATTGTTACACAAATGTTAAACTAACACACATGTAGATAAAAATCGTGCCATGAAACAAACCAAAAAGACTACAAGCATATGAAAATCATGTCACAAATGCAGACGAAACAAATAACAATAAGATGTGTGAAAAAAAATTTATTTGAAACAATAATCAATAAAGAAAACAAGATATTAACAAATAAAATAAGAAAAATCATCAGACAATAAATATACATTAAACTGTCATTAGTGGTATATATAAAGAGTGTCATTAAAAGAGTGAGAAAAAATACACGATGTTTAAATTAAAAGATTTTTTTTGACAAATTATAATTGTAATTCTAATTTTTAGGGGTGTGCATTCGGTTAACCTACCGAACCGAATTACCCAAAACCTATTAATCGGTTTTTTTTCGTTTTAATCGTTAACTAAATTGATTTTTTTTCGGAAATTTTTAACCGAACCGAAAGAAATTCGGTTAATTTGGTCAATTTTCGAATTATCCGAAAATTTGTTATAAAATTTTGGGTAAATTACACAATTGGTCAGTAAATCATGCTAAAATATCTTTTTAGTCACTAAACTTTCATTTTATGCTAATTTGATAAAAGTTTAATGACCATTTTATAATATATCAAAACATTTAATGATCATTTTATAATTTTTAAAAGTACAATGATCAATAATAAATATATGTAATATATATAATATTTAATATATAATAAATTCGGTTAATTAGCCGGTTTCGAACCAAATTAACCAATAACCGAATTTCTCGAAAAAAATAACCGTTAACCGAACCTACTTAAAATTAAACGACCGAATTAACCGAAAAAATACGGTTCGGTTGGTTAATTCGGTTAAAATCGAATAATGCATACCCCTACTAATCTTATCTAAAAAGGAGGGGGGCGAAGACTCTAGAGGAAATAAAAAGTACTTTTAGTGGGTCTGAAACTTATAATCTAAAAGGATATAAGGAAACAAGATAAACAACTTAAACAACCGACTAAATATTCTTGCTCATTAAAAAAATTTAATTAAATTGGAATCGATGTGTGTATTAATGGTTGGATTTGACAAGGGGCAATGAGAATGGCGGTGGCGGTCCCAAAAGGGCAAATGTGTGTGGATATGGTATTGTTATGCGCTTAGGAACAAATTGGCAGGAATGGAGTCGACCAATCCCCTCTCGTCATTTACTCGCCGGCTATTTTGTCACTGTGCCAAGTTATAAAATGCCCAAATTATGATTCCAACCCCTCAAATCCTTTTCTTCATTTGGACCAGCCCACATTAGTCTTGTCCATATTTTCCTGTCTTTTTGTGGCAATTATGCATGAGAATGGGTGGTTGACATTTATTAATTTTTACGAGTGAGATCAGAAAATTATTACATGTGATTAATTGACATTTAATTATAATAAAAATGAGAGATCCAGTAATTTATCGAGTGGTCAATAATACTTCATTGTTCTATTTTTTATGAGTTTAAATTTTGACATTTATTTAGAGAGCGTAAATATCACTATTTAAACTATGCCATTTTTGCTTTTAGCCTTTAAATATTTTTTTGTCAAAACAAATACTTAAACCACTTTAAGTTTGGTCGTTATCTAAGTTTAAAATATTATTTCGGCCAATGAGACGTTGACACGTCACAAAAATTTAGGTACTTGTTTTGACCAAAAAGATAATTTAAAGACTAAAAAAAACATAGTTTAAGTACTTTTCTTGATCAAAAATAGTTTAGGTACTTACAGTGGTTAGAAACAATAATTTATGTATCAGTAACTAAAAAGCAAAAAAATGAACTTAGTTGGTTTTTCATGTAAAGTGTTAAATAGTATTTTGATTTTAATGTTAAATGGTATTATTATTTAGTGTTTGAAGAACTTTTTTATCCACATTGATCCCAAAATTAATAAATATCTTCCCCGTTAGTCCACTTGAAATTTATGTTACAAAAAGTCACATAGCATGCTAGTAGAATGCAATGCATCATAATATATGTGGTCTAATGACATTTCTTGGCCTTCAAAATTGTAAAAGAAAATCATTTTAATCTTTAATTTTTTTTGTCTATTTTGCCTCTCAATATTTAATTTTTTTTGTGAAATTTATCCAACTGATAAAAAACTAACAAATCAATTAAGTTGATGTCAACTATTATATGTTTTTTGCTAATGCCAATATCAGCTAATTTGCATAAAAATTTCAAAAATAATATCTTAAAATAAATATTGTTTGAATAAACGATTGAATTTTATTTATCCAGAAGCAGAGCCTGCTACAAAAGAACATATATAACCGATAAGAGAATAAAATTAGTTAAAAACATGTTTTAAATTATTAGTTTTTAAATAAAACATAGTTAAAGATATAAATAAATTTAAATGATTTAATTTTTTATAATTATAAAATTATAAAAAACGAGGAAAAAGGTAAAAGACAATTACTTACTTAATCTCGATAGATATGTTATTTTTTCGACGGTTGGTTTAATTTATAAAAAAAATTTAAAAATTCGAGAGCTAAAAGAGACAAAAAAAGATTAAAGGTTAAAATGACTTTTAAAAAAAATTCGAGGGTAAAAAATGTCATTTTACATGTATATATTAATTTCAAAAAAAGAAAAAATTATGAAAAATAAAAAAAAACATAAAATTCAAAATAGAAAGGAAAATTTCAAAAAAGTCAAAAATAACATTTAAGAACATATGATTTCTAAAGAATAAGTTTCGAATTATATATATAATTTTAAAATTTTACGATTTTTTATGGCACACTATATATGCATCAAGAATATCTGAGAATTTTGCAAAGAAATTTTGAATATTTTCAAAAAAAATTAATAAGTTATTTTAAATACAAACAAAAAACGTTAAAAAATCTTGAAATAATTTTTTCAAAGTAAATTGAGATATTTTGGTTCTTTCCCATTTTAAATATTTTAATGTATATTTATTAATTTTAATATATATATATTTTGTCATATAACATGTTCTTAGAGTGCACATGACTTTTTTTTTTGGTAATGTAAATTACCAAATAAATTAATCTGATACATATTTGGTATCTTTGGGGGAAATTGTTTTTTTATATCGAAATGATAACAAAATTATAATTTAAAGAGTCTAAATTATATTTATATGCTTCATTCTCATGTAAAATTAAATTAAAAATTTAAAAGTCACGTCTTCGATTCACACTCGTCACATTATATATTTATATGCTTTTGTATAGATTCCACTGGCCAAGGCCTAAAGGCCTTCCAAAATGGTCTACTGGCCTCAGCCCTTTTACAGGGCTTCCAAAATTATGTTTATCGAATTATCAAAGGATGAATGAAACCCCTAGAAAACTATGGCATTATTTGGTAAACAATTGTTTGAGCTAAAATTAGAGGTTTGGGTTAATGTTAGAGATTTGATCGGTTGAATCCATTAATTTAAATGTTTAGTGAATAGTGGATTGAGTGAAACCTCTAATTTTAAAAAAGCTGCTAATATAAGCCTTTTGAAATTAACAGTTTGGTATAATAGTAAATAGTTATAAAGATCATTCTACTCTCAACAATTATAAAAAATCTCTAAATAATCTAAATTTAACCTTTTCTATTTTATTTTTTCACTCTCACGTATTTATATTTTGACATTTGTACAATAATATTTTTTGTTTTTTTTTTCTTTTTATTCTCACACATTTATATTTTTATTTAAATTTAATGATCAATTAAACTGTATTTAAAATAATTATATAAATAATAAATTAATATATGTGTCTTCAAATATGCTTAGAATTGTTATATTAATTTTTTTTTCATAATTTAATTAATAATATTAATAGATACAAAATATTTTTTTGAACGATAATAGATACAAAATATTGATAACTAATAAATTATTTAAACAAGCATCGATTATAATCATGTCCTTATATGTCACTTTTTTGTTTAAATAATCAAACAACTTTCAGCTATCAATTAATTTTCTAAATACTTTTATACAATAAGTTAATATAATGCGCTAGTCAAATCAGCTAATGCAATCAGCTAATGTAATCAACTATCAGCTAATGTAATATGTTATCAACTATCCGCTAATGTAATCCGCTATCAGCTAATTGCCAAACATGGACTATATTAAAAAGAGCGAGTTTTTATATAATAAGTTTTTAAAAATGAAAATTAATAAATTCGTGACAAAATCTGCACAATCTTTGTAACCCCTAGACCCGCCTATGCGTTACAACGGATCCTAAGAAGTCACATTAGGGCCACAAGAGCGACCCACAAAAAAGTACACATAAAAACATTTTTATTTCCTCAAAACACTTATTAAACTGTAAAATCAACTTCTGTCAAAATACTATTTCAGAAAATCATTTAAACACATAACAAGAACTTCAGAAAGTGTTTTACAGACTCTATCATAAAACAATACATGACATATATGCCCACTAACTATACAGTACCGTACTCAGAGGCAACGCCGAGGGAACTCCGAACACTGATGTCAAACATTATGTCATGCTATATTCTTTTAACCTGCGATAGTAAAAATAACGTGAGCTTGGAAAACCCAGTAATACAGAACTACCAAAAGATGTTATAAGCTCATGCAGATATATAGTAGGCACAACATTTTCATGATGTTCCAAGCAGTGACAGTCCTCTTTTCCTTTCTGTTATTTCAGGGCAACGTTATACTTGAGATTAACGGTACTTGTTCTTTATTCAATCATCGAGTAACAAACGAGAATTATACAAGTTGATAGTTTACGAAGATGAAAACGAGTTTAAAGTCTAGTGTATCCCAAAAGGTGCATATCAAATAGGCATAAATGCATACCAATCATATCATGAGAACACATAACAATTCAATGCAAATGTTCAAGTACATACAAGGGTTTACTAGTAACTACCCTCCAACCTTACACCAATATGCAGTCCCCCAGAACTACATCTATAAGGACTTACCCTAGGCCCGATGGGCATAGGTGCCACCTAAGGGGCTGCCTTAGGTCCATAAGAATTTACCCGTGCTAAAGCATCGGTACCTACTCAAGGGGAGACCTTGAGTCCATAAGGATTTACCAGCTGGATCAGGGCTGTACCGACAGAGACTTCATAACATAACCCAACAGTATACCCCGGATGACAATCGGTATTCAGATTTCAGACATGAGTAACATAATACATGTGACAGACGTATTCTATTCAGAGTATCAGAAACAGAAGATTCATAATTTTGACAAATAAATGGGCATACTATTGAGCATAACAGACATTTTCATCATTGATCATGCAAACAGATTGTACCATCATAGATGAAGCTAACAGATCATACTATCAAGTTCATCAGACAGTCAGACAATACCATCACAGATCAAGCAATCACATAACAAGTATACATATTGAGCAGACATACATCGAGTAGACAAAGAATGTCATCATATATCTGGTTCATTATTTCATCTCATTTTCCAACATAGTGATGCAATCTCAATAACAATTGAAATGTTCATCAAACATAGCAGTGTTCACGATTAAATCATTATACAATTCATTCAACAGAATATATATATATATATATATATATATATATATATATATATATATATATATATATATCACATATAGAACACACTAGGTGGGACAAATCATTTCTTGGAGATACTTATCATTTATGGAAGGTGACACATTAAACTTTTGACAATTTGAACGAATTTCTGAAACGTGACCCCTATTAAAAGGGGTTCATACTAACAATTTAACCCATATATTCATGAGGTGATACATCAATATCTTTGAGAGTTTAGACGCATCATGAGTTATTTAGTCATTTAAGCATACAAGGGCATTATGGACATTTTATCATATATGGACATTTCGGTAATTTATACCAATAAGGCATAAACAGTCGCTCAGGAAAATTCTATTTGCTCATCAGGCTCCCAATCAGGCATTCGGAGATTTCTATGTCAAGATCTTTCGCGATATCGGATACATTTAGGGCTATCTTAATTACTTTGGCCAACAAGGGCATTTTAGTCTTTTAATTATCAGAAGTGATTTTTGTAATTTAGTCTAGTACTATAAAATGATGATTTACAATATTTAACATATATTTGAACGATTTCTTTCATAATTCACCACAGGACTTATATTTTGTGCGGAAAAACTTCCAACCTTATATTAATATCAGGAGTGATTAACATACATGAGTGCGCTTCCTAACACTTAGGGGCACTTTAGCCCTTAAAGTCTTATTAGAAATCCCAGAATTTCATCAAATTCATAACTGTCTATTTAACTCAAAAAGGTTTTTCGGTCATTTTGGAAATTGGGATAAATCCACCACTTTTGTCAAATTTTACTATTTAGCACCTCTATCGTTTACGTACTCGGTAGAGATTAAGTCATTTTGATCTCTTCGGCCCTTACAGACGGTTTACTCATTTTAGAACTTAAGGGTAAAATTGCCATTCTGATTAATTAAGAATTTCGGTGCTTGAAGGCACTACAGCCTTTTTGGTCATTACGATCATTCCAATTAATTCATCCATTATTGTCGTAAGGATCAGCTCAAGAATACAACGATAATTCCAGTAAATTCACCTTTATGTGTTATACAGAGCTCGGGGGGAAATCCACGTTCCTTTTAGTATCACACGCATTTGAATAATGATGTCGAAGTCTTTTCCAATAGAACACACATCTTAGGTGGGGTGATTTTTCAATCAGTTCGAATGCAGATTTCGGGTCACTTCCTTTATTAGGGGCAGTTTAGTCATTTTTATACCTCAAGGGCATTTCTGAAATCTCATATCCAATATCCTTTACTCCATATTATGGGCATTGAATCTTAGACTCTATTGATCGAGTTGCAGATTTAACTGTATTATTCATTACTATTAACTTTCGATACTTCTGGTCTATTAGTATTCTTATTCGAATATTTTGGTTTTAATAATTTTCATACTTATTTCTCGAATCTAATTCGGCTTAAGCAGAGTTTACAAAACACTTCATCATAAGCATGCATGCGTTAACCGGATATCGACATGTACATAAAGCATACAAGTGGTAGTAGTGATTACCTTAACTTCGAGTTACACCGGTCGGTTCGTGGACGACATTCGAACACACTTGAACTCGGATTCAACATCCCACAACCACGCGGATATAAAGATATGCGGATGTCTTCAATTAAACAAAATCCACAGTTAATCCTTAATCACACTACCTTTAAACTGAACAAGAAACACATAAGCATTTTTGGGTTCAAGATCAGATTCATAGGCTTCCGAGTCGGAATTTTGCAAAACGGGCTTCAAAAACGGACTCAGGACATCGAAAAACATAAAATAGGGGTTTTTGAAAAAGTTGACTTTTTGGTCAACGGTTAAAGTTAACGCTGACGTCAGAAGGTCAACATTGACGTCAGCAGGTCAACGCTGACGTCAGCAGGTCAACGCTGACGTCAGCAGGTCAACAGTCAACGGGGTCAGAGTCAACACTAACATCAGCAGGTCAACGAGCTGAGGTCAACTGAGTTGACTCGACTGACTCACTGTGCTGACTCGCTGAGTTGACTCAGTGGCTAACTCGAACTGAGTTGACTCGACAGACGGGTTGGGCGTCGGGTTCGAGTCGGACACGGGTCGAGTACGGGTTGGGTCAGACTCGGGTTGGACTGATTTGGATCGGGCTAGACCGGTTAAGACTGGTTCAAATCCTTAGACCGGAATAAAACCGATCCACTTACCCTAAAACATTCCATTCACCGGAAAATCACCGGAGAGGTCGCCAGAGATGTCAAGGGGCACTGCCTGGCCGTAAACATAACGAGAAATTAGTCCACAACAATTACACAACGAAAACAAATCGGAAATCGGCCGAAAACTTACCGAAAAATACCCAAAAGGTCAAAACCTCGTCGGAAAAGACGAAGCTCCGACGAAGACCTTAATGGAGTTGGATGAACGATCAGTTTACTGGGTTTTGTTCAAAACGACCTGAGAAGCTGAGATTTGGAGTCCGATTCTCGAACGAATGCCGACGGTGGTCGGAATCGTGGAAAAATAGGGGCGGCAGAAGCTTAGGTCACAGACGAATCTTTGTCGCAATTTTTTGGCAAACGACGGTGAACTACGACAAGTGGCGGCCATGGGCATGTTCAGGAGAAGGTGGCGGTTCGATTGGTTGCAGCGGTGCACGACACCGTTGGACGGTGAGGGAGATCGGGTCTTGGTTGGAAAATGGGAAGGTGGTTCGAGTGAGGGGTTTGATACTCAGATCTAACATTTCAAAACGATACATTGAATCAAGCACGTGGGGGTTCTGATTATCATTAATTATTGGGTGGACCATAACACAAGAAGGTTAGATAGAAACTAAGGCAAAAATAAAACCAAAGATGACCTTAGCTCAAATGGCTAGGGCAAGGGCTTATTAAGTATGAGGTTCTAGGTTCAAAATCCTTAAAAAGCATTTTCTCATCTTTCATCATTTCATTTTTTAGGGGTGTTACAATCTTTTTCTTTTTCGAATTAAAATAGCTTAAATGAAAAATAAGTGCTCAAACTATATTTATTTTGAATTTTAGGCATTTTTGTAAAAATACGTGCTTAAAATTTCAACCGTTACAATTTTAAGTGCCGACCGTTTAAAAAATCTGTTACACAATCAAAACGAGACACATGACAGGAATATTCATTTTTTTAAATTTTTTGAAAAAAATTAAAACTTTAATTTTTTTTAAAAAATCCCAAAATTCTAAGAAATCTTTAAATCAATCCGTAAATCTCTAAAAATAAAAAACCACAAATCCTCAAATCTTCACCGCAATCGCCACCGAACACTACCATCGTGTCCACCCTTTCAATCGTCGGACTTAACCGACGATTTCCCCCGGCGTGCTGTCGTGGGAAATCTGCGAACAACGTGCCAATCGAATGACTATCTCACATTCGATGTTCAATGTTCACCTGTCACTGGTTTCTAGCGACAACATGTTTGAGGAAATAGTTAGCTGTGTACAACGATCGAAAGGGTAGGGTCAACGACAGTGATCGACGATGGCAGTCGCGAAGATTTGAGGTTTTAAGATTTAGGGATTTGAGGATTGTTTTAGAAATTTTCAACATTTTCAAGATTTTTCTAAAAAATTTAAATTATTTAAAACAAAAAGTTAATGAAAAGAAACTATAAAATATAGCCTAGCATGTGTTGAATTTTTATTGGTTAATGAATTTTTTTAACGACAGTTAACTACCATGCACTTAAAATTGTAACGGTTGAACTTTTAAGCCCATAAAGTTTAAAAGATATATAGTTTGAGCACTTATTTTTTATTTAAGCCATTTAAAATTTATAACCATTGATACTTGATTTATTAGTCAATTAATTTAGATGAAGTATTGTAAAAATTTTGTAAGTGTGATCCTCCCAACCCAATTTATTTTATCCATAAACATTAAGATTCAAAATTTTAACTTTTACTTATTAATTAAATAATATTATCTCACACACTGCTTATAAAATATTTTTTTCATTATTAGTGCATAAAATAATAGCCCATATATTCAAGTTCCAACTCAAAATATAATATTTGAAATCATGAAATAATCTTTCTGAGATTCCAAATATGATTACCAATAGAATACTGGAAACAAAACAAAGAGATATGAAATAATCATCCAATTAAAAACTAAAAAGATGAACTCTAAAAAATTACAATTTGATTTGGATCGATTGAATTAATTTTCAAATTTTATAAAAACTGTTACATAGTATTAATCATTGGATTTATATTCAATATACTGGTTAGAATTTTAAAGATTCATTCTAAGGTGTAGTGTTTATGAATTTGTGTAAGGGTTTAGAATTTAGGGATATATGTTAGAATTTGAGGTGTATGATTAGAATTTAAGGTTTAGAGGTTAGGGTTTAGTTTTTAGGGTAATATGGTGAGGATTTAAGTTTTAGCATATAAACCTTAAATTCTAACCTTACACCATGAATTCTAACCAATACCCCTAATTAAATTCTAAACCCCTATACCTAAACCCATATATCCTACACCTTAAAATAAATCCCTAAACCCTAAAACTAAGGTGCTTACAAAAACTAAAATTAATACTAACTTTGTCCCTAAACCCTAAACACCACATCTTTGTTGCTTTTATTTTTAAATTTAATGATTTAATAAAATTTTCTTATCCCTTTTAATGTTTTATTCTAATTTTGTCATGAATTTCATAATTGTCACATTCTCGCGTAAATTTCAGAATAAATCTTTTGTCCATTTTCGGTGCCTCTTTTAATGTCTTCACATTAAAAAAAATTAGAGTTAAAGTTTTGGTTTAAGGAATTGGGGATAGAGTATATTTTAGGGTTTAAGGTTTAAAGTTCAGAATTTAAAATTTAGAGTTACAACTTAATTTTTTTTACTGTTGGGGCATAAAAATGTACGTAAATCCCACCCTTATAGCATATCTTATGCTTTACCATTAGGTCTTACTTTCCCACCTACACTAATACATACGCGGTCAGTGGCAGATTCAAAAATATTTTTAAAAGTGAGTACACATATATTAACATTATATTTAAATTCAGATCGTTTATTATTTAATGTGTTCGAATTTTGTTTTCTTAATTTTTGTGAATACGTTCGTTTAGCGTTCACGAACGCAACGTCAGAAAATTTAGTTTGGGTTTTAAAATTTAAAATTTTTATGAAGATTTTTTTAAATACATGGTAACATTTAATGATTGTCATTTTCTTTTTAAAGGGTATTAAGTTTTTTTCAAAGGGTGTCGATATTCATTTAAAGTTATATTAATTTTACTTTTAATATTATTTTATATTAAATTTCTAGGAAAATTGAGAATTTTAAACATCGAGAGATTTGTGATTAGGAAGAAAAAAGTGTCAAAATTAAGAATAATAATTGAATTATACTTATATTTTTAGTGAGCTTTTCGTGTTTTTTTGTAATTGGTTATTCTTATTTTTGGGTTTTTATGTAGGATTGTATATGAACTAGGCTCGGATGAATTGTTTGTAGACTCCTAAGAAAGAATAAGTTACTACTTACAGATATTTTAGTAAATTTTTATTATAATTTATATGTAGATGAGGACAAATAAATTTTTAGAATGAACACAAATAAAATTTAAAGGCGGTCTTGAGCGACCGATCCGGCAGAACAACTCAAAAGATAAAGAAGTCTCGTTAATTTCTTCATGCTCGTTCCAAGTTCGAAGTACCATTTGTACAAATAAGAATCCCCTTCGTTACATGATTTCTTCTTCATATAGATAGATATAGGATCTAAGGGGCAATTACTTAGAAGTACATTTTGTACAACAGTCCTTCCTATCTGATAGAAAAGGTTCCCATGATCCTGAACCGATCTTACCTGGGATCGCAAATCCCAAGTTTGTCTATGAAGAGCAGATCTAATTGTATTAGTGTCTATAATTGATTTCTTCTGTGTAGTACTAATCGATAAGGCCGAAACAAATCAAATTTTATAAAATTTTAAGATAAACACTATTATAAAAATAAATTATTAATGATAAATTTTTTAAATTTCAGAGTTGACAAGTGCGCACCCCAATGGATGTGGTTCATATGGGTTCATATTTTTTTGCCCAATTTGTTTACCTTTTTATTTATTGCTTTGGTAGGGTGCTTTGATGTTTCGTGTCTTTTTATTTTAATATGGCTTGTAGAGAAAGTGGTCGATCAGGTTTGAACTCTAGAATTATTGTCAACCAAGATTTAAAAACAAGCTTTTATTATAAAATTAATGTTTAAATTATAAATCATTTTCATCTAAAATTTATTTTTATTAAAACAAGCTTTTAGTGTTTCATTCAGTTCGTTTTACGTTGTCTGTTAAAAAATTATTATCCTCCATTAATAAGTTATTCGAGCATTATAATTTTTTTATTACTCGGCTCATCATTACAAGCAAAACCGAATAGCAGGAATTGATTTTGAGATTGAAGAGTTCTTTTAAGAATTGTAATTTTCTTTTACCTAAGTTTTCGCAATCGAAGTGATTTTGGATATTTTTGAAATGATTTTGTAATACCGGGTTTTGGGTCGGGTGAAAATAATATTTAAATAATATTTTGAGACTCGGTTTATGATTAAAATAATATTATATATTATTTGGACTTTGTAATTTCAAAGCAAACAATTTATGTTGGACCAAATTGAATTGAAACTCAAAATTCATGAATTTTAAAGTAAAGGAAAATTGCCATCTCATTAATGACATTTTTGTAATAAAGTGAACTTCAAATTTAAAAAGCCCTTTTTATCATCTTCTTCCCTAATTTCCTCTCCCATTTTCAACGACAAAGGACCCTTCCTCCTCCATTTCACTATTCCATTTCTTTGCTTCTTCATTTTGGTTCAGTTTTAAAAGGTAATTACGTTTTCATTTTGCTCTCATCTTCTTCTCTTCAAAAGTACATTTAGATTGCATTTTCATCCATGTTTTGGAAATTTGGTTTTCCATGGAAAAATGATAAAGGCTAAAGCTTTATGGGTTTTTACTAAAGCTATTGCTTTAATAATGTTAGATATGTTGTTTATAAAGCACGGGGTCCAACATATGTGATTTTTACTTGGTTTTATAAACATTACCGGATTTGGGTTTTGATGGGTTTTAGAAGGGTTTTGGAGTGGATTTTGGGTGTGTTTTATGTTAGAAATGGAAGGCTAATGTTAATGTTAGTATGCTAGTTAAGGGTTGTTTTGGAATCATTTGAAAGTGTTAAATGTGTTGAAATCATGAGTTTTGGTTGGGGTTTGATGGCTGCTCGGGTTTGTTGTTTTTGGGAGTTGTTTCATGACTTGAATTCTTGTGTTTGATGCTTGAATAATAATCTGGGTTTGCTGCATCGTTGTATGAGCTGATTTGAGGTTGTTTTGGATTGTGTTGAGTTGTTTAGAGTCAAGGACTTGTGTTGGTGAAGCATCAGAAGTGAATCCGGAAGCTTGAAGGTGTTGGTTGCTTGATAGTTGAGCTTGGAAGTGAAGGCGAGTGGTTTAATGTTTTCAAAATGATTTTAAGTATTTGGTTCAAGCATGTGGACTAGGTTGGACTTGGTAGACCCACCTAGAGTTAGGATTAGAGTGGTAGTCTAATCCTAAACTTTAATTAGAGACTTTGGTTGCACTCTTTAATGGTTGTTTATGCCTCATGATGATTGTGTTTATGATGGTTATGTATAAATGTGTTATACATGTATGTTGAGGCTTGGATTGATGCATTGTTATATGCATGTGGATTGTACATGATGTTAATCATGGTGAGTACGTGCTAAGCACGGAAATGGTTATGAAATGATATTGTGGATTGTGTTTAGTATTGACACTAGTATGCTTGGGTACAAATGATAGATCATTAGGATATTAGTGTGCACACGAGAGTCAAATGCGCGCGTGGTCTTGATGATGGTAGTCATCAAGATGGAGTACGAGTTCGCCCGAAAAACCTTCTTATATATATTAGTCAGTGATGAGTGTAATCCCATCGATGGGGCGTGAGGATGAATGGAATCCCCTCCGCGAGAACGGTGATGAGTGTAATCCCACCGTGAGGTAAAGTTGTTATTGGATGTGAGTTCCAACGTGTTTATCCGCGTATTCGAGTCATAACTAGGTGCCAATATGAGTTGATATGTGTAGCAATGTGATTTGGAATGTGATTCCTATTTGAATTATTATACGTGTTTACATATGTTGTGGAATTGAGCTTATTGAGCATGGCATATTATTTGATAATTGTTCATGCATCATGTACATTTTGGCTCTTGTGGATCGAAGGTAAGGACATGCATTTATCTTGTTGTGCTCGTGCTTGGACCCTGCATTGTCGAGGTTTGTTTTTGAAGAGCTTACCCTCACTAAGCTTTATGCTTACGCTCTCTTTTGTTTGACAATGTAGATCCTTAGTTCGTGGGTTGCTAGTGCAAGAAGGGGCCTCCAAGTGTGCTTTGTGGAGCTAGCTTAGCTATCAAGTATGGGTATTTTAGTTATGATGTAATGGTCAAGCAATGAGACATGTAATTTGTGGTGTGATACTTTTGAAGTATGTTGATGTTGTTTGTTTAGGAGCATGCTAGACTCTTTTTTATATGTTTTGTTGGTTTGGCTTTGGATGCCATGTTGCTTGTAAATCATGTCTATGTTGCCTACCTTAAATTGTCTAAGTGTATGTCCTTTTGAACATGAACCTTGAATGCTATGTATGATCTTTGAATGGATGCCTATCTTATATCTTGTGTATCTTGAGCATGGTTGCTATAGGGTGTATGCCTCTAGAGTGTGTTGGTATGTTATGTTTGCTTATTGGAGTCGTTTAGGACGTTTGGGATCATTTGGAGGTGTTTAAAGCTGATTTTGAGAATTCACAGTGTGCAGGTGTTTCGAAACGGGTGTGGTTCCAGGGCCCCGTATCGAAACATGTATCGATACGTTTTGGTTACTGTGAGCACCAATTTCGAAACACTTTGGCTACTAGAATTGCATGTTTCGAAACGGGTATCGAAACGACAAGACAAAATGAGACCCTGTTCCGAAACGGGGTGGATGCGTTTCGAAACGGGTGTCTGACTTTTTAAACTGGAGCTAGTGTTTCGAAACGGGCTTTGACTGTTTCGAAACACAGGCCTGTAATTGGGCTTTTTGACATCTCCAAAAGGTTTCAAGGGTCGGGCTTAGGCCCTGTTTGTTGTTGGGCTTCCGCTTAAGTTTAATAAATGCATTTAGATAAGATAAAAAGAAAAAGTTTTTCCTATGGTCGGT
This sequence comes from Hibiscus tridactylites, assembly GCA_958450335.1. NCBI lineage: Eukaryota > Viridiplantae > Streptophyta > Magnoliopsida > Malvales > Malvaceae > Hibiscus > Hibiscus tridactylites. The sequence continues at coordinate 38,836,155 of OY288267.1, read as the reverse complement.
AACCGAAGTGGAGCCTTAACGAGTTTTATCTCGGTTATCCCCGTATAGCCCACTCGGATCGGTTAAGCGTCCGGACCGGGACGAGGAGTTATAGATTTCGTAAAAAATAATGAAGAGACATATATCAAAATTGATGCACCAAAAATAAATGAATTTTCGAAATGAAAGTGTCTGAGACTTGTGGTTGTTTGAATTTACAAAAAGAAAAAAACAATTTTTTTGAAAACTTCCTCAATTATTCAGTTTGTTTTCCAAAAAAATCTAAAGAAACAAAAAAAACTGAATTTTACGTGTCATGTTTTCATTGACAATTTTTTTTAACAACCTAAAAATTAGATCAAGTTGAAACTTTAAATATCTGCTTTAACAAAAATATATAAACACTTAACCCAATGTATAAATTAAACTCCTATTTTATAATTAAGCCTAAAAACAACCCACATCTTTAATCACTTATGAGTGGTTGAATCGACCACTTTTGTGAAGATCCAAAGGTTACGTCATGTCAACATCTTCTCTATTTATTACAGTAATAACGACCTCTCAATTCTGATCCTGCTTTTTGCTGTTTTTCTTGCTTTAGAAGGTGTTTTATTTTGTCTCCTTTCCTTTTTTCCCCTAGGTAAATGTAATGAAAATTTGTTAGATTTTCTTTTCTAAGCCATGAAATATTCTCATCCGAAAGTGATTGGGGACTCACTTTTTTCTGTCAACTATGAACTGTCGTATTTTGTAATTCCATTCTCCCACCTTCCTCTGCAATCCTCATTCTTGTTTTTGTATTTTTCTTTCCCTTTCTTATCTCTTTTATTGCATTGTTTCTTGTAGAAACAAGTGTCGGATACGAGTATGTGTCCTGCTGCTCGATTCATGGAGACGAACAGTATTGCATCAGGGAACTGTAATCGATTACAGATAACCGAGAGCCCCATTGATCATCTCGGCGTCTCGACATGGTCTGATCTTTTGGTGGCTTTGAAGCATTACCAAGATTCGCAGCCAGTTGCGATGTCTTCCGGTATGCTCGAAAAATGCTTGGATACACTTGTTGTGAGGCTGGCCATGGTCAGTGATGCAAGTCCTTGTCGATCTGTTTCTTCTACGGATAGTTCCAGGTTTCGAATTTCTGTGGATAGTAGTACCACGAGTTCGAAAAACAGCCTCGCTCGAGCAACTTGGTGGTTCGAAGACCTTTCGGTTTTGAGTCCGGAGTTGATTGAAATGCTGGTGAAATCTATGGTGTCTCGGAACTACAATCATGTGATCATCTGTCGGTTCCTATTATACTACAAGAAGTCGAAGTTTAACACTGTATCATCGGATGAGAAATACAGAGTTCTGGAAGTTGTGATTGATATGCTCTACACTCTTGACCCGAATTCTACTTCATGCAAGAGTTTGTTCGGCGTTCTTCGCCCGGTTCGGTGTTCGAACGTAAGCAAAAGCTGCAGGAACAAGTTGGAGAGTATGATAGGTTCTCGGATAGACCAAGCAACATTAGATGATCTGTTAATTTCATCTCCATACGGAAAAAGTTATCGATATGATGTGAATCTGGTTCTGAGGTTACTCCAGGCATTTCTACGCAGAGGAGGCTTGGAATTGTCTCCCATGCGAATGAAAAAGATTACTAGCTTGATAGATCGGTATATAACAGAAGTAGCTCCGGATCGTTGTCTAAAACCGTCCAAGTTTCTAGCTTTGGTTACCGCCTTACCGGATTCTGCTCGGGACTCGTGGGACGAAATGTACCATGCCATGGACATTTATCTTGAGGTAGACTTCGATTTTATTTATAAAACTACCAGATATTGTATTTAAATTAAACATGGTTTCAATAGGTTCATGCAGGATTGTCTGAAGAAGAAAAAATGAAGATATGTTGTGCACTGAACTATGAGAAGCTCTCTGGTGAGGCTTGCCTACACCTTTCTCGAAACACCAAATTCCCATCGGAAAGCGTCGTGCGAGATCTCGTTTCACAGCAATCGGATTTGCCATATTGGTTTACCGGAATCGGATGCAGGGCAAAGGAAGATGAGGGAAGTGAACAAGGTGTTCTTTACAAGGAAAAGGTCAGAGCACAATTACAAGGGATGCAATGGAGGGTGATGGAATTGGAGAAAGTGTGTAAGAAAATGCAGATCCAATTGGCCAATTTCATGAAATCAAAAGTATCGAATCATAGAACAACAAGATCCCTGCCCAGACTCTGTTCATGAAATAGAAATTTTACATATCATTTGTATGATTCTTTTTCTTCGATTTTCGTTTAGATATGTTAGTTTAATTTATCTAATTTTTTGGTTCTAATTTATCTAAAATATTTTGATAAATTATATGTTGGGAAACAACTCATTTAATTATTAGTAAGATTACAATTAAATCATCCAATTAGTAGTAACATTACAAATGGATAATCTAATTTAAAAAAGTTACAAATGAGACTCAATTAATAAAAAAAAACGATCAGAAAAGAAAACTCATCTTGAATATTGAACTTCTCAAAAATCGGTGGCTTCATATGACAAAGCACACCTGATGATGGACGACGTAGACCAAGGTTTAAAAATATTGAAAGTTTTCTGGTGAATTCATAGCTGTTGATATAGATTTTATGGGCGGAGCAACATTCAAAATTGAGGGTCAATTGAACACACTTAATTTGTGGGTATAAAATTTTTAAGAAATTAATATAATTTTTTATATAAAAAATTTAAGAGTTGACCGTATTTAATTTGCCAAAAAGTGTCAGATATTGGCTTAGCTTTGGTGGTGTTCTGGTTCTTTATAGTGTTCTGGATGCATCCTGACTATCTCCGCTCATTTGTTTTCCATTTCTCTTGTGGTGTAATCAGTATCATGTCTTCCTCTTAACCCCACGAATCCTTCTGCAAATTCAAACAAACCCATATAAATTCCAAAAAGGTTTAAAATCTTAAGACCATATTCATATCCTTTTTCGTTCAACAATCATATGGTAAAAGCAAAAACCTCTTTTATGTAAAACATTTGTCCAATAAATATAACACTTGATTTAAAAGCAAAAACAAACAAGTTTACTTTTTATTAAAGAATGTATTTCATTGTCACGATACAAATTAATAATATTTTGGTCAAATTTGATACTGGTTCGATCATATGATAATATACGTCGTCACACATAAAGGTTGACAAAAAAGCCAGTTATCTGGTCTCGGATCCGGTTGGACCCGATTAATCTTTACCTAAAACTAATTTCGGTGGGACCGAGATCAGATCCAAAATTTAGGTCCTAGATGCGACCGAGATTAGATCTTGATTTCCTAGACCCGATACGCAGTGAGTACCCAGTACTGGTCTGTTAGGACCACTTTAGCTGATGTTTTAATAGATGTAGACTTAGAGTTCTTTAGTTTATTCTTTTTCTTTATGCATAAATATTTTGAGTATGACTCGTTTTAATACTTCAACCTTCAAGTCTACAATATTCTGACTTTGTTATTTAATATTATTATTGGTGGTTAGAATTTTTCCCCCTGCTGCTCAAATTTTTTTAACAGTAGAACAATTGACCGGGTACCCGGTACTGGTATCGGTTCCTCACTAGTACCAGAATCAGTTCCTAGAATCTGGGACCTAGTCTGACCGAGACTGGTTCCAGTTTCCACGAACTGGTGGCTACTGAGACCATAACCAATTTTGGGCAAACTGACCGAGTACTCTGTCTTGCTCACCCCTAGTCATACATATAAAAACAAACAGTTAAAATAGTAAGTTTTTAAAATACTTCAAATAAAAAATAATAACGGCAAAAACTATGACATAAATGTTCCCAACAATTTATTAACATGTATACATTTTAAAAAAGTTATCAACGTGTTGAGATTCTCACAACCGAACAAAACTAATTTTTATTTTTACGACTAATACCATGTAGGCATATGATGTATGAATATCAACAAATATACATATGATGAGTGACATACATATATAATCTTTTGTATGATGAATGAATATGAATATATATATATATATATATACATGTGTATGGTTAATGTGTTAATGGGAGATAAAAGAAGAAAAGAAAAGGGAAAATAAGGTAAAAGAAACTTGATATGAGGCCTCAAGTGGTTATGCCATCTCTCTCTACACCGCTTCCGTTCTCTCCTTTGCAGCAGCTTAGCGATTTGAGTCCATCTCTTTGCTCCATACCTTATACCAAATGTGCTAGCAATCTAAAAAAACATACACACATCAGATCTACATTATTGTTTATTGATAAAGTGAATAAGAGTTTCAGATGGCAGTTCGTAGGTGGTTATAGTGATTATTTTAAGTCTGAGTCTATGTGTGACTTCTCCGACGTGGGTGGTAGTTCTTAGAAGTTAGAATAGGAGATTATGTTTTGGCTTAATACAACTTTTCCCCCCTAAATTATACCCGATTTCCTAATTTTTCCCCTAAACTTTATTTTGCCCACTTTTTCCCCTTAAACAATTCGCCGTTACCCATTTTGTCCCATTCCGTTACCTTTTTCCGTTAAAAAAAATTTCGGCCAATAATATGCTGCCACGTCATCAACGGGTAGACTAAGTCAATCCGTCTGGTTTTATTTAAAGGGTAAATTACATGTCAAGTCTGTCAGGTTTGTTTTTTTGTTCAATTTAGTCACTGAAAAGTCTATTTTTACCTTAAATTGACCCCTATTTATTTCTAATTTTTATAATTTAGTTCATTATTTGTTATTGTTAATAATATTATTTTATTAAAATGTTAATATTTAATAAAAATAAATAAAAACAAATATTTTAATACTAAATTAGTAATTTTTTAGATTCGAATTCCAATTAAATTCTAATTATTAATTCTAATTTCACTATATTTGAATTATAGTTTTTGAGTAAAATTCAAATTATATTCGAATCATGTTCGTATTATATTCGAATCATATTCAAATTATATTCGAATCATATTCAAATTATATTTGAATCATTTTCTAATTATATTCGAAATATTAATTCGAATTTTTCTATATTCGAAATATATTTTTTGAGCAAAATTCAAATTATATTAGAATTATATTTGAACCATGTCTATATTATATTCGAATCATATTAAAATTATTTTCAAAATATAATTTGAATATGATATTTCAAATGTAATTTGAATATGATTCGAATATAATATGAATATGATTCGAATATAATTGTAATATAATTACATGTTTTTTCAACTATTATATTCGAATCATATTCAAATTATATTCGAATCATGTTTAACATGTAATTATATTCGTATCGTGTTCGTATTATATTCAAATCATGCTCATATTATATTCGAATTATATTTAGAATATAATTTGAATATGATTCGAATATAATATGAACATGATACGAATATAATTACCTGTTAAACATGATTCGAATGTAGTTACCTGTCAAATATGGTTCGAATATAATTACCCGTTAAACATGATTCGAATATAATAGTTCAAAAAACATGTAATTATATTAGAATCATATTCGAATCATGTTCATATTATATTCGAATCATATTCAAATTACATTCGAAATATCATATTCAAATTATATTTTGAAAATAATTTTAATATGATTCGAATATAATATGAACATAATACGGATATAATTACCTGTTAAACATGATTCAAATATAATTACATGTTAAACATGATTCAAATATAGTATGAACATGTTCCGAATATAATAATTAAAAAAACATGTAATTATATTAGAATTATATTCGAATCATGTTCATATTATATTCGAATCATATTTGAATTACATTCGAAATATCATATTCAAATTATATTTCGAAAATAATTTGAATATGATTCGAATATAATATAGACATGGTTCAAATATAATTCTAATATAATTTGAATTTTGCTCAAAAAATATATTTCGAATATAGAAAAATTCGAATTAATAATTGGAATATAATTAGAAGATGATTCAAATATAATTTGAATATGATTCGAATATAATACGAACATGATCGAGTATAATTTAAATTTTACTCAAAAACTATAATTCAAATATAGTGAAATTAGAATTAATAATTAGAATTTAATTGGAATTCGAATCTAAAAAATTACTAATTTAGTATTAAAATATTTGTTTTTATTTGTTTTTATTAAATATTAACATTTTAATAAAATAATATTATTAATAATAACAAATAATGGACTAAATTATAAAAATTAGAAACAAATAGGGGTCAATTTAAGGTAAAAATAGACTTTTCAGTGACTGAATTGAACAAAAAAACAAACCTGACAGACTTGACATGTAATTTACCCTTTAAATAAAACCAGACGGATTGACTTAGTCAACCCGTTGATGACGTGGCAACATTTTATTGGCCGAAATTGTTTTTAACGGAAAAAGGTAACGGAATGGGGCAAAATGGGTAACGACAAATTGTTTAAGGGGAAAAAGTGGGCAAAATGAAGTTTAGGGTGCAAGTTGGGAAATCGGGTATAGTTTAGGGGGAAAAAATTGTATTAAGCCTTATGTTTTTTTTGTTGCGTGTGTCCTTTTATAGTATTCGGACTAGTATCTTAACAAGGTTGTCGTGGTATTGTGATTGGACTGACTATGACTTGATGTTTTAGGTTTGTCGTGTCATCGATAGCACACGTACTCTGACATGTGGTCGCTAAACGTTGTTCGCCTAGGCACGTTCATAGGTCATTTGTTTGTCGCAGGTTGCTTCTACTGGTTCGCCTATATGGGAACTTGCAGGGATGACGTTCACTCGCGGTATGTGTTTGTAGGCTGCGGCTCCTCGACACGTGATGGTGAGTGTTCGCTAGTACTAACAATTATATATTATGATTTTCGCTTAAAGACCTATTTGTCCCCTAAACTATGTATTTTTTCCCGAACATGCCTCTAAAGTATTTTTCGGGACGTTTTGCCCCCTTAACTAAAAATCGTGACTCCATATAATTTTTCTGTTAGACACCATTAAAAAATTCTCACAGGTCAATAGAAAGGCACCACATGTCATTTTATTAACAAAAAAAATAAGCTGAAATAAATAAAAGGTGTAAATTGCACGTTAGGTATGCCAAATTTTATTTTTTGTTCATTTTAGTCTCTTATATGAAGTGTTCATCTTCTTCCTCTATTTAGATTCCATATTGTTAGATCAAACTCGGATTCTATACTGTTCATCTTCTTCTTCCTCCTGTATGCTCATTAACATATTCCAAAATGGATTTTTATTGTCTCGTCATGAAATGTGACAGAGGAACGATGCCTCCATATAAGCCTCTGTTAATTGTTTTCTTTGTCGATCTTGTAAAGGAGCTCGCACAGCAGCATACAATCTTTGACAAGAAATTATTGCAAAAAAATATAGATGAACAAAGCAGAAATCCGTTTGAGATCCCAACTTTTTAAATCCTGAAAATAATTAACCAAAAAACAATGAAATGGTTGATAAGAAAAATAGATATGAAGTGGTGTACAATGAGCTATATCCTGAAACTCAACTTCCTTGAGCAGGCAATAGGGTTCTGGCACAATTCCAAATCTCTATTAAAGATTCCTACACTATTATTAATTTGTAATTCATTATATATATAACAGTAAGAAAAATGCAATAACCAAATGGCACAATGAAACAAACTAGCTAAGCTAACAAATTCGGGAAGCGACTCAGTCTTAAACTGATTGAATTGGTCCTCGCCCTTCCTTAACCCGTGGCTAACTTGTCCCACCAACTCACCAATCCTCACATTTGCCTCATCCAACAGTTTCCTTCTTAACCGACTCCCCAAATTTGGACCAAAACTTCTCGGAGCCAAGAGAAGCCATTGGTGCCACACCCAATGGGATTGGGAGAAGAAGAAGAAGCTTTGATTTTGAGCCTGCGCCTTGTGGGGGCTGAGAGAAACCTGAGGGTTTTGGGGGGTTTTAGTGATCGGTATGGGAGAAAAGAGAAGAGGGGTTTGGGTGCAAGGGATTAAAATGAACCAAAAAGAAAAAAATTTAGCTTACCTAATGTGCAATTTAACTCTTTTATTTGATTTAATTTTTTTTAATAAAATGACACGTGACACGTTCTAATTGTCCCGTGAAATTATTTTAATGAAAGACCATATAGAGTTATAATTTTTAGTTAAAGAATAAAACATTTCGAAAAATATTTTAGAGGACTGTTCGAGAAAAAGTACATAGTTTAGGGGTAAATGTCCCTTTTAAGCCCTATTAAGTCTTTTGCATTTGAGGAACCTTCTGTTGTTCTCATCAACTCTGTCTTGTTCTGCAGATGAAACTTTATCGCCCACTTTTGTGGCCACCGGTGGAGGCGTAGGTGGCGGTGTTTGGTCTCTCTGCTTGTCATCGGTCGATCTCCAGCGGTGTATAATTTAAACTTTTATTTTATAATTAAGCCGTATATACCTTTTTAACCACCGGTAATCGGACATTATCCATAAAATAACACCACCTTTTATATTTACCAAAATAGCACCCGAAGTTTAATATTTCTCAGGATTGCACCCTTACAGTAAACTTGTCGTGCATGCACAACAAGTTTCAATAAAATATTTTTTTAATGTAACTTGTCGTGCATGCATGGAGAGATTTATTTTTTTAAATCCCTTAATTACCTGAGTAAGTTAATACTAATCAGACGACGAGTTCTATGTGGGCAACAGTAGGTTGTAATGACATAACGTAACATGACGACTCGTTTAAAATTATGCCTGTTGGGAAACAAGCATAATTTTGGGATTAGGGTTTTTAGTTTCCTATAAATAGGTAATTTGGTTTAGGGATTAGGGTACCAAAATTTTTTCCACCTCTTCTATTTGAGCAAACAATATTGTGAAGCCGTGTGATTTTCTTACAGCACCAAAAAAAATCAACCACTCAAATATTTTGAAAGATTTAGGGTAACACTTTTTGAATCTTTAGATTATTTTGTTCAGGTTTGATTTTTTTTTTGGTTATATGCATGTCCGTCTTACGGGCAATGTTCACGGTGCGAGGGTGCCTCTTTCAACAATGCGAGAGTGCAATGTGTCTTACAAATGCACCCAACACTGCTTGATTAGGTTTAATTCATTTTAATAGAATTAATTTTTGATATATGATTGATTATGTTGCATCCGACTGAGTTTTTAATTATTTTAATAGAAATATTTCTATATCCAAATAATTTTTGACAATAAAATGTTTTTGGTGCAGAATTATTGAAAAAAATGACGTTATTCGACTTGAAGATTCTCATACTATGGAGAATATGGAATTATTGGTAAATTTTATTACTTCATTTTGATTTTAAGTTTTGTTTGTAAATGATACAATATTAATTTTATTAACGAATTGTGTTTTTAGTCGGAACATACAAAGTTTCGGTATAACTTGATATGAAGTGATTTGCCCAACGTGCTTGTAAAAGAATTTTTAGAGTCACCCATTTTTTATCACACGTGTATATAAAAATTTGTGATTTTAAGATCATACCAGAGTTAATTAATGAGTTGGTCGAGCGTTAGATATCGAAGATACATACCTTTCACGTGCCATGCGGGGAGTGCACAATCACTCTCGAAGATTTGTCTATGCAAATTGGTGTCCTAGTTTAAGGTACTCCAATCATTGCTAAAAACAAGTATGTTGTTGTACTTCTCTGCGTAAATTATTTGAGGAAGGCACCACCGATTGATGCGTATGATGATAAATGTGTCAAATTGACATGGTTAAAGAGTAAATTTCAAGTGAATTTTATGTCTCACTAATGAATTTATGCCATGTGTACTAATGATTATTTTTCATCGCTTTATTGATTATTTTTGCTTTATTAATAATACACTTGACATGAAATTTTTGGTGAGACATAATAAATGAGCACAAAAAGGGTAGACAATTTTTATTTTAGGGTAAACTACATAAATGACCACCATACTATTAGAAAAGTTATGATTTGATCACCATACTTTTTTTCGAAGCAATTAAACCACCAAATTATTAAATTGGTTGCAATGTGATCATCTGCCGTTAGAACTTAACGGCATGAGTGACGTGACAGTTAGTAAAATCTGTATAATTACACATTTAATCCTCGTTACTTTTACATTCTATCAATTTGGTCATAATTTTAATTTAATAAAATAATTTAAACATTCAATCAGGTGGTGACACATGTCACCACCTGATTGGAGGCCTTTAACTATTATATTTGATTTAATAATTTTGTTTTCCTCCTCCAATCAAGTTCTGACATGTGTCACCACCTTTGGAGGAAGAAAATAAAATGAATTTAAGACTTTCCCATGCCAAGGTTCAAACCTAGGTAATAAGGGAGCATATGCAATGGGTTTACCACTGCACCAAACTCACTTTTGTGTTATATGCTTCAAAATACAATACTTATCTAATATGTCTGATAACTAGATGGCTGCATAATTCAGCTTTTTCTTCCCAAACCAGTTCCCGACTACCGCAACAACCGAAAGCCATCCTGTTGATTGAAACAAACAGGCAATCATTTGCACTATAAGGTAGTAGTAAAAGCTATGGATATTAGCCCAGTACCCAACACCAAATAGTGTAGTAAACAAGCCTGTTGCAACCATTCCCACAGTAAAAAAAATCCTTAAATTCATTCTATCACCCAAATGTCCAGAGAAGTACATTCCAAAAGCGTACATAGCTTGGAACGCCATGTCCAGTTCACCAAGCAAGGCCAATCCATCAGATCGGTTAAATGGCGCCCAACCATCTCCTAGTTCCCAAGAAACGACACCACCACCCCCGTTTCGATAAGGATACCCCTAGAGTTCGACCCTTCCGAAACCATACCAGGCGTTCCGAAACACTTGGACACAGTTTCGCCCAAAAACACATTTTGACATCTCCAAACGCTTCCAAACTTACCCCGAAACATCACAAACCACATGAAAACTTATTATACAAACCATCTAGAGGCAATACACCCTAAACACAACTTCAAACATGCATACACGCAACAAAATGGATCTCAACCCAAAGCTCACAAGAACACTTAGCTTCAAAAACACCAACAAGTCAAAATGCAAGGTAATCTACCAAAAGCCATAACAAGCCCCAACATATCATGGTAACAACATTTAAAACATACTAGCAACTTAAACAAAGCCAAACATAGGAGTTTGAACACCAACTCCCTAACATGAAAGTCTAGTATTCCCATAGTCTAAGCATTATTACAACTAGTAAAATCATACTTTGAGCTAGTAAGAACTCCAAGAACTCCTCCCTTGCCCACTTGCCTCCCGGAGTCTCTAACGATCTGCATTGTTGGAAAAAGAGAGCATAAGCTTAAAAGCTTAGTGAGCGGAGCTCTAAAACACAACAACAATGCAGTTTAAAATATATATCTTAGTTTTAAAAGCAAAACCATTTAGGAAGGAGATGTAATAACGCAAGCATAGACGAAACATAGTTTGCACATGCACAACCATCCCGGTGAGACCACACATCACCGTACACAACAACTAGCATTTTTCCGATGGGACTACACATCACCGTACTCATCTACTAGTCACTACCGGTGGGACTACACATCACCGTATACAACGACTAACCATCACGTGAGGCTCAACATCAACTACGACAATACAACAACATTAAAACGGGATAAAACAACCAACAAACAACACCACAACACACATAATCGCGAACGCCAACAATAAACTAAACAAGGCGAGAATAGATAAACTTACACTTGGGTCTTGGTTAGCCACTAAGGCTCCACCCAAACCCCCAAGAAACATTTATTGAACATATTTAAAGCCTCAAAACAGTTTCCACTCACCGATAGAGCCCAAACGAAAGCCGAAACACCGATCTCAAGCCTCCGTAACACCCGGTATCGCACCTGAAGTACCCGAATCAATCTCCTCTGCTTCAAGATAACCCAAAATAGAATATTAGGATGCTAATATACTTGTAACCAGCAACAACCCGGAAATCCACTCATTGCAACCAAAACACATTGATTCAAACCCAAATTTCACCCAAAACTTCACCAATTTCGTTCTAGACAAACCCAAACCGAATCCATCAATTTCAACCATCAAAACACATCCAAAATCATCTAGAAATATCCCCAACATCAAAGGAACCACCAGCCACCATTTCAACCCAAAACTAAGTAAAAAACTTTACCTTTTTAACCCAAAAATCCCATTTTTATACCAATTTCGGGTTTATTGATTTAAAGCTTCATTTCAACATTTTATTAACACCAAAATATGATTTTTAACCACCCAAAAACTCAGATATCAAAGCTCACTCAAAAATCATCAAGAACTCACCATTTTTGAAATAATGGGTCTTAGGGTAAACTTAGAAATCATTGGGTAAATAGAAAACTAAGTTGAAATCTATCTTAATCTAGTAAAGGACGATAGATTAAGACGTTTACCTTAAAGAAATCACCACAACTGAAGATTTGATGAAGAAATGCTTGCTTTTGAAAAGGTTTTGAGTTTTTGCCTTTCAAAAAAGATGATAGCTTTTCTTTTTGATTTTGAGAAGAGATGAGATAAAAACCTTTTGCTTTAAAATCCCAAATTCTCCCTTTTGCCCTTACTGAATAAAAACCCCTTTTTGTGTTATTTAATAATGTTTTCTTTCAAATAAATTAACCCGAACCGGTTTTAACCAAACCTGGTTATCTCCCGGGCCCAAACCCCGAGCGTTACATTGAGCTTACCTCAAGGTACTTACCTTAAATGACATTTATACAAGAGCTTAATTTAGCCACAAACACATACAATCACTCATAATAAAATTCAGCAATTAGAATTAATTTGGACAGTCCTAGCTTGTCCTTACTCTAGGTTACACTTACCGTAGTTTCCAAGCTAATGATGTTCACGAATCACAATCCCCTTTTTCCTATCGTTGTTTAGATATACAACATCCCTCTTGCCTTCCGAAACTTCTTGATCTTCTAGCCTGGCATTCAACTAAGATCAATATAGCATCTAAATTTCCTCCTAATTAAAGCTTGATTTCACTGATTTTCTTCAAGAAATTTCTATGAGTTGTATCTCTCTCTAACTAGCAATCGGGTAAAAAATGAATTAGAGGAGGAAGATGGTCTAACATGCTTTGGCCGACTCTCACAATGGGGAAACCTAAGATTAGTCCCTAATTTCATTAATGTTTTACATGCAAATTCATGAACTAATAGTTTTCTCAAAGTGGTCCTTTCAAAAAGTGGTCATTTGGTTATGCCATCATTCAATTTAGTCCTCAAAGATTTTTATTATAATCATTTAGAGATGTTCCTTCAAATTTAACTAAATTATAACATTCCCTAGACCCTTTTTAGGGTGTTACAAACCCCCTAAAAGAAATTCATCCTCGAATTTACCTAAGGAAAACAAATGAGGATATTATTCTCTCATTACAGATTCAGGTTCCCAAGTGGCTTCACTACTCTTGTGGTTCTTCCATAAAACTTTAACAAGAGCCACAAACTTGTTCCTAAGCTTTTTGATTTCACGATCCAAAATCTGAACTGGTTCTTCTTCATAAGTTAAATCAATATTAAGTTCCATGTCTTCGAGCTCAAGAATATGAGAAGGGCCTGATCTATATCTACGAAGCATATATATGTGTGGAAGACATTATGAATCTTATCAAACTTACTTGGAAGAGCTAGCTTTTAAGCCACATGGCCAACTCGGTCTACTACTTCGAATGGTCCAATAAATCGAGGGCTAAGCTTTCCTCTTTTTCCAAATCTGAAGACTTTCTTCCATGGAAAAACTTTTAAGAATACCCGATCATTGACTTCATACTGAATTTCTCTTCTCCTTATGTCAGCATAGGCTTTTTGCCTATCGAAAGCTTCTTTGAGTCGGTTATGAATGTTTTGAATTCACTTTTCAGTTTCTTTTAACAAATCGGGTCCCAAAACTTTATTTTCTCCCAATTCTGACTAGCACAAGGGTGTTCTACATCTTCTACTGTAAAGAGCTTCAAAGGGAGCCATTTGAATTGAGGTTTGGTAGCTGCTATTATTAGGGGTGTTCATATTCGGGTACCCAGATTTATGGGTACCCTAAATTTCGGGTACCCAGAATTTTCAGGTACCTAAAATTTAGCCCGTGACCCGGCCCATAAGAACCGGGTACCCACAAATCGGGTACCCGATTTATTTTTATATATTTTTTAAATCTATTAAAAAACACATAGTAAACGCATAAAATTTCATGATATATATTTCAAAAACAAAAATGATTGATTTGAGGTAAGTTTTAAGAGAGAAATATTTGGATATATATATATATATATATATATATATATATATATATATGTGTGTGTGTGTGTGTGTGTGTGTGTATATATATATTAAAGTTTATCGACAAAAGAAGGTATTAAAAATATTAATCTCGATCATGATTTTTCTTCCGACTCTCATATTGACAAATTAATATAAATATATTTTAAAAAATTTTAAACTTAAAAGTATATAATACAAGTATAGAAAGTAGTTAGGGATTTAAAATTAATTTTAGGGAAAATAATAAGAAACATAAAATAAAAATAAATTTAAAATATAAAATATATAAATATTAAAATTATCAGGTCGGGTCGGGTACCCGGTTATAAAAAAATCACGGACCTCACCTAGCCCAACTACTCGGAAAAAATTGCGGGTCGGGTACCCGGCCTGAAAAATCTGGATATTTTAAAATAAATACCCGGTAAATTTTAATCGGGTAGACGGGTCGGCGGGTCGGGTTGTTCGGGCCGGGTATTTTTGAACACCCCTAGTTATTATAGGCAAATTCTTCTAGAGGTAAGGATTTTCCAAGTCCTTCCCAAAATCAACTATGCAATCATGTAACACATCTTCGAGAATTTGAATCACTCGTTCTGATTGCCCATCAGATTGAGGGTGGAAAGTAGTACTCAGATTCATTTTAGATCCCAAGGCTCTTTGTAGAGCTTTCCAAAACTAGGAATTAAATCGAGAGTCTCTGTCAGATACTATGGAAACTGAGACTCCGTGCAATCTAATTATTTCTTTAATATAGATTCGAGCCAATTGTTCCAAACTTATGGTCATTCAAATGGGCAAGAAATGAGCCGATTTGGTCAGCCTGTCAACTATTACCTACACCGCATCATTTCTTCTTGGTGTCAAAGGTAATCCACTGACAAAGTCCATAATGATTTGTTCCCACTTCCATTTAGGTAGTTCGATAGACTGCAAGAGTCTTGTGGGGACTTGGTGTTCATCTTTGATTCTTTGGCAAGTTAAACATCGGGAAACAAAACCAACAATAGCCTTCTTCATTCTTGGCCACCAGTACAAATCTTTCAGGTCCTTGTACATCTTAATCGACCCGAGATTAACTGAAAACGGACTTTGGTGAGCTTCAGTTAACATTTCTTTTCTTAAGTTCTCATCATTTGGTACACAAATCTGATCCTTGAAGCATAGTAACCCATTCGACTTTAGAGTAAAGCCAGAGTTGGGTTTAGATTTTATGCTACCCAGGATTTTCTGTAACACCCCTTTCCGGTCTAGTCGAGAACCGGATTGAAAGGTGCTACTGATGAACAATGCAGCGACCGGTGCAATAAAATTTAATTTTTATACTCAACATTTAAACAATAATATACAATAACAGATTACCACGATGCATCTTAGTCCAATTAATCATTATGAAGCAATAATTAATCATTTAGACCTAATTCTAAACTATTAAAAGTTTTAGGGGCCAAACTGTAAATTCAATAGATTAGAAGTACTTCAATGCAATTGATTATACTACAGTGAAATTCAACACAATATTAACAAGCCTGTAATATTTCATACAATTTGAAGTTCATTTACTCATTCCATTTATTCAACCAAAATTCAGTGACCAAACTGTGAACATTGCAAACCTTCTGTTTCAGCCCTTTAACTAACATAACTAACCCTGTATCGAAACACTTTAAGGTTGTTTCGAAACATGTGAACGATGGTCAACTTAAGTTGACTTGTCCTTTAAACTGTATCGGTACGGGTAAGCCCTGCATCGGTACGGGTTGACTCCCCTTGACCTTGACTTTTACCCGTTTCGATACACTACAGTCCGATTTCGAAACAATAAATTCTAGTAGCAAAATGTCCCGATATGGCCTCAATACGTATCGAAATGATATGTTTTTAGGGTCCAATTATACTTATCCGTATCGATACACCATGACCCTGTATCGAAACGGCCTGACCTGTAATGACAGATTTTTGCTGGTTTTTAATCTAATTGACCTGTCAAACAGTGTTCAAATGCAATGAAACTTTACGCACAAATTTTAAATGGAATAAACTACTGCATGCCAAATTTCAACATCATATGAATATGTTTACTAGGTTTTTACCTTTATGAGCCAAATATGCCATTTTAACCTTTTTTAGCTAAACCAAAAGACATTTTAGGGCCTTTAACCAACTTACAATATATGCACATTACAAACATAACAAAATGAGCACAAAAGACTAGTTCACCTACTTTGCCACCTTCCTAGGAGTTCGTAAGGTCAAAGTACATTACTTTAGGCTTGTAGTTACTTGTCCTGCCGCGTCTTGTCCGATCTTCAAAAGGGGTCAATTCTTCAACCTAAAATGCATGATATGAGACATGTTAAGCATACATTGCCTAGTGAGGTAATCACAACAATATGAATAACAATGTATGAAGTTTTTACATAATCTCATGCTCATCAATGTCAATGCAATGTCTCAATATACAATGTATAACATATCAAATTCCTTATTAATCCTTGGATTGAATCAAGATAGTGGATACGCGAATTCCTACACCTCACCAAATCAATAAATGGTCTAATCCCTCCGCCTCACCAATATGACCAATATCAGTATACATCCCTCCGCCTCGCCAAATCAATATAGGTCGTAGCCTTAGGAGCGTAGTCCAACTAGACCGAATTTTTGAGGTGTTACAACTCCCCCCCTTAAGAAATATTCGTCCTCAATTTTTTAGCTGAATCGAAGAGATGTGGATATTGTTGTTTCATGGTCTCTTCAGGTTCCCAGGTAGCTTCTTCAATAGTGTGGCTCATCCAGAGCACTTTAACTAACAATACGATCTTATTGCGAAGCCTCTTGACTTCTCTTGCAAGAATCTGAACCGGTTCCTCTTTGTAGGATAAATTTGGCTAGATTTCTACAGATTCAGGTTCCACAATATGCATAGGATCATAACGATACTTCTAGAGCATCGATACATGAAAGACATCGTGAATTTTACTCAATTCAGAGGGCAATAGTAATCGATATGCCACAGGGCCAACACTTTCAATAACTTCAAAGGGTCTAATGAATTAGGGACTCAATTTTCCATTCTTACCAAACTCCAGAACCTTTTTCCATGGTGAAACTTTAAGAAATGCTTTTTCACCAACTTCATACTCAATGTCTCGTCTTTTGAGATAAACATAAGCCTTTTGTCGATTAAAGGCAACCTTTAAGCGATCATGAATAATGGTAACTTGCTCTTCGGTTTCCCAAAGTAAGTCAAGGCCCAACATCTTGCCTTCACCTAGCTCAGACCAACACAATGGAGTTCGACATCGTCTACCATACAATGCTTCATACAGGGCCATTTGGATTGATGCCTGATAACTATAATTGTAGGCAAATTCAACAAGGGGTAGAGATTTCTTTCAAGTTCCTCCAAAGTCTATGATACATGCTCGAAGCATATCTTCCAAGATCTGTATAGGAAGGTTCAATAACAATACAAATTTCTAAGGTTTCAATAGAAGAGTCTTTCGATATATACCTGGATTACCCTCTCTAACTGGCCGTTAAACTAAGGGTGAAAGGCTGTGCTAAGATTAACTCTGGTGCTCAGAGCTCCTTGTAAGGTTCTCTAAAACCGAGATGCAAACCGGGGATCTCGATCAGAGATAATAGACTGGGGTACTCTATGGAGTCGGATTACTTCCTTGATGTACAAGTCAGCTAATTTAGGAAGACCGCAGTCCATTCTGACCGGTATGAAATGAGCTAACTTTGTGAAACGATCTACAATGATCCATATGGCATCATGCTTCATGGGAGTTAACGGTAGACCACTAACGAAATCCATAGTGATATTTTCCTACTTCCATTTCGGTGGATCGATAGGCTGCAATAATCCGGTAGGAGCACAATGTTCTGCCTTAACAGGTTGACACGTGACATTTGGAAATGTAATCAACTATGGCCTGCTTCATGCCTGGCCACCAATAGAGTTCACGTAGGTCCTTATACATCTTCACGGACCCGGGGTGAACGGAAAAATTCGAATGAGCTTTAGAAAGAATATCAGTGCGAAGAGATTCATCATTAGGTACACAGACCCGGTCATGAAAACACAAGAGTCCTTCAAAATTAATTTTGATGTTGGGGTTGTCCGATAGCTTAAAAACAATGGATTGAAGCTCAAGATTTGTTCTTGCAAATCCTTGATTCACGAAATGATAGTAGACTGAACTTGAAGTTCAGCTACAAGACAACGATGCTTCCGAAGTCGGAAGTGAGCATTAATTTCTCGAGGGGATACATTATAGCGATATTACAATAAGTTAATGTACCACACAATACATATAACTCTATATTCACTACCGATACTCACTAGCAACGGTTTGCGGCTGAGTGCATCAGCTACAATGTTGGCCTTGCCTGGATGGTAATCAATGACAAGATCGTAATCTTTAAGGATTTCCATCCACCTTTGTTGCCGAAGATTCAACTCCTTTTGGGTCAACAAGTACTTAAGGCTTTTATGATCGGTGAAGAGATAACATTTTTCTCTGTAGAGGTAATGTCTCTAGATTTTCAATGCAAAGACAACTACAACCAATTCAAGGTCATGGGTAGGATAATTCATTTCGTGTGGCTTAAGCTGTCTCGAAGCATAAGCGATGACTTTGCCTTCTTGCATCAATACACATCCTAACCCGAGGTGCGATGCATCACTATAAACGGTATAGTCTTTTCTGGACTCTGGTTGGGTTAGGACTGGTGCATGGGTCAATACTTGCTTCAACTGATCGAAACTCCGTTGTTGAACATCAGTCCAAACAAAAGGAGCTTCTTTCTTCAATAACTTGGTTAAAGGAGCGGATATCATTGAAAACCCTTTCACAAATCTTCGATAATAGCCAACAAAGCCCAAGGAAGCTTCTGACTTCACCAATGTTCTTCGGTGTGTGCCAATCTACAATAGCTTGGATTTTCTTCCAGCCCACTTGAATACCCGAAGCTGACACAATATGTCCCAGAAAGGCAACTTCGGTGAGCCAAAAGTCACACTTAGAGAACTTTGCGTACAACTGCTTCTCTCTTAAGGTCTGAAGCACAATACGAAGATGATCTCGGTGTTCCACTTCATTCTTGGAGTAAATCAATATGTCATCTATAAACACCACTACAAATTTATCGAGATAGGGTCTAAAAAATTGATTCATCAAATCTATAAAGGCTGTCGGTGCATTGGTTAACCCAAAGGGCATCACCAAGAAATCGTAGTGTCCATATCTTGCACGGAAAACGGTCTTCGGTACATCACATTCTTTATATCTCATTTGGTAGTAGCCCGACCTTAAATTGATCTTGGAAAACACGGAGGCATCCTTTAATTGATCGAACATGTCATCTATTCTAGGCAATGGATACTTGTTCTTTATAGTTACTTTATTCAGCTATCAGTAGTCAATGCACAACCGCATAGAACCATCCTTCTTCTTTACAAAGAGAACCAGAGCTCCCCAAGGCGAAGAGCTCGGTTGAATGAAACCTTTACTCAATAATTCTTGAATTTGAGCTTTCAACTCCTTCAATTGAACAACTGCCATACGATATAGTGCAATGGAAACTGGAGCAGTCCCAGGTTGCACTTCGATGCCAAACTCCACTTCACAGGTTGAGGGAAAACCCGAAAGTTCATCAGGGAATTCGCCTACAGTGTCAATGTCCCGCAATTGTTATTCATCTTTAGCTTCTAATGTCAATGCACACAATGAAGGATTTCTCGCGTTCATCAAAACAACACTCTCTTTGCCGAGACCTCGAAGGTACAACTTCCTTTTACAACAGTCTACCCAGGCTTGATGCTTGTTGCGTGTAAAATAGTCTATCGCAATTATAGTGCAAGTATACACGACGCAAGTAGTAAAGTGATACAAAGTATCGGATATCGTCTCCACAGGGATTGGGCTAATAGCTTCACCTAAATTCACTGCACGGAAGTAAAGGAAATAATTAAGAGTTGTCACGAGAATAATAAAGTAAAAACGTAAATAAAAGATTGAGATATCAAGAGAGAGAGAATGGGCTGGTATTGAGTTGCTCGGTAGTGCAGGTATTGAATTGCTTAGGATCTCCAGTTCTGTCGTCGCACCCGTCGCCGACAGCACCTGTCGCGGCGTCTGTCCGTTAGCTGTCGCGGCAGCGAACACTAACTCCGTACTTCAAGCTTGGCAAGAATCCCAGATCTGCCTTGCCCTATCCCTAGGCACAAGTCTGTCGATGATCACGTCTTTGATGATACCTCCCGGCGTGAATCGAAGGATGAACACCGATGTGTATGAATTCTTCCTTAGCCACTTAACCTCGCCTTATCCCTAAGCACGAGATGGTTCAACTATAAACTAGAGAACGCGCTTTTACCTCTTTCGTATACTTAACTCTCCCGATGCTAAGTAAATGGATAACCTCACAATGCTCTCCCGATGCTCTTGCAAGATATTAAAACCAAGATAAAAGAACTTGAAGTTTATTTTATTGAACTTGAAAAATCCTAAAACAAAGCAACCCTTGCAACTACTTTACAAAACAACTCGTAGCCCTAGGGGGAGTTTAGAACATATCGGTGACAGGTAAATGGCAGGGTTTTGGTTTCGGTTATGGGGTAGTCGGCTATGCCCTAGGTTTAATCTATGCCCTTTATATAAGCTTTGGGCTCAAGTTATCTAAGGTAACAAGGATTACAACTTTAATTAAAAGTAAGATTCTAATAAAGACTAAATCTCTAAGGATTCCTACTTTTCAGCCGCCTCCTTGTTTCATGGGAATTCTTCTCCTTGAGCTTTGGCTTGACATATCTTTTGATCCGGGGCTTGGAAAAATATTCGGTTTCCACACGACAGACGAGCAGATTTTTCTCTATCCATCGAGGTCCACTTCATTTTTCCTCTGCATAAATCTGCTGTCATCATGCTGTCATGACAGGTCCATGACAGGTTCGTCTTCTTCAGCTGCTTGTCCAGTTCAGCTCTCCTGCTTATCTGCCCTGCGCCTGCCTTCGACATCCACTATGACAGATACCTGCAAAAATAGCCATCTTTCAGTAGAATCCGTGCCTTTTATATAATTGTGATGTTTTATTGAAAACTAACCTAAATACAATGCAAAGATGCTTGAATGCAGCAGAAATATGGGTTTAAAAAGGTGTAAATGATAGAACTTTTACACACCCAACACACCCCCAAACTCAAGTTTTTGCTTGCCCTCAAGCAATGAAGACTTAAAAGAAAACTGAAAATTTTTGTGTTTGGCCTTCAAACAGTGAACTGTCCCTCACCTGTCGCTCATTCTCTATGACGGCAGCAACCTGTCGGAAGGGTTAGGATCTGTCCGGAATCTCCCTATAGCTCTCGTGCAGTGTGTGCATGTTTGTGAACAGTTACATGCTAAGACTCTCTTAGTTTCACTAGAATATTCAACTCCTTAACTCGAATTTTATGCCAAAGTTTACTTTCTTTTAGAAGGCACATTTTCATGCTTCTTTTTCTTCTATTTTCAAGCTAAGTTTTTCTAGAGCCAGTTTTGGGCACCTCTAGTTAGCTTCCTAGAGCCGGTTTCGGGCACCTCTAGGTTTTTTGATTTTCTTTTGCTAAACTTCTTTCCTAGAGCCAGTGTTAGGCACCTCTAGGGGCTATCCAAGTTCTAAGCTTCCTATTCTAGTTTGGCTAAAAGAAGTCTAAGCAATATAACAGTCACAAAAGTGTTTAAGTTTTCAGAACTATAGAAAGGCTCTAAACTTTTCCTTAACTTGTCCTAAAGATGCTGCCACGACAGAGCCGTCATGACAGGTAAGTTAACTTCACAGTTTTAAGCCAACAGTTCAAATTTTCTGACTTTTTCGGATTTTTTTTTTAAGAAAATAAATAACTAATAAGACACAACAATTAAACAAAAGATGTGCTAAAGACTCCATTAAATATGGAGGGTTGCCACCCCCAAACCCGAGGGTTGCATTGCCCCAATGCAAAATGACACTAAAATAAATAAAGAAAAACATGAAAAATAAAAGTACATCACAATATATAAGGGCAGGCAGCAATAAGAGGAGTAAAAGAAATAAAAACTTAAATTTTATGTGCTGTCCTCGCTGCTGCTGCTGACGCGGATCTGATGGTAGCGTCTGCGTTGGGGAGGTGGCTGGGCAGGTTCCGGAGCAGGTTGGTCAACAGGTTCATCAGCCTGTTGAGGTGCAGGTTCTTCCTCCGGTTGGGGGACAGGGTCGTCAGCAGGTTGAAGGGCAGGTGGCTCCACTAGTCGGACATCAGAACTGCTGCTGCTGTCCCAGCTGTTACTCGTGATGGCTTTGGAAAGCATCCTCTTGTTGGCCACATGTTTAATTCTTTTCACCCATGTGAAGGCGCTGTCCAAGTTCCTCCGGACAAGAGGGCTGTCGTTAGTGGCGGCTCGCTTGGTGCCTCGAGGGGAAGTGTCCGCCGGTGGGCTGCCGGCTGCTGTCGGAGAGGGTGTGGAGGAGGCAGATTCTCCGTGGGGAGAGACAGGTGGTGTGGGAGTGGGGGAGGGGATATTAAAGTAATGGGCGGGGAAGGTGGGGAAAATGACATCCGAAAAATTCAAAGTATTGGTAATGAAGTTTACCGTTGCATTGGAGAAGTCGCGGATGAATGTCATTAAACCCATCTGGCGCTCCTCGATCCTCAAGATGGCAGCTAAGATGTGGGCGTTCTGATCTGCCGGAGCGGTGTTGGCCGCAGCTTCTGGGGCAGGTTCGGTGGCAGGTTCATCATCAGACTCAGCAGGTGGGGCGTTTGGATCGAAGGCGTTGAGGGGCGATACGACGATGATCTCCATGAGGCTGGAGATGTTGCTGTCGGTCCAGCCGCTGCCCTTCTTGATTTTGTCTGAAGGGTCCTCCGGTACGGCAGCGCAGCGACAGAGGGCAGTGATGGTGAAGGGCAGGCATAGTCGTGAATCTGATCTGAAAGCACAATCGAGAATGCTGTCTCGCATGTACCTGCCCATGTTGATCGGCCTGTCATGCATGATAGAGTGGATGAGGGCCAGCCGCTGCCTGTTTACTGTCGTGTGGTGGGACGAGGGCAGGATACGCTTTTTGATAAAAGCATTCCATAGTTTTGCCTCGGGGAGCAGCTCTGCCCGGTTGACGGAGTTGGGGTTCTTCTTGCTGGTGCTCCAGGTTGTGCCCTCCTCTGTCAATTCCCTCATGACAGCATCATGTCCGGCAGCGTCGAGGGAGTCCCAAAACTGTTGATGAGCATCGTCATTGGGGCCAAAGAAGAGGCCGAATACATGGTTGATGCTGCTGGCGGTGAAAGGAACTGCCACTCCTCGGACGACGACAGATGTCGCCGACTTACTTTCGATCGCCTCATAGAATTCCCTGACCAGAGTGTCGTTAAGCTCTGCCGGCTGCTCGGCAAAGTCTTCCCAAAGTTGTGCCGTAATGGCCTTCATAATGAACGACCAGAGTCCAAAAAGAGGGGCATCTCTGTTATAGATGAAGCTCCATTCCTCCCATAGTTCCTTGTTGGCGAACGGGGATGCTGCTGCTGAAGAAGAGGCGACAGCAGCATTCTGGCGAGTTTGTCGTGAAGACATTTTTGGTTGCAAGGGTTGAAAAAGAAAGAAAATAGATAAACTAGAAGAGAATACGAGAGAGAAAAAATCAGAAGTGAGGAAAAATGAAAGGGAGAAGGGGTTTATATAGCGGTCGAGTAGCTGCCCATTTAATGCCGCAACGGCAGGCGGGAATAACGGGGCGGCAGATTGGATATTGCGTGTCTGACGCATCTGACACGCATTAATGCGTCTGCTGAGCGTCTGCCGGACGCTTCTTCGTCTGCTGTGCGTCTGTTGACAGCCTGTCAAATCCGTCTGCGCCGGCAGCCGAAGCGACAGGTTACCATATATGGGCTTTATTGGGCTGGTGGATGGGCGGTGGTCTTGGGTCACTTCTTCTTTCTCACTTGACTCCTTTATTTCCTAAAAACTGAAATTGAAAACAAAACATTATTCGAATAAAATTAACCTAAATTCCTAATAAATAATAAAATAACATAAATAAAAATTAGGTTAAATTAGGGATGCCTTGTGGGGCATCACCTAAAGTAACCACTTCCTGTATTCCTGGGGCTTCAGTCCCCTGATAATGCTTGAGGCGTTGTCCATTGACTTTGAATTGGTGCCCGTCCTTTAATGATTGAATTGTAATGGCACCATGGGGAAAAACTTGAACCACTTGGAACGGGCCAGACCATCTAGATTTAAGCTTCCCTGGGAAGAGTTTCAACCTAGAATTAAACAACAACACAAGCTGCCCTGGGCAGAACTGACGTGGCAGCAACTTCTTGTCATGCCACTTCTTTGTTTTCTCCTTGTATATTCTTGCGTTGTCGTAGGCCATCGTCCGTATTTCATCGATCTCGTTCAAATCTAACAGCCTTTTCTGGCCTGCCTTGTCCAAGTCCATGTTTACTGCCTTGATTGCCCAATATGCCTTGTGCTCTATCTCGACAGGCAGGTGGCAGGTTTTCCCATAGATAAATCGGAATGGAGACATGCCTAATGGAGTTTTGAAAGCTGTCCTGTATGCCCATAATGCATCATTCAGAAGTAGAGACCAATCTTTCCTAGTTGGTTTAACCATCTTTTCAAGAATGTTCTTCACTTCCCTGTTGGAAATCTCAGCCTGTCCATTGGTCTGTGGGTGGTATGCTGTCGCTATCCTGTGCTTGACACCATATTTCTTCAAGGCGGCAGCAATTACCCTGTTATCGAAATGTCTCCCTTCATCACTGATAATCGCTCTAGGGATGCCAAATCTAGAAAAGATGTTTTTGTGAAAAAACTTTTGAACCGTTTTGGCATCATTCTTTTGAGTTGCGATTGCTTCTACCCACTTGGAGACATAATCTACTGCTAGGAGGATGTAAAGATTTCCACACGAAGATGGAAAAGGTCCCATAAAATCAATCCCCCAAACGTCGAAGATTTCGACTTCTAAAATATTCTGCAGTGGCATCTCGTTTCTCCTTGAGATGTTACCTGTCCGCTGGCACCTGTCACAGTTTTTGTAAAATTCCTGTGCGTCCTTATACAGTGTCGGCCAGTAGAACCCTGACTGCAGCACCTTGGCAGCAGTTTTATTGCCTCCTAAGTGTCCTCCATATTGTGAGGCATGACAGTGATGGAGAACGTCTTCTTGCTCTTCTTGAGGTACACATCTCCTTATAACCTGATCTGCGCACATTTTGAAAAGAAGAGGTTCGTCCCAATAATAATGTTTAACATCATTTTGAAACCTCTTCCTGGCTTGATAAGTAAGATCAGAAGGTAATATTCCGCTAACTATAAAATTAACGAAATCAGCATACCAGGGAAGGTTAGAAGACTTACCTGCCGCCATGGCTGTCGCGACAGCTATTGCGGCAGCAAAGAGCTGCTCATCTGGGAAGGTCTCTAGTATGTGTGTCTCATCTAAAGGTAGACTCTGTCCCATCTCCAACCTCGACAAGTGATCTGCCACCTGATTTTCTGTCCCCTTTTTGTCTTTGATTTCAAGGTCGAATTCTTGTAATAGCAAGATCCATCGTATCAACCTAGGCTTTGCATCCTTCTTCGCGAACAAGTACTTAAGGGCAGAATGATCGGTGTGCACTATTACTTTCGTTCCAAGTATATAAGAACGAAACTTGTCGATGGAGAACACCACAGCTAACAGCTCCTTTTCTGTGGTGGTATAATTCACTTGGGCATCATTCAATGTTTTGCTGGCATAATATATGACATGAAACAGCCTGTCCTTGCACTGCCCAAGTGCTGCCCCGACAGCATAGTCACTAGCATCACACATAATTTCAAACGGTTGCGTCCAGTCTGGTGGCTGTACTATGGGGGCTGTCACTAGCTTTTCCTTCAGAACCTTGAATGCTTCAGTGCATTCTTCATTAAAGTCAAAGGGTCGGTTCTGCTCTAAGAGATGACATAGGGGCTTCGTGATTTTTGAGAAATTTGCAATAAATCTCCTATAGAAACCAGCATGCCCTAGGAAACTCCTAATGCCCTTGACTGTGGTTGGCGGCGGCAGCTTCTCTATGACTTCAATCTTTGCCCTGTCGACCTCTATCCCACGGCAGCTAATCTTATGGCCTAAAACTATCCCTTCATCTACCATAAAATGGCATTTTTCCCAATTAAGAACAAGATTAGCTTTTTCACATCTTTCAAGTACCTTTTGAAGGTTGCCGAGGCAGCTTTCAAAATCGTCTCCAAAGACAAAAAAATCATCCATGAAGATCTCAAGGAAGTCCTCAACCATGTCGGAGAATATAGCCATCATGCACCTTTGGAAGGTGGCAGGTGCGTTACAGAGTCCAAACGGCATCCTCCTAAATGCGTATGTTCCGTAGGGACAGGTGAAAGTCGTTTTCTCTTGATCCTCTGGTGCAATAGCGATTTGGTTATAACCTGAGTAACCATCAAGAAAACAATAGTAAGGTTTACCCGCTAATCTATCAAGCATTTGATCAATAAAGGGTAAAGGAAAGTGGTCTTTTCGGGTAGCTTTGTTAAGCTTCCGATAGTCCATACAAACCCTCCAACCGGTCACAGTCCTGGTTGGGATTAACTCATTGTTTTCGTTGGTTATCACGGTCATGCCTCCTTTCTTGGGAACACATTGCACCGGGCTTACCCATTTGCTATCGGAGATGGCGTAAATAATACCATCATCTAACCATTTAATTATTTCTTTACGCACTACCTCCTTCATTGCAAGGTTTAACCGCCGTTGGGCATCAATAGTCGGCTTATGATCTTCCTCTAGGAGGATTTTGTGCATACAGATTGCCGGACTAATGCCCTGAATGTCTGCTATAGTCCATCCTATCGCCCTTTTATGCTGCCTTAACATGTCGATCAGCTGTCGTTCCTGTTCCTGCGACAGCTTAGCAGAGATGATTACGGACAGTGTTTTATCACAACCAAGATAAGCATATTTGAGCTGCCCTGGCAGGGGCTTAAGTTCTAAGACAGGTGGTTCAACAGTAGAGGGCTTTTGGATTAAATGGTTATCCGAAGTGTAATTCAAGGGTTCGAATAACTTACCTGGGCGATGGTCTAACCAGTCTACCTCCTCATGACCTTCAGTATCAGATGTATCGGATTTAGAGGAGTCGCTGTCGTCGGTGCTGTCGTCGTTGCCGTCGTGACAGGCTTGTAAATGGCTGTCGCAGCAGTGACCAAATTTTATATCCCGGCAGCCCGACCTGATGCAGGGTTGATCAAAGGTTACCTCAATGATGGCCTTGCATTCTTCATCCACATCAGCATGTTTCATTGCTTGGAGAACATTCAACTTAATTTCTTGATCGTTTACACGCATGGTGAGTTCTCCTTTCTCCACATCAATCAATGATCTTCCTGTGGCTAAGAAGGGTCGCCCTAGGATGACTGATGCGTTCTCATCTGCCTCACAATCTAAAATAAGGAAGTCAGCAGGAAAAATAAGTTTATCCACTCTTACCAAAATATCTTCAATTTTTCCCTCGGGGTGAACGTAAGAGCGGTCGGCTAGCTGTAGGGTAACTGTCGTGGGCCGCGCCTTGCCAATACCTAATTTCTGAAAAACAGATTTGGGCATTAGATTAACACTAGCACCAAGATCACATAATGCCTTACCCACAAATTTATCTCTGATTACGCAAGGTATGAGGAAGCTCCCTGGATCCTTCTTTTTCTGGGGTGGTTGTCGATGAAGAATACTCATGCACCCTTCTTGCATCCTTACCGTTTCAAATTCCCCAAGTTTAGATTTTTTAGACATGACATCCTTGAGAAATTTAGCATAACCGGGCATTTCCCTAACAGCATCTAACAACGGAATGTTAATATGAACCTGTTTAAAAATATCATAAATCTTTTTAAGTTGAGATTCATGCTTAGCTTGCTGTATCCGTTGCGGAAAAGGTGGTGGAGGACGATAATCAGCAATGCGTCCTTCCCACTGCATGCGAATCTGAGGTCGATACTCATCTTTTTTCTCCTCTGTCGCTTCTGCTGTCGTGACAGGCTCATCGGCAGCAGTCTGTTCATTACCTATCGGGGCAGCTTCCTCGGCAGGCTTATCCAAGGCAGGTTTCTTTTCTGTTTCAGCTTCTTTTTCCGGCCCTGGTAACTTTTTCCCACTCCTAGTAGTGATTGCCTTACATTGCTCGTGTGGGGGTGGTCTAGCATTTTCAGTATTGCTAGGGAAACCTCCATTCTGCCTCGGTTTAATATGCTGCGACACCTGACCCATTTGTGTCTCTAGAGATTTCAAGGTGGCCTCATGGTTTGTCATTCTCATCTTAGTTTCATCCATAAAATCTTCCGTTTTCTTGACAAACTTATTGATGTTATCCATATACGTGCCGGTCTGAGACATAAAGGTGGCCAGAGTCTGCTCCAATACACTACTCGTGGCAGATGGTGGCTGCTGTTGTTGCTGAGGTGGCAGGTTCTGCGGCTGTGGCTGCTGTCGCGTCAACAATCTAGGACCCCCTTGATTCTGATTATAGGCTTGCGGATTTAGGGCGTTGTTGGGGTTACTCCAGGAAAATTTGGGATCTTTCCTCCAATTAGGGTTGTAATTGTTGGAATTGTAGTTTGGCTTGTAATTTCCAACATATTTTCCTTCTTCTATATTTATAGGGCATTCATCCCTACTATGATTTCCTTCACATGTAGCACAAACTTCCTCGACAGCAAACCCTCGTACTTCCTCTTCACTCAATAAGTGTTTCATGGCTTTGGTGAGGAATGCTACCTGTGATTTCATAGTGCTGTCGGCCTCATAATCCTTGACAGCAAGTACCCGTTTACCTCCTCTTCTAGCGGTTGGAAACTGCTCCTCATTCTTAGCCAGATGTTTCAAAACTTGCAGGGCTTCGTCCGGATCTTTATCCAATAATAGTCCATTCGCTGCAGAATCAATTCGAATGCGAGTTTGTAAGTTAGCAGCATTATAGAACTTAGTTACCTGATTCCAAACGGGGAATCCATGCATTGGGCAGTTTCGGAGAAGAGTTGTGAATCTGTCCCAGGCCTCGTGCATTGGCTCGTCATCTTCCTGTTGAAAAGTAGCAATTTCATTACGTAAGCGCTCAGCTAAATGTGAAGGATTAAAACGAGACAAAAATTCACGAGTTAAATCTGCCCAAGTCATAATAGAACCCGGTGTAAGTTTATTCCACCAAGTTTTAGCTCTATCCCTCAATGAATGGGGGAATAACCGAAGCCTCAGTATCTCCGGACTAACTCCTGGTAGTCTAAACGAACCACAGATCTCCTGGAACGTTTTGAGATGCTCCCTGGCATCTTCTGTCGCAGAACCACTGAACTGTCCGGCGTTGTTGATCATACTAAACATGACAGGTTTAAGCTCGAAGTTGTCAACATCAATATCCGGCAGCGTGGTCTCCAGCTCTACATGATCGTTCAGCATGTAGTCACGACATGACCGTCGTCCACCTGCCGCGGGCGTGTCACCGACAGGCGGGATTTCTTCACCGGCAGGCTGATTACGGGCCATCTGCTCTAGCTGTTCTTCAAGGTATTCGTTTCGGTCTAAGAGGTGGCGAATCTGTTTCTTGAGATTAAAGGAACGTTCGATCTCCGGATCTAATTTATACTCAGGATCTTCACCTCTTTTCGATCTACGCATAAACAGGAAAACCTTGTGAAAAGCAAGAGTTTAAAACACAAAAGAAAAATTAAAGAAAATAAAAATAAAAACAAAAACAAAAACGAAAATAAAAACAAAAAGTGCAAGGAAAGAAAGGTGTAGTTATGTTGCCAATCCCCGGCAACGGCGCCAAAAACTTGTTGCGTGTAAAATAGTCTATCGCAATTATAGTGCAAGTATACACGACGCAAGTAGTAAAGTGATACAAAGTATCGGATATCGTCTCCACAGGGATTGGGCTAATAGCTTCACCTAAATTCACTGCACGGAAGTAAAGGAAATAATTAAGAGTTGTCACGAGAATAATAAAGTAAAAACGTAAATAAAAGATTGAGATATCAAGAGAGAGAGAATGGGCTGGTATTGAGTTGCTCGGTAGTGCAGGTATTGAATTGCTTAGGATCTCCAGTTCTGTCGTCGCACCCGTCGCCGACAGCACCTGTCGCGGCGTCTGTCCGTTAGCTGTCGCGGCAGCGAACACTAACTCCGTACTTCAAGCTTGGCAAGAATCCCAGATCTGCCTTTCCCTATCCCTAGGCACAAGTCTGTCGATGATCACGTCTTTGATGATACCTCCCGGCGTGAATCGAAGGATGAACACCGATGTGTATGAATTCTTCCTTAGCCACTTAACCTCGCCTTATCCCTAAGCACGAGATGGTTCAACTATAAACTAGAGAACGCGCTTTTACCTCTTTCGTATACTTAACTCTCCCGATGCTAAGTAAATGGATAACTTCACAATGCTCTCCCGATGCTCTTGCAAGATATTAAAACCAAGATAAAAGAACTTGAAGTTTATTTTATTGAACTTGAAAAATCCTAAAACAAAGCAACCCTTGCAACTACTTTACAAAACAACCCGTAGCCCTAGGGGGAGTTTAGAACATATCGGTGACAGGTAAACGGCAGGGTTTTGGTTTCGGTTATGGGGTAGTCGGCTATGCCCTAGGTTTAATCTATGCCCTTTATATAAGCTTTGGGCTCAAGTTATCTAAGGTAACAAGGATTACAACTTTAATTAAAAGTAAGATTCTAATAAAGACTAAATCTCTAAGGATTCCTACTTTTCAGCCGCCTCCTTGTTTCATGGGAATTCTTCTCCTTGAGCTTTGGCTTGACATATCTTTTGATCCGGGGCTTGGAAAAATATTCGGTTTCCACACGACAGACGAGCAGATTTTTCTCTATCCATCGAGGTCCACTTCACTTTTCCTCTGCATAAATCTGCTGTCATCATGCTGTCATGACAGGTCCATGACAGGTTCGTCTTCTTCAGCTGCTTGTCCAGTTCAGCTCTCCTGCTTATCTGCCCTGCGCCTGCCTTCGACATCCACTATGACAGATACCTGCAAAAATAGCCATCTTTCAGTAGAATCCGTGCCTTTTATATAATTGTGATGTTTTATTGAAAACTAACCTAAATACAATGCAAAGATGCTTGAATGCAGCAGAAATATGGGTTTAAAAAGGTGTAAATGATAGAACTTTTACACACCCAACAATGCTAACTAAGCCAATCTAAGCCTAAGATAACATCAAACTCATGGATCGGTAAGGCTAACAAATTGGCCAGAAAAGGAATCCCCTAGATCAATAAGGGGCAATTCTTGCACACTACCCTTACGGTGACACAATCTTCTAAGGGATTGGTTACAGAGATTCTCGATGCTATTGGCTCGGAAGACATACTATATTTCTTAACTACAATGGTGCTTATAAAAGAGTGAGTGGAACCAGGGTCATTCAATGCATACAAAGGATATGAATATAGATCAATGGTACCTGCAATGACGTCAGGTTCATCCTCCTCTTCTCTGCTCATCACGTGATACATTTGGACAAGGGCTTTAGAATCTTGCTTATTGAATGGTTTCCCCGAACCACTCGATCATCCATAAGTTCTCGATGATCCCTGCTTCGATCCCTTACCTCGAAAGGATTGAGTAGGAGAGGCATCAGTCGTCGTTGTAACAGTAGATTTGGTTGCATTCAAAGGGCAATCACAGATAAAGTTACCCTACTCACCACAACAGTAACAAGCTCCAGTCTGCTTACGATATTGACCCGCTGGGTGCCTATTCTGACAATAATTGTAAACTGGATATTGGTTGCCTCAATTTGAACCTCCGGTGCTATCAACAGACGCTCCCTTAACAAAGGATTGCGTCACAGATTGAGGCCTCTCAATATTCCCAGAACGGGGGGCTATGGATAGACATTCTTCTTGGGCATTGATATCTCCCTTTATTGCTCCATCTCGGAGGTCGAGAATCATCCCTAAACCTTTTTTTAGATTTTTATAACCCACCGGCTCGCTGAGCCCTCTGTGCAGCTTCAGTGGCCTTAACTCGATTCACTAAGTCTTGAAAATCAACGATGCTCAGTGCAGTAAACATAAGGCGCAATTAATCATTGAGCCCTGTAATGAACATCCGTCACTTCTCTTCCTTCTTCTTTATATACTCAGCACCGTATCTGCAGTACTTACAGAAATCATGGATGTACTTCTTGCGAAATTCTTTAAGGAAGAACTCCCAAGTTACAATGTATTCAGAGACCATCAAAATGGTAGTCTCCCACCAGTGGAGTGCCTCGTTAGCCAACAATGCTATGGCACACTCGAGTTTGTGCTCATCCGAGCACTGTAACTACTTGTTCAAAATCCGTAGGGTATTGTCCAACCAGTATTTGTCAACTTCAAGTTTGTCATCATCTTGTCTAGTAAAAGTGTAAGCTCGATACTGTGAAAGCTTATCGATAGGAGCTCAGGCATGTTGGACAGCTGGAGTGATGGGTTGCACTATCTGCTCCGCTCTCATAGCAGTCATAAACCGCTTGAACATGCCAACCATGTTCTTGTAACATTCAGCCTGAGCAGTAGGTGCTACAGGCTCGGTACCCTGAGCAGAAGGATCTTGCGGATGCGGTGGATTCGGAGGATTCCCTCCTCTAATCTCCTTACAATGTATCGAGGAGCCGATGGTAAGCTCGTCAATGTGAGCTTCATTAGTTTCAAACATATCTATATGAAAGATCAAATTAGTTGACAAGTCACAATATACGTGATATATAACTCCTAGGTGGCAAAGTAACACAATAGAAATGAAACAAGCTTCGGTTTAGTTCTAGAATCGACTAAACTCTAGCTCTGATACCACAAATGTAACACCCCTTCCCGGTCTGGTCGAGAACTGGATCGGAAGGTGCTACTGATGAACAATGCAACGATCAATGCAATAAAATTTCATTTTAATACTCAACATTTAAACAATAATATACAATAATGGATTACCATGATGTATCTTAGTCCAATTAATCCTTATGAAGCAATACTTAATCATTTAGGACTAATTCTAAATTATTACAAGTTTCAGGGCTCAAACTGTAAATTTGATAAATCGAAAGTCCTTCGATGCAATTGATTATACCATAGTGAAATTCAACACAATATTAACAAGCTTGTAAAATTTCATACAATTTGGAGTTCATTTACTCATTCAATTTATTCAACCGAAATTTTTGTGACCAAACTGTGAACATTGCAAACCTTCAGTTTCAGCCCTTTAACTAACATAACTAACAATGTATCGAAACACTTTAAGGTTGTTTCGAAACAGGTGAATGATGGTGAATCTAAGTTGACATGTCCTTTAAACCGTATCAGTACGGGCAAGCCCTGTATCGGTACGGGTTGACTCCCCTAGACCTTGACTTTGACCCGTTTTGATACACTATAGTCCCGTATCGAAACAATTAATTCAGTAGCAAAATGTTTCGATACAACCTCAATTCGTATCGAAACGCTCTACTCCTAGGGTCTAATTATGCTTAACCGTATCGATACGCCATGACCCTGTATCAAAACGACCTAACCTGTAATGATAGATTTTTGATAGTTTTTAATCGAATTGACCTACCAAACGGTGTTCAAATGCAATGAAACTTTACGCACAACTTTTAAATGCTATAAACTACTGGCATGTCAAATTTCAACATTATATGAATACATTTACAAGGTTTTGACCTTTATGAGCCAAATATGCCATTTTTAGCTAAACCAAAAGACATTTTAGGGCCTTTAACCAACTTACACTATATGCACATTACAAACTTAACAAAATGGGCACAACAGACTAGTTCCCTACTTTGCAACATTCCTAGGAGTTCGTAAGGTCAAAGTACATTACTTTAGGCTTGTAGTGACTTTTCCTGCCGTGACTTGTCCGATCTTCAAAAGGGGGTCGATTCTTCAACCTGAAATGCATGAGATGAGACACATTAGGCATACATTTCCTAATGATGTAGTCACAACAATATGAATGTAACCCCCTTAGCCCAGCCTAGACGCTTGACCCGGACTACGAAGATTACACGGGGAAAACCAAAATCAACCCGAAAGTTAACCTTGATTAATAACCTTTTTTTTTTCATTTTAATCTTGTCTAAATACATGTTAACCCTAAGTGAGTACTCACAAGTCATGATTGAGAAAGGCACAACGATCAGATAACAATTAGGGACTCAATTGCACTTTACACAAGATTAGGGACCAAATTGTAATTTTTGTAAATTAGAGGGTCTTCATTGATTTCAGGATTACCATTATGAAATTAATCATGTTACATGTTTCTTTTCCAAATTTCATCTTAAAAAGACATCTCAAGCTCAAGCAATTGCAAACACAACTTTTAGGACTAAAATGTAAAGGATGCAGACTCAAAACAATTCAAATCGGTGCCCAACGGTCACCCGTTTCAGAACACCTACTCACCGTACCGAAACGTTGTATCGAAACGGTGTTGATCGTTTCGGTACGCGGGTATGTTCCGAGACCAGTACCGAAACATGACATTCTAGTAGCCAAAATGTTTTAAAACAGCCTCAGGCGTTTCGAAACACGAAGACCATTTCAGGCCCCCTTTTCGATACACTAGAGGGTTTTCGATACACCATGCCCAAAAAGAGCAGCAAATGCTGGTTTTTCATTCGTTATCACACTCAAACATGTCTCAAAGGCTCCCAAATCATACCATCAAACCATCATACCTATAAGGAACATATTTAAGACATTCTAACACGGACATAGCACCAAACACAAATTCACATAGTCTAAAGGCATGCTTTCTAATCACAAAAGCCAGAATAAGCAATCCAACCTCAAACAAAACATTTAAGGCCATTTACAACTCATACAAGCCAACACAAACATGCCACAACCTTAGGGAGTTCAAACATATCTCCCAAATACAATCCTTGGTTTCCCATTGCCATTATATCAAAACTAAAGTGTGTGAAAACTTCACCATACATGAGCTTGAACTTCTTTAGATGACCTCAACCTCTTTGATGCCCGAAAACACCTCAATTATCTGCATTATTGGTAAAAGAGAGAGCGTAAGCACAAATGCTTAGTGAGGCATGCTCTAAAGAAAACCAACACAATAATGCATATCTTGAAAACACTTTCTCAAAAGCTTTTGAACAACATACTCATTCTATCTCATGCTTGAAAACCATTCAAAGCAACTTCTCATTGAAAACACATGTACCTTCATTCTATCTCATGCATTTAAACCAATGCAAAACTCATGGCAAAGCCATACTCATGCTTGTACTCTAAAGCATTTCATAAACAAATCACATATGCATTTCTCATAGCATAAACCATTTCATCCAAGGTACATGTGAATAAAAAACGATTACATATTTTATATTGGCATTTCACATCTCATTATTACTCGGATATACGGACATCTCACTAGACACTTCCGGTGGCATCTCTCATAACCGTACTCACTCGTCTAGCAACATAGTTTTCGGTGGAATCTCACATCACCGTACTCACATGGCGGAATCTCTCATTGCCACAAAGCTTGGGTATTTCACCAAGTCCTACCCGATGGAATGCCCATCATTGGTTCTCTCCCTTTGGCTTAACCAAAGAGCACGTACGAATTTTTAGTTTATAGTGCACTCTCATCCTATTGATCGATCAATTATATCCAGTAAGTATCTCAACATATATGCCAATATATTATGTTAAAACATCATCTCACCTACTGTTTTTCATGCAATAATTCTCAAATATTCTCATCTTATTTCAAAACCATAACATTTGCTATGCTTTAACATAAAAGCTCAAATCTCAACTATGCAACATGTTATTTCATGAAATCATTTCAAGCATCAATTAACACAAAAAACCAACATAACCACGTCCTTATACCTCTAACTATAACAGAACACCAAAATCACCCCAAAAACCATCATTCTAACAAGCAAAACTTAGAAAAACAAACCTATTCAGGATTTGATTGATAAAACCTCATTTGTTACATCAATTAACATCCAAAATACATTAGAAAACCATCTCAAAACAGAGCCCAATCAATCACCACGAAAATCTTCAAGATCTCTTCCAAAATCTTGAGTTTTAAGACAATTTCTTGTTTCTAACATTAAAACCACTTAAAAATCATTAATAAAGGATTGATAACTTGGGAATTTCAGTAAAGAACTGACCATTAGAGGAGAAGGACGAAGCTTACCTCTAATGGATGATTTCTCCTTGATTTGGGCAAGTTTTCTTGAAAATTCAATGTAGAAATCAAGAGGATTTGATGAGGAATTGATTAAGAATCAAAGAGTGATTGAAATCTTATCAAATGAAGTGAAAATTAAAGTGTATTTGCTGGAGAAAATGTGTTTGGTTGAAAGGAATTTGAGAGAAAATAAAATGAGGGAAAATTTGTGAAAAGTAGTTATGAATAGTAAATGTGGTTTCTAATTTAATCCACCTTCATTTTCTTTAATTAAAACATTAATTAAATCACCCAAATTAAGGAAAAATCTGATGAAAACATTTTGGTAAAATTAGCTCCTTAAAGATTCAAAGTTTCAATCCTTTACAAAACAATCACTACTTAACTTTGCAAAAACTGCGATTTGGTCACTACACCGAAATGTAGTATTTCCAAACCTTATTTTTTAAAATTGATTCCACCATTCTCTTTTATATATTAAATGATGATTTTAGACATTTTTCTATATATTTAAAGTATCCCGAACTAGGTGTTCCCTAAAACTCCCTTTTAGATTCGAACAGTTTTTTCAGACCGGTCCGATTCAGACTCTAAACATCTAGGCCCAAATTTGGGGAGTTACAACTCTCCCCCTCTTATGAAATTTCGTCCTCGAAATTTACCTGGGGGAAAAAGGTAAGGAAACCGCTTATTTATGTCTTCCTTTCTTTCCCACGTGGCTTCCTCAACACCACGATGCCTCCACAACACCTTAACCAGCTCAATGGTCTTACCCTGGAGAACCTTACTGTCTGAATCCAAAATCTCGACTGGCTCCTCATCATAAGTCAAATATGGATTCAACTCAACCTCCTCCACAGGCATAACATGCGAAGGGCCCGATCTATACCTCGAAAGCATGGATACATGAAACACATTATGTATCTTCTCTAGCTCCTGTGGTAACCTCAGCTTATAAGCAACAGGACCCACACGTTCTATCACCTCGTATGGTCCAATATACTTAGGGCTCAACTTACCCTTCCGGCCAAATCTCATCACCTTCTTCCAAGGTGAAACCTTTAAGAACACACGGTCACCCACCGCAAACTCTATCTCCTTACGCTTCAAATCTGCGTAAGAATTTTGCCGATATAATGCTGCCTTCAACCGCTCACAAATGAGCTTCACCTTCTCAATGGTTCCTTTCAACAAAGCCGGCATCGAGACCAACTTTTGTCCCGTTTCAGCCCAATAAAGAGGAGTTCTGCACTTCCTCTCATACAAAGCCTCATAAGGTGCCATTTGAGTGCCTGGTAGCTATTATTATAAGAAAACTCCACCAAAGGCAAGTGCTTCTCCCAAGAGCCTTGAAACTCAATCACACAGCACCTCAACATATCCTCAAGCACTTGGATAACACGCTCAGACTTTCCATCCATCTACGGATGATAAGAAGTACTGAAATTCAACCGCGTACCCAATGCCTGATGTAAACACTCCCAAAACCTTGCTGTGAACCTCAGATCTCTATATGACACTATAGATTTTGGTACACCATGCAGACGTACAATCCCAGCAATGTACAACTCTGCAAACTTATCCAAGGTATACATAGTATGCATAGGTAAGAAATGCGCACACTTCGTAAGGCGATCAACAATCACCCACACAAAATTCTTCTTTGATGGCGACAAAGGCAACCCAGACACAAAGTCCATGGTTATCCTCTCCCATTTCTATTCAGTGATCCTCAACGATTGCAACAACCCCGAAGGAAACTGATGCTCAGCCTTAACCCGCTAAAAAACCATGCACTTGCTCACATATTCCGCAACATCCTTCTTCAAACCCACAAAATAGTAATCATCCCTCAGATCACAGTACATTTTTGTACTACCAGGGTGCATAGCAAAAGGACTACTATGAGCTTCAGTCAGAATAGTACACCTCAAATCCACATCATTCGGCACTACTATCCGACTTCCAAAACATAGAACTCCATCATCATTAAAACAAAAATCTGATGGTCTATCGTTAGCAATATCCTGAACATGTGACACCAAAGAATCATCCAACAACTGCTTATCCTTTATCAACTGAACCAAAGATCGTTTCACCTGCAATTCAGCCACAAGACCTCCATCTCGCGATATGCTCAAGCTAGCAAACATCGCTCTTAACTCCACCGTCACTTTTCTGCTCAAGGCGCCCGCCACAACATTGGCCTTTCTCGGGTGATGCTCGATCGTTAGATCGTAATCCTTAAGCAACTCCACCCATCGCCGTTGCCTAAGATTCAACTCTTTCTGAGACATCAAATACTTCAAACTCTTGTGATCCGTGTACACGGTACACTTCTCACCATAAAGATAATGTCTCCAGATCTTCAAATCAAAAACCACCGCAGCTAACTCAATATCATGCGTAGGATAATTGCACTCATGCACCTTCAACTGTCGCGATGCATAAGCCACCACCTTACCCTCTTGCATTAGTACACACCCCAAACCAATGTAGGATGCATCACTATACACCACAAACTCTTTTCCTGATTCAGGTTGAACCAAGATAGGAGCTTGCGTCAAAGCTACCTTAAGCTTCTCAAAGGCTTGCTGTCTCGCTTCCGTCCACTCATACTTAACATCTTTTTGCAACAACTTCGTTAACGGGGCAACAATCTTTGAAAATTCATCCACAAACCTCCGGTAATATCCTACCAACCCGAGGAAACTACGGACTTCATGAACAGACTTAGGAGGCTTCCAATTCATTACCGCATCAGCCTTCTGAGGATCAACTCGAATCCCCTCAGATGAAACCATATGACCAAGGAACACAACCTCTTTTAGCCAAAACTCACACTTGCTCAGCTTAGCATAAAGCTGGTTTTCCAAAAGTGCTTGCAAGACAACCCTCAAATGACCTTCATGCTCCTCCTCAGTGCGAGAGTACACAAGGATATCGTCAATGAACACCACAACGAACTTGTCCAAGTATTCATGGAACACTCTATTCATCATGTCCATGAAAGCAGCATGAGCATTCGTCAAGCCAAACGGCATTACAAGGAACTCATAATGCCCATACCTCGTTCTAAAGGCTGTTTTCGGCACATCCACATCTTTCACCTTAAGCTGATAATACCCTGATCTCAAGTCAATCTTTGAAAACACAACCGCTCCCCGGAATTGATCAAAAAGATCATCAATCCTCGGCAAAGGATACCGGTTTTTGTTGGTCAACTTGTTCAGCTGACGATAATCCATGCACATCCTCATCGTGCCATCTTTCTTCTTCACAAACAAGACCAGTGCACCCCAAGGTGACACACTAGGCCGAATGAAAGCACGGTCAAGCAACTCCTGAAGTTGCGTCCTCAACTCCTTTAGTTCTTTAGGTGCCATGCGATAGGGAGCAATGGACACCGGATTTGTGTTCTCATACAACTCAATCCCAAACTCCACCTCTCGACTAGGCGGAAATCCAGGTAATTCCTCCGGAAACATTCCAGGAAATCACGTACAGTTCTTATATCCTGAACATGCAACTCCTTTGAACTAGATTCATAACAAAGGCTAGGTAAGCCTCGCAACCTTGCCGTAACATCCGACTTGGTTCCAATGTAGACACCACATTGGCAAGAAACTTCACATTCTCGCCCACTACTACCACTTCATAATCATCCGCAAGTTTCAACGAAACTCGCTTGCTTTCGAAATCCACCACAACTCTATGTTCAACAAGCCAATCCATGCCAAGGATTACATCAAAGCCATAGAATGGCAATTCCATGAGATCAACAAGAAAAACATGATTTTGCACCTTCAAAGGACATCTCCTATACAACTTCCTTGTTACAACCGTCTCACCAAAGGAGCTAGTCACACGCATACCAACATCCAAAGACTCAATAGGTAAACCAAGCATTTGAGCATGTTCACGTAATATGTATGAGTGTGCAGATCCAGAATCAATCAAAGAAAGTAATGACAAGGATGGCAAAGTAAAGGTACCTGCGATCACATCCGTATCATTCCTTCCCTCACGATGGGCATACACTCGAGCTTGATCGCCACCCTCAGGTTGAACGGCCACAACATGTGCTACGTTCCTGCCACCATCATCCCTACGCTGAAAATTACCACGGCCGCGCCCACGACCTCTTTGTGGCTCAGCTGCTCTCACCAGAGCCTGTCCCTCTCTCAGCGGCTGAGGACAATCTTTCTTCAAATGTCCTGGGTTCCCACAATTCCATCATGTCCCAAGGTTACCCCAACACTCACCACCATGCCGTCTACCACAACGGTTACATTCAAGAGTCCTCAGAACAACATTAGGTCCTTGTTGACCTCTACCAGGGTTACCACCCCCACGCCTAGCATCATAATGCAGCTTCATATCCTTATGCCTCTTGTTGCGATCTCTACCATAATCACGTTCAGCCGCTCGCTTTCCAGAGCTAGATCCACCCACTCGACTAGCCAAACCAAGATTCGATTCAATGTCCTTGGCTCTAGTGACCAAGACATCGAAATCCGTATAATCAGCCGCAAGCATATAAGTCTTGACATCCGTAACTAGACCATAACGAAATCATTCACACCTCTCCCGCTCACGAGGGATTAGCTCAGGTGCATACAGACTGAGGCGAACAAACTGAATTTCATATTCAGCTACTAACATGTTGCCTTGCACGAGAGACATAAACTGTCTTTTCTTTTCATCGAGGTAAAGTACTCCCAGGTACTTCCGCTTGAACGCATTCAGGAAGAACGTCCAAGTCACCTCGTCATCCTCCATCCCGGAGATAGTGGTCGTCCACCACATATAGGCATCACTATGCAGCTGTGACACAACACAACCCAGCTTCTGCACATTGTTGCAGTTCATCTGACCCAGAATCCTCTTGGTGCTCTCCAACTAAGACTCAGATCCTTCCAGAGATAAACCTCTGAACTCAGTCCCTCATAGGCTTCAAAGACGTTCCAAAGGCAACCTCACATTAGCATCATCCTGATGCGCAGCTCCATGAGCTCCAGCTACTACTGCTTGGAAAGCTCCAGCAATAGCCTGAATCAACATGATCATGTCAGGAGCAGCTTGCCCCTGCACACCCCCGGGTCCAGCAACCCCATTACCAGCACCAACATTACCAGCTCCAGCTCCACCACCACCGGGTGGTCCACCACCGGGTGGTCCACCACCAGGGGGAGGAGGAGGTAAATCCTCAACATTCTCGGCATTCTCATTATCAGCCATTGATCTCGTATTGATTCTCAGCTCTCTATGTGGCCCCATTATAAAGAAAACAATGCACTGACAAAAATGCAATAAACACAATTAGGCACAATAAGGTAAGTAATCCAAGTACTCAAGCTCATTTTCGAAAACAATTCTTCTCATTAGTTTTGATATGGCAATAGGATTCCCAACCACACTCCAAACATAGCTTAACTTCACAAAATCATCTCAACTAAGTCATACATCACTATCATGCATAAACACATACAACAACCACATACCAAACCCCAATTATTTGATAACATGGCTCTGATACCAACAAATGTAACCCCCTTAGCCCAGCCTAGACGCTTGACCCGGACTACGAAGATTACACGGGGAAAACCAAAGTCAACCCAAAAGTCAACCTTGATTAACGACTTTTTTTTTCATTTTAATCTTGTCTAAATACATGTTAACCCTAAGTGAGTACTCACGAGTCATGATTGAGAAAGGCACAACGATCGGATAACA
Source organism: Hibiscus tridactylites (assembly GCA_958450335.1). NCBI lineage: Eukaryota > Viridiplantae > Streptophyta > Magnoliopsida > Malvales > Malvaceae > Hibiscus > Hibiscus tridactylites. The sequence continues at coordinate 38,793,849 of OY288267.1, read as the reverse complement.
ATTAGGGACTCAATTGCACTTTACACAAGATTAGGGACCAAATTGAAATTTTTGTAAATTATAGGGTCTTCATTGATTTCAGGATTACCATTATGAAATTAATCATGTTACATGCTTCTCTGCCAAATTATCTTCAAAAGACATCTCAAGCTCAAGCAATTGCAAACACAACATTTAAGACTAAAATGAAAAGCATGCAGACTCAAAACAATTCAAATCTGTGCCCAACGGTCACCCGTTTCGGAACACCTACTCACCGTACCGAAACGTTGTATCAAAACAGTATTGATCGTTTCGGTACGCGGGCATGTTCCGAGACCAGTACTGAAACATGACATTCTAGTAGCCAAAATGTTTCGAAACAGCCTCAAGCATTTCGAAACACGAAGACCATTTCAGGCCCCCATTTCGAAACACTAGAGGGTGTTTCAATACACCATGCCCAGAAACAGCAGCAAATGATGGTTTTTCATTCGTTATCACACTCAAACATGTCTCAAAGGCTCCCAAATCATACCATTAAACCATCATACCTATAAGGAACATATTTAAGACATTCTAACACGGACATAGCACCAAACACAAATTCACATAGTCTAAAGACATGCTTCCTAATCACAAAAGCCAGAATAAGCAATCCAACCTCAAACAAAACATTTAAGGCCATTTACAACTCATACAAGCCAACACAAACATGCCACAACCTTAGGGAGTTCAAACATATCTCCCAAATGCAATCCTTGGTTTCCCATTGCCATTATATCAAAACTAAAGTGTGTGAAAACTTCACCATACATGAGCTTGAACTTCTTTAGATGACCTCAACCTCTTTGATGCCCGAAAACACCTCAATTATCTGCATTATTGGTAAAAGAGAGAGCGTAAGCACAAATGCTTAGTGAGGCATGCTCTAAAGAAAACCAACACAATAATGCATATCTTGAAAACACTTTCTCAAAAGCTTTTGAACAACATACTCATTCTATCTCATGCTTGAAAACCATTCAAAGCAACTTCTCATTGAAAACACATGTACCTTCATTCTATCTCATGCATTTAAACCAATGCAAAACTCATGGCAAAGCCATACTCATGCTTGAACTCTAAAGCATTTCATAAACAAATCACATATGCATTTCTCATAGCATAAACCATTTCATCCATGGTACATGTGAATCAAAACCATTACATATTTTATATTGGCATTTCACATCTCATTATTACTCGGATATGCGGACATCTCACTAGACACTTCCGGTGGCATCTCTCATCACCGTACTCACTCGTCTAGCAACATAGTTTCCGGTGGAATCTCACATCACCGTACTCACATGGCAGAATCTCTCATCGCCACAAAGCTTGGGTATTTCACCAAGTCTTACCTGATGGAATGCCCATCATCGGTTCTCTTTCTTTGTCTTAACCAAAGAGCACGTACGGATTTTTAGTTTATAGTGCACTCTCATCCTATTGATCGATCAATTATATCCGGTAAGTATCTCAACATCTATGCCAATATATTATGGTAAAACATCATCTCACCTACTGTTTTTCATGCAATAATTCTCAAATATTCTCATCTCATTTCAAAACTATAACATTTGCTATGCTTTAACATAAAAGCTCAAATCTCAACTATGCAACATGTTATTTCATGAAATCATTTCAAGCATCAATTAACACCAAAAACCAACATAATCACGTCCGTATACCTCCAACTATAACAGAACACCAAAATCACCCTAAAAACCATCATTCTAACAAGCAAAACTTAGGAAAACAAACCTATTCGGGATTTGATTGATAAAACCTCATTTGTTACATCAATTAACATCCAAAATATATTAGAAAACCATCTCAAAACAGAGCCCAATCAATCACCACGAAAATCTTCAAGATCTCTTCCAAAATCTTGAGTTTTAAGACAATTTCTTGTTTCTAACATTAAAACCACTTAAAAATCATTAATAAAGGACTGATAACTTGGTAATTTCAGTAAAGAAATGATCATTAGAGGAGAAGGACGAAGCTTACCTCTAATGGATGATTTCTCCTTGATTTGGGCAAGTTTTCTTGAAAATTCAATGTAGAAATCAAGAGGAATTGATTAAGAATCAAAGAGTGATTGAAATCTCATCAAATGAAGTGAAAATCAAAGTGTATTTTCTGGTGAAAATGTGTTTGGTTGAAAGGAATTTGAGAGAAAATAAAATGAGGGAAAATTTGTGAAAAGTAGTTATGAATAGTCAAAAGTGGTTTCTAATTTAATCCACCTTCATTTTCTTTAATTAAAGCATTAATTAAATCACCCAAATTAAGGAAAAATATGATGAAAACATTTTGGTAAAATTAGCTCCTTAAAGATTCAAAGTTTCAATCCTTTACAAAACAATCACTACTTAACTTTGCAAAAACTGTTATTTGGTCACTACACCAAAATGTAGTATTTCCGAACCTTATTTTCTAAATTGATTCCACCATTCTCTTTTATATATTAAATGAGGATTTTTAGACATTTTTATATATTTTTAAAGTATCCCGAACTAGGTGTTCCCTAAAACTCCCTTTTAGATTCGAACCATTTTTCAGACCGGTCCGGTTCAGACTCTAAACATCTAGGCCCAAATTTGGGTTGTTACAATGAATAACAATGTATGAAGTTTTTACATAATCTCATTCTCATCAATGTCAATGTAATGTCTCAATATACACTGTTTAACATATCGAATTCCTTATTAATCCTTGGATTGAATCAAGATAGTGGATACGCAAATTCCCACGCCTCGCCAAATCAAAGAATGGCCTTATCCCTCCACCTCGCCAATATGACCTTTATCAATACACATCCCTCTGCCTCGCCAAATCAATATAGGTCGTAGCCTTAGGACCGTTGTCCACTCGTACACTTAGCTCATGAATTATTTGGCATGCCAATTGTATCCATTGTCCATTCAAATCTAAGGTTTCAATATCAATTACCATGTTCAATATTCAAGTATAGTTTTGATGTCCAATGACTTCAATAATATCAATAGTGAACATATATCCTCAACAATATGTTATGGTTTCAATGTCAATGACAATATCATTATCCGATGATTCATTTACAATGTTTCGATAACAATAGCAATAACCGTAACAATGCATGATGATTATCAACACTTACCAATGAATCCGATTAGCAATCCAATGCAACTTCTTCCATGATATTGTTAGCTATATGATCGAAACAACAAAAAGAGATTCAGGAAGGCTCCTCGCCTAATCCTGAGACTCTGACTACACTCACCTTAAAATCCGATGCTCTTACGACTCTCGGATGACAACACCCTTGCTTCTAGCTTTCGACGGAGATGGCAAAACCTCTCCCTCCACTTTTTGAGATATAAAATCAATAGGGAGGTTGTTAGGGTTGATAATACGATATCAAGATCAATACAACGACATCAAAATCGATGTCCAAGCTCAACATAATTATTAGTCTAGAATTTCCATAGATGACTGATAACTGCATAAATATCCTTGTTTTCATACCTTTTTGCTAAAGCATTTGTCTGTTCTTGAGTTCATACCATAGCATTTAGACTGCAGTTAGGTTGCATTTTCCTCTTCAGGGTGCATCTTTATCTTTGCTGGTTATTGGTCCATATTGAGGGGTACTGCTCGGAAGGTTGGTCTTGGTTGTGGTGGTGCGCAGAAAAGGAGTCAAGAGAGAAAGCCGATGCCCGAAATTGCTATAGCATGATGGAAGTGGATATTGGCTAGCACGTGAGATACACGTGAGCTGTAGAAGCATGCGAACATGCAGAAAAGGACGATCTGACATGTGCAACAGCCGATACGCACCTGCAGACTGTCCTCCTTGTCCCCTCGTGGCAGACCTTGTCGGTGGATATTCTTTGGGATTATTAAGGCATCTTTAGGGCACCAAACCATAGAAGCCTCCACTATATAAAAGGGAGAGAAGCTTGGAGAAAAGTGTGTTGTGTAGTGTGTTGCAAAAAGAGAGGCGGAAGAGAGAGAAAAGGAGAGGGAAGTTTTCACCTTCAGCTTCTCCAGCTTGGTGTCCTCCATCGTTGAAGCTCCAAGGAGTGGCCTCACTGGCCTCGAGAGAGGCGGTGAGCCTAAGACAGTCGTGAAGTCCATGGCGGAGAGGGAGTTCACCTTTCTTTCTGTCGCTATAGCAATTTCTTTTCATATCTTTATATTTGGTGATGTTATCACAATGATACAATGGATGATATTGCCCGACCACGAACTGTTTTAGGTGGCTTGGGTTTGATGGATGATTTTATTTTGAGTACTTTTTAATGCATGCTATAGCTTTTTCAGTGTTTATCATGATTCTATGCTTTGATTATGCATTTCTCATTTCCTTAAAGTTGTAAGAGCTTAAGGTTGTAAGTGCTCTGAGAGATAGGCCCTACCTTAAGCGCCTTCGAGAGTTGACCGTTCTTTAAGTGTATGTTGGGGTTAGTAATCAAGAGAGCTAGCCTTAGAACTCTCATAAGCAATGGAGTGACTATTGAGAGGCAGACTCTAACCTACCTTAGAGATAAGTGATAGGTTTCAAGGGCTAAAAAGGATAGTTCATGAAGGGTAGGGGAGTGTTAAGAGTTTACGCCGAGAGGTATGGCTGTAGCATTTCTGACTCTCAGTTTCCTGGCTAGAGATAGTTTAGAAACACCCTTAGTAAATCCCGCCTAGCATAGAAGATAGCTGAAGAGCCTTAGTATCGTTAATAAGCTTGAGTTAGGTTTTCCATCATTTCCAGCCAGTCATTCCGTAGTGAGTTTCGCATACGAAAGGGGACATGTCTATCATATTGTTATCTCATCTTTCTCTGCACTGTTTTCCTTCAGCATTATTTTACACCATCTATTTTACTTTAGCATTGTCATCTGCAAAAAGTTCAATCTTTATTGTTACATCAATCGTGAATACCTCCAATCCCCGTGGAGACGATACTCACTCATCACTTTATTACTCGTTTGACGTGTATACTTGCACCATTTGCGTATCATTTATAGTACTGCACGAACGTGAACAAGTTTCTGGCGCCGTTGACGGGGATTGTCAATTGGTTGTTTACGGTTTTTGTTTTTATCGCTTGTTCTTTTTGTTTTTGTACAAATTTATTTTTGGTTTTTCAATTTTCTTTTCAGGTGTCTTGCTAGTGTATGACCAGAAGGCGACCTAGAGGACCCCTGCAATCACCTATTTCTGAGATCGAGCATTTCTTGAGACTTAAGAGACGTGTTCGAAGAGAAGAGACTAGAAATATGAAAGAAGAAATACCACCACCTCAAGGTAACGAAGATGATATGGCAAATGTCCAGGGAAAAGCAGCTCGACCTCGAGCAATTAGAGATCATTTGACTCCGATCTTAGACGATCTCTATCCCGGAATAGTAGCTCCAGAAATTCAGGCATCCCAGTTCGAGCTTAAACCTGTTATGTTCAACACGTTGAACACTATTTGTCATTTTTGGGGTATGCCTCACGAAGATGCAAGACAACATATCCGTGTTTTCTTGGAAGTTTGTGACTCGTTCAGATAGCAAGGAGTGCACGAGGATGTGCTAAAGCTTAAACTGTTTCCATATTCTTTACGTGATCGTGTTAGAGCATGGCTAAGTGGAGTGCCAGCTGGATCAATGGAGACTTGGACAGATCTATGCAAAAGTTTCTACTATGGTATAATCCACCTAATAGAAACACTCAATTGAGAAATGATATTGCTTCTTTTCGTCAAGCTGATGATGAATCCATGTATGAGTGTTGGGATCGATTCAAGGGATTATTGAGGAAGTGCACAAATAATGGTTTTCATGACTGGACCCAAGTGGTTATGGTTTATAATGGAGTGAAGCTGATGACTCGGTAGCCACCCAATTAGCTACTATCACAAATATGCTAAAGAACCTCCAACGTCCCAACGGAGTCAAGGAAGTGAAGTCCACAAGCTCATGTCTCAGGTGCGATGGCAATCACCATTTGAGTGAATGCCCTGACAATCAAGAGTCAACCAACTATGTGGGGAATTATAACCATAACAACAATCCATACTCCAATACCTACAACCCAGGATGGCGTCGGCATCCAAATTTCAGTTGGGGTAATCAAAGGCACAATAATTCTACTCAGTCAGCGCCACATCAAAATTTGATCGAAGCACCATCTTCTAACCAGATGATGCCATGGCAAGGTCACAAGGGAGCAGTATCTTCATCAAACAGTTCGTTGGAGACTACATTTAAAGAATTTATCGCTATGACAAAAAATGACAAAAGATTTCATGGGAACCACGAAAGTTTTTCTACAGGATCATGCATCAAACATTAAGAATCAAGGAGCCTTATTGCAAAGCCATAGTTCCTCTCTCTGAGCCTTAGAAACACAAGTTGGTTAGATCGCTCAAACCTTGCATGTACGACCACAAGGATGTTTTCCTAGAGTGACACTGAAGCCACTAAGCACCATAGCAAGGAACAATGCAGCGCACTCATATTAAGGAGTGGCAAGGAAATTAGCAAAGAAGACAAGTTTGGGAGAAAAGGAGGAAATTAGCAAAGAAGACAAGTTGAAGAGAAGGGTGAGGAATTCATAGCAAAAGAAACACCGGAGGAGGAGCCTGCTTTTGCTACAACAAAAGATGTAACTCCACCAGTTCAGACAAATGAAGTTAGACCCCCTCCTCCTTTTCCTCAATGATTCAAGAAGCAGAAAGAAGACCTTCAGTTCCAGAAATTTGTAGATATCCTGGACAAATTACATATCAATATCCCATTTCTGGAGGCCATTGATCAGATGCCAACATATGCCAAGTTCCTCAAGGATATAGTCATGAAAAAAGAGGAAGGTCGAGAAGCAAGAGACCGTCACTATAGCAGAAGAATGCTATTCTATGTGGAGCAAGCTGCCACCTAAGAAGAAGGACCCATGTAGTTTTGCTATCCCATGTTCTATTAGCGACAAGTTTGTTGGAAGAGCACTTTGCGATTTGGGATCAAGTGTCAACCTGATGCCTAAGTCAATTTTTTTGAAACTGTGAATTCGAGAGGCACATCCCACCAAGGTTGTGCTACAGCTAGCAGATCATTCTAATGTTCGCCCATAAGAGAGAGTTGAAGATGTTGTGGTAAAAGTGGATAGATTTATCTTTCCAGTCGACTTCTTAATCCTCGACTGTGAAGCTGACAAGAATACACCCATTATCTTGGGTAGGCCATTTTTAGCCACCGGGCGATCTTTGATTGATTGTGAGAAGGGTGAATTCATGATGTGAGTGGCTGATCAGACGGTCACGATCAATATTCGTGACACCCTCAAGTATGCAAACAACCCAGAAGTATGCCAATTTGTAGGTGCTACAACACATAATATGATTGATGAGTTTTGCTGTAGCAATGAGATGCAAATGGAAGAGTTCGAACCACTCTGCAAAGATGATGATTCAAACCAAGAAGAGCTCTCAAGGGAACTGGAGTAGTCTAGTCGGCTCGAGGCTAGACCAAGTACGCATTTTGAACCTATTGATTTTTCAGAATTTATACCTCATAAACTTTCCCTTGAGCATGCACCTTCTTTAGAATTGAAACCTTTGCCATCACATCTTAAATATGTTTACTTAGGGAGCAATGAAACTTTGCCTGTGATAATCTCATCTAGTCTCACAGCTAAGCAAGAAACTAGTTTAATAAATATGTTGTTACATCATAAAAATGCGATAGGGTAGACTATGGCTGATTTGAAGGGTATAAGCCCTGTTATATGTATGCAGAAAATTTTGCTTGATGATTGTCACATCAATTCAGTTGAGCCCCAGAGGAGATTAAACCCAATCATGAAGAATGTGGTGATGAAAGAAATAATCAAGTGGCTTGATGCTGGAGTAATCTACCCGATATCCGATAGCTCATGGGTCAGCCTGGTGCAATGTCTACCGAAGAAGGGAGGAGTGACCGTGGTAAGCAACAAGGAGAATAAGCTACGACCTACTAGAACCGTCACGGGGTGGAGGATTTTCATGGACTATAGGAAGCTCAACAAGGCGACCAAGAAGGACCATTTCCCCCTCCCATTCATTGATCAGATGTTGGATCGACTAGCGGGCAAGGCATTCTACTGCTTCCTCGATGGGTATTCTGGGTACAATTAGATTGCTATAGCACCCGAAGACCAAGAGAATACGACTTTCACATGCCCTTATGGAACTTATGTTTTTCGGAGAATGCCCTTTGGTCTCTGCAATGCTCCAACAACCTTTCAAAGATGTATGTTGGCTATCTTTTCACACATGATCGAGGATTTTTTAGAAATTTTCATGGATGACTTCTCGGTCTCCGGAGATGACTTCGACACATGCTTGGGTAATCTCGCCAAGGTCCTAAAGAGGTGTGAGGAAGCTGACTTGGTGATCAATTGGGAAAAGTGCCATTTCATGGTAACGGAAGGAACGATCTTAGGCCACAAGATTTCGAAGCAAGGGATAGAAGTTGACAAAGCAAAGGTCGAGATCATTGAAAAACTACCTCCCCCCACTACTGTCAAGGGAGTAAGAAGCTTCCTAGGACATGCTGGCTTCTATCGGAGATTCATCAAGGATTTTTTGAAGATCTCAAAGCCGCTATGCAATTTGCTACAACAAAATCAACCATTTGTGTTTGACAAAGATTGCTATAACACATTTCAAGAACTGAAGGAGAATCTTATCTCAACACCAGTTGTCATTCCACCTGATTGGAACGAGCCATTTGAGCTGATGTGTGATGCAAGTGACTACGCCGTTGGTGCAGCACTTGGACAACGCCGAGGTAAACTCTTTCATGTTATCTATTATGCTTGTCGCACATTGAATGATGCACAAATCAATAACACCACTACTGAAAAAGAATTGCTTGCTGTAGCATTTGCGCCTTTGATAAGTTTAGATCATACTTGATAGGCACTAAGGTCATAGTTGATACTGATCATTCAGCCATTAAGTACTTAGTGACTAAAAAGGATGCTAAACCTAGACTTATTAGGTGGATACTCTTGCTACAAGAATTTTGACTTAGAAGTTAGAGATAGGAAAGGATGTGAGAACCAGATAGCTGACCATTTATCTAGGCTAGAAAATGCTATCACACAAGGTAGTGAAACTGAAATCAAGGAGGAATTCCTTGATGAGAAACTGTTAGCTGCTACAACAATTCCGTGGTATGCTGATATTGTTAATTATCTTGTTAGTGGTATTTTGCTTCCTGATTTATCTAGCCAGTGACTCAAGAAATTTAGACATGATGCAAGATTCTACTATTGGGATGAACCCTACTTGTTCAAGCAATGTCCTGATCACATCATAAGGAGATGTATTCCAGAGGAAGAATAGCATAGCATTCTGTACCACTGTCATTCATCACCATGTGGAGGGCATTTTGGTGGTGCTAGAACTGCTGCAAAAGTTCTTCAAGCAGGATTCTATTGGCCTACACTTTTTAAGGACGCACACGAGTTCTACAAGACTTGTGACAGATGCCAAAGAACGGGGAACATCTCCAAGCGGAATGAAATGCCATTGCAAAATATTCTGGAGGTTGAAATCTTTGACGTGTGGGGAATTGACTTCGTGGGTCTGTTTCCTGCATCATATGGAGATCTATATATTTTGCTAGTAGTCAACTACATGTCAAAATGGGTGGAGGCTGTTGCCACCCCAAGGAACGACTCCAAGACGGTCATGAAGTTTCTTCACAAGAACATTTTCACTAGGTTCGGAGCACCCCGAGCCATCATCGGTGATGAAGGAACTCACTTTGACAACAATCTTATTGCTAAAGCATTACATCGCTATGGAGTCAGGCACAAGATTGCTACATCATATCATCCGCAGACAAACGGACAGGCTGAAGTTTCCAACCGAGAAATCAACCAAATCTTGGAGAAGGCGGTTAATCCTAAGAGAAAAGACTGGTCCCCCAAGTTGGATGAAGCACTTTGGGCATATAGGACATCCTTCAAGACACATTTAGGCATGTCAGCCTTCAAGCTTGTATTTGGCAAGGAGTGCCATTTACCCGTGGAGCTTGAGCACAAAGCTTATTGGGCAATCAAGAAACTCAACATGGATGCCCAACTTGCTGGTGAAAGGAGGTTACTAGAGCTTAACGAGCTGGAGGAATTTAGAGCCCAAGCATATGAGAATGCTCACATCTACAAGGAGAAAACCAAGAAGTGGCATGACAAACATATTTTGCCAAGGCATTTCTCAGAAGGTTAACAAGTGCTTCTCTACAACTCCATGCTAAAGCTTTTTCCTGGAAAGCTAAAATCAAGATGGTCAAGGTCATTCATCATACACTAGGTGTACCCTCATGGCGTAGTGGATATCAAGAAGTTGGACGACGTTGAAGTCTTCAAAGTTAATGGCCAACACCTGAAGGTGTACACTGGAGCCCCTATCCTCAGAGACAAGTCACACCCGGGTCTTCACGATCCTTGAAAGTTTGCATCTCTAAACTCTACCTTTTATGCTATAGCATGTCCATAAATAATGCTTTTCTTTTTAGTCTAGTCCTATCTTTGTTTTTAATTTTCATATCTTTTCACATGACCCCCGTACAAGGCTTTCTCTTTCCTAGTACAATGTCAGGTACATAGGCAGGAGAGCGTGCCGTCTACAGGGTTGGTAGCAAAAGGGAGAAGGATATGGAGTTTGTTTTTATCCACTTTTGGAAGTACGAAAGAAAAGAGGAAAAGAAAAAGATAAAGAGAGGTCTTATCCGAAAAAGCGGGGAGGATGAATTAAAAAAGAAAGAAAAAACAAAAAGCAAGAGAGAGAATATTCATATATTTAATGAGGAGAAACCCTAGCCAAATAAACCCACACATTCTCTCTCCAGCCGTCAACTATCACATTAACTTCCATTTTTTCTCTCTCCCTTAAAGCCGATACACGTCCCCATCACCTCCCCTCTTCCATTAACTCTTCAGTTTTTTTACCTTTTTCAACTTCCCATATTTTCTTTATCATCATCACCCATCCCATCACTTCTTCATCTTCTTCAACACTCAACTTTTCCTTCTTCCCTTCATCCCTTCGATTTTCTCCCAAACACACAGAACACCCTTCACCATTTTCTTTCCATTCACATATTCAATTCTCTCCATTTTTCAACAAAAACTCCATGGCTCATTGTAAGAACGCCCTGGGACTTCCGATCGTTCTAAACAACAACCAGTCTTGGAAATTTCTAAGTTTCTTGACGAGACAACAAATGAGAGATGGACAAAGATCAAAGATAGGAATGTTCTTCCAGAACTAGGGTTTAAATACCCTAAAGAGGAAGAAGATCAGTTTGATCAGTCTATAATGGATGTCATTGTCACACATGAGTGGAAGACCTTCGCTGCTCACCCTAATGAGATTTGTACCTCAATTGTAAAGGAGTTCTATGCACACCTTACAAGTCCAACACAATCTACAGTTCATGTGCGAGGAGAGCAGATAAAGTTTACTATCGCAGCAATTAACAAGTTCTATGGGCTAAAGCACACTGTAGACCGCCACACTTCTTTTGTGATGACAATGGACGCGCAGACACAGCGCGAGGTGCTAGAGGATCTGTTTTCAGGGAACGGTGCTGGACAACAACAAGTAAGTCGAGGGAGGACACCTCAAACCTGAGGCAAAGGTATGTAACCATTTTGTGAGACATAAGCTTATGCCTACACTACACACTGCCACCGTCCACATCTTTAGACTTTTTCTCATTCACTCAATAATATATGGTAGACACATTGACATAGGAAAGATAATAGTGGATGAGGTATATGATTGTTTGAAACAGCCTCGTAGTCCTCTTGTTTTCCCTAACCTGATTACTGCCTTGTGTAAAAGAAAAGACGTCTTCATAGACGATCTAGTTGATGCAACTATTTCAGGAAAGACAAGTTTAACTCCAGCTCTCATTACGGAACTCTGAGGATTCAATTAAGACATGCCTTAACAAACAATGGAGGGAGGAGCTAAAAGTTTTGTTGCAGCACGAGTAGCAGTATTGGTGGCAACAACAAAAGAACTGAGCATCGAGCTCAGCCTGATGAAGGCACACAAGTGGGCGTACTTCAAGTATGCCCAACACCGCGATAGTGCCAGAGTATCCTACTTAAGAAAACTCCTACCAGACCATAACGTCTCATTCCCACTATTCCCCACGGAGCTACTGCAAGCCCCCACCACTGTTACAGCAAGCACAATGTCCCCCAGTGACCCTAGCTCCGTCCAACCTACTGCCAAAAAGAAGATTCCAAGAAAGAAGGCACCTACGACTCCAACTGCCCAGCCAGAGAAAGAAACTCATTCTGTTCCATCCACTGTCGAAGAGGCAGACCCAGTAGGTACCCCGACCAAGAAAAGGAAACGCACCAAGAAGGCAACTAACCCAACACCGTCACGACCAGAAAACCCACTTTCTGAGCTAGAGTATGTACCAAGTGATCCTGAGGAAACCCCTCCGAAGGAAACCACTACAGCACAAACAACTGAGCCGATACCAGCGCGATCTGCAGATGCTACAACATCCAGTCCAAAAACATGCATCAAACATATTGCTGGACGTGCCAGGCCCTCATCCAGCGCTCAGTCAGTATCCTCAGAGAGTGTGGACGATGTAGCAAACCCACACTACTTCTCCTCTGAAACTTCAATGGAAAATACCAGCAGCACGACATAGCCTCCGCACCCAGGAGGTAACTAACTTTTTTCTTTTCATTTTTCATTATTTTTCATGGAATATAGTGTAGATCAATTTATGCATTGCAGACACTGCATTTCTCAAGTTTGGGGGTGTTAGTGTTCATAGTTAATATTTTGCCTTAGCATATGCTTTATAAGATAGAACGAAAATTTTACTATGTCATTCTGTTTAGTCTAAAGACAGCCTATGAATAAATTTATGATGTTTGACGACGAAATCTTAAAGGTCTGAACTAAGTTAGAAAAAAAAACACAACTAGTTGATATCTGTAGAACTGACTTTAGGATCTAATTGTTAAAAAAATTGTTACACAACTGCTCTCTTTCTATAAGTAAGTTTTTTAGAAAAAAAATTTTCAGGAAGAACCCTAGTAAACTATGATATGTAAACTCTAGAGAATTTAAAAGAAAAACTAGACGACCCCGTGCTCAAACAAACGAATAAATGCTACGACATATCTGTAGAAGGACACTCCGCTTTGCTATAGCTTTTTCAGTTAAAAAAAGAAAGAGAAAAAATAAGGCTTTGCTATAGCATATGAGTGAATGAAAGTTGTCACGAGATGACTCTGCCTACTAGCCCGGGGGTGAGAGGTTTGCTCCCTGCTCATCTAGAGTTAAGGACGGTAAGTGTGATGAGCTGACACCTTCGTAGCAGAAAACCTATATCTTTGGGAGTCTAAAAATTGGAAAAGAACTAGAGAACATAGTTAGGGTATAACTAGGGAGCTTCCTTGAAAATTTGTCTCACCAGCTTAAGTACAGGAGGAAGACAGCCATGCACACACGCACACAACTTAGTCCTAAGGAATGTTCTTAAGGATCTCACGTCTGGTTGTATATATTTATTTCCATTTGCCTAAGTTATTTCTGAGGACTGAAATATTGCCAGAGCAATCCTCTAGGTTAAATCTTTGCCATAGTAATTCTTTTGCTCTGTTCTATTCATTGCTTGAGGACAAGCAATAGCTTAAGTTTGAGGGTGTGATAACTGTATAAATATCCTTGTTTTCATACCTTTTTGCTAAAGCATTTGCATGTTCATGAGTTCATACCATAGCATTTAGACTGCACTTAGGTTGTATTTTCCTCTTATGGGTGCATCTTTATCTTTGCTGGTTATTGGTCCATATTGAGGAATACTGCTCGGAAGGTTGGTTTTGGTTGTGGTGGTGCACATGAAAGGAGTCAAGAGAGAATGCCGGTGCCCAGAATTGCTATAACATGATGGAAGTGGATATTGACTAGCACGTGAGATACACGTGAGATGCAGAAGCACGCGAACATGCATAAAAAGGACGATCTGACATGTGCAGCAGCCGATACCCACCTACAGATTGTCCTCCTTGTCCCCTCGTGGCAGACCTTGTCGATGGATATTCCTTGCGATTATCAAGGCATCTTTAGGGCACCAAACCCTAGAAGCCTCCACTATATAAAGGGGAGATAAGCTTGGAGAAAAGTGTGTTGCAAAAAGAGAGGCGGAAGAGAGAGAAAAGGAGAGGGAAGTTTTCACCTTCATCTTCTCCAGCTTGGTGTCCTCCATCGTTGAAGCTCCAAGGAGTGGCCTCACCGGCCTCGAGAGAGGTGGTGAGCCTAAGACAGTCGAGCAGTCCATGGAGGAGAGGGAGTTCACCTTTCTTTCTGTCTCTATAGCAATTTCTTTTCATATATTTATATTTGGTGATGTTATCGCAATGATACGTTGGATGATATTGCCCAGCAAACGAACTGTTTTAGGTAGCTTGGGTTTGATGGATGATTTTATTTTGAGTACTTTTTAATGCATGCTATATCTTTTTTAGTGTTTATCATGATTCTATGCTTTGCTTATGCATTTCTCATTTCCTTAAAGTTGTAAGAGCTTAGGGTTGTAAGTGCTCTAAGAGATAGGCCCTACCTTAAGCGCCTTCGAGAGTTGGTCGTTCTTTAAGTGTATGTTGGGGTTAGTAATCGAGAGAGCTAGCCTTAGAACCCTCATAAGCAATGGAGTGACTGTTGAAGGCAGACTCTAACCTACCTTAGAGATAAGTGATAGGTTTCAAGGGCTAAAAAGGATAGTTCGTGAAGGGTAGGGGAGTGTTAAGAGTTTACGCCGAGAGGTATGGCTGTAGCATTTATGACTCCTAGTTTCCTGGCTAGAGATAATTTAGGAACACTCTTAGTAAATCCCGCCTAGCATAGAAGATAGCTGAAGAGCCTTAGTGTCGTTAAGAAGCTTGAGTTAGGTTGTCCATCATTCCCAGCCAATCATTCCATAATGAGTTTCGCATACGAAAGGGGACATGTCTATCGTATTGTTATCTCATCTTTCTCTGCACTGTTTTGCTTCAACATTATTTTACACCATATCTTTTACTTTAGCATTGTCATCTGCAAAAAGTTCAATCTTTATTGTTAGAGCAACCGTGAATACCTCCAATCCTTGTGGAGACGATACTCACTCATCACTTTATTACTCGTTTGACGTGTATACTTGCACCATTTGCGTATCATTTATAGTACTGCACGAATGCGAACAATGACCAAAACCTAACTTGAGATTAATCTCAAAATACTATGGATTTCCAATATTAGATTGGGGGGAAAATCTTACCCAATCCCTAGCATTGATTTGATAACAATAGAACGAACGAAAAACAAAACTTAAAGCTAGCTCCAATGGAGGTGCTTGCTTAGGTAGGAGATGAAGAAGATGAAAGGTTTGGAGATATGTTTGCTTGCAATGTTTCAAGTGGCTTTTCAATTCCTTATTTCCTTTCTTTGATCAATAATAACCGAATTGGCTTTCCTTCAAATGAAGGAATTGTATTTCCACATCCCACGTGCATAATAACTATACTTAGGGAGGGTGAATTACAAGATTAGTCCTCCAACCTTATTAAGCCTTATACTATTGCTTCTCAACTTCCGATATTAACAATTTAATCACTATGTTTTTGATAGTAATGAATAGGGTCCATTAGCAATGATTTAGCTCAATTAGAGTCGAATATCAATGATTATCTAGCCAATACAATATTTGGATTTTATTAATATGAGATTTCCGATCACTAGAACCTAATTCCCCCTTAGACCAGATTTTTTGGGTATTACATTTTCTGAAGCTCGAAATCAGACAGTTGTTAAGTCTTGATTTTATCCATTAGATCAGATTTAATTTGAATCTTAGAAGCTTTTTGTTCTTTTGGAGCCGAAAAAGAGCATTGATGGAAAGCAGGACTAGAAGACAAATTATTGAGATGTTTATCAACATAAGATTAGCTCGATTCAAGCTCTATTCGAATTCAAGGGGGTTATGGAGTTCGAATAGAAATTCTTACCATTCAAATGCTTACGACTGAGAGCATCAGCTACAACATTTGCTTTCTCGGGATGGTTATCTATGCTTATATCATAGTCGTTTAGCAATTCAAGCCATCTTCTTTTCCGGAGATTTAAGTCCTTTTGTGTCAAAATATACTTGAGGCTTTTGTGATCGGTAAACAAGTAACATCTTTCCCTAAATAGATAGTGTCTCCAAATTTTGAGAGCAAACACAACTGCAGCAAGTTCAAAGTCGTGAGTCGTGTAATTTAATTCGTGGGATTTAAGCTGCTGAGATGCGTATGCTACAACTTTCTCAACTTGCATAAGGACACACCAGATTCCTAAATAAGATACATCACTGAAAAATGTATGGTCTTTCCCCGATTCGGGTTGAATCAAAACTAGGGCATGGGTAAGGGCTTGTTTGAGTTGATAAAAACTTCTTTGTTGCTTTTCTGACCAAACAACGCTTTCTTCCTCTCTAAGTAAATTAGTTAAATCCAAAGCCAAGGTTGAGAATCCTTTTACAAATCTTCTGTAATACCCGGCTAGACCCAAGAAACTTCTAATTTCACGAACATTCTTTGGAGGCAACCAATCTATGATTGCTTGAATTTTATTCGAGTCTACTTTAATTCCATCGGTCGAAATTACATGGCCTAAAAAGGATACCTCTAATAGCCAAAATTCACACTTGCTTAACTTTGCGTAAAGCCACTGCTCCCGAAGAGTTTGCAACACTATTCGAAGGTGTTTAGAATGTTCATCTTTATTTTTAGAGTAAACAAGTATGTTATCGATGAATACCAGCACGAACTTATCCAGGAAGGGTTTGAATACCCAATTCATAAGGTCCATAAATGAAGCTGGAGCATTAGTTAAATCGAAGGGCATAACAAGGAACTCGAAATGACCATATCGAGTCATGAATGTGTTTTTAGACACATATGATTCTTTCACTCTCATTTGATAATAACCTGACCGGAGATCAATCTTCGAAAACACACATGCACCTTTGAGTTGGTCAAACATATCCCTGAATCTGGGTAATGAATATTTGTTTTTAATAGTGATCTGATTGAGTTGTCGATAGTCAATATATAATCTCATAGACCTGTCTTTCTTCTTGACAAACAGAACCGAGGCTCCCCAAGGAGACGAACTTGGTCTAATGAGGCCTCCATCTTGAAGTTCTTGCAACTGTTTTTGGAGTTCCTTTAGTTTAATAGGTGCCATTCTATAGTGAGTAATGGACACTGGATGAGATCCTGGTTTAACTTCGATCTTGAATTCCACTTCCCGAGTTGGCGGTAGACCCAGGAGTTCGTCGGGAAAAACATCAAGAAATTGTGACACAATCAGAATGGATTCCGGAACCGGCTGAGTCTTATTCAATTCGAATATAGGACCAAAGAGGGAACCAAATTTTTGAAATTTGTTATCTAGCAAGATTATGGATTCTTTTCCTAACCCGTGCAAAAAGAGTCTTTTTGACTACAATCTACCTAAGCCTGGCGTTCACCTAACCAATCTAATCCTAAGATTAGATCGAATTCATCAAAGGGTAATACTAACAAGTTTGTAGGGAAAGGGATGCCTTGGATAAACAAGGGACAATTTATACACATTTGATTTACAAAGACTCTATCCCTTAACGGATTGTTGCTACAAGCTTGCAATCGGAAATTTCAGGAGTCAAACTAAATTTTTCAATCAACTTGGAGCAAATAAAGGAGTGGGTTGAACCCGAATCAAACAAGGCATAAACTGGATGATCGTAAAGGTCGATAGTAATTGTGATAACACCGAGAAAGTCCTCTTCCTCACGTCCCCGAACATGATATACTCGAGCTGGGGCTCGAGACTCTTGATGAGTAGAGGTAGGGTCTTGATTTCAACCTCTTCCTGAATTCCCAGATTGAGCTTGTTTTGGTCCTTTACCCCAGGATGGTTGATTTGAATTGATATTGGAGGGTGTACGAGCAAGAGTCTTGTTTGTGTTTTGCGGGCAGTCTTTGATGAAATGGTCTAATCCTTCACATTGGAAACAAGAATTATTTTGTTTTCTACAAAGTCTCGTATGATAATTCTAGAAAAATTTACAAAGTCAGGACCGGGATTCTCTACCAGAGTTCCCCGATCTATTCACTGAGACAGTAGGTGCAGAAGTCTTGATTACAATTTGGGGAATATGTATAAAATTACCCCTTGGCGGAGAAAGATGGCTCGAAGAGTTTCCCCTTGATGTTTCGATTTCTTGGATGACCAAGAAGGCTTATTATCACTTCTTTGCCTTTTTCCTTTCTAGAGTAGCTTTCTTTCCTTTTATTAGCCGCTTTCATCTTTGATTCAATGTCAATTGCCCGATTCACCAATTCTTGGAAACCAGTGATCCCGAGAGCCGTAAACATTGGACTTAGCTCATCATTCAATCCATCTATGAACATACGTCATTTTTCTTCTTCTTTCTTTATGTACTCTGATCCATACTTACAATACTTACAAGAAACACCTATGGATTTGCCTACATACTGCTCTATGGATTTTCCTTCTTGCTTAAGATACAAGAAACGCCTTCTACGTTCTGCCAAGTACTGCTCACTGATTTACTTTTTATGGAATTCTTTAAGAAAGAATTCCCAATTAATGGCATGTGTTGGAGCAGTCAGAGTTGTAGTTTCCCACCAACTAAGGGCTTCATCAGCAAACAAGGATAAGGTACATTCGATTTTATGCTCATCTGAGCACTGCATTTGTTTAGTTAAGATTATGATTGTAGTCTCTAGCCACTGTTCTGCTAGTTTTGGATTTTCATCATTAGTCTCCGGGAAGGTATAGGCTCGGTGTTGAGCCAGGTTATCAATGGGTGCTCTACTTTGACCTACTGCGGGTGCAACATAAGAGTTTTTCTTCAAGGAGTCAACGAACTGGATAAACATCTCAGTCATGCTCAAGAAACATTCTTTCTGAATCGGATTAATTTGAAGAGCTTCAAGTTGAGGTTCAGCAGGCTTTTGGAGATCCTGTTGTTCCTGATTCATTCTCACACTTCCTCATTCACTGGAGGAAGCAACAAAACTATATTTATCCCTTCCTAGATGTGTCCCAGACATGTGAAAAGATTAATGGAATTCAAGGGAGATTTTAATAAGCAAGATCAAAAGTATAGATTGTCATTGACTACTAGGTGGCACAACATGGCAAATAATACAAAAGAATCTGGTTTAGTCATAGGACCAACTAAACCTTAGCTCTGATTACCAATTTATAATATCCCAACTCTATATTCAAGCAACAATTACCGATTCATCTTTATGTACAATCAACAAGGAATTCACGCTTTCATCCATTCATTCAAATCATCTAAATATCTGAAGGTTCATTCAACCATGGCCTAAGCTTATTCAATTCGATCTATTTCATAAATATACTTATAACCAGGCAGACAAGAAACAAGAAACAAGGATAAGTATTACCTTGCTTGGCATTCAACAAAGATCAATCTAGCATCTAAATTCCCTCATAATCAAAGCTTGATTCTACTGATTTTCTTTAAGAAATTTCTATGAGTTATATCTCTCTCTCTAACTAGCAATTGGGTAAAAAATGAATTAGAGGAGGAAGATGGTCTAACATGCTTTGACTGACTCTCACAATGGGGACACTTAAGATTAGTCCCTAATTTCCTTAATGTTTTACTTGCAAATTCATGAACTAATAGTTTGCTCAAAGTGGTCCTTTCAAAAGTTGTCATTCGATTATGCCATCATTCAATCTAGCCCTCAAAGATTATTATTATAATCATTTAGAGATGTTCCTTTAAATTTAACTAAACTATAACATTCTCCTAGACCCCTTTTTAGGGTGTTACACCTGGATATCATTCTCGAAGTAAACAGTCTACGACTCACATCAATGTTGTGGCAGATTTAGCTTCTACAAATCTTTCAACTCCTCACCCAAAATGTACCAACTCTAATTCAATGACTTCTCAACAGTGTCAACAACTAATTGCCATGTTAACAAGCCAACTACAAGCAGCAACTTCTTCTGATCTTCCTACTACTTCGGTTAATATGGCTTTGTAAGGCAATATCGTTTATTTTATTAATCATTTTAGTTCCTTTAGTACTAAGAATTCTTGGGTTATAGATTCATGTGATTCTAGGCATGTTTATTGTTCAAGAGATGTGTTTGAATCTTTAAACCCTATTACTACCGGCACTATTCTTCTTCCCAATAAATTAGTTATTTATGTTCATTATTATGGTATTGTTCGTATTTCCTCATAGGTTGTACTGTTGGGAAGGGTGAGATGCATCAAGGATTGTATTTGATGTATGTTTCTCCCGATAAGGATGTTCCAATTCTTAAAGATTATGTTTTACATATTAGTGAGAATGTTTGTTTTTCATTGAATGATCGTCTTGGTCATCCTAGCTCTCGTGTCTTAGACCTTTTAAGCAATGTTTTACCTAATCTTGTTTTCCATAGTACAAGCTTTTTGAGCTTTTCTCGGTTGGTATAGGTAATCAACGAATGGTGTAAGAAATTCTTGAGTGGATTGATTCTTATCTTCCCAAATCAACTCTCGAAAAGATCGACGTTTATTTCCCCACATATTGATGTCCCTTAACTTTGTAGCACACCTGAGAATTTTATTTATAAAACAAACAAAAAGAAAGATTAGTAAAAATAATAAGAAAAATACAATAACAAAAACAACTAACACCAATTGCCAATCCCCGACAATGGCGCCAAAAACTTGTTGCGTGTTGTGAGTGCTACGCAAATGGTGCAAGTGAACACGTCGCAAGTAATAAATGATAATTATGGAGTATCATCTCCTTAGGGATTGGTTTTGGCCACTTTTCTTAAGTTATTACACTATAAAAGAAATAGATTGATAGTGATGAATAATAAGTAAAATAAACTAAATAAATAGGAAGAAAGGAAAGAGTAATCGATTGAAGAGAGTAGGACGGGTTATCGTGAGTAGTGGAAAGATGCCTGAATGGATTGTCTGGGCAATTGATTGCTGAGGCAACTTGATTGTTGTGGCAATTGTTCAATTGTCGTAGCAACTGGGTTCCTTCCTTCAAAGCTCGGTAAAGCATTTTGCAACGTCTCCTTGTTATCTCTAACTCGAAGAACTGGTCAATTGTGCATGCCTTGGTGATACATCCCTGTGTTAACCTTGGGTGAACAACAACCAATCATACGCTCTTCTTAGCCGTTGAAATCCGCAACTTATTCCTAAGTCGGATTAGTTTTCAGCAACGATTGTTTGTATGAAAACCATGCTCGTTCATTTCTTGAATCTAACTCTCATGATGTTAGATAAATGAATGAATTCATGAGATCCTCGCCCAATTCACTCGCAATCAAAATTAAAAACCAAGAATGAACAAACTTTGAATTTAAATTGCAAACAAAAACCTAAATAATCTAAACGTTTATAAAAACCACAAACCAAAAATAACCCAGACAATTTACATCAATTCATGGTTGGGTTCGAAAGATATACAAAGGAAAAATTCCCATCCATGGATCGCATAAGAATAAAGAAGAAGATTGCGATCAACCCTCTCTCTCTCTCTCTCTTGTCGAACACCCCTACTTTTTTAGGGCTAGTGATAATATCCTTATATAGGCACGAAAAGCTCCAAGAATCTTTAAAGAGATTTGATTTATTCCTTATTCTTGAGGAGATACGTTAGGCTTTATTTCCTTATTTAAAGATATAGAAATAACTCCAGCTTTGTTTCCTTATCTAAAGATATGGAAATAATTCAAGCTTTATTTCTTATCCTTAATTTCATATCATCCCATTTAAGAGGAAATAAATCAAGGTTAAAGGCGCCAAGATTCTCTCAACTTCATCCTCAGCAGCTCACAAATTTCGACTTGCCCTGGCAACCGTTCGACAATCAGCTCGGCATGTCCTTTAGTATTCTTCTAAATTGCCACGACAATTCACACTTGTCACGGTGATCCTAACCTGCACATAATAAAGCGCACCAGCAGCGAATTTTCCACGAAAATAACAAAAATGTAATACCAAGCTCAATAACGGAGGAAACTAGGAAACTATGCATGAATGCCTATCAATGCAACTAAAATGAGCCTATGTTTAACAATAATATGAGTAAAAGGGGCAAGAAAAATAGTACTTTTACAAACTCATCACACCCTCAAATTTGAACTATTGCTTGTCCTGAAGTAATGCAAAACTGACAATTATCTACCAAGGCCTTAACCATCAAAAACATACTTCATACCTGACTTCAATCCTCAGAACCGTGGCGCAAAGTTTGATTACCTTTCGGTTTTTCGGATGGAAGAGAAAATTGATCAAAATCAAACTATAATGCTAGTGGCAATGTGTGTGTGGAGT
This sequence comes from Hibiscus tridactylites, assembly GCA_958450335.1. Taxonomy (NCBI): domain Eukaryota; kingdom Viridiplantae; phylum Streptophyta; class Magnoliopsida; order Malvales; family Malvaceae; genus Hibiscus; species Hibiscus tridactylites. Next base: position 38,771,401 of record OY288267.1, on the reverse strand, counting down.
TGTGTACATGCCAACAATTAGGATTCCATGTGAACAATAGGTTTTGTCAATTTAATTACCGGGGCATTTAAATTTACTAGAGCCATTGGTGGGCACCTCTAGCAAAGCAAGCATTTCTTGTTTAATTAATAGTCAACTAGAGCCAGTTTTGGGCACCTCTAGTGAAGCAAACAATTTCTTGTTTAATTATTAGTCAACTAGAGCCAGTTTCGTGCACCTCTAGTGAGAAATTATTTTTGATCATAAAATAACCCAATTTTTAGTAACCTAAGTCCACTAAGTCTCCCATAATCAACAAGTCACAACGGTGTCAATCAATAATCAACACCATAGTAAAATTCCGAGTTCTTTCCATGTAAATCCTAAAATTGAAGGTTCTATCATGTAAGTGTAGTGGAAAACTCATCATAAGATATCATAGCAGGTCTAGGCAGTTTAATCAGGTAAAAGACATGGCAAGTAACATATGCAAACTATATGATATGAATGCATCTAATGCAACTATCTAAGAAACAAATCAGAACAAACCTCCCCAAACTCGAGAAAAGCATTATCCTCGATGCATGAAACAAACTAAAATAAAGAAAGAAAAATGAGAATGAAAATGAGTTAGTCGAAGAGGTCGTCACCTAGAATGACTAGTTTTTGTCGAGCCATTTGCTTGGACCGTTTTCTGGCTCGTGGCGATGGGGTTGGACTTGCCTCGACATGTTGGCTTTATAGAGCATGTTCACTTGCCGTGACAAGTCTGATTGTCTTGGCTTCTTTCAACACCCTGGTCTTATTAGAATGGAAAACATAACAAAAAAACTAATATCAAAATAAACAGAAAAGAAAAGAAAAGTTGAAGGGAATAGGGTTGCCTTAAAGACAACTTGATGATGGTCATTTCTGATACTTCTTGTAGCTCATCAGTACCCTCCATCGGGTGACAATATTGCCCCCAAAGAGTTAGGCCAATATGCTTGCAGCTACTCCCTTTTGCGTTACCATGGTGGAGGTGTCTTTTTCTTATTGTTCGCTTGTTGCCCATACGTACCTTCGACCTTGCTACTGCTCCTGAAGGCATGAATATATTATTAGAAAAAATTATATCAACACACAACCATTCAATTACCTCATTTTCCTCGAAATCCATTAGGTTGGATGTAGCCTTTGTTGTCGTTGCAATTTTTGTGCCAGCCAATTGCCGGGGCAATCTTCTGCCAGAATTTTTTTAAGGTCCTTCTTGCGCTAGCAGCTTCTCATAATTGGCATTTGTTGCAGCTTGATGTCAACAATGTGTTTCTTAATGGTGTTCTCGATGAGGAAGTGCATATGAAGTTGGCTCAAGGATATTTTCCAAACTGCTCAGATTCAAATCTAGTTTGCAAACTCAACAAATCAATTTACGGGCTAAAACAAGCTTCTAGACAGTGGTTCAACACCTTTTCCAAAGTTGTTCTAGAGTTTGATTTTCAACAATCACCTTCTGGACATTCTCTTTTTTGTTCATGGAAATGGTGATGATATGGTAGTACTACTTGTCTACGTTGATGACATACTGTTAGTAGGCAAAAATCTAGGTCAATTAACTTCTGTTCGATCTTTTCTCCATTAACATTTCAAGTTAAAAGATTTGGGAACACTGCGATATTTTTGGGGGTTCGAAATTGCTCGAAATCCAATAGAATTTCATTACCACAACACAACTACGCTCTACATTTGCTTGAAGATACTAGATCTCTTTGGAAAGAAACCCACATATACTCCTATGATGGCTTCCCAAAAGTTAAGCTTACATGATGGTGATCGACAGGAAGATCCTCAATTTTATCGAAGATTAATTGTAGACCTGACATAACATTTGCAGTACATCTTCTTAGCCAATTTATATCTTCTCCTCGATATCCACATCTCATGGTTGCATATCATCTACTATCTTACATTAAGAAAACACCAGCTCTGGGATTATTCTTTTCTGCCACATCAAGTTTGCAACTTCATGGCATTATGGATTCGGATTATAGCTCATGCACTGACACTAAAAGATCTATCTCGGGTTTTTTCATGTATCTTGGTGATAACCTTATATCCAAGAAATCGAAAAAGCAAGATACTATTAGTCGATCTTCATGCAAGGCAGAATATCGTGCTATGGCTGCAGCAAATCGGGAGCTCATTGGGTTGGCCTCCTTATTGCCATCTTTTCATATTTCAATTGCACATGCTTCCCTATATTGTGACAATCAATCCGTGATTCATCTAGCATCTAACCAAGTCTTCCATGTGCGCACCAAGCATATTGAAGTTGATAGTCACTTCATACGGGACAAAGTACGTGATGATTTTCTTAAACTTTTTCATGTCAGCTCGACTAATCAGTTAGCAGACATTTTTACCAAGGCTCTCCATGCTCCAACTTTTCATGCTCTTGAGGGGGATATTACGATTATAATAAGTTAGTTAATGGTGATTCTTCACAGCTGGTTTTATTTAGGTTCATAAATAAGCTATATAAAGAGCTTATTCCTCAAATCTAAAAACTATGTTTTCAGTTTTATAAAAAAGAAAGTATTCTTTTAGTGTTTCAACATTTTCTTCCATATTGTAACAAAAAGCTCAGAGCACACTTACAAGGGATGCAATGGAGGGTGATGGATTTGGAGAAAGTGTGTAAGAAAATGCAGACTCAATTGGCCAAATTCATGAAATAAAAAATATCAAATCATAGAACAACACGATCTCTGCCCAGACTATGTTCATGATAGAGAAATTTTGCATATCATTTGTATAATTATTTTCTTATATTTTCTTTTAGATATGATATTTTAATGAAATAAAATACATCACAAGTCTCCCAATTATTAGTAAGATTACAAAATGAGTCACCCACTTTCAAAAGTCACAAACGAGTCACTCAATTAATCGAAAAGAAAATTCATTTTGGGTTTTGGGTTAGAAAGCTATATTAAAAATATAAAGATACGGAATAATAAAATTATATAAGTATGTCACTCATCATATATATATTTGTTGATATACATGCACTCATTCATACATCATATGCCTACATGGTATTAGCTGTAAAAATAAAGGTCATGTTTGGTAAATAGTGGTTTGATTTAAAATTAGAGATTTGAGCTAATATTAGAGGTTTGACCGGTCAAATCCGTTAACTTGGATGTTTGATAAATAGTGGATTGGTATAATAGATTGGGGTGAAATCTCTAATTTTGGAAAAGCTGCTAGTATGAGCTTTTTGAAATTAGAGATTTTGACATAAGAGTTATAAAGACTCTGTTACCCTTAACAATTGTAAAAAAATCTCCAAATAACCTAAATTTAACTTTTTTATTTTAATTCTTCTCTCTCACGTATTTACATTGCGACATTTGTAAACTAATACTTTTTGTTTTTTTTCTTTTTATTCTCACACATTTATATTTTTATTTAAATTTAATAAATTGTATTAAAAATAATTATATAAATAATAAATTAATATATAGATCCTTCAAATATGTTTAGTAATGTTATTGTGACACCTCCCTCCAGGTTTAGTAGTAAACCGGCCGAGAGGTGTAGGGTAAAAAACACGAAAAATTTAAAACTTTTCGCAACTCATTCTTAAAGAATGAGTTGCTTGACAAGCAAGCAACAATCAACCATATTAGGGAAGACATTAACTTAACTTCCAAGTTAAAGTTTATTCATACCTGTAACTTGACTACCATATTAAAACTTATTAACATTACTGTTGGGTGTGTAAAAGTTGTATCATTTACACCTTTTTAAACCCATATTTCTGCTGCATTCAAGCATCTTTGCATTGTATTTAGGTTAGTTTTCAATAAAACATCACAATTATATAAAAGGCACGGATTCTACTGAAAGATGGCTATTTTTGCAGGTATCTGTCATAGTGGATGTCGAAGGCAGGCGCAGGGCAGATAAGCAGGAGAGCTGAACTGGACAAGCAGCTGAAGAAGACGAACCTGTCATGGACCTGTCATGACAGCATGATGACAGCAGATTTATGCAGAGGAAAAGTGAAGTGGACCTCGATGGATAGAGAAAAATCTGCTCGTCTGTCGTGTGGAAACCGAATATTTTTCCAAGCCCCGGATCAAAAGATATGTCAAGCCAAAGCTCAAGGAGAAGAATTCCCATGAAACAAGGAGGCGGCTGAAAAGTAGGAATCCTTAGAGATTTAGTCTTTATTAGAATCTTACTTTTAATTAAAGTTGTAATCCTTGTTACCTTAGATAACTTGAGCCCAAAGCTTATATAAAGGGCATAGATTAAACCTAGGGCATAGCCGACTACCCCATAACCGAAACCAAAACCCTGCCGTTTACCTGTCACCGATATGTTCTAAACTCCCCCTAGGGCTACGGGTTGTTTTGTAAAGTAGTTGCAAGGGTTGCTTTGTTTTAGGATTTTTCAAGTTCAATAAAATAAACTTCAAGTTCTTTTATCTTGGTTTTAATATCTTGCAAGAGCATCGGGAGAGCATTGTGAGGTTATCCATTTACTTAGCATCGGGAGAGTTAAGTATACGAAAGAGGTAAAAGCGCGTTCTCTAGTTTATAGTTGAACCATCTCGTGCTTAGGGATAAGGCGAGGTTAAGTGGCTAAGGAAGAATTCATACACATCGGTGTTCATCCTTCGATTCACGCCGGGAGGTATCATCAAAGACGTGATCATCGACAGACTTGTGCCTAGGGATAGGGCAAGGCAGATCTGGGATTCTTGCCAAGCTTGAAGTACGGAGTTAGTGTTCGCTGCCGCGACAGCTAACGGACAGACGCCGCGACAGGTGCTGTCGGCGACGGGTGCGACGACAGAACTGGAGATCCTAAGCAATTCAATACCTGCACTACCGAGCAACTCAATACCAGCCCATTCTCTCTCTCTTGATATCTCAATCTTTTATTTACGTTTTTACTTTATTATTCTCGTGACAACTCTTAATTATTTCCTTTACTTCCGTGCAGTGAATTTAGGTGAAGCTATTAGCCCAATCCCTGTGGAGACGATATCCGATACTTTGTATCACTTTACTACTTGCGTCGTGTATACTTGCACTATAATTGCGATAGACTATTTTACACGCAACAATTACCATCTTAATCAACCTATATATAAAATTGTGATCATGCACAAATTAAGACTTAACCAATTGAACCATACAAGTAAAGATGTATCCTAATCTTTAATGACCTATTCGAATCGTCTACCCCATACAATATTAAAAATATAATTCCATTCGATTGATTACAAGGAAAGGGTTTAATCGATTGGTATACTAAGAACAAATGGCCAAACATACTCATTTAACAATTCATTCAACCATATATTTAATTCAAAATTTCAAAACAAATCATGCTTTCATTCATTAAACCAAAATAACATATTTACGAGCAAGGTCTCAAAACGTTACAAGTCAAGCTTGTATTTACAAACATGTCTTCCATTTATTACAAGCCAAAATCAACTAGCAAGCATCAATAACCACATCATCTAGACATAAAATTCATGACATAGCCAACATAAAAACTAACTCTATTCCATCATCCAAAATTCATTACTATGCTTGTAGGCTTTGCTTGCGATCAAGGAAGTATTAGCTATCGAACCAGGTGTTGGGTCACGTCGGCACGCCCCGTGGCGCAGCGGAAAAATTAATCCGACATAATCCAGCCAGGATCCATGTACAGGAACGAATTCGAGGTGAAAAGATGAAGAGTTACCTTTTAAAACTTTGGAAACTGGAAAACCGACGGTATGTCGGAATAACCGCGTCAAGTAAAACCGAAATCGTCACAGGTTCGCGACGACCTCTAGGGAGTCCACCCGAACAAAACGAACAAAGTTTCCGCCTCCCTAACACTTAAGGATAAATTTCGACAGGTTTGAACACCTTCCAGGGAGAAGTCGAAATCCCTCCAAGGATTCCTGAGGGAGTCTGAAATCGACCAGGAGTGGCATCTAGCAATACATCATTGCTACCTAAGTTGCATGAAGTCATGGTTTGACTTTCCTAATTCCTGAATAAACTTCCTTTATGTATTTCATCCTTTTGTCCTTTATATCTTATATGAACACAAGTCATGGGTTAGTCACACTTGCGTTGTCCATCTAGTGTTTCTTGATGTCTTGAGTAGATTATGATAAACAAATCTCTATGATATCTCATATCATAATATTCGAGCATGGCCATGCATTTTCTAATCTCACTCAATCAAGTGGCCGAAGATATTTCTCCCATTATGTAGGAGGGACAAATCCTTTCTTGATCAACCATATTTCACTACATAAGTCATCATGTATCCAATCATCAGTCTTTATAATGTAGTCAGTTACGACACACGTTTGACTATGTCAAAATACGTAAATCTTTATGTTGAAATCATGTTGATCTCAAGTCTGAGGATTATACATATGTTTATCATGAGCAATGTTGTGACTGTCACATAATTACCCAAGAAACATGCTCATAGTGGGTCAATCCAGTATGTTGTTCTCTAACAAATACTTATGTGTTGATTTTGACATCTCTATGTCAATGACAACGCTTGTCATCAACCACATATTAGTCTTTATATATTATCACTGTCCATACCCGTAATAATATTCGACTAAGGATCCTATTTAACAATAATCGTATTATTGTATGGACATTATTATCCAATGGTTAGTTTGATGCACAGAAACATACCAAATGATAATAACGGCAATGCCATTACTTGATAAATCTAGTAAAATAGTATTTCTGTTCAATCATCATATGATTGGTCTTTGGGCATACTCCAACAATCTCCCACTAGCACTAAGTCCAATCATTCTTGTATCTAATACGATATGGCTTAGTGTAACTAACATGCTTATGCTGTGTCAAAAGCTTTGTCAGGGAGTTGACAAAGTTATCAACTTTGTGCGTATGTTGCATACTTTCACATTTCCAAGATGTAATTACTTTAGAATATGTTTGGATTTATTGATGAGATCTGGGTTTTATTTGCTTACGCAAAGGTTCCATCATAACAGAGTTATGTAGCATCTAATATGCTGGGAACAACCCTTAGTTCAGAAGTGAACCCTTTAGATCCAAACATCCTTCTTTATTTCTATGTCGACTGTAATGCATTCAGCCTATGTTGTAGAGTTAGATACTGTCTCATGTTGCTAACTCGCAGTATCTTTTATTAATGCAAAACATATTGTGATTTTTAGTTCCTTTTGATGAGTATGTCATCTACATACAATACTTAGGAAAGTAACAATGCTCCCACTAGCTCTTTTGAAAACAAGACTCCCATTTGTTTCTAGATAAACCAAACCTTTTGATTGTATCTTCTGAAACGAATATCCCAACTTCGAGAAGTTTGCATTAGTCTACGGATAGACCTTTGTAGCTTACATACCTTCCAAGTGTTTACTGGAGTGACAAAACCTTCTGGATGTGTCATGTACACATTTGTTTCAAGTTTTCCCTTAGGAATGTGGTTTTGACATTCCTTCATGTCGGTTTAAACATCGTATGTTTTATCATAGTATGTACACATCGTATGTAACTACTTGCAAGTGAGATTAAGATGGATTAAACATAGCTACAAGGAAGATGCTTTATCATAGTCTATACTATGAAGTTTGTCGAAAACTTTTAGCGACAAATCATCCTTTGTATGTTTTATCATCCATGTCGGTTTTTCCTTTTTGAAAAACTCACCCATACCTCTTAGGTTTTACCCTTTTAGGTAACCAAAGTCTATACTTGGTTTTAGACATGGATTACATCTCATATCTCATGGCTCTTAGCCATTTCTCGAATTTTGGGCTCTCCATTGCTTTCTGATAAGACCTAGTCTTTATCTTGATCCGAAAAGAAGAGTGTTTCCATGTATGGATAGTGAGAAATCCATATTTCTCAAGTTTATGGTATTCTCTTAAGGATCAACACAATGGTTGTGTTTTGTTCCAATGTTCCTTGATCATTTGTGGAACATTCTCAATCTTTGGTTCATAAATTTGTTGTCTAAAATTTCTTCACATTCCAAATTCCATTTTTTTTCTTTTGTGAGAGGTAATCTCTTTTGAGAGAAACTCTCGTTTGAGCAACAAACATTTTGTTCTCGTTGAAAAATGAAATCCCTTAGTGATAAGTATTCTCTTTTGAGATAAACTATCGTTTGAGCAACAAATATTTGGTTATCGTTAAACTTGAAGAAATAATATCCATTTGTGAGAATTAATCTCTTTCAAGATAAACTCTCGTTTGAGAAACAAACGCTTTGTTCTCATTAGGATAAACAACAAATGGAGTTTTTAAGGTTCGAACTTTGTAAACATTTTAACATGTAAGTAACCTTAAAACTTCAAACGTATTCTAGAACAATTCTTAGTCCATATCTTATATGACGTTTCGAAAAAAAACACGATTAAGTATGAGAGTTGTTTTTCTAGTGTGTAAAGAAGTCGAAAATGACTTGTTCTGAATCAAAACATGTCTAACATATTTGATTCTCTTTCAAAGACTTTTCGTTCCACTTGTGGGATTTAATTATGGGACAATCCCATATTCTTTGAAAGTTCATCAAACTTTAAATATTCTTGAATTTGATCTCATCAAATTACCTTAATACTTTTATGAGTTTGACATTAGTCATTTGTTTTATTTATCTTATAAATATTATTGATTTGATTAGTTTAAAGATCATTGATTCGTTGTGTCATAAGAGATTAAAAGAATAACATTTATTTAAATAATCTCAAAATTAAAATATCTTGTCTTTACAAGATAACTAAAGCTTAGGCACAAAATAATAATCTTAAAAACTAAAACAAATCTATTTAAGCAAAAACACATGTCCTAATGGATGATGTAGCAACTCTAGCTTTATTTCCATTCGCAGGTCCATGTCTATTCTGATGTCTTCTTTTTAGAAGCCTCTAAGGTTGATGCCTCACTTTTTTTTTGCTTTCTTGACTTCTTGAAGGTGTGTGGGGCAGTTTCTCTTCCAATGTCCGGTCTTGCCGCAATGGAAACATTTTACATCCTTCTTGATTCCCTTCTTAGGTTTCAATGCCTCCTTTCCATCGGTTTTGGTCTTACCATCACCTTTAGACTTTGCTGCCGATTTACCTTTCTTCTTTCCCTTGCGGACCATCAGAACAGGTTTAGGTCCTACCTTCTTCAGGTTGATTTCAGCAGTTCTCAACATGACGAGCAATTGTGGCAGCGTCTTGTTAATTTCATTCATATTGAAATTAAGGACGAACTGATTGAAATTATCCGGCAACGATTGCAGGATGACATCAGTAGCTAATTTGTCTTTCAGCGGAAAGTCGAGCTTCTCCAACGTTTGGATGTAGCCCGTCATTTTGATGACGTGAACTCCTGCGGGAGATCCCTCACTCATCTTGCATTGAAACAGAGCTTTAGAGGTCTCGTACTTCTCTTGACAAGCTTGCCCTTCATAAATCTCCTTGAGATTTTGAATCATATCATAAGCTACCATGTCCTCATGTTGCTTCTGAAGCTCAGGGGTCATGGAGGCAAGCATAAGACAACCGACATCCAACATGTCGTCAATGTGTTTCTTAAACTTGTCTTTGTCAGCTCTGGAAGCAGTGGCAACCGGTTCATCAGGAACATGTTCTTCAATGACATATTCCTTCTTTTCCTGTTTGAGAACAATTCTCAAATTGCGGAACCAGTCAAGGAAGTTTATGCCATTGAGCTTATCCTTCTCGATGATAGATCGTAGAGATAGAGTATTATTTGTCATTAATACTACAACAAAGAAAATATGCTACATAAGTTTTACTAAATTTTAAAATTTATAGATAGGTCTTTACTATAAATTTATTCCCACTATTTTCTTCAAAATTAAAACCCTCTAGTTTTAATTTTGGAAAAACGTTTCGATAGTTTTTCTAGTGAGTGAGGATCTGTATTTCACCATTCCTAAATCAACTTTGGCCAGTCTTTTAGGAAATGGTTATTTAGGTAAGTAACACCTTACTAATTACACCTCATGTAATTCCTCATTTTTTTGGGGAACAACTCTTGTTCTTTAAATCATCTTATGATTAACCAAAACTTTTAACCACTAGGTTTTCTAATCCTATTAGAACAACCCAGCTAAGTGAATACCAATATCTCAACCGGCGAATATCACTAGCTTATTCTTCGCGTTTAACTAAGATAGATAAATGTGACATTGCTTTGGCAAAGCTCGCATTATATCGATCGAAGCTTTAACGAGGGTAAATATTGGATGGTTAAAACAAACTTAGAATTATAGTGAGGGATTTACTTAATTATCTCATCATTTTAACATTGATCCTATGAATAGAACTATGTTTAATCATGCTTATAAAACATCATTTGCATCACATACAAGGTAAATATAAGCGGTAAATAAATATGCAATGATTATAGCCCTTCTTAACATAAGGCGACCCGTCCCAAGCCAATGGGAGGACCATTCTACTGAAGATGGAATCTGCTTCTGAAACGCCCGGTCCACCAGGGAAGGCCCACCACGCTGCTACCTTGGTTCTTGCTTTATCTCCATGAGTATTTACAATTTTCAGAAACTCGCATTACATGCGAGGGAGTGAGATGAGAAGAGAAGTACAATAGAAGATAGAGAAAGGTACGACACGCAGGCCGTATTTATAAAAACCAAAACTATAAAGGCTATAGGCTATAACCATGCAAAACAAACATTATGCAATCTAACATGCATTTCAAACATCGTGCGAACAAAGTAACGACGTGTTTACGGAGTTTTAAACTGATTATCACTATGTTGCAGTTACAGGGCCAAAGAAGGATCATGAGGTTTCATAAACCATTTGCGTTAACAAACAAATGCACCAGGTAGGTCAACATGAAAGAGAGGTGGCGCACTAGGCACACTTAAGTACCAGGTCTTTGATGATGCCAATCCTAGACATGCATTTTTCATAACGTCTAACCATAACTCTTATGGATTCACCGTGAAAGATAGTTTGATAACTTATATCAAATTAGAAGCCCTTTCAGAGATTTCATAAATCTATGAAACTACGAACAACTACTTGTTCTCTAGACTAACTATTAGTCTCAACATGTTAACATTTAACATTGAAGCAACCTAACATAGTTATGATTAACTCTTAATCATTTAGTGATAATCGAAATAAGTCTTTATTAGGTGTGATACGATAAACGATAAATATCTAAATCAAATCAAACAACATGCATCTCATACATAAACATCACCCAAGAATTTAAGTCCGAATTCGAATGATACAAGTGGCTCTGATACCACTGTTGGGTCACGTCGGCACGCCCCGTGGCGCAGCTGAAAAATTAATCCGACGTATTCCAGCCAGGATCCATGTACAGGAACGAATTCGGGGTGAAAAGATGAAGAGTTACCTTTTAAAACTCTAGAAACTGGAAAACCGACGGTATGTCGGAATAACCACGTCAAGTAAAACCGGAATCGTCACAGGTTCGCTACGGCCTCTACGGAGTCCACCCGAACAAAACGAACAAAGTTTCCGCCTCCCTAACACTTAGGGATATATTTCAACAGGTTTGAACACCTTCCAGTGAGAAGTCGAAATCCCTCCAGAGATTCCTGAGGGAGTCTGAAATCGACCATGAGTTCAACCGGGACTTGAAATCGAGCAAGGGAACCTTCATGGATTTAGCAGGGGGCAAGTAGAACACCAGAAAAATATCGAACAACTTCTCAGAGAGCTTTCTGGGATATGTCGAATTCCAGTAGGAAATCCCTATAGGTGTTGTCGAAATCTTCAAGAGGAGGAAGAGGGATGATTTGGTTGCTAGTCCTTGTCCCTTTAAATAGTATTCAGAGACTTAATTCTAGTTGAATTCCTTAAATCCAAGTTCAACCAAAATTCATGGAATCTAATTCTACTTGAAATTGGTTTATATTAAATATACATTATATTTAATAATATTAAATGAAATATATATATATATATATATTTAATTATGTAGAATCTTATTCTACATAAAACATGGATTTAAATATACATTATATTTAATCCAAATATATATATATTTTTATTATATAGAATCTCATTCTATCTTTACTTGGATTTAAATATATTTAAATATATATTTTTAATTATGTAGAATCTAATTTTATATAAACTTGGAATTAAATATACATTATATAAATTCCAAATATATATTTAAATTTCTAGAATCTCATTCTATAATATTTAAGTCTCTAAATATTTTCCATAGTCTAAATAATATTTGATAAATACAATATTTATCCAATATTATTCCCATTTAAGGGAGTTGTCGATTTTCCCTATCCCATAGGGGATTTTCGGCAACCTCCCTAAAATAGGGAGTATGGTTTCCAATTTTTGTTCGTTTCATTCGAAGGGTGTGACCCTTTAGGTTCATGCAACATTAGCAGCAAAATTAGAACTGTTCTAATTTTACAAACAATGAGTGGCGTCTATTTTTTTATCGGCAAATGCATGATTTTATTAATGGATAATCATATATAGCAGCACAACCAACTGGCCTCATTAAAAACCCCCTAAACCTAATTGGGGGAAAAGAGTACCGTCGGTTGTGATAATGAAACCAAAAACACTCAACAAAGATCAACAAGCACGCTCTCATATCCATGTTGTCCTGACAACACCACCCTTAGCAAGAGTATCCGCTAAGTGATTAGCTTCTCGAAACACATTCGAAAAGCACACCCGTGGCAAAGCCTCACATGCTTCATCTATCTGATAAAACCAACGCCATAGTCTCCAAGGCCGACGCACCAACCCCTGAACCCACGCCATAGCCACCGTCGAATCCGACTCTATTACAACTGATTGCACCCCATCCCATGACATCTCCTGTAACATCCGCAAAGCAAAGGCAATCATCTGCAATACAGCCTCATTAGAGTCCGCCATCCCAATCGCTCCTGAAAAAAGCCCCACAATCTGACTATCCCAGTCCCGTAACACTCCTCCACATCCCGCCAATCCCGGTTTACCCCGGTCTGCCCCATCCACATTAAACTTCCACACGCCCCTAAATGGAGGTGACCACACCACCCCCTTCTCTCCGATGGCGTCACCCTCAACTCCACTCTACACTTAAGCGGGCATTCCCACGATGCCACCTCACATAAGTCAATAGGACCAAACCTTGTCCTACTCCAATGAAACGATCGTAGTTGGGCCAAGAAGAAAATCCCCTGACTCGTATGTCGCTTATCCTGAAACATAAGCTCGTTTCGTGCTAACCATAACGACCATAAAACACTCGTGCATCCGATAATCCACCATTGTCGCATATCACTATAGAAAAAACTGTGTTAACACTGACTGATAAACTCCCTAACCCGCCAAGGTCTCACCACCATCACCCCACACCAGGCAAAAAATGAATTCCAAACCTTCAAGGCAATCTCACATTGCCAAAAGATATGATCGATATCATCCTCGCCAAACCCACATCCGCGGCACACAAGAGAGGTATCCCCCAACGGCAAGCCACGATCAGCTAACATACGCAACGTTGGCAAACAACCAACCAAAATGAACCAAAGGAAGTACTGAATCTTTGGCAACAAAGGTAGTTTCCAAGACCAGCTCACCTCTGACACGTCCGATAGGCCAAATGACGACATCAGTTTATGCAACGCACCAACCAGAAATTTTCCCGTCGTCTCATGTATCCAAACAAGGCGATCCTCCACCCCGCTTTGCAAAGAAAAGCCTATCACACATGCCTGCATCTCACGAACCAAACCCACCTCAAAGGACCGAAGGCCCCATCGAAAACAAATCCCCCACTCCTCAAACGATATGCGTAACATATCACACACCCTCGCCACCTTGTCGCTCACCAAACTAAACAATCGAGGAAAAACAAGCTTCAAAGGCTCTGAAATACACCAACAATCATGCCAGAAAAGAATGCTCTCGCCATCACCTAAAATCCAAGATAACTGAGTGACATTCAAGAACCTCGACACACACTCATCTTGTTGGACTTCCACTATTTGTTTCCATATTGTTGACATAGTCCCCTTGCCTCTATGGTGAATCCGCCACGTTAAGGTCTTCGTCCCATACTTTGCATCAATAATTGCCCTCCAAACAGAGCCCTTCTCCTCAGCATAGCACCACACCCATTTCGCCATCAAAGCCAAATTCCGAGAATGCAAATTCACCACTCTTAACCCCCCAAAACGCTTCGGTCTACACGCTACTTCCCAATTCACTCGGCTAAGCTTTGATCGATCCTCCTTACCTCCCCAAAGGAAGTTCCTCCGGATACGATCAATTTACAAAATAATTTGCCTCGAGACTAAAAACACTCCCATGTAATACACATGCAAAGCAGAGAGAACTGAGTTCACCAACACAACCTTCTCGCAAACAAAAGCGAGTCACGTTTCCATCCTGCGAACCTCTTGCGAAAACGTTGTACCAACGGATCCCAAATCTCCATACCCCGTGGCTGGACACCCAACGAAATACCCAAATATCGTATCGGTAACACACCCTTCGGACAACCCATGATACCCACCAATTTTTCCATCACTGACTCCTCAATGCCAACTCCAATAATGCATGATTTATCATAGTTAATCTGTAAACCAGAAACAAACTCAAAGCAAGTGAGTACCCTTTTCAAATTTCGTGTACTATCAACATCCCCCTGCATGAACAACACCGTGTCATCCGCAAACTGAAGATGCGGCATCGATACATTCCCCACCACACACACACCTTTAATCAATCCCAGTTGTTCTGCATTCAACAGAAAATGATGAAGAATCTTTGCTACCATAACGAATAAGAGAGGCGATATCGGACCGCCTTGTCTAAGCCACCGCCTCATAGGAAACTCCTTAGTCGGGCTACCATTAATAAGCACCGACAACCGAGCCGTCTCCACGCATTCACTAATCCAACGACACCACCTCTCCCCAAAGCCCATCCGTATCAACACAAGATTCAAGCATTTCCAATAAATACAATCATAAGCCTTTGCAAAATCAAGCTTTAAAATTAAACCACTCGTCCTACCTTGATACTTCTTCATCGAGTGGATTACTTCGTTTGCCAAAAGAATGCCATCAAGAATTTGACGCCCATTGATAAATGCAGCTTGAACATCACTTATAAGCACTGGTAACACCACTTGGAGTCTCCTTGCCAAGCACTAATTCAACAGACATATAGGGTGATCGTCCCCCAACACGCGCGGATGTTCCTTCTTCGCAATTAACACAAAAAACGCCGAGTTCGATCCCTTTGGCAACCTACCCGAATTATAGAAATCCTCCACAAATTGCATAATGTCATTTCTAATGAAATGCCATCCCTTCTTAAAGAATTCAAAAGGGAACCCGTCCGGGCCTGGCGCCTTCGCACCCTCGCTACTCCACAACGCCTCCTTCACCTCGACCTCAGAAAAGCTCCTCTCCAACAAGTCCTGTTGTTCAACCGTTAACCTACTGAAATTCACTTCCGGCACTAGTTCCCTAACATTCGAGCGTCGAGCAAAGTGTCGAGTAAACTCCCTACAAACCAACCTCTTCAATTTCAGCGAATCCGTCACCCATTCACCTATAATTTGCAACCCCCTGATTCTGTTCTGCACTTGCCTAATTTTCACTGCCTTGTGGAAGAAGCTAGTTGTGAAACAAATATTTTAATTTTGATATAACTAAAAACCTAAGGACTAAATTAAAAGTCTAAACGAATTTTAAGTCCTAAAAATATCCCCATATAATTTTTATAATATGCCTAAGTTAAAAACATACTTTTCCAATTATTTTTCTAAGTGTTTCAAGTCAAAACAGTGGTTTCCATGTACCCGTTCCGAAACGGCCTCAAGGCGTTTCGAAACAGTTTCACCACTGTCGACCACCGTTCCGATACGGGTATCGAAACACCTGGAAGCGTTTCGAAACGGCTCACCTCGTTTCGAAACTGTTCTTCATGTTGGATTAAAAAAGGGTTAAATTAATTCAAATATTTCAGATTTTTTTTTAATATATAAGGGGTGTTTCGAAACGGCTAATGCCCGTTCCGAAACGACCCTTTGACAGTAGCCTTTCCGTTTCGAAACGGATCAATACCGTTCCGAAACAGGGGCTAGGTTTCAGTTTGAAAAATATGACCGTTGTATGTCTTAACTGATTTTATCAAAACCGTTAAGGCGTTTCGAAACGGTCTAGGACCGTTCCGAAACGACCCTTTTACAGTGGCAAAACCGTTCCGAAACGGCCCTAAGGCGTTTCGAAACGGGCTCTTAAATGCACCCCAACGGCTCTTTCTATTTTAGTCCGTTCCGAAACAGGTTTCCCGTGTTCCGAAACGGGTTGGTGCAGACAGCATTTATGGTGGTAAGAGAGGGTTCCAACGGCTCCAATTACTTCTCCAACCACTCAAACAACTAGAAATCAATGAGAAGGTATAAAAGGGACATCCAAAAGCATCAGCAACAACTATTGAACTTCAAGCAAACATCCAAACATCAAATTCAAGCATTAGAGCAAAAATCCCAAATTTGTGTAAAATCCCAATTTGTGTTCTTCATTCATATTTTGTAAAATTGGGTTGAGTGCTTGTATTGGGGCTATCATTTGTATTGAGAGATACCTATTTAGCCTACAAATTCCTTTGTTCTCTTGTGTGAGGGTTGGGTTGATTTTTGGGTAGAAAAATCAACCGATATTGTAAAGGGTTGCCTCCTTGTCCTAGAAAAGGGGAAGATCAATTTAGTGAAATTGTTGCAAATCCTTAGTGAGACTAAGGTAGTGGATGTAGAGTTCATTTGGAACTTGAACCACTCTAAATTCCTTGTCCTTCAATTTTAATTTGCCAATTTCCACTACAATCCTTAAAATTTCCAATTCACCCCCCCTCTTGGTAAATATCGATCTTTCGATCCACTCAACAATTGGTATCAGAGCTTAACTCTTTGAGGATTAACAACCACAAGAGGAGATCCTTGGAAGAGTGTGATCATCAAAATATCAAGAGATGGCTTCAACCTCCAGTTCCGGCATGTACGAGTCACAATCAACCACCAAGCCTCCTTTCTTCAATGGTGACAACTACTCCTTTTGGAAGAACAAAATGAGGCTATTCATCAAGTCAAGTGACTACCTTGTATGGGATGTCATTGAGGATGGGCCATACATTCCATTGAAGCAAGATGGTGAAGGCAAGATGGTGTTGAAGAAGAAAGCCGAAATGAGTGAAGAGGAGAGGAAGAAGATTCAAGTCAACGATAAAGCTCTCCACATGCTTTTTTGTGCTTTCGGTCCGGACATCTATTCAAAGGTCTCTTCCATTGAAAATGCCAAAGAAGTGTGGGACACACTTGAGACTACTTATGAAGGCACCAATGATGTCAAGGAAACTAAGATTGGTCTTCTCAATCTTAGTTATGAAAATTTCAAGATGGAGCCCGATGAGACGGTGTCAAAGATGTTTGATCGATTCTCCACAATTGTCAACGGGCTAAAGGGCTATGGAGAGATCATACCGGAAGACAAGCTTGTCCGGAAGCTACTCTATTCACTTCCCGAAGCTTGGGATGGGAAGAGAACCGCCATCATAGAAGCAAAGAACTTGAAAACATTAAAGCTTGATGAGCTTGTGGGTTCTCTCCTTACTCATGAGATCATGAAGCAAGGAAGGGAAGATGAGAAAAAGAAAGAAGAGAAAAGAGTAGAGAAGCTTGAAGTCGAAAAGAAGAAGAAGATGGGAATAGCTCTCAAGGCAAAAGCTTCACAACATGATGAGAGCTCATCTTGTGAGGAGGATGAACTTGAAGAATTGGCTATGATAGCCAAACGATTCTCACGCTTCATGAGGTCCAACCGGGGAAGAAAAATCCAAAGAAAGATGGACTTCAAAGGAAGGAACAAAGAAGAAGGGAAGGATCCCATCATTTGCTATGAGTGCAAACAATCCGGTCACATCCGTTCGGAGTGCCCTCAACTCAAGAAGAAGAGCTTTGAGAAGAAGAAGAAACTCAAAGCCAAACTTGCTACTTGGAGTGATGAGGAGTCATCGGAGGATGACGAACAAGAAGTGGCCAACCTTTGTCTCATGGCACTTGAGGAAGATTCCTCCTTGGTAACCTCTAACTCATCTACTTTAGATTTTTCATATGAAGAATTAAATGATGCATATGATGAGTTGCAAGAGGTATATGATGAATTAGTTGAGAAATTTAAAGAGTCGGTCATTAAAAACAAGAAAATCATTTTAGAGCTAAATGAGAAAAATGACTCACTCACTCAAGCTAATTCTAAATTTGAGAAAAAGATTTTAGGATTAAAAGATGAACTTAAATTCTTTCAAGATGAAAATGTTGATCTTAATAATCTTTTGTCTCAATGCAATAGTGAACACCAAAAGGTGTTAGGTGAGCTAAATGAGCTCAAAAAGTCCTTAAAAAATGTTGGTAGTGTCAAACATGAAGTAGGAGAATCCTCTAGAACACACCAACCTAAGAAAAGGACTAATTACTACAAACAAGGTAGCTACCCTAGACATAGTAGAGCTAAAAGAATTAGAAGTGTATGGGTTCCTAAGGAACTTGTAAAATCTAATAATATTATTGCTATGTCATCTTGGATTCCTAAGGGAACCAAGGTTTTGGGAGCTAACACTCATGGACCCAAAATGATTTGGGTACCAAAAATCAAGGTTTAATATCTTTGTTTGTAGGGGGAGCATTGCTACAAGGCCAAAGCACAAAGTCAAAACTCATGGTACCTTGATAGTGGATGCTCAAGACACATGACCGGAGACAAGAGTCGATTCATGGATTTAAAGCCAAAAAGTGGAGGAGTTGTAACATTTGGTGACAACTCCAAAGGCCACATTAAAGGTATTGGCTCCATAGGTAATCACTCTACCATTCTCATTGAAAATGTCTTGTATGTTGATGGTCTTAAACATAATTTATTGAGCATAAGTCAATTGTGTGATAAAGGATTTAATGTTCTTTTTGATAAAAATGGATGTAAAATTGTAGACATTAAATCAAATAGTATTATGCTCATAGGTCATCGCATAGGAAATATATACATGGTGCATTTAGATGACATACATACATCTCATGCATGTTTAGTTGCTCAAAATGAAAATGATGCATGGTTGTGGCATAGGAAGCTAGGACATGCTAGCATTAGTGTTTTGGAAAAACTAGTCTCTCTAAATCTAGTTAGAGGTTTGCCCAAAATTAAATTTTCAAATGACAAAATTTGTGATGCATGCTCTAAGGGTAAACAACATAAGTCTTCCTTTAAATCCATTAATGATGTTTCTACTAGTAGATGCTTACAATTAATTCACATGGATTTATTTGGGCCAATTAGGACTATGAGCTTGGGTGGTAAATCTTATGCATTCGTATTAGTTGATGATTTTTCTAGATTTACTTGGGTTCTCTTTTTAAGTACTAAAGATGAGGCTTTGGAAAAATTCATCACATTTTCAAAATTAACCCAAAATGATCTTGAACTTAGAATTTCACACATTAGAAGTGATCATGGAACCGAGTTTCAAAATTTAGGGTTTGAAGAATTTTTGAATGAAAATGGTATTAGCCATAATTTTTCGGCTCCTCGAACTCCTCAACAAAATGGGGTAGTTGAGAGGAAAAATAGAACTTTACAAGAAATGGCTAGAACTATGCTTTGTGAAAATAATTTACCTAAATATTTTTGGGCGGAAGCCACAAACACCGCTTGTTATATTGTAAATCGAGTAATGATTAGGCCAATTTTAAAGAAAACACCTTATGAGATTTTAAAATCTAAAAAGCCTAACATTAGCTATTTTCACCCTTTTGGGTGTAAGTGTTTTGTTTTAAATAATGGAAAAGATAACTTAGGTAAATTTGATGCAAAAAGTGATGAAGCTATTTTTATAGGTTACTCTTTAACCTCTAAAGCCTATCGAGTATTTAACAAAAGAACTTTAGTAGTAGAAGAATCCATTCATGTTGTATTCGATGATAACCTCCTTCCTAGGAAGGATTCTTGTGATGATGATGATGTAGGAATCATAAATGCCTTTGATGGAGGTCAAACTTCAAAGGAGGATGAGATTCAACCAAAAGAAGAAGACACACAAGATCCACCTCTTGAAGCCTTGAAGGACTTGGCTATTGAGGAAAAGGAAGTGAGCTACCCAAGGGAGTTGAACTATGTCAAAGATGGTGAAATCTTGGGTGATCCATCCAAGGGGGTAACCACTCGTTCTTCTCTTAAATTAATGAACCATGTTGCATTTATCTCATGCATAGAGCCTAAAAACATAAAAGAAGCATTGAAAGATGACTTTTGGATTATGGCTATGCAAGAAGAGTTAAATCAATTTGAGAGAAGTAATGTATGGACATTAGTTGATAGGCCTAATAATCAATCTACAATAGGAACTAAATGGGTCTTTAGGAACAAACTAGATGAGAGTGGTAACATTGTGAGAAATAAAGCTAGACTTGTAGCACAAGGTTACACTCAAGAAGAGGGAATAGATTTTGATGAAACCTATGCACCCGTAGCTAGAATGGAAGCCATTAGGATGTTGCTTGCATATGCATGTTATCATAATTTCAAGCTTTTTCAAATGGATGTTAAAAGCGCATTTTTAAATGGTTTTATAAATGAAGAAGTGTATGTGGAACAACCACCGGGTTTTGAAGATTCAAAATTTCCAAATCATGTTTTCAAACTTACCAAAGCTCTTTATGGTTTAAAACAAGCTCCTAGAGCTTGGTATGAAAGGCTTTCAAACTTTTTAATTGAAAAAGGTTTTGAAAAAGGTAAGGTGGACACTACACTTTTCATAAAAATGTATAAAAATGACATTTTAGTAGTTCAAATTTATGTTGATGATATAATTTTTGGTTCTACTAATGAATGTCATTGTCAAGAGTTTGCTAAGCTAATGCAAGGTGAATTTGAGATGAGCATGATGGGGGAGCTCTCATTCTTTTTGGGACTCCAAATCAAGCAAAAGAAGGATGGCACCTTCATCAACCAAGCAAAATACATAAAGGATATGCTCAAGAAATTTGGCTTGGAGAATGCAAAGCCTCAAGCCACTCCTATGAGCTCATCTACAAAGCTTGACAAAGATGAAGGAGGTAAGTGTGTTGACTCTAAACTTTATCGTTCTATGATTGGATCCTTGCTTTACCTTACCGCAAGTAGACCGGATATCTTGTTTAGTGTTTGCTTGTGTGCTAGGTTTCAAGCTAGTCCTAGAGAGTCTCACCTTATAGCCGTTAAGAGAATCTTTAGATACCTTAGAGACACTCCTTGTTTAGGCCTTTGGTATCCTAGAGACTCTACCTTCAACCTACATGCTTATTCGGATGCGGATTATGGGGGTTGCAAAATTGATAGGAAAAGTACTTCGGGAACTTGCCAATTCTTAGGTAGTATGCTCATATCTTGGTTCTCTAAGAAACAAAATAGTGTAGCCTTATCTACCACCGAAGCCGAGTACATATCCTTAGGGAGTTGTTGTGCTCAAGTCCTTTGGATGAAGCAACAACTCTTAGATTATGGAATTAAAGTTGGAACCATACCCCTAAAATGTGACAACACTAGTGCAATCTGCTTAACTAAAAATCCCATCCAACACTCTAGAACCAAACATATAGAAATAAGGCATCATTTCATTAGAGATCATGTCCTTAAGGAAGATGTGGTTATAGAGTATGTAGACACCTTGAATCAATTAGCGGACATTTTTACAAAACCTTTAGACAAAGAGCGTTTTTGGTCCCTTAGGAGAGAGTTAGGTCTAGCTAGCCTATCTTGACCTTTTAGGACCTCTTTTGTGCTTAAATATGCTTGATTTTGTGAAATGCCATGTTGATGTGTTTAAACTCCTAATTTCATCCATGCTTATAGTTAGGGGGAGTATGTTTATGCCTACATATGTTTTGCCTGCTCATTCATGACATTTATGCATGTTAGGCCTCTTATAAGATCATTTTTCTGCATTTTTAGAGCCTCATCTGCACTTCCAGGCCCAGGTGTATCGAAACAGGTGAACCCGTTTCGATACGGGTACCTTAAATCACGTTCTGAGAAGAGGGCATTTCGAAACGCCTAATAGCGTTCCGAAACGTTTTTGATTCTGCCAAGGGGGTGTATCGGAACGCGTTCCGATACGGGTCAAAGGGTGTTTTGATACGGTCAACTGTGTATCGAAACGTTCTGTTTATGGTTTTAAAATGGTCAAAACCCTAGCCGCCCGTTCCGAAACGGTCTTGACCGTTCCGAAACGGCATCGCGGATTGCTATATCTAGGGCTTTTAATGATACAAATTTACTTTTTATCAAACTCTAAAACCCTAAACCGCCTCCCTCTCTATAAATACCCTCTCAAACTCCTTGATTTTCACCAAATTGTGAGGGGTTTTAATCTTCAACTCAAGTCTAAGCAAGTTTCATCAATCTTGTGCAAGGATTTCTTCAAAATCATCCAAAATCCCAAACTAAGGTAATTTTTCAATTTTTCTCTTTTCTTTCAATTCATGTTCGAATCATAGGATAGAAAATCTTATTTTTGTATAAATTATACGTTTTTGTTGTGGGTTTTCAAAATCTTGTGAAAATTTTTTCAAATCCCAAAATTTTTGATTCGAATATAAAATTTTTCAATCGTCTTTTTTTTTAAACACTGTTTTATTTTAATTTTGTTTTCAAAAACCTAAGTGGGATTTCTTATTGGATTGATTTTAATTATCAAAGCATACACTCAATTTTAAAACACTTGCTTAATGTTTTTAGATGGCGGATCAATCGAACAAAAAGCGCAAGGTCGTTCAATCCGGTGAATCGAGCATTCGTCCGAATCTCTCTCAGCTTTTTCAGAAATCCTTCAAAACTTCGGAAGCACGTGCTCGCTTTGCTTATGTCAAGGATTTCGCGGTTCGTAAGGAACGTGTTATCGATCTTGAATTCCTCAATTCCGAGCGATTCCTTTTTCGTTATCTTCCTCGTTTGGATGAGTGGAATCTCATGGATTTCTTGAGCCTTCCGGATGTTTGCTACAAAAATATGGTACTCATCTTTTACTCCAATGCTCACTTTCTTTATGATGAGTCCAAAACCGAGATCATAGGGATTGAGTCATCCTTGCTAGGCAAAAAGGTTGTTATAAATGTTAAACTTTTAGAGTCTGCTCTTAAACTGAAAAATGAGGGTCTTGAGGATGAACGCCACTTTGGCACTTTTACCGGGAAAGCTCTTAACCTTGATGTGCATGATCGTGTCCTTCACTTAATGGTCTCTTGGTTTATTCGCCCTTCCGGCGGTAAATATTCCCATATCCGTCAACGAGATTATTTTTGGTTAGAGTGTTTCCGTAGGGGTGAGCGCCCAAATGTCCCTAAGATCATCTTTGCCGAGATTGTCAATAACATCAAGCTTATTGACACAAATGAGTTGACATCCTTCACTTATGGCATTGTCTTGAGCGCCCTATTTCACCATCTCGGTATTGATTGTACCTACGACTCTCCGGAACCTCGCAAGACCAAGATAGGTGAATCTTCCCTTCGCAAGTCCGGGTTCCATTATGTGAATGGTATTTGGGAAAGAGTTGATAGAGAAGCGGATCCTCCTCTTGTTGCTCCTCCACCGCAAGTTCAAGCCGCGAACAATGATGCCCTCACGGCTTTCCTTACCGAGCGTTTCAATGCCTTGGACTCTCGGTTCGATGCTTTGGACACTCGCATTACTTCGGGCTTTGAAACAATGGGCAATCGTTTGTCGAATGTCGAGAATCGTCTTAGTTCTCTTGAAACTTCTCATTCCAATTTGGATCTCTCCTTCTCCACTCTCTATGGGCAATGGACGAAGTTTCAACGTTCTCAAGCCAAGGACGATGACGATGAGGATGACGAGGATGATGATGACGAGGCTTAGGATCTTCATTTCATATCATATTATTTATGCTTTTTAGGATTTAGATTGCATCTTGTGTTTTATCATGTTTTAAGACCTATGCTTATGGCTATTTTATTTTGGGATTTTGTTGTTTGAATTATATTGAACTTAACGTTTTGAATTATGTTTTGGATATTTTGGTTATGAATTTATGGTTGCTTATTATTGCTTATTGGTACTAATCTTTTATCTTCTCTATGAGCTTATGTTATTCTTTTTGATCTAACAAAAAGGAGGAGAAGAAATTTAAGAGCCACAACACTAAAATTCGTTTTTAATTTTTAAAAGGTTTAAACTTCAAATCAAAATTTTTTAAAAAAACCTATCTTAAATTAAGGGGGAGTTAGAATATGTTCAAAACTTTCCAAATTCTCAAAAATTCTAACTTTGGTTTTGTTATATCAAAAAGGGGGAGATTGTGAAACAAATATTTTAATTTTGATATAACTAAAAACCTAAGGACTAAATTAAAAGTCTAAACGAATTTTAAGTCCTAAAAATATCCCCATATAATTTTTATAATATGCCTAAGTTAAAAACATACTTTTCCAATTATTTTTCTAAGTGTTTCAAGTCAAAACAGTGGTTTCCATGTACCCGTTCCGAAACGGCCTCAAGGCGTTTCGAAACAGTTTCACCACTGTCGACCACCGTTCCGATACGGGTATCGAAACACCTGGAAGCGTTTCGAAACGGCTCACCTCGTTTCGAAACTGTTCTTCATGTTGGATTAAAAAAGGGTTAAATT
This sequence comes from Hibiscus tridactylites, assembly GCA_958450335.1. Classification (NCBI taxonomy): domain Eukaryota; kingdom Viridiplantae; phylum Streptophyta; class Magnoliopsida; order Malvales; family Malvaceae; genus Hibiscus; species Hibiscus tridactylites. The sequence goes on along the minus strand of OY288267.1, from coordinate 38,746,668 downwards.
AATTCAAATATTTCAGATTTTTTTTAATATATAAGGGGTGTTTCGAAACGGCTAATGCCCGTTCCGAAACGACCCTTTGACAGTAGCCATTCCGTTTCGAAACGGATCAATACCGTTCCGAAACAGGGGCTAGGTTTCAGTTTGAAAAATATGATCGTTGTATGTCTTAACTGATTTTATCAAAACCGTTAAGGCGTTTCGAAACGGTCTAGGACCGTTCCGAAACGACCCTTTTACAGTGGCAAAACCGTTCCGAAACGGCCCTAAGGCGTTTCGAAACGGGCTCTTAAATGCACCCCAACGGCTCTTTCTATTTTAGTCCGTTCCGAAACAGGTTTCCCGTGTTCCGAAACGGGTTGGTGCAGACAGCATTTATGGTGGTAAGAGAGGGTTCCAACGGCTCCAATTACTTCTCCAACCACTCAAACGGCTAGAAATCAATGAGAAGGTATAAAAGGGACATCCAAAAGCATCAGCAACAACTATTGAACTTCAAGCAAACATCCAAACATCAAATTCAAGCATTAGAGCAAAAATCCCAAATTTGTGTAAAATCCCAATTTGTGTTCTTCATTCATATTTTGTAAAATTGGGTTGAGTGCTTGTATTGGGGCTATCATTTGTATTGAGAGATACCTATTTAGCCTACAAATTCCTTTGTTCTCTTGTGTGAGGGTTGGGTTGATTTTTGGGTAGAAAAATCAACCGATATTGTAAAGGGTTGCCTCCTTGTCCTAGAAAAGGGGAAGATCAATTTAGTGAAATTGTTGCAAATCCTTAGTGAGACTAAGGTAGTGGATGTAGAGTTCATTTGGAACTTGAACCACTCTAAATTCCTTGTCCTTCAATTTTAATTTGCCAATTTCCACTACAATCCTTAAAATTTCCAATTCACCCCCCCTCTTGGTAAATATCGATCTTTCGATCCACTCAACACTAGTGTTGCGGTCACCTTCGGCCAGCCACACCGCCCTTGATTTTTGCCGCCACAATGACTCGTGCATTTGAGCCAACTTCCATAGCTTCAAATGCAATTCCCTACGTTCCACTTCATCGGCCGTGGACAAGTTACCAATCCCAACTTGCGCATCTAATCTATCTATCCGGTGAGACAAATCAATAAATCGCTTATCCACATCCCCGAATTGTTCCCTATTCCACCCCTTCAACACATCCTTCAATCCCTTCAATTTCATGCGTATCGAAGAACCACTCTCCCCCATTGACAAATGCTGCCATTCTTTCTCCAACAGCGGTAAATCATCCAACCAAGCATTGACGAAACGGAACGGCTTCAGACCACTATCACCCACGTCACTCTCCAACACAATTGGCGAATGGTCTGATAATTCTTTAGGAAGATGCACTACCACTAATGAATTAAAGCGTTGCAGCCAACCATTCGACACCAAGAACCTATCTAAACGGCTTCCCTTTCCACCTGGTCCGAACCACGTGAATTGTTTCCCTTTCAACGGAACATCCAGTAGTGCAGCACGTTCGATAAAGTCACAAAAAGCATCCATTCCTTTGCTTAGCTGAACATACCCACGACGTTCCTCTTGGCACTTCACCATATTGAAGTCTCCACCAACATACCACTCAATCGACCGCGACAACACGACCTCAACAATACCATCCCAAAACATAATCTGCTCCGCTAAAACACAAGGTGCGTACACCCCTATAATCCCACACAACCAATCCTCCTGAATCCATTTCCCTTCTAACACCACCATTGTAACCCCCGTAGCCCGGCCCAGACGGTTGAACCGAACTACGAAGATTACACGGGGAAAACCAAAGTCAACCCGAAAGTCAACCTTGATTAACGACCTTTTTTTTTCTTTTTAAACTTGTCTAGATGCACATTAACCCTATATGTGATCACACAAACACCACACTCAAAGATCACAAACATCAGAGATCAAACAGGGACCCAATTGAACAAATTACAACTTTAGGGACCAATTTGTAAATTCTGAAAACTTTAAGGACTTAACCAGATTTTAAGTTACCAACTTAAAATTAATCATGTTTCATGCTTCCCTGCCAAATTTCAGCTCAAACGGACCTCCCAAACTCATACAATTGCACAAACAAGATTCAGGACCAAAATGCAAACATTTTGAAACATTTAACCGCCCATGTCAGCCCCCAACGGTCACCCGTTCCGAAACAGGCCAAGCCCGTTCCGAAACACGGGGCCGTTCCGCAACGCGTTCCGCAACGGGGGTCTGGCAGAATACATTCCGTTTCGGAACGGTGGCACCCGTTTCGGACGCCTGGGTTCATGCAGGGCACCCGTTCCGAAACGGTGTTACCTGTTCCGAAACGCCTAGCCCAGAATGTTGCATTTTGCTCATTCAAACACACAATTGATCATTCAAACATGCTCCAAAAGCCACCAAACTTTGCCAACATGCAATTCAACATAAAAGAGACATACTTGCATCAACAATTCAACATATAACCAACACATATGGAAAGCCCCAAATCTATAGGCATGCTTCCTACACAAGCAACCATTTAAGCATAAACCTTCCAATTCAATCACATTTAACCCAATTCATGTTTCAACAACATTAACAACAGCATTTAAACCTTCATGATCAACACATACGATCACAATAACAACAATTCGAGAGATTCTACCCCATTGCCCTTATTAACTATAGCTATTCACCGAGACATACATCTCCATTGGAGTCCACCTTGAATCCCTTGCTCCTTGCTGTCCAAACTTCAAGAATCTGCATTGATGGACAAAAAGGAGCGTAAGCACATAATGCTTAGTGAGGAATGCTCAAAACCAAAACACCATCAATGCAGCGGGTCCTTAAAACACTTTAAAACCAACCCGATTTGCTTTCCAAAACCATGTTTGAAAACACTTCCAACATCAAGCTCAAAACCATGCATAAACACTATATGCAAAGCTTAATCAAAACCATGGAAAACACATCCTTTTCACAACATACCTTTCTTTAACTTGAAAACCACATCAAGCAAGAAACCATTTAAAATCATAGCTCAATCAAACCATCTCACGCATTTAAACAAGGCAACATTAAACCATAACATCAGCATCACATGTCTTAAACAACAAGTCATACATGACTCCAATGCATCATAGGTAATTCATGCTCACATGCATCATTTATCAAATGATAACCAACACTCGTTCAACATACAAGTAACATGCTTTCACTAGCATCATACACATCTCATGCAACAATGCATCTTACCAAGCATCTCATGCTTCTCATGCAAACATGCATCAATTCAAGCATCTCATGCTTCACATGCAACCATGCATCATTTCAAGCAATCCCATGCTTCACATGCAACTATGCATCATTTCAAGCAATCCCATGCTTCACATGCAACTATGCATCATTTCAAGCAATCCCATGCTTAACATGATCAAGAACATTATATTGGCTTCCAAGAGATCAACCATAATCACTTTCCACTTTTCAACCCGATCGGATACGCGGATTACAAGCGTGTCCCAACGCTTCCTACACACTACCCAATCCAAGGTCTTCCAAATGGGCAATAACCTCCATTTGACCTTAACAACCTAAGGTTCCCATGTATGGACTTTTAAACACCATACAACCTTAGCTTTTCCTCAAGGTTACCATGTATGGACTTTCAACCGCCACACACCCTTGACATGCACAAGGTCTTCCCGTATGGACTTTCAACCACCATACAACCTTTGCATAACCGATTGGTAGTTGTAGACATCATCTAACGAGATCCGGGACATCACACACAAGATCCACACATGGACTTAACCATTGCCATTGTGATCTTAACAAGTACAAGGTTCTCACATAAGGACTTTTAACCACCTTATAACCTTTACTCAACCAAGGTCTACCGTGGGCAACAACCTCCACTACGACCTTAAGCAACCGAGGTCCTCCCGTGGGCACACCCTCCACTGACCTCATCTCGTTAGGAATACTTGAGGGGAGTTTACCCGGTCCACACTTGACCACTCCTCCATCAAGGCGACTTTATTCACGGTGCACCCAATCCTATAGCCGGCTAATTATACCCGATCAACGAACCAAGAACCATTCACATCTCTTGCCAACATAACCATCTTACCATAATATCCAATGTTCCACATGCATAAACATAATGCAAGGCCATCACATCATTAGCTCAATGATTCACATGCATACACATAATGCAAAACCATCACATCATTAGCTCAATGATTCACATGCATAAACAATATGCAAAAGGCACAATTATCATCATTAATCATCATCAACTCACTGTTTTTAAGCATCATACAAAGCCAATGAACAACATGCAACACTATGCATCAAAACCACATTTTCAATGCACTAAACCAAGGATCTCTTACCTTAAGCATCCTTTTCAATTGACTTTCAAAACCAGCATTAAACCATGCTAAAACATGCTTACAAAACAGAATTTAACCATGCAAATCACATGCATATCAATCATCAACCACTTTTGATTTTTAAAGCCAAAACATACACAATCCAAGAGCAAAAACTCATCCACTTACTCTTGAGCTTAGCAAAGTTGTTTAGACTTAAACTAAGCTCCCAAAAACCTTCAAACCTTGTTTCAAAAGCTGAAATCCCAACTTCACTCACCGATAACCAAACAAAGCTAGCCAACAAGCTTTCCAAACTTCCGAAACCTTCCGAAAACACCTCCAAGGCTCAAGGATCAACCTCCCCTGTTTCAAGCACACAAAAACAGAACATTAATGCATCCTTATGCATTAAAACACCAGCAACATCAACACAACTCGCTGCTCATCACAAATCTAACAATTTGGCTACCAAACACAACCGAAATCACCTCCAAACACTTCCAAAACTTAACCCAGCCAAGATCCATCACTTCTAACCATTTTTGTACATCAAATAACATGCAAAATGATCACAACCACGTCCTTATACCTCCAGGTATAACAGATCACCAAAAACACTCCAAAAACAACCAAAAACTCAAGCCAAACTTAGGAAATTCAACCTATCCGGGATTGCATTGATTAAACCTCAACTTCTAATCATTTTAGCATTCATTTAACATCAATTTAACACCTCAAAACCCTGCTTAAACAGATCACACGAAATTTTCACCAAAATCATCAAATCTTGCATTTTAGCCAAAAATCAAGATCTCAATTGAAAAGCCATTAATAAAACATAAATCAAGGATTGAGAAGTTAGGAATTTCAGTAAAGAACTGATAGTTTAGAGGAGAAGGACGTTCTTACCTCCAAACTTGAATTTCTCCATTTTAGAGCCAAAAAGCTTGATGAATCAACTTGTAAATTGAGAGGTTTTGATGATGAGATGATTAGGAATCAAATGAGAATTGAAATGAGAGATTAAGATGTTAAAATCAGAGAAAGAAATCTGGAGAATCTTGTTTGGGTTGAGAGAAAATGAGAGAAAAGAGAATTTGAGAGAAAATGGAAAATTAGTTGGAAAATTAGTTAAAATGATTTCCCTCCTTTTCTAAATCTTTAAAATCAGATTTTAGACTTAAAATATCTTAGAAAAATCTGGAGAAATCCTTTTTGGAATAATAGCTCCTTAAAGATTCAAATTTTCAATCCTTTATAAAACTGTCTCGCAACTTTCAAAAGTTACATTTTGGTCACTAGCCAAAATGTCAACCTTCCGAACCTCATTTTCCAAAATTGATTTCACAGTTCACTTATATATATTAAAATATGATTTTAGAACATTTTTCCATATTTTTAATGCAACCCGAACTAGGCTTTCCTAAATTCACTCTTATATATTCGATCAGCACTTTGACCGAACCGGTCAACACCCAAAACTTCCGAGCCCAAAACCGGGGTGTTACAACTCTCCCCCCCCTTAGGAAATTTCGTCCTCGAAATTTCAACCGGTGAAAAGAGAAACAAAACCTTCTCAGACAACACACAAGGCAACACAAAAGCCTCAACCAACACCACTGATAACTTCCACACAAAACCTCCACCATACCTTGTTCACAAAACCAAACTCTCAAGGGTAACCACGACTCAACCTTCCACACAACCGGATTATACACAATCCCAACATCAACCTGAAGAACTTCAGCTCTTACAGCAGACATCACTGTAACACACATCTTCCAAGACTTGTCCACACAAAGACAACAACCAAACTAACTTAGCCCCACTAGGCAACCTCTCAGCCTCTAAAACTCTTGCGATTCCCAAACCTTTTTCCAAAGATTTTCCCAACAAGCAGAAATCCTTAACATCAACTGTTTACACAAACTCTCCAACGAAGCTGACAATCCCTCACATCTGTCAACTACATTACCACAACAGCTCACCAGCACTATTTACACAAAAAACCAAAAATTACATCACAACCCCAACTTGAAACCTTCAGCCATTTCACATACCATCAACAGACTTCAAACAGAACTTTCTTAACCACAACTAGCCGACCACTTCTCACAAGAACCCAAACAACCAACAAAAACCTTCGATCTTTCACAGCCCTTTCACTACATACTCAACCAGAACACTTGCATTACCAGAACATCACTGAACCAAAACACACACAACAGCTTCAGAACTCTTCAAAGATTGCCAAGAACAAACACAACCCTCTCACCACAACCTAAGAGCTAAACCACCTCAGCACCTGGAAACACAACTTCAAACCACAACAACACTTAGCACCAAGGAACTACCACTTCCTTTTAGCTAAACAAACCACTCAACCGATACTAACCTCAACAATACCCTTCACCACCACGCTACTAAACTCTCAGAGCAACAAACACTATCCTTTCATCAACAGGCTATTCCACTCTCACTATCACTAACAACCAGCTTACCAAACTCCAACACCTCTAGCTCCCACTTAGCACCAAACAACCTCTAAAAACCATCATCCCACCTAATCCAACCACAACACTAACAGATTCGATTAGTTATTAGCGAGCGTGAACATCGTATGCATGATCACCTACATGCCCTATCAATGCCTGATGTACATGTATGCAAAAACCTCTAATGTCATGCCACATGTATGCATGGACCAACATATATAATATAGAATATAACAATGATTTTAAACTGTGCATGAATGCCAGTTCACACCCTCCAATAACATCCTCAAAATCCGTCTAAGAACAACCTCCTTACTCATCTTTAACTTATCTAACTCCATCATACCAACAACCATTAACCACAAGATACTTACCAAGCCTTCTTCACACCCAAGATATTACCAAACCACAACTACCACTACTCCAACAAACCAGCAACAAAACTAGACCTTCCACACAAGGAAAACCAACAGAAACCAAACTAAGCAACTAAAGCAAAGATCACTTAACAAGGTTACCTGAAAACATAACACCACCCTGAAGCTTCATCGAACGAGCTCTCTTCCTTGCGGAACCAACATCCTTCCGCGGCACAACTGCAGCACCAACTAACACACCAGGGTCACCACCAACTCCTTGCGATAAGAAACCTTGGCTGTTCCGCGCCAACATCAAGCAATCACGCTTCATGTGTCCAGCAGACCCACATTTCCAGCAAACTTCATTTCCCAAACTCTTCACAACCTTCTGCTTTTTCTGCCACTTCTGAACCTCGCCTCGGTCGCGCTCACGACCTTTCAAAGATCCTTTGCCCAACATCAAAGCTGACTTCACTCCATGAGGGCAATCACGCTTAACATGCAACTTGGAACCACAATTCCAACAAACACCTGCGCCCCAACAATTCCCAACATGTTGCCTTTTACAACGGTCACAAACAGATGACTGAGCCTCCACTCCTTGCTCAGGCAACACTTGCTCACCAGCAGCACTACCCACACCTTGTTCAACCCTTGGAAATCCCCTTCCAAGATACCTTTCATAGAAAGCAGATACGAAGAAATCTCAATCAATATCAAGGATATGTGACGCCACAGCCACAGATGTCCACCAAGAACAAGCATCCTCCAGCATCAGAGAAACAACACTCCCCAGCTTACAGGCATAATCACAGCCCTCCTGATCCAAAATCAGAACTACATTGGCCAACCAGGCCTCAAACATCTCCGGGGAAGAACCATGATACTCTACAGCACCCAAATCAAGCAAATGCTGTTTCGGCAAACCCACACATTTAGCCAGCACATCCACTGACTTTCCCCCAACCGCAGCCTGAGATGTTCCCAACACCTCCTGAACAACAGATAATGAACTTTCCATCCCGGAACCAGCTTCCTTCCCTTGCCTTACCATCTCAACTTCAGTCACAGAAGACTGAGATAAAACACCTTTACAAAAAGGTGAATCCTTTGACTTAACAACCTGCCCCAAGGCAGCAGCCATTTCACTCATCCTCCACTCTTTCATCAACTTTGCCATACCACTAACAACAACAAACATACAATCACAACAAACAAACAAAACCAGTTAGACCAGCATTAAGCAAGGATTCAAACTCCAACTCCAAATAACACAATAGCTATATTAATAAGGCAATGGGTATCCCGAATCCTCCCCCTTTACATGACATAACAGTCAACACAACATGAATATCACAACATCAAGCATATCAACAACATACCTTGATCATGCTTACACCAAACAACATCCAACAGCACCAGCACATTAACAACATAACATGCTCAAAACACATTCATCATGCATAACATCAGCTCATAGCATCAACACATATCCACATGAACTCAACCAAGATTCATAACCACAAATCATGCTTGCATACATCAGCAACATGCTCAAAAACATCAACAGCATACTCAGAAACACATGCTCCAACCAGCTTTCAACCATACAACAAGGTAAACATCAAGCACACATATCACAACAACTTACCGTTTTCCCCAACCTTCGCAACTCAGCTCTGATACCACCAAATGTAACCCCCGTAGCCCGGCCCAGACGGTTGAACCGAACTACGAAGATTACACGGGGAAAACCAAAGTCAACCCGAAAGTCAACCTTGATTAACGACCCTTTTTTTTTCTTTTTAAACTTGTCTAGATGCACATTAACCCTATATGTGATCACACAAACACCACACTCAAAGATCACAAACATCAGAGATCAAACAGGGACCCAATTGAACAAATTACAACTTTAGGGACCAATTTGTAAATTCTGAAAACTTTAAGGACTTAACCAGATTTTAAGTTACCAACTTAAAATTAATCATGTTTCATGCTTCCCTGCCAAATTTCAGCTCAAACGGACCTCCCAAACTCATACAATTGCACAAACAAGATTCAGGACCAAAATGCAAACATTTTGAAACATTTAACCGCCCATGTCAGCCCCCAACGGTCACCCGTTCCGAAACAGGCCAAGCCCGTTCCGAAACACGGGGCCGTTCCGCAACGCGTTCCGCAACGGGGGTCTGGCAGAATACATTCCGTTTCGGAACGGTGGCACCCGTTTCGGACGCTTGGGTTCATGCAGGGCACCCGTTCCGAAACGGTGTTACCTGTTCCGAAACGCCTAGCCCAGAATGTTGCATTTTGCTCGTTCAAACACACAATTGATCATTCAAACATGCTCCAAAAGCCACCAAACTTTGCCAACATGCAATTCAACATAAAAGAGACATACTTGCATCAACAATTCAACATATAACCAACACATATGGAAAGCCCCAAATCTATAGGCATGCTTCCTACACAAGCAACCATTTAAGCATAAACCTTCCAATTCAATCACATTTAACCCAATTCATGTTTCAACAACATTAACAACAGCATTTAAACCTTCATGATCAACACATACGATCACAATAACAACAATCCGAGAGATTCTACCCCATTGCCCTTATTAACTATAGCTATTCACCGAGACATACATCTCCATTGGAGTCCACCTTGAATCCCTTGCTCCTTGCTGTCCAAACTTCAAGAATCTGCATTGATGGACAAAAAGGAGCGTAAGCACATAATGCTTAGTGAGGAATGCTCAAAACCAAAACACCATCAATGCAGCGGGTCCTTAAAACACTTTAAAACCAACCCGATTTGCTTTCCAAAACCATGTTTGAAAACACTTCCAACATCAAGCTCAAAACCATGCATAAACACTATATGCAAAGCTTAATCAAAACCATGGAAAACACATCCTTTTCACAACATACCTTTCTTTAACTTGAAAACCACATCAAGCAAGAAACCATTTAAAATCATAGCTCAATCAAACCATCTCACGCATTTAAACAAGGCAACATTAAACCATAACATCAGCATCACATGCCTTAAACAACAAGTCATACATGACTCCAATGCATCATAGGTAATTCATGCTCACATGCATCATTTATCAAATGATAACCAACACTCGTTCAACATACAAGTAACATGCTTTCACTAGCATCATACACATCTCATGCAACAATGCATCTTACCAAGCATCTCATGCTTCTCATGCAAACATGCATCAATTCAAGCATATCATGCTTCACATGCAACCATGCATCATTTCAAGCAATCCCATGCTTCACATGCAACTATGCATCATTTCAAGCAATCCCATGCTTCACATGCAACTATGCATCATTTCAAGCAATCCCATGCTTAACATGATCAAGAACATTATATTGGCTTCCAATAGATCAACCATAATCACTTTCCACTTTTCAACCCGATCGGATACGCGGATTACAAGCGTGTCCCAACGCTTCCTACACACTACCCAATCCAAGGTCTTCCAAATGGGCAACAACCTCCATTTGACCTTAACAACCTAAGGTTCCCATGTATGGACTTTTAAACACCATACAACCTTAGCTTTTCCTCAAGGTTACCATGTATGGACTTTCAACCGCCACACACCCTTGACATGCACAAGGTCTTCCCGTATGGACTTTCAACCACCATACAACCTTTGCATAACCGATTGGTAGTTGTAGACATCATCTAACGAGATCCGGGACATCACACACAAGATCCACACATGGACTTAACCATTGCCATTGTGATCTTAACAAGTACAAGGTTCTCACATAAGGACTTTTAACCACCTTATAACCTTTACTCAACCAAGGTCTACCGTGGGCAACAACCTCCACTACGACCTTAAGCAACCGAGGTCCTCCCGTGGGCACACCCTCCACTGACCTCATCTCGTTAGGAATACTTGAGGGGAGTTTACCCGGTCCACACTTGACCACTCCGCCATCAAGGCGACTTTATTCACGGTGCACCCAATCCTATAGCCGGCTAATTATACCCGATCAACGAACCAAGAACCATTCACATCTCTTGCCAACATAACCATCTTACCATAATATCCAATGTTCCACATGCATAAACATAATGCAAGGCCATCACATCATTAGCTCAATGATTCACATGCATACACATAATGCAAAACCATCACATCATTAGCTCAATGATTCACATGCATAAACAATATGCAAAAGGCACAATTATCATCATTAATCATCATCAACTCACTGTTTTTAAGCATCATACAAAGCCAATGAACAACATGCAACACTATGCATCAAAACCACATTTTCAATGCACTAAACCAAGGATCTCTTACCTTAAGCATCCTTTTCAATTGACTTTCAAAACCAGCATTAAACCATGCTAAAACATGCTTACAAAACAGAATTTAACCATGCAAATCACATTCATATCAATCATCAACCACTTTTGATTTTTAAAGCCAAAACATACACAATCCAAGAGCAAAAACTCATCCACTTACTCTTGAGCTTAGCAAAGTTGTTTAGACTTAAACTAAGCTCCCAAAAACCTTCAAACCTTGTTTCAAAAGCTGAAATCCCAACTTCACTCACCGATAACCAAACAAAGCTAGCCAACAAGCTTTCCAAACTTCCGAAACCTTCCGAAATCACCTCCAAGGCTCAAGGATCAACCTCCCCTGTTTCAAGCACACAAAAACAGAACATTAATGCATCCTTATGCATTAAAACACCAGCAACATCAACACAACTCGCTGCTCATCACAAATCTAACAATTTGGCTACCAAACACAACCGAAATTACCTCCAAACACTTCCAAAACTTAACCCAGCCAAGATCCATCACTTCTAACCATTTTTGTACATCAAATAACATGCAAAATGATCACAACCACGTCCTTATACCTCCAGGTATAACAGATCACCAAAAACACTCCAAAAACAACCAAAAACTCAAGCCAAACTTAGGAAATTCAACCTATCCGGGATTGCATTGATTAAACCTCAACTTCTAATCATTTTAGCATTCATTTAACATCAATTTAACACCTCAAAACCCTGCTTAAACAGATCACACGAAATTTTCACCAAAATCATCAAATCTTGCATTTTAGCCAAAAATCAAGATCTCAATTGAAAAGCCATTAATAAAACATAAATCAAGGATTGAGAACTTAGGAATTTCAGTAAAGAACTGATAGTTTAGAGGAGAAGGACGTTCTTACCTCCAAACTTGAATTTCTCCATTTTAGAGCCAAAAAGCTTGATGAATCAACTTGTAAATTGAGAGGTTTTGATGATGAGATGATTAGGAATCAAATGAGAATTGAAATGAGAGATTAAGATGTTAAAATCAGAGAAAGAAATCTGGAGAATCTTGTTTGGGTTGAGAGAAAATGAGAGAAAAGAGAATTTGAGAGAAAATGGAAAATTAGTTGGAAAATTAGTTAAAATGATTTCCCTCCTTTTCTAAATCTTTAAAATCAGATTTTAGACTTAAAATATCTTATAAAAATCTGGAGAAATCCTTTTTGGAATAATAGCTCCTTAAAGATTCAAAGTTTCAATCCTTTATAAAACTGTCCCGCAACTTTCAAAAATTACATTTTGGTCACTAGCCAAAATGTCAACCTTCCGAACCTCATTTTCCAAAATTGATTTCACAGTTCACTTATATATATTAAAATATGATTTTAGAACATTTTTCCATATTTTTAATGCAACCCGAACTAGGCTTTCCTAAATTCACTCTTATATATTCGATCAGCACTTTGACCGAACCAGTCAACACCCAAAACTTCCGAGCCCAAAACCGGGGTGTTACAACCATATTTTTTCGAACATCAGAAATTGTAGCTTGAAAACCCATAGGATCCCATATAGCCAACACCCCACCTGATCTACCATCAGACGGAGCAAAAATAAATTCAAACACATCCGAATACCACAATTGACTTACTAACCTTTTCGTGATGCATTCCGTCTTGGTCTCTTGTAGTAGAGCCAACACGCATCGATGTTGTCGTAGTACCCTTCTGATCAACCTCCGTTTCGCGGCCGCACGAAGCCCCCTGACATTCCATAAAAACAGCCTCATTCGTCGCTATGCATGTTCCTCGCGTGCCTCCAATAAACGCGCTATATCCTGTATCACGTCGTCTTCCCTTCCCTTTGTTACAGCTCCAATTAGGTTCCCCAATCGGATGGTCTCCGCCGCCTCTCTTAGAATTGCCTGTTTGCGGCACAAGAAATCCGAGTCAGACAACGATCCATTAGCAATTTCTATCGGATCCGATTTCTCCTCTATTTTATTCTTCCTCGGACGACCACGACCCCTTTTTGGTGCTTTGTCCGCCACTGTTGAGTCTCCTATCATGGTATCAACTGGATTGAGTACCGAAAGAAGTCGAACTCTTCTATATACTCCATTAAGTTCAACAAAACTTGCCTTATTAGCCTTGCTTTGATCACCACGTGGCCCAATTACAACCGGGCTCGGTTTAATTCCTTTGTTCCATTCACTCGTGTCCTGAACCGTACCGCATCGGCTATCGCAACCCTGCTCAATCTCGTCGATACTACACATTACATCGCAGCTCGTGCCCTCCCCCACATCTCTGTTCTCCACCCCTAATGTTTCCTCCTCCATCCAGCTTTCCGTCGCCTTCACCCTCCAATCCTCCCTCCGATTGTCCTCCCAAATTTTGTCTAGATAATTCTTCTCCAGCACATTATTCTCCTCCGATACATGTTGTTGTTCCTCATTAGTAAAGGAATTTGGTACAATCGTCTCATCGGAATCATCATCCTTTTAAAAAAAAAACCGAATTCGACTTCCAATCTACCTCTCCATCTCCCAATTTCTCCCCCTCATCCGAGCACGACCCCAAGTCACAGCAACAATCACATTTCGGACCTATCGCTTCCTCGAATTCTGTAACCCGGATGATGAAAGTCGAATCCCCCACCTTCAATTCCACCATCTCATCGATGTGGAAGGTCCAATCCGTCTATATTTGGAACCTTGCTCTCTCAAAGAACGATGGTGCTATCGTCTCCACATCTATACGTACCAAATCACCCCTTAGTGCCGCAATATTTTGGAATGTTGCATCCGACCAGACATGTATCGACAATCCGCTAACTGTCAGCCAAGTGCGTCGGTTAGGAATCACCATTGTAGGCGACCACTCTAATACATTTTCGAGCCATTGATCCAGGATGCCCGATGCGATCATATCCGTCCGCAAGAGTTTGTTCTAAAACATTAACAAAATTAGCGATCCGGTAATGCGCATCACTGAAAAACCTTTGAGGTTAGCACGTTGAAACTCCTTGGCCATATCCGCAACCTGACTAGGCTTGCGACAAAATCTCAATGCACATGATTGGAGAATGTCCCACTTTTTCTTATCAATAATTCCCAAAACCTATTTGTGCTGCTTGTTCCTGGTTCCCACCACACTGGCGCTTCCTTTTTTCTTCGCATCCGCATCTAACCTATCTGAATTCACCCATGATTGTCCCTTCGATTGTGAATTCCCAATCGAATTCCTTCCCTTATCACAATCATTTCCCTGGGTTGAATTCCCTCTCCCCTGGCGACGTTGCCAATATCCCGATCGGCCCTCACCCCTACCCATGGAAACCTTAACTCTCGAACCATATAGCCAAACCCGTCAAATCTCTCGATTACCCGGTCCGCATCCTCCCTCGATCCCATCCTCACAAACCCGAATCGCAATCCCTCCCTTGATCGTTTCGTAGGGACAAAAACATCAACTACTTCTCCATGGCGATCGAAGACCTGCCACACGCCCTACCAATGTAATTGCTCCGGAAGATTGTACACGAACAGTGTCCATACCCTCCTTCGATGTGATTCCCTTCGCGCTCGATCGCAGCGTTCGCTTACTCTCTCCACCATTTTCATTTTTATGCGATGAGTGGCATCTATTAATACATCATTGCTACCTAAGTTGCATGAAGTCATGGTTTGACTTTCCTAATTCCTGAATAAACTTCCTTTATGTATTTCATCTTTTTGTCCTTTATATCATAGATGAACACAAGTCATGGGTTAGTCACACTTGCGTTGTCCATCTAGTGTTTTTTAATGTCGTGAGTAGATTATGATAAACGAATCTCTATGATATCTCATATCATAATATTCGAGAATTGCCATGCATTTTCTAATCTCACTCAATCAAGTGGCCGAAGATATTTCTCCCATTATGTAGGAGGGACAAATCCTTTCTTGATCAACCATATTTCACTACATAAGTCATCACGTATCCAATCATCAGTCTTTATAATGTAGTCAGTTACGACACACGTTTGACTATGTCAAAATACGTAAATCTTTATGTTAAAATTATGTTGATCTCAAGTCTGAGGATTATACATATGTTTATCATGAGCAATGTTGTGACTGTCACATAATTACCCAAGAAACATGCTCATAGCGGGTCAATCCAGTATGTTGTTCTCTAACAAATACTTATATGTTGATTTTGACATCTCTATGTCAATGACAATGCTTGTCATCAACCACATATTAGTCTTTATATATTATCACTGTCCATACCCGTAATAATATTCGACTAAGGATCCTATTTAACAATAATCGTATTATTGTATGGACATTATTATCCAATGGTTAGTTTGATGCACAGAAACATACCAAATGATAATAAGGGCAATGCCATTACTTGATAAATCTAGTAAAATAGTATGTCTATTTAAACATCATATGATTGGTCTTTGGGCATACTCCAACACCAGGATCAATCTGCTAGGTTAGGGAGAAAGAAACAAGAGATGATAAGTACAAAGTTGTACTCAGTGAGGTAGAAATTACATAATTCAATTTTAAGTCAAGTTGGATCTTATTTAAGGTTACACTAAGATTTCCTACATAGGCGTTTAATAAGAAGACCTAGCTAGTCTCATGGCATATTCAATCACATACATTCATCGAATTAGTCATATAACAATATTAACTACATGCAAAAACAAGTCACAATAACAATTATCTTAAGAACTAACCATGCAAGACAAGTCATGTTATGTTTAATCTTGTAATTAAGTTGCCTTGGTTATTAGATTTGTCTAGGTAATCGAGTCACAAGTTGGTACATTTGTACCTAATCAAGAAGATAATAGACAGTATCACAAGTAGGTGCTAAGACACCTAATCCACTAGTACATATAGTACCATTTTACAAGGCACACAAGGTGCTAATCAAGAAGGTGTATAATCACCAATACAAGAAGGTATGTCAATACCCGAATCAAGAGAGCTCTAGACCCTAAGGCGTGCCCTTCTACCTAAGCCATCTAGTAAATTAAGGTCTTGTAGCTTTTTAAATTTGCATATCCAGTAATTTTTCATGTCATAGAATATAAATCATGATACAACAAGAGGTTATTCAATCAAACCATGGCATGATAATTTCCAGCAAGCTATCACATGGATTTTCATATCATTCAATAGTCTAAATCAAGAGCAAATATATTCAATTCTTACAAATAACAATCAGCCATGGTAAACAAACAAGAATCAACCTTTAAGTAGTATCCAAATTCAGTAGCATACAAGGAAACATCATGCCTCATTCAATCATTCATAACATCACAAAAAGCGGTCTAATAATATACAATACTAAACAATACATTCGAGTATACTTTCATGTTTAATTATTTAGCCTCCTTCCCATACTATATTACCAGATTTAATTTAAGTCATTTTCATGCACGTAACATAGTTTAAACTAAATTAAAAATGGTGGTTAGGACACTAGTCCCAACCCTAGGGTAACTACACTCACAAGCTTCCAAGCTACTCTTGTTCCTTAATAGTAATCCCCTTGCTTCTTCTTTGGGATGACCCAATCTTGGCTTCCTCCTCCAAGTTCTCAATCCCTTGGTCTTGTTGATCATACACATACATATAAAAGACATATTAGTATCTAAATCATGCATTAGACAACCAATATGCAAGTGTTAAATTCAATTTCTCAAGGTTGTCCTAATCTGGCAGACTTGAGCACCAGCCACTAAATTGGTCATAACTTTCTCTATACAATTCCAAAGATTACTTATCATACATGCTTAGAAAGGTAATTCAATATTCTATTTAACCAAATTGGTCTCACATTTTTCCCATTTCTATATTAATACAGTTTATTACTTCTTTACAGGTATTCCAGATTCAAAACAGTTTTGGAGTGCCTAACTTAATTCATTTTCAGATTTTAGCACATAGCTCCAAATTGAACTCCGTTTTATTCAACTAAAATAAACATATTAAAGTTTAATCCATCAAAATTCAGCTTAAAATTCCTTATATACAATTTATATTGAATTTTCAAAGTTGCTGTCCAGAACAGTCCTGTTCTGGACAGATTTCACTAATTTGCTCAATTTATCAAATTGAGACATTCTATGTTCAATTCAAGTTACTAAAATTTTTCTAACATAATCCCCTATTTTTTAAATCAATTTCCAGAAGAAAGCAAAAACAATGTAGAGAGTGAGCGAGCGCAGCGATCGAGCGCGAAGGGGAACGTAGCAAAGAAGAGTCTGGACACTATTCGTTTACAATCTCTCGGAACAGTTACATTGGAAGTGCGTGTGGCAAGTTTTTGATTGCCATGGAGAAGTGGTTGATGTTTTCGTTCCTACGAAACGATCTAGAGAGGGATTGTGATTCGTGTTTTGTGAGGATGGGATCGAGGGAGGATGCTGATCGGGTAATTGAGAGATTTGATGGGTTCTGGTTGTATGGATCGAAAGTAAAGGTTTCCATGGATAGGAGCGAGGGCCGATCGGGATATTGGCAACGATCGAAGCGGAGAGGGGATTCAATGCAGGGTAACGATTATGATAGGGGAAGGAATTTGGTGAAGAATTCTCAATCGAAGGGACAATCGTGGGGGCATACAGACCGGGTAGATGATGATGCGAAGAAAAAAGGAATTGCCGGTGAGGTGGGTACCGGGGACAAGCAGTACAAACACGTTTTGGGTATAATTGACAATGAGAAGTGGGACATTCTCCAATCATGCGCAATAGGATTTTGTCGCAAGCCAAGTCAGGTTGTAGATTTAGCCAAGGAGTTCCAATGAGCTGACCTCAAAGGATTTTCGGTGATGCGTGTTGCAGGATCGCTAATTTTTTTAATGTTTGAGAGCAAGCCTTTGCAGACGGATATGATCGCCTCGGGCAGCCTCGATCAATGGTTAGAAAACGTATTGGAATGGTCGCCAACAATGGCTATTCCTAATCGACGCACTTGGCTTACGATTAGCGGATTGTCGATACATGTGTGGTCGGAAGCAACGTTCCAAAATATAGCGGCACTTTGGGGCGAATTAGTACGTATAGATATGGAGACGATAGCACCATCGTCATTTGAGAGAGATCGGTTCCAAATTGAGACGGATTGGACCTTCCACATTGACGAGATGGTGGAATTGAAGGTTGGGGATTCGACTTTCTTCATTCGGGTCACAAAGTTCGAAGAAGCGATAGGACCGAAATGTGATTGTTGTTGTGAATTGGGGTCGGGCTCGGATGAGGGGGAGAAATTGGGCGATAGAGTGGTAGAATGGAAGTCGAATTCGGCCTTTGTTGAGCGGGATGATGCATCCGATGAGACAATTGTGCCAAATTCCTTTACTCATAAGGAACCACATGTGTCGGTGGGGAATATTGTGGTGGAGAAGAGTAACCTTGAGAGAATTTGGGAGGACAATCAGCAAGAGGACTGGAGGGTGAAAGCGACGGGGAGTTGGATGGAGGAGGAAACCTTAGGGATGGAGAACAGAGAGGTGGGGAATCGAATGAGCGGCGACGTAATGTGTAGTGTCGAAGAGATTGAGCAGGGATGCGATAGCCGATGTGGTACGGTGCAGGACACGATCGAACTGGAAAAAGGAGTTGAACCGAGCCCGGTTACAATTGGGCCACGTGGTGCACAAGCTAGGGCTAATAAGGCAAGTTTAGTAGAATTTAATGGAGAATGTAGAAGAGTTAAACTTCTTTCGGAACTCAATCCCATTGATACTACGATAGGAGACACTAAGTTGGCGGACAAAGCACCAAAACGGGGCCGTGGTCATCCGAAGAAGAACAAAACGGAGGAGAAATCAGGGCCGATCGAAATTGCCAATGGATCGATGTCCGATTCGGACTTCTTGTGTCGTAAACAGGCAATTTTAAGAGAGGCGACGGAGACCATCCGATTAGGGAATCTAATTGGAGCTGTCACAAAGGGAAGGGAGGAAGAAGTGATACATGATATAGCACGTTTATTAGAAGCGCGCGAGGAACAGTCATAGCGCCGAATGAGGCTGTTGTCGTAGAATGTAAGGGGGCTTGGTGCGGCCGCGAAACGAAGGTCGATCAAAAGGGTCCTACGACAACAGCGATGCGTGTTGGCTCTACTCCAAGAGACCAAGACGGAGTGCATTTCGGAAAGGTTAGTAAGTCAATTGTGGTATGTGGATGTTTTTGAATTTATTTTTGCACCGTCTGATGGTAGATCAGGTGGGGTGTTGGCTATCTGGGACCCTACGGGTTTTAAAGCTTTTGTGTCTGAAGTTCGAAAAAATATGGTATTGATAGAAGGGAAATGGATTAGGGAGGAATGGTCGTGTGGGATTATAGGGGTTTATGCACCTTGTGTTTTAGCGGAGCAGATTAGTTATTGGGATGGTATTGTCGAGATCGTGTTGTCGCGGGCGATTGAATGGTGTGTTGGTGGCGACTTCAATATGGTGAAGTGCCAAGAGGAGCGTCGAGGTTGTGTACAGCTAAGTAGAGTTATGGATGTTTTCAGTGAGTTTATTGAACGCGCTTGCCTACTGGATGTTCCGATAAGAGGGAAACGCATCACGTGGTTCGGATCGGGTGGGAAAGGTAGTCGATTAGATAGGTTCTTGGTGTCGAATGGTTGGTTTCAACGATTTAGATCAATTGTGGTGGTACATCTTCCTAGGGAGTTATCGGACCATTCTCCAATTGTGTTCGAGAGTGACGTGTGGGATAGTGGCCCGAAGCCGTTTCGCTTCGTCAATGCATGGTTAGATAATTTGCCGATGTTGGAGAAAGAATGGCAGCGATTATCAATGGGGGAGAGTGATCCTTCGATCCGCATGAAATTAAAGGGTTGAAAAGAAGTGTTGAAGGGGTGGAATCGTGAACAGTTTGGGGATGTGGACAAACAATTTGTTGATTTGTCTCACCGTATTGATAGGTTAGACGAGCAAGTTAGGGCTGGTAACTTGTCCACGGCTAAGGAATTGGAGCGTAGGGAGTTGCATTTGAAACTATGGAAATTGACTCAAATGCGTGAGTCGTTGTGGCGGCAAAAATCAAGGGCGATGTGGCTGGTCGAGGGTGATCGCAACACTAGCTTCTTTCACAAGGCATCGAAAATTAGGCAAGTGCAGAACACGATCAAGGGGTTGCAAATTGAGGGTGTATGGGTAACCGAGCCGATGAAATTGAAGAGGTTGGTTTGTAAGGAATTTACACAGCACTTTGATCGACGTGTGAATGTTGGGGAACTATTGCCGGAGGTGGAATTCAGTCGAATAACAATTAAGCAACGGGACTTGTTAGAGAAGAGCTTTTTCGAGGTTGAGGTGAAGGAGGTATTATGGAGTAGCGAGGGTGCTAAGGCGCCGGAACCAGACGGATTTCCGTTTGAATTCTTTAAGAAGGGGTGGCATTTCCTTAAAAATGACATTATGCATTTTGTGGGGGGTTTCTATACATCGGGTAGGTTGCCAAAAGGGTCGAATTCGGATTTTGTTGTGTTAATCGCAAAGAAGGAACATCTGCGAGTATTGGGGGACTATCGCCCTATATGTCTATTGAATTCCCTATACAAAATCTTGGCAAAGTGCTTGGCAAGTAGACTCCAGTTGGTGTTACCAATGCTTATCAGTGATGTTCAAGCTGCATTTATCAATGGTTGCCAAATTCTCGATGGCATACTCTTGGCAAACGAGGTAATACACTCGATGAAGAAGTATCAAGGTACGAAGGGGGTTTAATTTTGAAGCTTGACTTTGCAAAGGCTTACGATTGTATCAATTGGAAATGTTTGAACCTTGTTTTGGTACGGATGGGATTTGGTGAGAGGTGGTGCCGATGGATTAGTGAATGTGTGGAGATGGCTCGGTTGTCGGTGCTTATCAATGGTAGCCCGACTAAGGAATTTCCAATGAGGCGGGGGCTTACACAAGGCGATCCGCTATCGCCTCTCTTGTTTGTAATGGTAGCAGAGATTCTTCATCATTTTCTTTTGAATGCGGAGCAACTGGGTTTTATTACGGGTATGCGTGTGGTGGGGGATGTATCGATGTCGCATCTCCAGTTTGCGGATGACACGATGTTGTTCATTCACGGGGATGTCGATGGTACACGGAATTTGAAAAGGGTGCTCACATGCTTTGAGTTTGTTTCCGGGTTACAGATTAATTATGAAGAATCATGTATTATTGGAGTTGGCATTGAGGAGTTGGTGATGGACCAACTTGTGGGTATCATGGGTTGTCTGAAGGGCGTTTTACCTATACGATATTTGGGGATTCCGTTGGGTGTCCAACCACGGGGTATGAAGATTTGGGACCCTTTGGTGCAACGATTTCGTAAAAGGCTCGCGGGTTGGAAGCGTGACTCGCTATCGTTTGCAGGACGGCTAGTGTTGGTGAACTCAGTTCTTTCTGCTTTGCATGTGTATTACATGGGAGTGTTCTTAGTCTTGAGGCGAATTATATTGAAAATTGATCGTATCCGCAAGAACTTTCTTTGGGGTGGAAAGGAGGAGCGATCAAAGCTTAGCCGGGTGAATTGGGAAGTGGCGTGTAGACCAAAATGTTTGAGGGGTCTAGGAGTGGTGAATTTGCATTCTCGGAACTTGGCTTTGATGGCGAAATGGGCGTGGCGATATGCCGAAGCGAAGGGCTCTTTATGGAGGGCAATAATCAATGCGAAATATGGGACGGAGACCTTAGCGTGGCGGATTCATCATAGAGGTAAGGGGACTATGTCGGCCATGTGGAAACAAATAGTGGATGTTCAACAAGATGAGTGTGTGTCGAGATTCTTAAATGTCGCTCAGTTTACATGGATTCTAGGTGATGGCGAGTGCATTCTTTTCTGGCATGATTGCTGGTGCATTTCGGAACCTTTGAAATTTGTATTCCCTCGGTTGTTTGGTTTGGCGAGCGACAAGGTGGTGAGGGTGTGTGATATGTTAAGTATACCGTTTAAGGAGTGGGGGGATTGCTTTAGACGGGAACTTCGATCGTTCAAGGTGGGATTGGTTCGTGAGCTACAGGCGTGTGTGATAGGCTTCTCCTTGCGACGCGGTGTGGAGGATCGACTTGTTTGGATGCATGAGGCGACGGGAAAATTTTCAGTTGGTGCGTTGCATAAACCGATGTTATCATTTGGCATATCGGACGTTTCAGAGGTGAGCTGGGCGTGGAATCAAGCTTTGTTGCCGAAGATTCAGTGCTTTCTTTGGTTTATCATGGTTGGTCGCTTGCCTACGTTGCGTATGTTATTTGATCGTGGTTTGCCGTTGGGGGACACCTCACTTGTGTGCCGCGGATGTGCGATTGGGGAGGATGATATTGATCATATCTTATGGTAATGTGAGATTGCATGGAAGGTTTAGAACTCATTCTTTGCATGGTGGGGTGTTGGTTGTGAGACCTTGGCGGGTTGGGGAGTTTATCAGTCAGTGTTATCACAGTTTTTTCAGTAGTGATATGTGCCAATGGTGGATCATCGGATGTGCGAGTGTCTTATGGTCGATGTGGTTAGCACAGAATGAGCTTATGTTTCAGAATAAGCGACATACGAGTCAAGGGATATTCTTCTTGGTACATCTACGGTCGTTTCATTGGACTAGGACCAGGTTTGGTTCTATCGACTTGTGTGAGTTGGCGTGGTGGGACTGCCCGCTTAAGTGTAGTGTGGAGTTGATGGTGAAACCAACGAAGAGGAGGGGGTGGTGTGGTCACCTCCGCCAAGGGGAGTGTGGAAGTTTAATGTGGATGGGGCAGCCCGGGGTAAACCGGGGTTGGTGGGATGTGGAGGGGTGTTAAGGGACTGGGATAGTCGGATTGTGGGGCTTTTTTCAGGATCGATCGGGATGGCTGACTCTAATGAGGCTGAGTTGCAGGAGATTGCTTTTGCCTTGCGGATGTTACAAGAGATGTCGTGGGTTGGGGTGCAATTGGTGGTTATAGAGTCGGATTCGATGGTGATAGTGGCGTGGGTTCAGGGTTTGGAGCGAAGACCTTGGAGACTTTGGCGTTGGTTTTATCAGATAGATGAGGCATGCGAGGCTTTGCCACGGGTGTGCTTTTCGAATGTGTTTCGAGAAGCTAATCACATAGCGAATACTCTTGCTAAGGGTGGTGTCGACATGACAATATGGATATGGGAGGGAGCTTGTTGATCTTTGTAGTGTGTGTTGGTTTCTTTGTCACAATCACCAGTACTCTTTTCCCCCGGCTAGAATTTGGGGAGGGGGGTTTAATGAGGCCGGTTGGTTGTGCTGATATGTATGATTATCCTTTAATAAAATCATGCATTTTCCGATAAAAAAATCAATTTTCAGAATCATAATTGATCCGGAACTTCAGAAAATCAATTCTAAGCTTGAGTCTAATCCTGACTTCTCTATTAAGTCGAACGGTCTTCTATACTTCAAAGACCGTATATGTGTCCCTAATAACAAAGAATTACAAGATGAAATCCTACAAGAAGCGCACCAAAGTTCTTTTTCGATCCACCCTGGATCAGTTAAGATGTACAAGGATCTCAAGCCCTTGTATTGGTGGCCAGGAATGAAAACGGCTATCAACGACTCTGTAGCGAAATGTTTGAACTGCCAACGAGTTAAAGCTGAGCACCAAGTCCCTACTGGTTTGCTCCAACCTCTCAAATTTCCGCAATGGAAATGGGAACGGATCACAATGGATTTCGTAACTGGTCTTCCTTGTTTGCCAAGAAAGTGTGACGCTATCTGGGTGATTGTTGATCGTTTCACCAAGTCAGCACACTTCATTCCGGTGAGAATGAATCTCAGTCTTGAAGCCTTGGCTGAATTATACATCCGAGAAGTAATTCGTTTACATGGAGTTCCAATCTCAATAGTCTCTGATCGAGATCCCCGATTCACAGCTCGATTTTGGAAATCATTACATAAAGCTCTCGGAACCAAACTGAATCTTAGCACAGCTTTCCATCCGCAAAGCGATGGTCAGTCTGAACGAGTAATTCAAATTCTCGAAGACATGCTCAGAGCTTGTATCATTGATTTCGGAAAGAACTGGGAGAAATCGCTACCTTTGGTAGAATTCGCCTACAACAATAGCTTCCAATCTTCGATTCAAATGGCTCCTTTCGAAGCATTGTATGGCAGAAGATGTCGAACACCTCTATGTTGGTCTGAACTCGGTGATAATAAAGTTTTGGGACCACAATTGCTTCAGGAAACCGAATAACAAGTTCAAATCATTCATTCTCGATTGAAGCAAGCCTTTGATCGCCAAAAGTCTTACGCTGATCTGAAACGTAGAGACATTCAACATCAAGTCGGAGATAAAGTGTTTCTTAAAGTCTCCCCGTGGAAGAAAGTATTCCGATTTGGCAAAAGAGGCAAGCTAAGTCCTCGGTTTATTGGACCATTTGAAGTAGTCGAAAGAATTGGTCCCGTAGCTTATCGACTCGCTCTTCCTCCCGAGTTTGATAAGATACACAATGTCTTCCATGTCTCAATGCTTAGAAGATATCGATCTGATCCGTCTCACGTTCTTGAGCCTGAAGAAGTTGAGCTCAATCCCGATCTTTCATACGAAGAAGAACCCATCCGAATCCTTGATCGAGAAGTCAAAAGACTTCGAAATAAAAGTGTTCCTCTTGTCAAAGTTCTTTGGAGGAATCACAACGTCGAAGAAGCGACGTGGGAACCTGAGGACACGATGAAGAAGCAGTATCCTCATCTGTTCGATTCAGGTAAAATTCGAGGACGAATTTTCTTTAAGGGGGGAGGAGTTGTAACACCCTAAAAACCACCCTAGTACGAATTATTGAAAACGACAACGATAACGTAAATATTTTACGATTTAATTAAGGTAGAATTGAAATCATATGAACTAAGCCCTATTAAGTTACAAATGAATAAGAATTAAGGATATGTTTGTATGAAAATTTATAAGATTTGAACTTAAAAAAAAATAAGTGATATATAAATATGTTACATAGATTAATCTAAAGTTAATATTAGATTAAAGTAAAACAATGTTATATATATATATATATTATATGTGAGATAATGGCTGATGAATAAATTTAATATATGAATAAAATATATGAAATTAGACTTAGTGGAGATGCTTGGAAATCAAACATTCCAAGTGTCCTTGTGAGGACCATATTCAGCCACCTTAGTTAGAACACCCACATGTGTTTTCATCATCATTTTTCTTCCTTTTTTTCATCTTCACCGTGAGAAATAAGAGAGAGAGAGAGAGAGAGAGAGAGCTGAGTTTGAAGGATCAAAGTTGCTGGAAATTAAACCATTCATACATGCATGTTCATTAGATTTAAAGTAAGTACACATTTATGCTATTCGGTTTTGTATTTTGAATTAGGATGATGTTTTGTTAGGTTTTGATTATGAATGGTTGCTGGAAAATGTTTAAAATTGTGTTATAGTGATGTTAGATTGCTGGGTTCTTGAATTTATTGATGAATTTCTGGAAAAATTGCATGAACATGAACTTAGGTATGAATCTGCCCAGATTCGTACTTGTATGATACCCTGTAGAAATCTGGAAAATTGAGCATGTTAGAGTCATTTCTGGAAAAACTGTTCTTATACAAAGTTGTAGAGGACAAAATTTTACATGGAATAGAGGTATGATTTGCTCAAAAATGTTAAGTATATGTCTCTAAATTGTTGTTAGAAGTTGACTGGACTGAAACTGAATGAATTTGGAATCTGCTGGACTAAATTGTGAAATTCGAAATGTTTAGGAGTCAAAATGGTGTTAATAAATTCTGAAAATTTATTCTTGAAACAGGGGAATCATGGAATGAATAAAAATTAAATTACCAAGCTTGAATTAAGTCCCAATTGATAGGTTAAATGCATTTAGATCACATAGAGGATTAAAATGGATTAAAAGGGGACTGTTTTGTGAAATTGTTAAAAATGAGGACTTCAATGCTCTGTTTTTAAAGATGTTAGAACTTCATTATTATGCTAATATGTTAAGGTAAATGTGGTTAAAAGCTCAAGATTAATGGTGTAGTGAAACATAGGTTATAAATGCACTAAAGTTACAAATTAAGAATAGGCAGATTAGGTTTCTAAAAATGCCCTATGTTCAAGTAATAAACTGTATTGATAGAGAAATGATAAAATTATGTGCCATACATGGTTGTAAAGGTGTGTTTATAAGCTTTCTAGAATGGTAAAGAACTCCTTAGTTGGAGTTGTGAGTAAAAAGATATGACCAGTTTAGTAGAGGTTACTCAAACTGCCAGTTTAGGGGGCAGATTCACTTGTCTAGGTGATTATGCTTAAGTAAATGAATTTATATGTTTGAATTAATTACTAATGGATATTGTATATGATATTTTATGTTTTAAGATCACATTGGTGAAGAATTTCAAGAAGATTCAAGGAGTGATCAAGCAAAGAGAAGGGGGAAAGGAATCGTCATCAAGGATAACAACTAAGCTTGGAAGTATTTGTGAGTGTAGCTAGTTTAGGGTTGAGATTAGTGTCTCAACCAATGTGTTTATGTTTCTTGGATGATTTAAAATGAAGCATGTAATGAACTTAATAATGGATTGGTAAATTTAAATGCTAAGGAAGAAGGACTAAAGGAATGAACTATGAACTAGGTATATGATGCTATCTAGATATGCTAGTTGATGTCTATATGGGTTGCTTTGTGACATGAGTTGTTTGAGCCACTTGAATTGAATTAATGGATGATTTAGCTACTTTTTGAGGATGTTTATATGATTGAAATGATGCTAAATGCTTGCTGGAAATTTGATTGAGTATGGCTTGAATGTGCACAATGTAAACATGATTGAATGTGTACATGACTTTGTGATATGTGTTTGATAAACAAGTAAAATGCTATTGTTAATAAAGAAAGATAAGTAAGTCCTTGGTTTGATTAGTGTCTATAGGTAGAAGGGCATGCCTTAGAGTCATTGAGCTCCTCTGATTATTGTTAAAGGATGGTGGTTAGTCACCAATATTCCTTAAGGTGGTAAGTCACCTAGATGCTATGGCATCCTCTGATTACATGTCACAAGTTGGTTACAAAGCATTGATACCTTTGGGTATCCAAAGTCATATGTCACACGTAGACTCGATTACCTTGTTCATTAATCATCCAAGGCAACATATTTAAAAGTTACATGACTTGAAAGATAAGTACCCAAATGATAAGTACCAATGAAATGAAATTGATATGCCTACTTGCCTTGTATATGCTAATGCTTTTAAATGATGCTTGCTGTTGTATATGATAATGTTTTGATTTATACATGTTGTATAAGTGAATATGAAAGTATGTTATTTGTGTTGCATCATTGGTTATTGAAATGGTTACAAGATTAGCTAAGTCTACTTTTGTATGTTGGACTAGCTAGGTAAACCTTGTTTTATGCCTAGTTAGGTAACCTTGAAGATTAAATAATGTTTAAAAGATGGATATTAGTAAAGTTAGGGCTGCCTCACTAAGTACATACCTTGTACTTATCACTCTTCTGTTCCCTTCTTCCAAAAATTTCAGGTGCTAGTCCCGAAAGCTAGTCGATTGTCTTAGAGAGCTGACCTTGAAGTCCAAGCACAAGTATGACTCTTTTGGTTATTATAGTTGGTGGCATAGATGTATATAAGTGTCACATGCATATGATACATGTATTTTGGATGCTTGTCATGTAATTGCTATGTTTAAGACTTGGTTTGGTTTTGTATATATGTGTAAGCATGATTAAATGATTATCTTGTTGTGTTAGTACATGTATGTAATTGTTATGATTGTAACATGATTGCTTGTATGTAATAGTTAAGGTTTTTGTTAGCCCACATATATGTATGTTTACGTCTTTGGTTGAATGATAGAGTAAGCTTCCGCATGTATATGTAATATAAATCTAAAGTGTGTTTCATAAAGAAACTTGTAAGCCAAGTATGTTAATGTAATTGGAATTGCTTATGTATGTCATGAATATGAATATTATGAATATGAATAATAATATGCTGCAAATGTAACGCTCCTCGCTCGCATTCCCGGGCGAGGGGTGTTACATAAATTAGTATCAGAGCTTTAGGTTATAGATTCTAAAATTTGTCCGAATATGTTATAGATTCTAAAATTTGTCCGAATATGTCATGCATCATATAGGATTACACTATGCCACCTAGGAGTCTTATATTGAATTATTTGTGACTTCGCTCTCTAATTCTGAACTTTCCTCTGAATTCCTTATAGAATGTCCGCTACCAACTTAGCTCGGGACGATGAGAGTCCCCAAGGATCTTCTACTAAGAATGGGGATAGCGTTGCTATGCGACCCCCGGTTGAACTTGAACAACCTCGAGAGCAACCTCGAGTACAAGTCCCTCCTATTTTGGACAATGCGACCATCGAAACTGTTCGTCGGGAATGTTTTATCAGTGTCAAAGAAATATTCGATCACTTTGCAACGGGTGTACGAGCAGCCCCGGTTGCTATTGCACCATCTCAAGCCCCGATCGACAAGCTCGCTTCACACCGAGCTACTCCTTTTAGTGGCCTTGATATCGAGAAACCGGAAAAGGGTGAGCAGTGGCTCGATAAAACTATCCAGATTTTGACTAAGCAACTCAAATGTTCCGATGAACATAAACTCGAGTGTGCAGTCTCCTTATTATCAGAAGACGCCTTAAGCTGGTGGGAAACCACGATTCTGACTACCCCTGCTGAGTCAGTGACCTGGGACTTCTTCGTTGATGAGTTTAAGAAGAAGTTCATTAGCGAACAATATCTGGCCGACTGCAGAAATAAATTCCTGTACTTGAAGCAGGCCAATCGGCCGATTGAACAATATGTTGCTGATTTCTGCAAATACTGCAAATACGGAGCTGCTTACATTAAGACTGAAGAAGAGAAATGTCGTAAGTTCGTCGGTGGTCTGAACGACGAGCTAAAACCGATGTTCACTGCTCTTGGTCTCACAAACTTTCAAACTCTTGTGAACCGAGCTATTTCTACTGAAGCTACGATGAGGGTCGCAGAAAAGCGAAAGAGTAGTTACCGTCCGGACAAGGGTAAGAAAGGTGACAGTAAGTCCCGATGGTCGAAGAGGCCGAAGCACCAGAATGAGTCCTTCTCTACTTATTCACCTGTCACTCAGAATGATTATCGACCTCCGTCCTCAAACAAGATGGCTATTCTAGTGGTTTCTGTTAACAGCACCGGAAAATCTGAAAGGACACCTACTTGCAAGTTCTGTCAAAAACAGCACTTCGGCCAATGCCGATTTCAGTCTAATCTCTGCTTCGCTTGTGGAGGCAATGATCATTATATTCGTGACTGTCCGAAGAAGGATGACCAAATTTCTACTCGTCACTCTAATCTGAACCCGGCACCATCTGGTCGAAACAAGAACCCGAGACAAGCTCAATCGGGTAATCAGGGGAAAGGCAAGGCTGCTCATTCAAAAGCCACTACCTATCAGGAATCTCGAGCCCCAGCTCGTGTCTATCACATTCGTGGCAAGGAAGAAGAAGAGTCTCCCGATGTCATTGCGGGTACGGTTGAACTTAACCTTAAACCTGTTTACGCTTTGATAGATTCGGGATCAACCCATTCATTTATATGCTCATACTTGTTAGATGAACTTAAATTGAAACCTGAAACTGTACAAACTGGGCTAATTGTTTCGAACCCTATAGGAGGTAGTATGCCTATAAATTTCATTTGTAAAGATTGTCAGATAACAATCCGAAATGTACCCTTTCCTTGTAATCTTTATGTGTTGCCTAAATGTGAATTTGATCTAGTTTTAGGACTAGACTGGTTGGGAAAACATGAAGCCTGGGTAGACTGTCAAAACCGTAGGTTGTATTTACGGGGTTTAGGAAAAGAATCCATCCTGTTGATAGACAAGAAACCGACTACTATTTTTGCTGCTATGGCATTACAAGATGAGCTTGATTTCGGTTTGCCAGAAATGCCTGTTATATCTGAATTTTCTGATGTTTTTCCCGAGGAACTCCCTGGTCTTCCTCCAACTCGGGAAGTTGAATTCAAGATTGAAGTTCAACCCGGAACTAATCCTGTGTCCATTGCTCCCTATCGTATGGCACCGGTTGAACTAAAAGAATTGAAGAAACAGATACAAGAGCTCGAAGACAAGGGATTCATTCGACCGAGCATCTCTCCCTGGGGTGCCCCTGTTTTGTTCGTGAAAAAGAAAGACGGTTCGATGCGGCTCTGTATTGATTACCGGCAATTGAACAAAGTCACTATCAAGAACAAGTATCCGTTACCGAGAATCGAAGATCTGTTTGATCAACTCAAAAATGCAGCTGTGTTTTCCAAGATTGATCTTCGGTCCGGATACTATCAAATGAGGGTAAAAGAAGAAGACGTGCCCAAAACAGCCTTCCGAACTCGATATGGACATTACGAGTTTCTAGTGATGTCGTTCGGTCTAACAAATGCCCCTGCTGCATTCATGGATCTGATGAATCGAGTATTCAAGCCCTATCTCGACAAGTTCGTTGTCGTATTTATCGAAGACATCCTTGTTTACTCCCGGAACAAGGAAGAACATGCTGATCATCTTCGGATTGTACTTCAAACGCTCCGAGATCACCAATTATACGCCAAGTTTACTAAGTGTGAATTTTGGTTATCCGAAGTTTCATTCCTCGGACACATCATTTCTGTCGATGGAATCAAAGTAGACTCTAAGAAAGTACAAGCTATTCTTGATTGGAGACCTCCGAGAAATGTGAGTGAGATCCGAAGTTTTCTTGGCTTAGCCGGTTATTACCGAAGATTTTTGAAGGGATTCTCGGTGATTGCCGCACCGTTAACTAAACTCCTCCGAAAGGATGTAACCTTTGAGTGGTCGGAAAAGCAGCAACGAAGCTTCGACCAACTCAAACAAGCTCTGACACATGCTCCAGTCCTTATTCAACCTGAATCGGGTAAAGAATTCGTTGTGTACAGCGATGCATCACACTCGGGCCTAGGTTGTGTTCTGATTCAAGAAGGCAATGTGATTGCATACGCCTCCCGGCAACTGAAGCAACACGAATTGAATTATCCTACTCACGATCTCGAGCTTGCAGCCATTGTGTTCGCGCTCAAAATTTGGTGACACTACTTGTACGGTGAAAGATGCAAGTTGTTCACTGATCACAAAAGCCTAAAGTATTTACTCACTCAAAAAGATCTGAACCTTAGACAAAGAAGGTGGTTAGAGTTGCTCAAAGACTACGACCTGACCATCGATTATCATCCCGGAAAAGCCAATGTTGTTGCCGACGCTCTGAGTCGAAAACCGAACCTCTGTAAGTTACTCGAAATCCTCGAAAATTCGAAAACATTCAATCTTCAAATTTAAAGTGATCATTCAAATACCTTCTTGATAGTCAAGGAAGAATTTGAACACTTTCTTGTTTAGCAAGAAATCCTTCAAATGAAATTTTGTAACCTAAGTAACGTCTTCAATTTGTTTATTCGTAGCTACCTTGGCTATCAACGCTCATTTCCGGCTATGCAAAACTCAGAATTATCTGAATGAACTTCATGTTCAATCTACTCTGATCACCAGGATCAAAGAACTTCAACAAATTGATCCGGAACTTCAGAAAATCAATTCTAAGCTTGAGTCTAATCCTGACTTCTCTATTAAGTCGAACGGTCTTCTATACTTCAAAGACCGTATATGTGTCCCTAATAACAAAGAATTACAAGATGAAATCCTACAAGAAGCGCACCAAAGTTCTTTTTCGATCCACCCTGGATCAGTTAAGATGTACAAGGATCTCAAGCCCTTGTATTGGTGGCCAGGAATGAAAACGGCTATCAACGACTCTGTAGCGAAATGTTTGAACTGCCAACGAGTTAAAGCTGAGCACCAAGTCCCTACTGGTTTGCTCCAACCTCTCAAATTTCCGCAATGGAAATGGGAACGGATCACAATGGATTTCGTAACTGGTCTTCCTTGTTTGCCAAGAAAGTGTGACGCTATCTGGGTGATTGTTGATCGTTTCACCAAGTCAGCACACTTCATTCCGGTGAGAATGAATCTCAGTCTTGAAGCCTTGGCTGAATTATACATCCGAGAAGTAATTCGTTTACATGGAGTTCCAATCTCAATAGTCTCTGATCGAGATCCCCGATTCACAGCTCGATTTTGGAAATCATTACATAAAGCTCTCGGAACCAAACTGAATCTTAGCACAGCTTTCCATCCGCAAAGCGATGGTCAGTCTGAACGAGTAATTCAAATTCTCGAAGACATGCTCAGAGCTTGTATCATTGATTTCGGAAAGAACTGGGAGAAATCGCTACCTTTGGTAGAATTCGCCTACAACAATAGCTTCCAATCTTCGATTCAAATGGCTCCTTTCGAAGCATTGTATGGCAGAAGATGTCGAACACCTCTATGTTGGTCTGAACTCGGTGATAATAAAGTTTTGGGACCACAATTGCTTCAGGAAACCGAATAACAAGTTCAAATCATTCATTCTCGATTGAAGCAAGCCTTTGATCGCCAAAAGTCTTACGCTGATCTGAAACGTAGAGACATTCAACATCAAGTCGGAGATAAAGTGTTTCTTAAAGTCTCCCCGTGGAAGAAAGTATTCCGATTTGGCAAAAGAGGCAAGCTAAGTCCTCGGTTTATTGGACCATTTGAAGTAGTCGAAAGAATTGGTCCCGTAGCTTATCGACTCGCTCTTCCTCCCGAGTTTGATAAGATACACAATGTCTTCCATGTCTCAATGCTTAGAAGATATCGATCTGATCCGTCTCACGTTCTTGAGCCTGAAGAAGTTGAGCTCAATCCCGATCTTTCATACGAAGAAGAACCCATCCGAATCCTTGATCGAGAAGTCAAAAGACTTCGAAATAAAAGTGTTCCTCTTGTCAAAGTTCTTTGGAGGAATCACAACGTCGAAGAAGCGACGTGGGAACCTGAGGACACGATGAAGAAGCAGTATCCTCATCTGTTCGATTCAGGTAAAATTCGAGGACGAATTTTCTTTAAGGGGGGAGGAGTTGTAACACCCTAAAAACCACCCTAGTACGAATTATTGAAAACGACAACGATAACGTAAATATTTTACGATTTAATTAAGGTAGAATTGAAATCATATGAACTAAGCCCTATTAAGTTACAAATGAATAAGAATTAAGGATATGTTTGTATGAAAATTTATAAGATTTGAACTTAAAAAAAAATAAGTGATATATAAATATGTTACATAGATTAATCTAAAGTTAATATTAGATTAAAGTAAAACAATGTTATATATATATATATATATTATATGTGAGATAATGGCTGATGAATAAATTTAATATATGAATAAAATATATGAAATTAGACTTAGTGGAGATGCTTGGAAATCAAACATTCCAAGTGTCCTTGTGAGGACCATATTCAGCC
Organism: Hibiscus tridactylites; assembly: GCA_958450335.1. Taxonomy (NCBI): domain Eukaryota; kingdom Viridiplantae; phylum Streptophyta; class Magnoliopsida; order Malvales; family Malvaceae; genus Hibiscus; species Hibiscus tridactylites. The sequence continues at coordinate 38,712,695 of OY288267.1, read as the reverse complement.
ACCTTAGTTAGAACACCCACATGTGTTTTCATCATCATTTTTCTTCCTTTTTTTCATCTTCACCGTGAGAAATAAGAGAGAGAGAGAGAGAGCTGAGTTTGAAGGATCAAAGTTGCTGGAAATTAAACCATTCATACATGCATGTTCATTAGATTTAAAGTAAGTACACATTTATGCTATTCGGTTTTGTATTTTGAATTAGGATGATGTTTTGTTAGGTTTTGATTATGAATGGTTGCTGGAAAATGTTTAAAATTGTGTTATAGTGATGTTAGATTGCTGGGTTCTTGAATTTATTGATGAATTTCTGGAAAAATTGCATGAACATGAACTTAGGTATGAATCTGCCCAGATTCGTACTTGTATGATACCCTGTAGAAATCTGGAAAATTGAGCATGTTAGAGTCATTTCTGGAAAAACTGTTCTTATACAAAGTTGTAGAGGACAAAATTTTACATGGAATAGAGGTATGATTTGCTCAAAAATGTTAAGTATATGTCTCTAAATTGTTGTTAGAAGTTGACTGGACTGAAACTGAATGAATTTGGAATCTGCTGGACTAAATTGTGAAATTCGAAATGTTTAGGAGTCAAAATGGTGTTAATAAATTCTGAAAATTTATTCTTGAAACAGGGGAATCATGGAATGAATAAAAATTAAATTACCAAGCTTGAATTAAGTCCCAATTGATAGGTTAAATGCATTTAGATCACATAGAGGATTAAAATGGATTAAAAGGGGACTGTTTTGTGAAATTGTTAAAAATGAGGACTTCAATGCTCTGTTTTTAAAGATGTTAGAACTTCATTATTATGCTAATATGTTAAGGTAAATGTGGTTAAAAGCTCAAGATTAATGGTGTAGTGAAACATAGGTTATAAATGCACTAAAGTTACAAATTAAGAATAGGCAGATTAGGTTTCTAAAAATGCCCTATGTTCAAGTAATAAACTGTATTGATAGAGAAATGATAAGATTATGTGCCATACATGGTTGTAAAGGTGTGTTTATAAGATTTCTAGAATGGTAAAGAACTCCTTAGTTGGAGTTGTGAGTAAAAAGATATGACCAGTTTAGTAGAGGTTACTCAAACTGTCAGTTTAGGGGGCAGATTCACTTGTCTAGGTGATTATGCTTAAGTAAATGAATTTATATGTTTGAATTAATTACTAATGGATATTGTATATGATATTTTATGTTTTAAGATCACATTGGTGAAGAATTTCAAGAAGATTCAAGGAGTGATCAAGCAAAGAGAAGGGGGAAAGGAATCGTCATCAAGGATAACAACTAAGCTTGGAAGTATTTGTGAGTGTAGCTAGTTTAGGGTTGAGATTAGTGTCTCAACCAATGTGTTTATGTTTCTTGGATGATTTAAAATGAAGCATGTAATGAACTTAATAATGGATTGGTAAATTTAAATGCTAAGGAAGAAGGACTAAAGGAATGAACTATGAACTAGGTATATGATGCTATCTAGATATGCTAGTTGATGTCTATATGGGTTGCTTTGTGACATGAGTTGTTTGAGCCACTTGAATTGAATTAATGGATGATTTAGCTACTTTTTGAGGATGTTTATATGATTGAAATGATGCTAAATGCTTGCTGGAAATTTGATTGAGTATGGCTTGAATGTGCACAATGTAAACATGATTGAATGTGTACATGACTTTGTGATATGTGTTTGATAAACAAGTAAAATGCTATTGTTAATAAAGAAAGATAAGTAAGTCCTTGGTTTGATTAGTGTCTATAGGTAGAAGGGCATGCCTTAGAGTCATTGAGCTCCTCTGATTATTGTTAAAGGATGGTGGTTAGTCACCAATATTCCTTAAGGTGGTAAGTCACCTTGATGCTATGGCATCCTCTGATTACATGTCACAAGTTGGTTACAAAGCATTGATACCTTTGGGTATCCAAAGTCATATGTCACACGTAGACTCGATTACCTTGTTCATTAATCATCCAAGGCAACATATTTAAAAGTTACATGACTTGAAAGATAAGTACCCAAATGATAAGTACCAATGAAATGAAATTGATATGCCTACTTGCCTTGTATATGCTAATGCTTTTAAATGATGCTTGCTGTTGTATATGATAATGTTTTGATTGATACATGTTGTATAAGTGAATATGAAAGTATGTTATTTGTGTTGCATCATTGGTTATTGAAATGGTTACAAGATTAGCTAAGTCTACTTTTGTATGTTGGACTAGCTAGGTAAACCTTGTTTTATGCCTAGTTAGGTAACCTTGAAGATTAAATAATGTTTAAAAGATGGATATTAGTAAAGTTAGGGCTGCCTCACTAAGTACATACCTTGTACTTATCACTCTTCTGTTCCCTTCTTCCAAAAATTTCAGGTGCTAGTCCCGAAAGCTAGTCGATTGTCTTAGAGAGCTGACCTTGAAGTCCAAGCACAAGTATGACTCTTTTGGTTATTATAGTTGGTGGCATAGATGTATATAAGTGTCACATGCATATGATACATGTATTTTGGATGCTTGTCATGTAATTGCTATGTTTAAGACTTGGTTTGGTTTTGTATATATGTGTAAGCATGATTAAATGATTATCTTGTTGTGTTAGTACATGTATGTAATTGTTATGATTGTAACATGATTGCTTGTATGTAATAGTTAAGGTTTTTGTTAGCCCACATATATGTATGTTTACGTCTTTGGTTGAATGATAGAGTAAGCTTCCGCATGTATATGTAATATAAATCTAAAGTGTGTTTCATAAAGAAACTTGTAAGCCAAGTATGTTAATGTAATTGGAATTGCTTATGTATGTCATGAATATGAATATTATGAATATGAATAATAATATGCTGCAAATGTAACGCTCCTCGCTCGCATTCCCGGGCGAGGGGTGTTACAAAAAATCAGATTTCAAGTACAATCCTTCATCAAATTTCAATTCTAAGATCATGAAAAACACATGCATGTATGATACTATCATTTTCATCCATAAATTCGAGATAAGACTCAAGAAAATGCACCAACTCAATCGGTTTACAAGATGATGACAAGGAGGCTACTTACATTGCAAAATCTCTAATTCCTCTCGATTCTAATCTTAAATTGAGCTTCAACACTCCTCCATGGTCAACAAAACAGCGACAAACCTCTCATTTTTCACTCTAAGGTTCATGGCAAGAAGAAGAAAGGAAGAAGGAGAAGAGAGAGTCTTGACTTGGTAGTGGAAATTGATCTAATCCCACTTCTCTCAAATGGCCGGCCAAGGAAATGATTAGGGGCTGGAAAACTCAATTCTAACCCTCAACTCTCTTCTAGAATTAGCTATTTACAAGGGTTAGTCTTGGTCCATTTGAATTTTTACATGCAACTTTATTATTTAAGCTTAATCCTAGTTAAGTCATCTAAATTTAGCTCTTATATTTTCAATTTCATTCAATTATCTACTAAATAATCTAATTATATTTAATTTGTGATCAATTAATTTGATTAATTAACCAACTTAATTTATTTTCCTTCTAAGGTACATTGAGGATATTACAATTCCTACCCCTTAGAATAAGAATCCGTCCTCGAATTCTTACCTAAATCAAAGAGATGAGGATATTGCTTATGCATCGTATCCTTTGGTTCCCATGTAGCTTCTTCCACATTATGATTTCCCTAGAGAACCTTTACAAGAGGAACGCTCTTATTTCTGAGCCTTTTAGCCTCCCAATCGAGGATCCGAATATGTTCTTCCTCGTATGAAAGATCGAGATTCAATTCCACTTCTTCTAGCTCTAGTAGGTGTGATGGATCAGAACGGTAGCGCCAAAGCATTGATACGTGGAAGACATTATGTATCTTATCGAACTCAGGAGGAAGAGCGAGTCGATAAGCTACTGGACCGATCTTCTCAGTCACTTTGAAAGGCCCAATAAATCTAGGACTAAGTTTTCCTCTCTTGCCAAAACGAAAGAATTTCTTCCATGAAGACACTTTCAATAAAACCCTGTCTCCAATTTCATATTGAATGTCCCTTCGTTTCTGATCAGCATATGATTTCTTCCTATCAAAGTATTGCTTCAATCGGGAATGAATAATCTGAACTTGTTCTTTAGTTTCCTGGAAAATCTGAGGGCCCAACACCCTATTATCACCCAACTCAGACCAACATAAGGGAGTTCGACACCTTCTTCCATAGAGTGCTTCAAAAGGAGCCATTTGAATCGGAGACTGGTAGCTATTATTGTAAGCGAATTCTACCAGAGGCAACGATTTCTCCCAATTCTTCCCGAAATTGATAATACATGCCCGAAGCATGTCTTCCAAGACTTGAATTACTCTTTCAGATTGACCATCACTCTGAGGATGAAAAGTTGTACTGAGATTGATTTTGGTCCCAAGAGCTTGTTGCAACGACTTCCAAAATCATGCAGTGAAACGAGGATCTTGGTCTAATATAATGGAAACAGGAATATCGTGAAGACGGATGACTTCTTGAGTATACAACTCAGCTAAAGCTTCCAGTTTCATGCTCATTCTGACAGGAATGAAATGGGCTGACTTGGTGAATCTATCAACTATCACCAAATTGCATCATTCTTTCTTGGTGTACAAGGAAGTCCAGATACGAAATCCATGGTGATTTGTTCCCACTTCCATTGCGGAAATTTGATTGGTTGTAACAAACCAGTTGGAACTCGATCTTCAGCCTTCACGCGTTGGCAATTCAAGCACCTAGACACATAATCGTTGATAGCAGTCTTCATTCCCAACCACCAGTACAAGGACTTGAGATCCTTGTACATCTTACTGATCCCAGATGAACAGAGAAGGGACTTTGGTGAGCCTCACTGAGGATCTTCTCTTGGAATTCCTTATTATTGGGGATACAGATTCTATCTCGGAAATAGATTAGACCATTCGGCTTAACCGAGAAGTCGGAATTAGACTCAAGCTTAGAGATGATTTTTTGAAGTTCGGGATCAAGCTATTGAATCTCTTTGATCCTGGTGATTAGACTAGATTGAATTTGGAGTTCCGATAGATAATTCTGAGCTTTTGCAAGTCAGAAATGAGCATTGATAGCCGTTGGAGCTACACTTAATCAATTTAAACACGTTATTATCGAGATTGAAGATTTCAATTGACTTCCTTGTCTAACAAGGAAGTGTTCGAACTCTTTCTTGGAAAACAAGAAAGATTCAAATTTTCTCTCAAGAATTTAAATAAAGGTTTAAATGAATTTAAGAAATTTTTATAAGACTTACCGGGAGTCGGTTTTCTACTTAGTGCATCTGCTACTACATTAGCCTTCCCGGGATGGTAATCAATTACTAGATCATAATCCTTTAGCAACTACATCCACCTTCTTTGTCTCAAATTTAATTCTTTTTGGGTGAGAAGATATTTGAGGCTTTTGTGATTCGTGAATAGATGACACTGCTCACCGTTTAAGCAATGTCTCCAAATCTTGAGTGCAAAGACGATTGCGGCTAACTCAAGGTCATGTGTCGGGCAATTAAGCTCATGTGGCTTCAATTGTCGGGATGCATATGCTATAACTTTTTCTCCTTGCATAAACACACAACCTAGACCTGAATTGGATGCATCACTATAAACGACAAATTCTTTTCCCGATTCAGGTTGGGTCAGTACCGGAGCATGAGTTAGGGCTTGCTTCAACTGATCGAAGCTTCGTTGCTGGTTTCCGGACCAAGAAAAGGGCTGATCCTTTTTAAGGAGTTTGGTTAGCAGCAAAGCAATAGTAGAGAAACCTTTAACGAATCTTCGATAATAACTCACTAAATCGAGAAAACTGCGAACCTCACTAACATTCCTCGGAGGTTGCCAATCGATCACAGTTTGTATCTTCTTAGGATCAACTTTGATTCTATCGGCCGAGATAACGTGGCCATGGAATGACACTTCCGAAAGCCAAAATTCACATTTAGAGAATTTGCCAAAGAGTTGAAGCTCCCTAAGAGTTTGCAATACAATTCGAAGATGATCTGAGTGTTCTTCTTTGCTTCGGGAGTAAACAAGAATGTCGTCAATAAATACGACCACAAAATTATCAAGAAACGACTTGAAGACTCGATTCATAAGGTCCATAAAGGCTGCCGGGGCGTTGGTTAGCCCGAATGGCATTATGAGGAACTCAAAGTGGTCGTAACAAGTTTAAAAAGCCATTTTGGGTACATCATTCTCCTTTACTCTCATCTGATAGTAACTCGACCTTAAATCGATCTTAGAGAATACAACTGCACCATGAAGTTTATCAAACAGATCTTCAATTCTCGGTAATGGATATTTAATCTTATTTTTTTATCTGATTCAGCTTTCGATAGTCGATACACAGCTGCATCGAACCATCTTTCTTCTTTACGAACAAAACTGGAGCACCCCAAAGAGAAGTGCTCGGTCGAATAAAACCCTTGTCTTGCAACTCTTCGAGTTGCTTCTTCAATTCTTTCAACTCAATAGGAGCCATTCGATATGGTGTAATTGACACCGAATTAGTTCCAGGATGAATGTCATTTTTGAATTCTACTTCCCGAATTGGAGGGAGTCCAGGAAGTTCTTCCGGAAAAACTTCGGTAAATTCTGACACTACTAGCATCGATGGCAAGCCGAAATCGTAGTCATCTTGCAACACCATAGCGGCAAAAATCGAGGTAGGCTTCTTATCAATTAACATGATAGATTCCTTTCCTAAACCTCGGAGATAAAGTCTACGGTTCTGATAGTCTATCCAAGCTTGATGCTTTCCCAACCAATCTAATCCCAAGATTAGATTGAACTCACATGTTGGCAAGACATAAAGATCGATGGGAAATGGAATTCCTCGAATAGTAATAGGACAGTCTTTAACAATAAGATTAATCGGCTTATTTCCTCATATCGGATTTGAGACTATAAGACTGGATGCAACAGATTCAGATTTCATATTCAACTTATCAAGAAATTTTGAACAAATAAAAGAATGAGTGGATCCCGAGTCAATAAGAGCATATGCAGGATTTAGGTTCAGTTCGACAGTACCTATGATCACGTTAGGTGATTCCTCCTCTTCTCAACCACGAATATGATAAACCCGAGAATGAGCTCGTGATTCATGATGAGTGGCTATAGATTGATGGCCCTTCCCTTTAGCCTGATTACCAGATTGAGCTTGCCTTGGTCCCCTATTCCGATTGGATTGTGCATGAGTCTGATTTGTAGGAGCTGGAACCGAAGGTTTATCAGTATTTTGTGGACAGTCATTCACATAATGATGGGCTCCACCGCAAGCATAACACAGATTAGACTGAGACTGACACTGGCCGTAGTGAAGCTTTAGACAGAATTTACATGTAGAAACCTTCCCAGAATTGCCTGTGCTATTCATAGAGATCACCAGGGCAACAGCTTTACCTACCGAATGTGGCTTCGGTGTAAAATTACTACGGGGAGCGGAGAGAAGGTAGAGGACCCTTCCTTCTGATATCGGGCCTTCTTTGACTGCTAGTGGGGTTTATCATCCCGGTTGTGCTTCTTATCATTCCAGCCGCCACCCTTTCTACGTTTAGATGCCTTCATCTTAGCTTCAGTGGAAATAACATGATTTACTAAAGTTTGGAAATCAGCAATCCCTAGAGCCGTAAACATCGGACTCAGATCATCAATTAGCCCATTGATAAACATACGACACTTGTCTTGCTCGGTTTTGATATACTCTGCTCCGTACTTACAGTACTTACAAAAATCAGCCATGTATTGCTCGATAGGCCGATTAGCTTGCTTCAAGTATAAGAAACGCTTCCTTCTCTCAGCCAAGTACTTCTCACTAATGTATTTCTTCTTAAAATCCTCAATAAAGAATATCCAGGTAACAGTTTCTGCAGGAGCAGTCAGAGTAGTCGTTTCCCACAAGCTCAAAGCCTTATCTGCAATGAGTGCAATTGCACATTTTGGCTTATGCTCATTCAAGCATTGCAATTGCTTGGTTAAGATTTGCGTGGTTCTCTCCAACCAATATTCAGCATCCTCGGGCTTCTCTTCAGAGGCACCAACAAATGTATATGCCCGATATTGTGATAATTTCTCGAGCTCTACTAGGGGCAGGAGCTGCAGGAGCAGGTTGCTCGCTCTTTAGATTAGAGATTAACTGATTGAACATCTCCTTCATGCTAAGGAGACATTCACGTTGCATAGCTTGCATAACAGGGGCTGCCTACTGATGTTGGATCAGTTCTTGTGGTTCATTACGAGGTTCGTCCTGTCTCGGAGGATTAGTCCCCATCCGGACACTGTCACCCTCATTAGATGAGCCTCGTAAGCTTTCATCATCCCGAGCTAATCTTGTCTCGGACATACTACGATTGAGTACAAAGGAAAGGTTTAGAAATTTGATATTGGTAAGCAATTTATACAAACATATCATGTTATAACTTCTTGGTAGCATAGACAATTCCTATATAATGCATGATGACTCGATCTAATCCTGAGAATCGATTAAACCGAAGCTCTGATACCAAAACAAATGTGATACCTCCCTCCCGATTTAGTAGTAAACCGGTCGAGAGGCGTAGGGTCAAAAACACGAAAAATATAAAACTTTTCGCAACTCATTCCCAAAGAATGAGTTGCTTGGTTAGCAAGCAACGATCAACCATATTTGGGAAGACATTAACTTAACTTCCAAGTTAGGCGAGATTAAAGTTTATTCATACCTGTAACTTGACTACCATATTAAAACTTATTAACGTTACCATCTTAATCAACCTATATATAAAATTGTGATCATGCACAAATTAAGACTTAACCAATTGAACCATGCAAGTAAAGATGTATCCTAATCTTTATTGACCTATTCAAATTGTCTACCCCGTACATAATTAAAAATATAATTCCATTCGATTTATTACAAGGAAAGGGTTTAATCGATTGGTATACTAAGAACAAATGGCCAAACATACTCATTTAACAATTCATTCAACCATATATTTAATTCAAGATTTAAAAAAAATCATGCTTTCATTCATTAAACCAAAATAACATATTTACGAGCAAGGTCTTAAAACATTACATGCCAAGCTTGTATTTACAAACATGTCTTCCATTTATTACAAGCCAAAATCAACTAGCAAGCATCAATAACCACATCATCTAGACACAAAATGCATGACATAACCAACACAAAAACTAACTCTATGTCACCATCCAAAAGTCAAACAAGAAGAGATCAAATCATACATGATTACTATGCTTGTAGTCTTTGCTCGCGATCAAGGAAGTATTAGCTATCGAACCAGGATCAATATGCTAGGTTGGCAGAAGGAAACAAGAGATGATAAGTACAAAGTTGTACTTAGTGAGGTAGCAATTACATTATTCAATTTTAAGTCAAGTTGGATCTTATTTAAGGTTGCACCAAGATTTCCTACATAGGCATTTAATAAGAAGACCTAGCTAGTCTCATGGCATATTCAATCACATACATTCATCAAATTAATCATATAACAATATTAACTACATGCAAAACAAGTCACAATAACAATTATCATAAGAACTAACCATGCAAGACAAGTCATGTTATGTTTAATCTTGTAATTAAGTTGTCTTGGTTATTAGATTGGTCTAGGTAATCGAGTCACAAGTTGGTACATTTGTACCTAATCAAGAAGATACTAGATAGTATCAAAAGTAGGTGCTAAGACACCAAATCCACTAATATATATAGTACCATTTTACAAGGCACACAAGGTGCTAATCAAGAAGGTGTATAATCACCAATACAAGAAGGTATGTCAATACCCAAATCAAGAGAGCTCAAGTCCCTAAGGCATGCCCTTCTACCTAAGCCATCTAGTAAACCAAGGTCTTGTAGCTTTTTAAATTAGCATATCCAGTAATTTTTCATGTCATAGAATATAAATCATGATACAACAAGAGGTTATTCAATCAAACCATGGCATGATAATTTCCAGCAAGCTATCACATGGATTTTCATATCATTCAATCATCTAAATCAAGAGCAACCATATTCAATTCTTACATATAACAATCAGCCATGGTAAACAAACATGTATCAACCTTTAAGTAGTATCCAAATTCAGTAGCATACAAGGAAACATCATGCCTCATTCAATCATTCATAACATAACAAAAAGCAGTCCAATAATATACAATACTAAACAATCCATTCGAGCATACTTTCATGTTTAATTATTTAGCATCCTTCCCTTACTAAATTACCGGCTTTAATTTAAGTCATTTTCATGCATGTAACATAGTTTAAACTAAATTAAAAATGGTGGTTAGGACACTAGTCCCAACCCTAGGGTAACTACACTCACAAACTTCCAAGCTACTCTTGTTCCTTGATAGTAATCCCCTTGCTTCTTCTTTGGGATGACCCAATCTTGGCTTCCTACTCCAGTTTCTCAATCCATTGGTCTTTTTGATCATACACATACATATAAATAACATATTAGTATCTAAATCATGCATTAGACAACCAATATGCAAGTGTTAAATTCAATTTTTCAAGGCTGTCCTAATCTGGCAGACTTGAGCACCAGCCACTAAATTGGTCATAAATTTCTCTATACAATTCCAAAAATCACTTATCATACATGCTTAGAAAGGTAATTCAATATTTTATTTAACCAAATTGGTCTCAAATTTTTCCCATTTCTAGATTAATACGGTTTATTACTTCTTTACATGTATTTCGGATTCAAAACAATTTTGGAGTGCCTAACTTAATTCATTTCTAGATTTTAGCGCATAGCTCCAAATTGAACTCCATTTTCTCTCAACTAAAATAGACATATGAAAGTGTAATCTATCAAAATTTCAGTTTAAAATTCCTTATATACAATTTATAGTTCGATTCAAGATTTTAGGACTGCTGTAGACAAATTTCACTAATTTGCTCAATTTATCAAATTGAGCCATTCTAAGTTCGATTCAAGTTTAAAAAAATTATAACATAATCCCCTGATTTTTAATTCAATTTCTAGATTCATAATTTAACCAATTTTAATCCTAGCATTTTCTTATTAATACAAAACATTCCCACAATTCAGTTTTCATAATTCACTGAACTAGTTTGTTAATTCCTTCAATCTAACTTCATTTTAATCACAATTTAGCAAATCCAAAGCCTAAATTTTATAATTAAGACCCTAATCTTCAATTCATTCCGAATGGAAATTTTCCAGTTCAAACCCTAATTCTTTCAATTTTACAGATTAGTCTAGAGCCATAAACATTATCTTCAAATATGTCCTTAGGTTAATTGGTTCTCTAATTCAAACTAAAAATCAGATTTCAAGTACAATCCTTCATCAAATTTCAATTCTAAGATCATGAAAAATGCATGCTTGTATGATACTATCATTTTCATCCATAAATTCGAGATAAGACTCAAGCAAATGCACCAACTCAATCCGTTAACAAGATGGTGACAAGGAGGCTACTTACATTGCAAAATCTCTAATTCCACTCGATTCTAATCTTAAATTGAGCTTCAACACTCCTCCATGGCCAGCAAAACAGAGACAATTCTCTCCTTTTTCACTCTAAGGTTTATGGCAAGAAGAAGAAAGGAAGAAGGAGAAAAGTGTTGGATCACGTCGGCACGCCTCGTGGCGCAGCGGAAAAATTAATTCGACGTATTCTAGCCAGGATCCATGTACAGGAACGAATCTGGGGTGAAAAGATGAAGAGTTACCTTTTAAAACTCTGGAAACTGGAAAACCGACGGTATGTCGGAATAACCACGTCAACTAAAACCGGAATTGTCACAGGTTCGCAATGACCTCTACGGAGTCCACCCGAACAAAACGAACAAAGTTTCCGCCTCCCTAACACTTAGGGATAAATTTCGACAAGTTTGAACACCTTCTAGGGAGAAGTCGAAATCCCTCCAGGGATTCCTGAGGGAGTCTGAAATCGATCAGGGGTTCTACTGGGACTTGGATTTGAACTAGGAAATTGCTAGGAATTTGCCAGGGGGCAAGAGGAACACCAGAAAAATATCGAACAGCTTCTCAGAAGAAATCTGGGACTTGTCGAAAATTCCAGAGGGGAATTCCCAAGGATATGTCGAAATTTGCAAGGAGGAATAGGGATGATTTGGTTGCTAGCCCTTGTCCCTTTAAATAGTATTCAGAGACTTAATTCTAGTTGAATTCCTTAAATCCAAGTTCAACCAAAATTCATAGAATCTAATTCTACTTGAAATTGGTTTATATTAAATATACATTATATTTAATAATATTAAATGAAATATATATATTTAATTATGTAGAATCTTATTCTACATAAAACATGGATTTAAATATACATTATATTTAATCCAAATATATATATTTTTATTATATAGAATCTCATTCTATCTTTACTTGGATTTAAATATATTTAAATATATATTTTTAATTATGTAGAATCTAATTCTACATAAACTTGGAATTAAATATACATTATATAAATTCCAAATATATATTTAAATTTCTAGAATCTTATTCTATAATATTTAAGTCTCTAAATATTTTACATACTCTAAATAATATCTGATAAATACAATATTTATCCAATATTATTCTCATTTAAGGGAGTTGCCGATTTCCCCTATCCCATAGGGGATTTTCGGCAACCTCCCTAAAATAGGGAGTATGGTTTCCAATTTTTGTTCGTTTCATTCGAAGGGTGTGACCCTTGTAGGTTCATGCAACGTTAGCAACAAAATTAGAACTGTTCTAATTTTACAAACAATGAGTGGACTCTAGCAATACATCATTGCTACCTAAGTTGCATGAAGTCATGGTTTGACTTTCCTAATTCCTGAATAAACTTCCTTTATGTATTTCATCCTTTTGTCATTTATATCTTAGATGAACACAAGTCATGGGTTAGTCACACTTGCGTTGTTCATCTAGTGTTTCTTGATGTCTTGAGTAGATTATTATAAACGAATCTCTATGATATCTCATATCATAATATTCGAGCATGGACATGCATTTTCTAATCTCACTCAATCAAGTGGCCGAAGATATTTCTCCCATTATGTAGGAGGGACAAATCCTTTCTTGATCAATCATATTTCACTACATAGGTCATCACGTATCCAATCATCAGTCTTTATAATGTAGTCAGTTACGACACACGTTTGACTATGTCAAAATACGTAAATCTTTATGTTGAAATCATGTTGATCTCAAGTCTGAGGATCATATATATGTTTATCATGAGCAATGTTGTGACTGTCACATAATTACCCAAGAAACATGCTCATAGCGGGTCAATCCAGTATGTTGTTCTCTAACAAATACTTATGTGTTGATTTTGGCATCTCTATGTCAATAACAACACTTTTTATCAATCAATCACATATTAGTCTTTATATATTATCACTGTCCATACCCGTAATAATATTCGACTTAGGATCTATTTAACAATAATCGTATTATTGTATGAACATTATTATCCAATGGTTAGTTTGATGCACAGAAACATACCAAATGATAATAACGGCAATGCCATTACTTGATAAATCTAGTGAAATAGTTTGTCTATTCAATCATCATATGATTGGTCTTTGGGCATACTCCAACAAAAAGAGAGTCTTGACTTGATAGTGAAAATTGATCTAATCTCACTTCTCTCAAGTGGCCAGCCAAAGAAATTATTAGGGGCTGGAAAACTCAATTCTAACCCCAACTCTCTTCTAGAATTAGCTATTTACAAGTGTTAGACTTGGTCCATTTGAATTTTTTGCATGCGACTTTATTAATTAATCAACTTAATTTATTTTTCTTTTAAGGTACATTGAGGATATTACAGTTATATTAAAAATATTTTTATAATCTAATTAATATTAATAGATAAAAAATATTGATAATCAATAAACTATTCAAACAAGTATCGAACATAACATGTCCTTATATGTCATTTTGCTTGTTTAAATAATCAAACAACTATAAGCTAATTTTACCAAACACTTTTATACAATCAGCTATACAATCCGCTATTCAAATCAGCTAATGCAATCGGCTATCAACTATCAGATAATGTAATCCGCTTTCAGCTATATGTTAATTACCAAATAGGGCCAAAAACTAATTTGTTCGGTTATAAGAATCTCAATTATAGACGGCACACGTTGATAAATGATTGGGAACATTTATGTCACGTTTTTGTTGTTATTATTTCTTTATTTGATATATTTTTTGGAGTATTAAAAAACTTACCCTTTTAGCGGTTTGTCTTTATGTGTGTGACGACACATTATTATACAGTGTGATCAGTGTCAGGTTTGAACAAAATATTATTAGTTCGTGCTTATCATCACAATAAATTATAAAATTAAAATTTAATAAAAATAAATAAACTTGTTAATTTTTTCTTTTAAAATCAAGTGTTATTGGACAAAATGATTTACATTAATTGCATCTGGCATCTCATATGCTCAAAACGATAGAGTGGTGGATGAGAAATTAATGCTCAATGTAAGCTTCTAACGATCAACATAATCAAAGCTTCGGATTCGATCCTTGGAGAAGGTAGCAGCAATGCCCTGAAGAATTTCGAGCAGCCCCTTAGAAATGGATTCGTTGAGGAAGGGGAAAGATTTGCTGGAGATGATCTCTCAAGGAATTCTCTACTGTATATATCATATTCATACCATGAAAGAACGGAGTACTTTAGTGAGAAAATGAAGATGTGATCAAGAGAAAAAGAACTGAACTTTTTTTAAGGTTACTTTGTTTGTATCTAAACTAAGCAGTTTTTCTCAAGTTTATGTTTAAAGATTTTTTTAATTGACACTTAAACTAGATATTTTTTTTTTCAAGTTGTCACATAAAGAATTTTTTCTCTAAAGTTAATTTTCGAACTATAATTTTATCCATCATTTTGGTACTTTTACTAACTATTTTAGTTATCTAAACTTATACATTTTATCAGTTTGGTCCTAATTTGAAACAATTCAATAAATGTAACTTTTTAAATTTATCAATTTAATTTTCTTTTACGATATTGTCAAGCTAAGTGGGTCTATCAGATCAAAAAAACAGTTGTATAATAGCATTCTACCATAGAATATTATGTTATTGTTTTTTTAAAGCTAAGGTGATTACAAGTAGTATCTGTTATGAATATTATGTTATTGTTAAACTTTTATTATACAAGGAATGTAATAACTTTTCTGAGAGGATAAAAAGTAAATTGATATGATTTTCTTTTGTTACACAAGACTTTAATTTATGAAATTTTAAATATAGAACTTTTTTGTATCCAACATACACACACATATTTGATATTTCCATTCATTCATTCAAAAGATTATATATGTATGTATGTCACTCATTATATGTACATTTGTTGAAATACATGCATTCATTCATACATCATATGCCTACATGGTATTAGCTGTAAAAATAAAAAATTAATTTATTCGGTTATAAGAATCTCAATTATAGATGACATGTGTTTATAAATGATTAGGAACATTTATATCATAGTTTCTGCAGATCTTTTGGGGAAGCACTATAATTATGAAAACAGTTGGGATAAGCTAGAATCGAACATACACCTAGGGGAAAGTGACATGAAGGGTGAAGTTATTAAAGATGGTGATAAGCATCAGTCAGAGAATGTTTTGGCGAATGACATTACCGTTATAAGACAGCGGGGCGATGAGGTGGCATCTGAGGTTAACAGCTTTGACAGTTGGCAAATAAAAACTCAGAAAAACGAAATATAAATTTGGGGAAGGTTGAGGAGGATGGTACCTTTTACTCTGAAAGGTTGACAAATCAGGCTGTAGATGATATATGCAACATGGGCCTTGGTTCAAAATAAGCTAAATCAGCTGAGCCCATATTGACTAAATCGTTATGGGAAGAAATGGTAGACAATCAGAATAATCACTTGGGGTTCAATAAACTTGAAAAGACTAATAAGCATGTTATTTTTGTGTCTTTAGAGGAGGGAGAAGAACCTAGAGCATTTTTTTCAGAATTGGGGAAAAAGAAACATAAAGGAAAACGGTATAGTTTGTTGGGTGAGTTCCAGGAAAAAGCCCTATCAAATATGGAGAGGAGAAAGAAAGATTGTTCAATTAGGAGGGAGAAGAAGCAAGGCAAGGATTATGAGGAATCAGAATTGTCGGGGCGCTCTCTGTCTAATTCGGATTTGGTCTCGAGATGGGAATTACTAACAAGAGAGGCTAGGAAGACTTTGAGATTGGGGAAGCGTTTGGGTATTCAGATAATAGGAGATGAAGAGCAGGCAGTTGCTGATATTGCTCGATTAGAAGAAAATTGAGTGGAAATTTTCTCAAAGAGGACGAGGAGACTTACCTGGAAATTTCGAGGGCTTGGCTCTGTTTTCTAAAATCATTACGATGAAAAGAGTAGTGAAAACTCAGAAAGTATATATGATACGGTTAAAAGGAACAAAGAAACAACCTATTTGAAGGAAGATCTTAACAGGCTATGGTGCGATGATGAGGCAGATTTTATAGCGACAGATGCAGATGGAAGATCGGGTGGATTAGTAACAATTTGGGATAAATCCAATTTTGTACTGGATTTGTTTGCCCTTTGGATTGAATTAACAGTTTAAAAAGTAGTTCTAGTATTAGGAATAAGGAGGTTAGCAATCTTGTGGGACAAAGACGAAAGCTTTTTGCATTGAAGTTTTTGTTTTGAAGACAGAAACTTCTTTATGTTGATAGGAAGATGGGTGCTGGTTAATGTAGAGTTAAATATTGTTAATGATTATGCTTCTTGTGGAATTCAGATCAACTAATGTTTTTTGAAGGTGTAGAAGTATTGGGGCTTGACTCGAAGTGTGTTTTTCGAAGGTTAGTTTCTATGAGATGTTGCATCAGTTGTGCTTTGGTGTGTTGTTCGTGGAGGCAGCGATTTCGGGATAGAAGTGTCGTCCTTCTTTGCAGAAACTCTCTGGTGCCTTTCTCAACTGGGAGACGTTTGAAGCTGACTCTCACCTTTCGAAGGTTTGTCTTGGCTTTGTTGTAGTGGAGTTTGGTTTGTTTTCACAGGCGGTTCTTATTTGGAAACTGATTTGCATATAGTTTGAGGCTCCATTTTGGCTTGTTTGTCCTAACAATGTTTGGCTTTGAAAAGAAAATAGTTTCTTTTTCAATTTTCGGGCGGTAAACTGGCTTGGAGAACATATGATGCGACCAAGAGTCTTACAGGCCGAAATTTGTGGGAATGAGTAATCTGTTGAGGAGAGTTGCCAAGGTGATTCAAATTGGTACCGAGATCAAACAGTGGGCTGGTGAATAGTCATGCTTCAGATTGGCAGGATGCGAATGTATTAAGAACAAGGGATGGCACGTTGAGGATACTGTTTTCTGGACCAGTAGAAAGGAAATGAGCCGAGTATGTTGAGTTTGTAGCGATCAAAACTGCATTGGATTTTTTTTCGAAGCCTCGTGGATCGGAATAGTTACATTGTTAATGGAATCAGTCTCAAAGGTGGTTCTAAACTGGGTGAGACATCCTTTACAGTGTCCTTGGGGTTGGTGGCCGTTGCTGGTCGAGATTGATAAGCTACCCCATAGGATATGCCCTGTTCATTTCTATTATGTGCCTCGACAAACAAATGTTCATGCAGATTACCTAGCATAGAATGGGATGTCTTGCTCTTCACTGTTTAAAGCAGGGTGGTAATTCCAAGTTTTGGCAGATTATTTTTCCAATAAGTTTGGTCTGCGTTTTGTCATTTCGAGCTTGGTAAGTAGGGTCAATGCTAGGTGCTGCTTTTCTTTGATGGTAGGGATTACATTGCTGCACGGCTATGCAACGTTAGCTTCTGTGAGGGGTGTTGGTTGTGTTAGTGATGTGCTGGCGTTTTGGTCTCTCATAATCAGGTGTATGGGCGTGTGCTTTCTGTTATGTACTTTGTAGAGGTGACTTTTGATTGTTACTTTGGTTAGTACGCGTTGTTTGTATGTTGGTTGATCGTGGTTGTGCTGCACTCTTTTCCTCCATTTAAGTCTAGGGAGATTTTTAACGAGGCACACAATTCAGGTTTATAATTTCTAATAAAATACTATTTTGCCGAGCAAAAAAATTGATTAGGAACATTTATATCATAGTTTGTGCCGCTAGTATTTCTTTATTTGATGTAACTTTTTTTGAAGTAGTTAAAACTTGCTATTTTAACTGTTTGTATTTAGGTGTGTGATGACGCATATTATCATACAGTTTGGCTAGTGTTAGGCTTGACCAAAATGTTAAATGCTTGGTGGTGTTCTAATGATTCTTTATAGTGTTTTTGGTGCACCTTAAGAGTTTCTTGACTATTTCCGTCAGAGCCGTCATTGGGGATTATTGGCAAAAAGAGCTCCCACTTATGACTCATTTTTTAAAAAAAATATTTGGTATTATGGTCTAATTTTTTCAATACATACTATTAGTGGTCATTCTTAAATTTTAATTTTTTTAATATTTATTAATAGGTGTCCAGTTTTTTCAATACTTGTTATTAGGGTCTAATTTTTTAACACTTGTTATTAGAAACTCAATTTTTTTCTTAATATTTGTTACTAGGACATACTCTTAAAATTTAATATTTTACAATATTTTTTATTAGGGGTCCAATTTTTTCTCAGTACTTGTTAATAGAGGTTCATTTTTTTCAATACTTATTACGGCTCAATTTTTTTCAATATTAGTTAGTAAGGGTCTACTCTTAAAATTCATTTTTTTCTCAATGTTTGATTTTAAGTGTTTAATTTTTTCAATACTTGTTATTACAAAGTTAATTTTTTTAATACTTAATATTAGGATTACTTTAAAACTTTAAATTTTTTCAATAATTATTATTATTGACCTAAATTTTAAGTTTGCCCTTTAACGGCCAAATTTTCAGAAACGACTCTAATTTCCGACTAATAATCAGATATTCATATAAAAAGCTACAATGAAAATCAAACTAATAAACAGAAAGGTTTTTGTAAGGAAATAAGAAAATCAAAGCATCTATAGCTCAGTGGTAGAGCATCAGTATTGTAAACTGAAGGCCTATAGTTACAACTGAAGGTCTATAGTTCAATCCTGCATGGGCATCTGTACAAAATAGTATCATAATTTTATAGGAATAGCCATCTGACCCCATACCTGGGGTGTTCCAACTCGACTTAATAGGTTCGGGTTCTTTAAAGAAAATTTCGGGTTTGAGTTTGATTTTTTGAGGATGAAGTATGTAGTCCGATCTTGCGTATTTCATATGCTCAAAATGATTAAGTGATAAATGAGAAATTAATGCTCAAAATAAGATACTTGTGAATTGTGTTAAGACTACTTTAATTATAGACGACACATGTTGATGAATGAGAACATTTACATCATCATTATGTTGTTACTATTTCTTTTATGAAGTATTATTTAAAAACTTATCATTCTAATTGTTTGTTGTTACGTGCGTGACAACACATATTATCACGCAGTCTGACCAGTGTCAGGGTAGACCAAAATATTATCAATTCGTGTTTATCATCACAATAAATTATAATATTAGAATTTAATAAAAATAAATAAACTTGTTTGTTTTCATTTTAAAAATCAAGTGCTATTGGACAAAATGTTTTACATAAATCGAATCCGGTATAGATTTGGGTCTGTTAAAAAATATGATAGATTAGAAATTTTGAGACATATTTTCGATGGATAAAGGTAGAGATTCGAATAATGAAGTTGTGGCTATATATTTTACTTCATGAGACCTTTACAACGGTATTTCATATGCTCAAACGGCAAAGTGATAATGAGAAATTGATGCTCATAGTAGATTATTTGTGAATTGTTTTAAGGAAAAATAGAAGCCCATATCTCACATAGGTGAGATACTAAGGGTGAGATGTCTTTATACACAACAACCTATTTGGTAGTTATTGAATGAATTATGTTAAGATTGTGCCTCGCACGCAGGCGCAAGTTGTGCAAATCTATGCCCTTCAAATTCTGTCGAGGTTGGGGGTGCAACCGCACAACATAGAAAACGTGAATATTCAAACTGGATAGACCCCTACCAAAAGCCTACAAACATCATATTTGTTATATTTGCAATCGTGATAGAATACCGTGATGGTCACCACTTCGAAAGCCTACATTCGAAGTGGTGGCCATGTTTTCATGAACAATGGATCGTTGATTAAATATGACCAAAGGTTTTAATGTTGTTAGGGTTGACATGGAAAATGGGAAATACCTGCTTTCTCTACTTTCTTTCTGTCTCGTTTTCGAAAAAAGGGAAATGAAAAACTGCTTTGAAAATCTAACTAAAAAAACGAAAATGCTTTGAAAATATGCTTGCTTCACTTTTCCAAACACATATATATGTATCACTTAGAAGCTAAAAGCTGTCAAGACAGCTCTTGAAGCCAGGAAGACATATACTTAATTTTTAGAAGGAGAAGTCTTATGAGCCTGGTGTACTCTTTTCCTCTAAACGAAAATGCTTTGAAAATAAGTCTGGTGTCGTGTAACCTCTCTACGAATAGAAAGGGTAGTGGGAAGGTAAGGGGCTTTTTTTTTGCTCGGCAAGGCAATTTTTATTTAATTAGAAACCAAAACTTGAAATGTGCGCCTCAATAAAAACCTCTCTAGTCTTAGTTAGAGGAAAAGAGTACGGCACATAATAGGTGATACAAGGGACCAACAACCAGAACCTCAACAAACACCATTGCAATACAACGATTACTAGCAAGATCTCTTAGAAGGAGAAGTCTTATAAGCCTGGTGTCGTGTAACCTCTCTACGAATAGAAAGGGTAGTGGGAAGGTAAGGGGATTTGCTTTTGCAAAGATCTCTTTCAGGCCTATAAACTACATGTCCTCGACCAAGCCATTCAATCAATGCTTTCGGGTTTAAGAATCATAAAAAACTCTTCGAAGACCCCCTTGCCTTTTCGCATCGAGTCTGATAGTACTAATTGGGGAAGTCTGCTTTGCTCTCCTTTCTTACCCCTTCGTAGACGGACCAAGAGCAGGCAATTATTCAACATCTGATATCTCGGTGGAGTAATCCGCCGATGAATAGTAAATTATCGAAGTTCCTATAGCTCAGTGGTAGAGCGTAAGGTCTGTAGTTCGATCCTGCATGGGGGCATTCCATCATATGTCAGTCACTGAATCAACTAATTTTTTAAATGTTTTGAGAATACAGTATTCAATTCATTTGACTAAGAAAATCCACTAAAAATACAGTATACGAAAGAAAGTTTTTGTTCACTTGTTTTGTGTATGTATATGTTTTTGTAGATTGCTAGTACATTTAGTATCAAGGTATAGAACGAAGAGATGGACCCAAATTGTGCCTGATATCAAGCTTCTTTTACCATATTTCCCCTTTCCTTTTCCTCTTTCATCTCCCATTAACACATTAACCATACACATACATGCATGATCAACAAAAGAGTATATATGTGTGTATGTCACTCATCATATCTATACATGCATTCAATCCTACATCATATCCATACATGATATTAGTTCTAAAAACAAAAACTAATTTGTTCGATTATGAGAATTTTAATTATA
Source organism: Hibiscus tridactylites (assembly GCA_958450335.1). Classification (NCBI taxonomy): domain Eukaryota; kingdom Viridiplantae; phylum Streptophyta; class Magnoliopsida; order Malvales; family Malvaceae; genus Hibiscus; species Hibiscus tridactylites. Next base: position 38,691,156 of record OY288267.1, on the reverse strand, counting down.
GACAACACATGTTGATGAATGAACGAAAACATTTACATCACCATTTCTGTTGTTATAATTTTTTATGAAGTATTTAAAAACTTACCATTTTAATTGTTTGTTGTTACGTGCGTGACAACACAATATCACGCAGTCTGACCCGTGTCAAGTTAGATCGAAATATTATTAATTTGTGCTTATTATCACAGCATATTATAATTTCAAATTTTAATATACATACATATATATATATATCAACTTGTTAGTTTTGCTTTTAAAATCAAGTGTTATCGGACAAAATGTTTTACATAAATCGCATCCTGTTTAGATTTGAATTTGTTAGAAAAATATGATATATTAGAATTTTTTAGACATTTTCTATGAATAAAGGTGGACATTCGAATAATATAATTGTGGGTTCATATTCTACTTCATTAGACCTTTACAACGGTATATCATATGTTCAAAACGGTTAAGTGATGAATGAGAAATTGATCCTCAAAGTAGGCTACTTGTGAATTGTGTTAAGGAAGAGTAAAAAGCCTATATCTCACATGGATAGGATAATAAGAGTGAAATGTGTTTATATACAACAACCCACATAGGATTTATTAAAGTTATTGTGTTAAAATTGTGCTTCACGCCTGCAAGCAAGGGTGCAAATCCAAGCCCTTTAAATTTTGCCAAAATTGGGGTTGCACACCCACAATGTGGACGAATGTCCGTAATTGACTGACAATACGACCTACAACAACAATTTAAATTCTTTGATCAAATATGACCAAAGGTCTTAATGTTGTTAGAGTTGAGATGGAAAATGGAAAATACTTGCTTTCTCCACTTTCATTCTGTCTCGCTCTTAGAAAAGAGAAATGATAATCTGCATTGAAATCCAACTAAAAACTGAAAAACTCTTGTATGGATGTAAGAAAATCAGAGCCCCTATAGTTAAATCCTTCATAGGGGCATTTTTATACAAAATAATATCACAAGCAGTTTTTGTTTCAATGTTTTTTTCAACAAAGTCATCAAATCTTATAGAAAGGATGCGAATTTTATACTTATTAGATAACCGATATACAAAATAAAGAAAATTTTAAAATACATTAAGATTTGAAATATTTAAAGGGGTGATTGTCCCTTAACACTCTTTCAATCCATGTTGTCAGTATAAATGGTAGTATCTGTTCATATTTTTTCTTAACCTTTTAACGACCCATACACATTTACAATATATGTACTCGAACTTGAATCTTTTAAGATGAACAACATCTTTTTTTTCAACCGAAGTCCTTCATTGAATTCAACGCTTTTGTCATGCCCCTGGGAGTTGTAACCGAGACGTGCGGCCCTAGGTGCTCGTGGGATGGTGTTGTGCCTAGGTTAGCCTTACGGATGTAAGCTAGAATGCTTAGATCTGTGGAATTAAATAGAGGAATTCAATTTTTCTTTTCAGCGGAAACGGGATGTTGACGGCAAGAAAGGGGAACACGAGATAGTTGGGCGAAGGCCCTAAGGTTTTATTGCTTGAATGAAAATAAAGGATGGAACCTAACAAAGCTTAAAGCAATCTGAAATCTAAGACAATAAGCAAATAATGAGGTGGGGGTAAGCCTCCTTAAATAGCCCCTCTAGTCCAAATCCTACTCGAATTGGGATAGCTAATGTACTACTCCTTCAAGGAGAAGTCATCCTTGTCCTAAATGGATTCGAAGTCCCTAAAACCCCAAGTGAGGCTTGGTTTGCGCGGAAGCCAGGCCCAAGGCCTTGTACGGACCCGTGGGGTGCGACTGGCTGGCCCTGTCCGATCCCTTCCGCGCGCGTTGTTGTCGCACCCTAGGGTGCGGCGTGGTCGGTTAGTTTGGGCTCGTGGTGTGCGGCGTGATCGGCCTGCCCGGTGCTTGTGCGTGGGCTGTTGTCGGGCCCCTCGGTCTGCTCGGTTCTTAGGCATGCGCCGGTGCTTGTGCGTGGGCTGCTGTCGGGCCCCTCGTTCTGCTCGGTTCTTGGGCGTGCGCTGCTCCCAGCCCCTTGTTGTGTGGTGGAATCGGGCCGTAGGGTGCGGTCCGTGACATTCTCCCCCACTGGTTCTGGTGACGCCCTCGTCGCTCGGCTAAGGTGATATTGGTCTATTTGGTCCTTGAATTGCCATAGATCCAAGGCTAGTTCCCAACTTCTTTCACTATCGGGAAGTCCTTTCCAAAGGACGAAGTACTCGTGTCTCGGTGGATGGCCCACTCGTCGAATGGATCTTTCCGCTTGGATGTCCCGAACTACATTGTCGTAGGAGACTTTTACTCCAACAGGTGCTCGATGTGATTGGGCTCAATCCGGATCTGACTCGTCTTGGTGGAAGGGTTGGAGTAAACTTACGTGGAACACCGGATGGGCTCGGATGGTCGTTGGTAGCTCCAGTCGATAGGTCATAGTGCCTATTTGCTTGACAACTTTGAATGGTCCTTCGTACCTTCGCACAAGTCCCTTGTGCACTATTGGATTGCGCAAAATCCCGGTTAACTTGGCGAGGACTAAGCCCCCTACTTGAAAGTTTACGTCCCGACGCTTTGTATCTGCCCACTTCTTTGTTCGTTTTCCCGCCTTGTGTAAACAAGCTCGGGCTAGTTCATGATGTTCATGCCACTCCGTGGTGAACTTGTGTGCTGCTAGATTCGGCCCGTCGTATTTGGTTGTAACCGTGTGAGGTGTGAGCGGTTGTTGTCCCGTCACAATTTCGAATGGGCTTTGGTTGGTTGCTTCACTTCGTTGAAGATTATATGAGAATTGGGCCACGTCCAGCAGTTTTGGCCAGTTACGTTGATTAATGTTCACGTAGTGTCTTAGATAGATCTCCAACAAGGCGTTCACCCGTTCGGTTTGTCCGTCGGTTTGGGGGTGGAAACTTGTTGAAAAGTTCAAACTTGACCCCATGAGTTTAAACAGCTCCGACCAGAATCTTCTCGTGAACCGCGTGTCTCGATCACTAATGATTGTCTTGGGCAATCCCCAATACTTTACAACGTATTTGAAAAAGAGGCGTGCGACTTCTTCGGCTGGGCATACTTTTGAGGCTGGGATAAATGTGACGTACTTGAAAAACCTGTCCACAACCACCATGATGCTAGACAGGCCGTCGGTGTTGGGCAAGCCGACTATAAAGTCCATGGATATGCTTTCCCATGGTCGTTCGGGAATGGGCAGCGGTTGTAGTAATCCTGCGGGTCTTTTCATCTCGATCTTGTCTTGTTGGCATACAAGGCAAGTATTCACATAAGTCCCCACATCTTAGCTCATGTGTGGCCAATAGTATTGTTCGCTAATCAGGGCCAAGATTCGGTCCATCCCGGGGTGTCTAGCCCACTTTGAATCGTGGCATTCCTTTATGATGTCCTTGCGTATCTCACCAAATTGAGGAATGTAAAGGCGGTGACCTCGTGCATAAAGTAAGTCCTCCTCGAGCCAAAACCTTCGGGTTTTGCCTTCTTTGGCATAGTTGATGAGCATCTTGGTTGTTGGGTCGTGGGGCAGTCCTTCCTTGATGCGGTCTAGTAATTTTCCGTTTGGTGAGCTTACAAACTCTATGGCATACCTTCGGCTTAAGGCATCAGCAACTAAGTTGATTTATCTCGGTTTGTATTCCATGGTGAAATCGAACTCGGCGAGAAACTCTTGCCAGCGAGCTTGCTTTGAGGACAACTTTTTCTGGGTCAGGAAGTAACTGTTAGCGACGTTGTCTATATACACAACGAACTGAGACCCAAGTATATAGTGTCGCCAAGTGCGCAAACAGTGCACTACTGCGGTCATCTCCTTCTCATGAACCAAGTATCTCTTCTCGGTGTCGTTTAGCTTTCAGCTTTCATACGCAACTGGATGTCCTTCTTGCATAAGGACCCCTTCGATGGCTACGTCTGATGCGTCGGTATGAACCTCGAAGGGTTTGGTGTGATCTGGTAATGCCAACACTGGTTCACTTGCCATGGCCTGTTTCAAGTTCTCAAAGGCTTGTTTGCAGTCTTGGTTCCAATCTCATACCTTGTCCTTTTTCAGCAAATCGGTCAGGGGTGTGGCGATTTTAGAATAGTCTTTGACGAACTTTCGATAATAATTGGCTAGCCCCAAAAAGGACCTTAACTCCGTTACTTTGGTTGGCGGTTCCCAGTCCACGATGGCTTGAATTTTGGTTACATCCATTCGGATTTTTCCTCCTCCTACAATGTGACTGAGGAATGGAACTTCTTTTTGGGCAAACGAGCACTTTTCTTCCTTGACATATAGCTCGTTTTGCCGTAAGACATCGAACACCTTCCGCAAGTGTTCAACATGCTCCTCGATAGTCTTGCTATAGATCACGATATCATCAAGGTAAACTACAACGAATTGATCAAGGAAGGGTTGTAGTACCTTATTCATAAGTGTGCAGAATGTGGCGGGAGCGTTTGTGAGGCCGAAAGGCATCACTAGGAATTCATATGAATTGTAGCGTGTCACATAAGCTGTCTTTGGTTCGTCTCCTTTGACGATCCTTACTTGATAATATCCGGACCGCAAGTTTAGCTTGGTGAACCACCTTGCACCACCAAGCTGATCGAACAAATCGGCAATTAGGGGGATTGGGTACTTGTTCTTGACGGTGAGCTTGTTCAAGGCCCAATAGTCGATGCACATTCGTAGCGTCCCATCTTGTTTCCTTTGGAAGAGTACTGGTGCACCGTAGGGTGCTTTAGAGGGTCGGATGTATCCTGAATCGAGGAGTTCCTTCAGTTGTCTACGTAACTCCTCAAGCTCGAGTGGAGCCATTCGGTAAGGGGCCCGGGCTGGTGGCTTTGCATTCGAAACAAGCTCGATTTTGTGGTCCACTTCCCGCTTTGGTGGGAGAGTTTTGGGCAGCTCCAGGGGCATCACATTCCTAAACTCGGCTAGCACTGTTTTTACTTCATCGGGGACCCTCTAGGCTAGGGGCGACTCCTTGTGCACCAACGATGCTAAGTATGCGGGTTCTTCCTTGCGCATCCCCTTATTGAATTGTATGGATGACACCACTTTGGCATTAACTCCTGTTTGTCGGTTCATCGGGACCATGCAGGGGTGTGCTGGGTCTAGTATGCACAAGCAGTTTGCAAAAGGAACGGGGAAGGCCTTAACCCGATCAAGAAAACTAATGCCCATTACTAAATCAAAGTCGTCAAGAGGAATTACCTTGATAGTTTCTTTACCGGTCCATTCACCTATGGCAAGCTTGATTCCTTTTGCTACTCCGGCAATTGGAGTCTCCTTGGAATTTACGGTTTTAATGAATCCTCCTACCTTTTCAACGGTGAGGTCAAGTCTTTTGGCAGTTTGTTCAGACATAAACAAGTCAGAGGCGTTGGTGTCTACTAATGCGCTCATCTTTCGGCCTGCCACGGTGATATCCACGAACATTAGCCCCTTTTTCTTGGAGCCATTCTTAATTTCCATGGAACTGATGATGAAATTTAGTTTGGGGGCCTCCTTCTCATCCTCGACTTCCTCAAAGTCTTCTTCTTGGATGGCTGCCGCTTTTTCGAGTTGGGGACAGTCCCTTTTCATGTGATTACCCCCCGCAATGTAGCAACTAAAGTTGGTGTTCTTTTCCCAGGGCTTACGGAATTTGAAGTCTCCATTTGCTGCCTTCTTATTTCCGTCCTTGGTATGCACATCTTTACCCTTCCCGCCGTTGCTCTTGTGCTTCGGTTTTTGTTTTGGAGCGTCCGACTTCCGATATTCAAATTCTGCAAGGGAGTCGGCCATGTCTAATGCTTTGGCAAGATCTTGGACCCTTGCTCGGTGTAGTTCCATCTTTGCCCAACATTGTAGTCCGTTCTTGAAGGTAAAGAGGGCGTCGGCTTCACTCATACCCTGGATTTGAAGCCTAAGTTCAGGGAACTTGTTGACATATTCTCGGATCCCGCCGTCATGCTTTAGTTGGTAAAGCTTCTCGTGAGCTTCGTCTTGAGCATTCTTTGGATAGAAGTGCTCCTTGAATTCAAACTGGAACTCCCTCCATGTTTTGATGGGAATCGTCTCATCCCTCGATTGAGAACAACTATGTCGCCACCATAGGAGTGCGGAATCAACCAAGTAGACAGAAGCGGTGTTTACCTTTGTGTTCTCATCATCGATTCCCGTGAGTCGGAAGTATTGCTCCAACCCCCATATGAAGTTGTCCACTTCTTGGGCATCCCTTGCCCCTTTGAACTCCTTCGGTTTTGGCACATCGATCTTGGGTTTGACTTCCATGGTCTTGCCCACCATGCCGGACAATACGGCATTCTTGTAGAGGGTCAGCTCGGCATTGAGCTTTTCGATTTCCCCCAACAGTTCCCCCCTCATCGCCTCCATTGCAACTTGAAGGGAGACGTCATGTTGGTTCAGCTTCTCGTATGAAGAATCGAGGAGACTCTAAACCCCTTCTTTGAGTTCGGCCTTGAGGGGGACGAACTTGTTTTCCAGCTCTTCTAGGCGATCGTTAACAGAGTCGAGCGACTCAGCCGTCCCCTTTGCGTTGGTCTCGAGCCGTTCTATTTTATTCTCGAGCGATGTTAAACGATCCTTTGAAGCAGCTCTTTTCTTATCGTTGGCCTTGTCCGCAGCTTTGTCGACAACCTTCTCGGGGACCTTGTCGGTGGTCTGGGCCTCCACGCCCTTTGATGTTGAACTGATCTCGTATTTCTTTGCCATAACAAGCAATTTTCTTTGCTCTGATACCACTTGCCACGCCCCTGGACTTTGTAACCGAGACGTGCGGCCCTAGGTGCTCGTGGGATAGTGTTGTGCCTAGGTTAGCCTGACGGATCTAAGCTAGAATGCTTAGATCTGTGCGGAAACGGGATGTTGACGGCAAGAAAGGGGAACACGAGATAGTTAGGCGAAGGCCCTATGGTTTTATAGCTTGAATGAAAATAAAGGCTGGAACCTAACAAAGCTTAAAGCAATATGAAATCTAAGATAAAAAGCAAATAATGAGGTGGGGGTAAGCCTCCTTAAATAGCCCCTCTAGTCCTAATCCTACTCGACTTGAGATAGCTAATGTACTACTCCTTCAAGGAGAAGTCATCCTTGTCCTAAATGGATTTGAAGTCCCTAAAACCCCAAGTGAGGCTTGGTTTGCGCGGAAGCCAGGCCCAAGGCTTTGTGCGGACCCGTGCTTGGACCCGTGTGGTGCGGCTGGCTGGCCCTGCCTGGTCCCTTTCGCGCGTGTTGTTGTTGCACCCTAGGGTGCGACGTGGTCAGTTGGTTTGGGCCCGTGGTGTGCGGCGTGATCGGCCTGCTCGGTGCTTGTGCGTGGGCTGCTATCGGGCCCCTCGGTCTGCTCGGTTCTTGGGCATGCGCCGGTGCTTGTGTGTGGGCTGTTGTCGGGCCCCTCGTTCTGCTCGGTTCTTGGGCGTGCGCTGCTCCAAGCTCCTTGTTGTGCGGTGGAATCCGTAAGGTGCGGTCCGTGACACTTTGCAACACCTAACTTGAAAGTTTAACCCTTTATTTCCCATGTCATCGAGGGCTTAAAACATCGCCAAATAATTCAAATTTTAGAATTTTTTTACTTTTATTTTTTAATATATATTATAAAATTGGATTAACCATAAAATAAGTGTTCAAACTATATATATTTTTTAGTTAGGTGCTAAACTATTTTTTAGGTCAAATAGGTGCTTAAGGTTTCATTACGTTACTCAAATAAGTTTTTTCGTCAATGGTTATTAAAAAAATTGTCATCTAATCAGAACATCACATGTGGCATGTGTTTTATTTTTAATTTCTGAATTTTTTTAAAAATCTTAAAGTTTTAATTTCTTTCAATCAAAACATCAAATCATAACTCCCTCACTATTCAGCATCCTCACACGTCAGTGATTCAATGTTCACCGCCCATGCATCGCGTACCTCACTGTTCAACATCCCCACCCTCTACTCGTTGGTCAGAGCCCAATTGGCCTCTTTTTTCTTCATCGTTGAATGATCGTAGACGCTGCAACTGGCAATTCATTCGTTAGTTTTCGACGACAGGATGATGAAATTTTCAGGATTTGAGGGTTTTTTTAAAGAAATTAAAAGTTTTTGGTTTTTTTATAAAATTAATGATTTTATGATTTTTGAAAAATAAAAATTAAAGAAAATAACATAAATAATACCCATGTCCTGTTTTGATTGGATAACGAAATTTTTTCAATAGTCGTAACAAAAAATCTTATTGAGTATCGAAATAAAACATTAAGCACCTATTTGACTCGAAAAATAGTTTAATCACCTAATTGATGTAATGTATAATTTGAGATTTTCTGACGGTTAAACCTATAAAGTAATAAAAAATTAAATAAATAAGAAAAAGGCCCACATGGAAACATAACCTTGAGCCTTTATAAAACCATAACTTTCACCCCTTTTTGGCAAAACAAACATTAAACCACCCTTCATTTCTCTTCAACCTTTTCTCTTTCTGTTTTTCCTTGGTTCAACCAGCATGGAGTTTGATGAGAGTTTAAGAGAAGATTTTCCTTTCTTTTCTAGCCTTTTCCCGGAAAATAACTCCAACCCTACCTTCAAAACTGACTTTAATGGCTCCAGTTTTCCTTTGGCTCCTGATGCTGATGCTTCTTCATCATCATCCAAATCCTTGCTTCACAACTCAACTACCAGTGCTCCCAGCAACGGTTCTCTCCCGAACCAGAAAAATCCTCACCATTTCCAACAGTTTCCCACCGCGGGGTCCACAAGCACCAACCCTTTTGTGGAGCCTTACACCCCTACTGGTTTCTTCAATGATCTCAATGCTTATATCCCTTCCTTGTCGTTTACAGTCCCCGATCATGTCCAACCCTTTCAAACTCAACCCTGCTGGGATTTTTCTTCAGCTCAACCCCTACTGCCCCCGCCAGACACCGACCACCGTCGGAGTTATCAGCATCAACACCAAACGCCGCCACCTACGCCTCCGCCTGTGGCCAAAAAAGTGGGTGGTGAAGTCTCATCTGCAGATGAAGACAAAGTTGATGAGAACAAAAACAACAGAAGGCTCCTTAAATCCGAAAAACTTAACAGGGCAGTTATGAAAACTAATGCAGTCAAAGGTCAATGGGCTCCTCAAGAAGACAGGTAACTTTTTTCTCTCCCTTTTGTTATGCTTTTGATCACCTGTTTTGTTTTATCAGCCATCAGGGTTGTGTTTTTTACCTTTATGAAGATCTGATTATATATATATACACATATATACATATGTATATATGTTTTTGTAGAGTGCTAGTGTATTTGGTATCAAGGTTTGGAAGCAAGAGATGGACTGAAATCTCTAAGTTTCTGCCAGGGAGAGAAGGAAAACAGTGTAGAGAGAGATGGCATAACCACTTGAGGCCTGATATCAAGGTTCTTTTACCTTATTTTCCCTGAAAATACCATATGTATACATGCATATACATATGTCCATCCATTCATACAAAAGATTATGTATGTATGTATGTGACTCATCATATATATACATGTTGATATACATGCATTCATTCATACATCATATGCATACATGGTATTAGCTGTAAAAATAAAAAATTAATTTGTTCGGTTATGGGAATCAATTATAGAGGACACGCGTCGATAAATGAATGGAGACTTTTAAAATGTTACCATTTTAACTATTTGTTTTAGGTGCATGACAACGCATATTATTATTTAGGCTGACCAGTGTTAGGTTAGACCAAAATATTCTTAATTAATGTTTATCATCACAATAAATTGTAATCCTAAAATTTAATAAAAATTCAACAGGTTAGTTTTTTTTTTAATATCAAGTGTTATTGGACAAAATGATTTTCATGAATATAGTTGGGGATAAACACATAATTTTATGTTAGAGAGTGTAAATTTTTATATTTCGTAAAATTATATAAGAATTTAAAATTTTTAAGGATGCGAAATTATATTATCAATATAAAATAAAATAAAAATCTAAAATATATGAGAATTCGACATTTTCGAGAGTGACTGCTCCTAACACCCCTATGTCTATCCTTAAATATGATCATAAATGTTGAACCTTTTTGGAGTGTATATGGCTTTGTTTGGATTTGCAGAAAGATTCATGGAGTGAGGAAGAAGACATGATACTAATTGCAGCACATAGAGAAATGGGAAACAAATGGGCGGAGATAGTGAAGAGGCTCCCCGGACGCACTGAGAACACTATTAAGAACCATTGGAACGCCACCAAGCGAAGGCAAGATACGAGGCGCAAAGCCAAGGACGGCACCGCTCCCAAACCTTCTCTTCTCCAAAACTACATCAAGTCCATAAGCTCGACCTCAGCCTCGACTTCGACATTGCCATTGCCGCCGCCGCCGCCCCAACATGACAACTTGAAGATGGTGTTCGAAATTAACAAGCCTGAGACCAGCAGTAACCCACAACTGGTGCAACTCGAAAACCCGGGTTTCGACCCTACGGATTGGAACATGGAAGCTTATAACTATCAACGTAATCAAAGCTTCGTATCGATCCTTGGAGAAGGTAGCAGCAATGCCAATGCAATGGAGAATTTCGAGCTTTAAAGTCGTTTTATCATCACAATACATATAGCATAGGGTTAAGAACTTAACTTTGTTTGTTTAAGGTTAATTTGTGTGTGCTTTTAAGGTTTATGTTGTAATGTTGAGGACATATGCATCTTTAACTTTATTAAGAACTATCGACTGTTCAATTTCTATAAAGTTGTGTTTTTATTAAATCGTTTATTTATGGTAGAATGTAATTATTTGTCTGTTTTTTTTATCTGAAAGGCTTATTTGGTTTTGCAGGGGCGGAGCTAAGATTTATTTAAGGGGTGTCATTTTTTTATAGGACATTTAAGAAGAATTAATAAGATATTTTTAAATAAAAAGCCCTTTTTAATATTTAATTAGAAGAATGACCCCCTGCCATCATTATTTGAAAAATGACCGCCAAACCGTCCACGTTAGGCAAACTCGTGTTCTACATAAAGCGAGTTTCAAACTCGCGTCCTATAGAAAGTGAGTTCTATGTTAAAAAACGCATGGATTTAATTTTTTTTCTTTTTTACCAACTTACTCAACACGGAACTCACGTTTTGTATAAAGCGAGTTTTGATGATTTATAGGTCATTTTTCAAATAATGTTGGCAGGGGACCATTCTTCTAATTAAATATTAAAAAGGGCTTTTTGATTTAAAAATCTCATTAATTATTTATAATGGAGTGTCATTTTATTTTTAAAGGGGTATCAATTATATATATTTTTCATATTTTATAAATAAATTTTATAGAAAAATAAAATTTTCAAAAAAATTTAGGGTGTCAACCGACACCCCAATGGTCAGTGTGGGTTCGTCCATGGCAGTATTAAAAAATGACTAAATTCATGAGATTTTTAAATATGAAGAGGTTAACTTTATTGATTTGTCTCAAATTAAGACCAAAATAATATAATGTATAAGTTTTGGGATTAAAATTATTAATAAAAGAACCAAAATAGTGAATGAAATTAAGGTTTAGATATCAACTTGGGAGAAAAATTATTTAGGTGCCAAGTTGGGAACATGTGCCTAGTTTAGGTATCAATTTGAGAATAAAAATTCTTTAGGTACTAATCTATTAATTTATTTTTAAAATTTTATGTCACAAACCAACACCAAGACGACACTAGTTTAAGCTTCTCCATGATTATTTAATTGGTCGTTAATTTAAGTTTTTTTGTGAAATATTATTAATAGGTTGAATTTTTTTAATTAAAATCCGCCGGTTTTATTGGAGGATATATTAAATTACAATGAAAGTTTACAACCTAGTAAATAAAAACACACAATCTAGACATATTTCTAATAAACAAAACTAGCGTCTCGAGATCATAATAGAACCAAACAAAAAAAGAGTAAAAACTCAACTCAAAAACTCGAAATAAAAGATGAATACAAACATCACCAAATATCAGCGATAAAAAATAAAACCATTAACAAACAACATAAAAATGCATATTACAATAAGATTAAAAAGTTGTGTTTTACTTTGGAAGAACTCAAACCAATGTCATCTTACTATGATAGTTGCATTTAAAATTTTAAATTTTGAGGTCTAAATAAAACCCATGAATTGTAGACTCTGTCTCGTTATTTTTAAATTGATCACTAGTAGTTGATTAAATTTCTTCTTTCACTATTATCATTTAAAAATTACGTTACGGTCACTAACATTTTCGATTTCACCTAATTCATCTTCCGATTCCATTTGAATTTTCACAAAGAAAATATTTGCTTTCTTCACTTTCTTTCTGTCTCGCTTTTAAAATTGAAAACTGCATTGAAAATCCAACTAAAAAACAAAAAATGCTTGTAAGAAAAACAAAAATCAAAGCCCTTATAGCTCAGTGGTAGAGCGTCAGTCTTGTAAACTGAAGGTCTGTAGTTCGATCCTGCATGGGGGCATTCCACTTTCAGTCATTCACTGAAAAGATGCATTAAAATATTATTTTTTTAAAATGTTTTAATCACATAATTGATTTAAAAATACAGTATTCAATTCATTTGAAAATACACATTAACCATATATGATATTAGTTGTAAAAACAAAAACTAATTTATTCGATTATGAGAATTTTAATTATAGACTATACACGTCACCATTTATGATGTTATTATTTTTTATGAAGTATTTAAAAACTTACCATTTTAATTGTTTGTTGTTATGTGCGTGACAATACATATATCACACAGTCTGACCAGTATTAGGTTAGACTAAAATATTATTAATTCGTACTTATCATCATAATATATTATGTTTTCAAATTTTAATAAAAATAAATAAACTTGTTGGTTTTGCTTTTAAAATCAAGTGTTATTGGACAAAATGTTTTACATAAATTGCATCCGGTTTAGATTTAAATTTGTTAGAAAAATATGATAAATTGAAAATTTTGAGGCATATTTTCTATGGATAAAGGTGAAGATTCGAATAATAAAATTATTACTTCATATTCTACTTCATGAGACCTTTACAGCGATATCTCATATGCTAAAATCAGTTGAGTGATGAATGAAAAATTGATGCTCAAAGTAGGCTACTTATGAATTGTGTTAAGAAAAAATAAAAGCCTAAATCTCACATGGGTGGGATATCAAGGGTGAGATGTGTTTATACACAACCCATTTGGTAGTTATTGAATGAATTGTGTTAAGATTTTGCCTCATGCAGAGGCGTAAGGGGTGCAAAACCAAGCCCCTCGAATTTCTTGATCGAACCCTCTCAAAGCCTACAAACATTATCTATTATGTCCGTCCATTTGTTTCTCACTTCTCCATGTTACAATCAGTGTCATGTCTTCTTCTTCACTCCACGAGTCCTGCAAATTCAATCAAAGTCATATACACTCCAAAATGGTTCACGATTTTACGACCATATCCATGACCATTTTCGTTTAACAATCATATGGTAAAGCAAAAACCTCTTTTTATGTAAAACATTTTTTCCAATAAGTACAACACTTGGTTTTAAAAGCAAAAATTAACGACTTTACTTTTTATTAAATTTTAGGATTACAATTCATTGTGATGACAAGTACAAACCAATAATATTTTGGTCAAATTTGACACTAATCAAATTGTACGATAATATGAATCGTCACCAGTGGCGGAGCCACATATATGTTTGGGTGGGTGAGCCTGTGCTTATCCTGAACTTTTCAAAGTTTATATATTTGGCTTGAATTTTCTTTTTGGCTAAAAGGTCAAATTTGCCCCTGTAGTAATCCGAAATTAGCAATGCTGCCCCTACTTTTTTTTCTCCGTAATTTTGCCCTCAAAGTCAGTCAATTGTAACAATGTTGCCCTTTGACCGATTTTGACCGTTAAATGCTGACGTGGCAGTTAACGGTGCTGACGGGGCAATTTTACCCTCGAAGTCATTCATGCAATTTTGCCCTCGAAGTCATTAATTGCAGCACGTTTACCCTTAGTTTATTTAGTTTTTAAATAAAATTAGATAAATAATTTGGTTTTTTCGAGTTGAACTTTAACAAACAGAATATATGAAAAATCGATTAACAAATTGATGTAAATATCCTTTGAGTCCCTAGTAATTTTAAAAATAAGCAAAATGAGAACTCTCACAAAAAATCAAAATATTATTCAATTTTTTTTAAAAAAAAATCTATAAACTTAATAAAAATAAATACGATATTCAAAAAAAATTATTGAAAATAAACCAACAAGAAGCGTGTTAATTGAACGGTGAACGCGAACTATTCTATTCGAACGACGTTCGATTGACACACTTACCGGCGATGGGTTGTTAGGAAAACATGTACGGTGAACTCGAATCATGTGGCTCAGGTTGAATTCTGCTTTATCTTCTGGATATCCTTGTATTTATCTCCCATGCCCTTATCTCCCATGCCGTTTTCGCCGAACACCACTAATGTCGTTTTCTGAGATTATCGTACATTTTTTCCTCACAACCCATCGTCGGTGTGTGTCAGTCGAACGTTGTTCGAATAGAATAGTTCGCGTTCACCGTTCAATTAACACACTTCTCGTTGGTTTATTTTCAATAATTTTTTTAATATCGTATTTATTTTTATTAAGTTTATAGATTTAAAAAAAAATTGAATAATATTTTGATTTTTTGTGAGAGTTCTCATTTTGCTTATTTTTAAAATTACTAGGGACTCAAAGGATATTTACATCAATTTGTTAATCGATTTTTCATATATTCTGTTCGTTAAAGTACAACTCGAAAAAACCAAATTATTTATCCAGTTTTATTCAAGAACTAAATAAACCAAGGGTAAAAGTGCTACAATTAATGACTTCGAGGGCAAAATTGCATGAATGACTTCGAGGGTAAAATTGCCCCGTTAGCACCGTTAACTGCCAGGTCAGCATTTAACGGTCAAAATCGGTCAAAGTGCAACATTGCTACAATTGATTGACTTTGAGGGCAAAATTACAGAGAAAAAAAGTAGGGGCAACATTGCTGATTTCGGTTTACTACAGGGCAAATTTGACCCTTTAGCCTTACTTTTTTTTATGAATTAGTCCTTAAACTTTATAATTTGTGTCCACCCTGAAATTCTAAAATTTTTATGACTTGTGCCCACCTTAAAAAATATATTGACTTGTGCCCGCCTCAAAAAACATTCTGGATCCACCACGGGTCGTCACACACATGAAAAGAAACAGTTAAAATGGTAGGTTTTTAAATACTTCAAATAAAAAATAATAACGGCGGAAACTATGACATAAATATTCCCAATTGATAAACATTTATCGATGTGTGTACTCTATAATTAGATTATCATAAATAAGCAAATTAGTTTTTATTTTTACAGCTAATACCATGTAGGCATATGATGTATGAATGAGTGCTTAATTTATCAACAAATGTACACATGAGATCGTGAGATAGCGTCGGGAGTTATAGGGACATCTCACGGTTTAATGCCCTTCTCGTATGGCGGTGGCAGGTTGAGAACTTTATGGCGTTTTATATGTTTTGTTAAGAACTATATGGCAAGTTCGATGTCCTTATCATATGCATTTTTCAGGTGATTTTATTGTTGGGAAGGGTATGATTTATTTACCTTGTATGTTTTGTGGCGTGTTGGTTTAATTCTTGGTTAGTTTTCTCTCTAATTAAGAATAAGGAGGTTTTTAATGAGGCATATAGTATAAATTTATGGAATATATGTTTCCCTCTTAAATAATTTTTTTTTTGTCGAGAAAAAACAATGTACATATGATGAATGACATACATACATACATATACAATCTTTTGTATGAATGGATGAATAGAAATATGTATGTATATGTTGAATGCAATCTTTTATCCATGGCATACATGTATGTATGCATGTCTATGCATACATGTGATATGCATAATATGTATATACACACACATACATGATCAGGCCTCAAGTGGTTATGCCATCTCTCTACACTGCTTCCCTTCACTCCCCTGCAGCAGCTTAGCGATTTGAGTCCATCTCTTCGTTCCATACCTTGATACCAAATGTACTTGCAATCTTCAATATATATATATAATATTCATATAAAAAACTTCATTGAAAATCAAACTAAAAAAAAGTGAAAGAATTTTGAAGGGAAATAAGAAAATCAAAGCCTTTATAGCTCAGTGGTAGAGCGTCAGTCTTGTAAACTGAAGGTCTGTAGTTCGATCCTGCATGGGGGCATTCCAACCTGTTTCTTTCCCTGTCATTGTCATTAGTAATTTTAATTTTAAAATGTTTTAATCACATAATTGGTTTGAAAATAAAGTATATAAAAGAAAGTCTTTGTTCACTTGTTTTGTATTTTATCCCTTTAAAATTAGGGTAAACTACATAAATGACCACCATAGTATTGGTAAAGTCGCGATTTGACCACCTTACTATTTTTTTAAGCAATTAAACCACCAAACTATTTAATTGGTTGCAATGTGACCACCAGCCGTTAGAAACTAACGGAAGAAGTGACGTGGCTGTTAATAAAATTGGTATAATTACATATTTGATCCTTTCTATTTGTACATTTTATCAATTTAGTCCTAATTTTAATAAATAAAATAATTTAATTATTTAATTAGACATCGACACGTGTCGGCGCCTTATTGGAGGACTTTATTTATATATTTTTTATTTAATAATTTTTATTTTACTCCTCCAATCAGGTGGTGACACGTGTCACCATATTGGAGGAGCAAAATAAATCAAGGAATATTTTGCGTTCAGTAAGACTCGAAACCAGGTTAGCTAGGTGGAAAACAAGCACGCCTACCACCAGGCCAATTTTATCCTTGTGATATTTTGTACAAAATCTAGTATATAACTTAGAAATTTGCTCATGCCAGGATTCTTAATATTTCCATGAATTTTTTTTTGCAGATCATTTTCCTCTATATTCTTATTGATTTTGTTTCTTTATTAGGAGAGTTTTAGTTTGATTTTCTGGGTGTATGTAAACCATATTTATTCTGTTATGGAAACCATGATCTTCATAAATGTGATATTGGTGTTGTAGGAATGGAGATTTGGAATAGATTTTTGATTGAATAGATTTTTGAAAATGGGTATGGTTCAAGTTTTCTCGAAAACCTGTTCCTTTTTATTCCAGAGAACCCGACAAGGGGATTTGGAATCATTCTTTGTTCAGATAATGTTCTTAAAATGGCTGCAGATGTTGGCATTTACTAATTGCTATTCCCGTTTGTAAAAATAAAATGACATGCTTTGCCCATATCTTTGAATGTGAAGAAGATGGTAAGAAAAGATTTGTCGATCTGGGTGTCATCACGACATGTCGAATCTTGCCATGGTTTGCCCATATCATGAAAGTGTTCCTGTTTGATGTTCTCGTGTCAAAGGCTACATGAATCTTTCCATGAAGTTCATTGATTAGGGAAGGAAGTTTATCTGCAGTATATGTGGTTTCTAATTATGCTTTGATTCATACCATTCTGTTGCATTTGAATTTCCTTGCTGTAAAAACATAAATGATTAGCTATGCTTACACTTTAGGAGCTAAACAGCAGACCAGGACCAAACAGTATTTGAGAGCTCCCTTTTTGAAGTTGTTCATCTACTTTTTATGATTAAAGTGTTATATACTAAGTTTTGTATAAAATATCACAAGGATAGAATTGGCCTGATGGTAGGCGTGCTTATTTTCCACCTAGCCAACCCGGTTTCGAGTCTTACTGAACGCAAAGTATTCCTTGATTTATTTTGCTCCTCCAATATGGTGACACGTGTCACCACCTGATTGGAGGAGTAAAATAAAAATTATTAAATAAAAAATATATAACTAAAGTCCTCCAATAAGGCGCCGACACGTGTCGATGTCTAATTAAATAATTAAATTATTTTATTTATTAAAATTAGGACTAAATTGATAAAATGTACAAATAGAAAGGATCAAATATATAATTATACCAATTTTATTAACAGCCACGTCACTCCTTCCGTTAGTTTCTAACGGCTGGTGGTCACATTGCAACCAATTAAATAGTTTGGTGGTTTAATTGCTTAAAAAAATAGTAAGGTGGTCAAATCGCGACTTTACCAATACTATGGTGGTCATTTATGTAGTTTACCCTTAAAATTATAATTTATATGAAGATATGATTATATGTGTGTATATGTTTTTGTACATTGCTAGTACATTTGGTATCAAGGTATGGAACGTAGGGTTGGGCGTTCGATCGAGTCGAGTCGAATCGCGTAAAAAAAATTTAGCTATTCGAGTTTGCAATTTCTATTTTACGATTCAAACTTTATTTGATATTTTTTTCGAGTCGTGTTTATAAAATTCGAGTCGAGTTTCGAGTTTTTATACAAATTTAATTGTACATACATATCTCTTCGTATACATATTTCTATATGCATATACGTAGCGGTGCATGTGCATATTTTTATATGTATATATTTAGGGCTAGACGTTGCACATATTGATTCCAATTTCAACGGGTTTCTATATGCATATATAATATACATATATATATTTCTTCATATTTTCACATGTAATTAATAAAAATTTCGAGTTATTCGAAATTCCATTTTAATAACTCAAACTTTATTTGAAATTTTTCCGAGTCAAATTTATGAAATTACGAGTTGAGTTTTTTCACCTCGAGTCGAGTCGAATAATCCAATTTTTTCGAGTCGGGTGGAGTTTTTTTCACCCCTAATAGAACGAAGAGATGGACCCAAATTGTGCATGATATATTACATATATGTATGTACATTTGTGCCTTGGATAGAAGATTGTATTCAACATATACACACGCTTTTTTAATGGTCTAGGGGTGATTACAAGGTAGTATATGTTCATACATATTCTCAACCCTTTGACAATGCACACACACTTTGTAGAAAGAGCGGTTGAACTCGGGTTTCTTAGGATAAACATCATTCGCTTTTTTACTGGTACTACTTATTAGGTTCATATACACACATACATACATATATTAATTCATTCAAACAAAATATTATATATATATATATATATATGTCACTCATCATATGTATATATGTTGATATAAATGCATTCATTCATACATCATATGCACACAAGGTATTAACTGTAGAAATAAAGACTAATTTGTTCTGTTATGGGAATCTCAATTATAGACGAAACATGTTGATAAATGAATGGAACATTAAAAACAGATCATTGTAACTGTTTATTTTTGTGTGTGGCAAACATATTATCTAAAAGTCTGATCAGTGTTAGGTTAAACTAAAATATTATTAATTTGTGCTTATCATCGCAATATATTGTGAAGTAATCCTAAAATTTAATAAAAATAAATAATCTTGTTACTTTTTCTTTTAAAATCAAGTGCTATTGGAGGGAAATTTTAAGGAAAGGCATATTAATATACGACTAAGAAACGATGTTACCGAAAATATTATAAGATAAGTAACAAAGTCGGTAAAACGCTACCGGATATTTTGACATAATATAATGTATCCGGTAGAAAACATGAAGAAATATTAAAAAAATTTGGTAACCGACAAACTTAAGTTATCGGTAGGTATCGATACAAACATAACAAAATAGGTAAAATTACTTATTTTGTTGATAAGAGTATCAACATATTAGGTAGCGCCTATTATGTTATTAAAGTTTAAGCTGATGGGGCCTTGAAAATTCGACGATAACAAAATAGGTAAATTACTTACTTTGTTGATGAGAGTACAACATATTAGGTAGCGCCTATTATGTTATTAAAGTTTAAGCTGATAGGACCTTGGAAATCCGACGATAACAAAATATGTAAATTACTTATTTTGTTGATAAGAATATCAACATATTAGGTTGCGCAGGGACGAATCTATATACAATGTGGGAGGGGCATTTGCCCCCCTTAAATTTTATGGGTTAATTATATTTTAGTCCCTAATAATTTTAAAACAATTGCAATTAAGCCCTTTTCCTTCTTTGCGCCTCTCAAAATTTTTATGGTTTATTATTTTTTAGGACCTTGTAATCTAAAATTAATAATATTAAACTTTGACCCCTCTTTTTCTATTTTAATTACTTTTCGAGACCTTTTAAATTTAAAATTTATAAAATTAAACCTAAAGTTTCTTAATTTTTACAATTTAATTACTTTTTGAGACCCTATTATTTTAAAATTAATCGGTCTGCCCCCTCATAGTTCAATCCTGGTTCCGTCCCTGAGATTGCGCCTATTATGTTATTAAAGTTTAAGCTGATAGGGCCTTGGAAATCCGACGATAACAAAATAGGTAAATTACTTATTTTGTTGATACTTTTGAGTAAATTAAATATTTTGTTAATACTTTCGAAAGTATCTATACTTTTTTAAAAATATCGATACTTTTTTAAAAAGTAATATAACCGGTTGCAATGTGACTCGTTCATAATTGCAAACATGCAGCTGTTGCTTTTCACACCCGAACAACTGTACACATTTCTGCAATTTGAGATTCGAAACAAAATAACCATGATAGCGGCTTAAAAATAAGCTCCGATCAACGCAGCACAAAAACATAAAAAAATCCCCCTCACCAAAATCATAAAAACGTCATCCAATTACCAAGGTTGGTAATTTTCATCAGTTTCCATTGATGGGTCCTCAAAGAAAGATTTATCCACATGCATCGACCCTCTTCTCCAGCCTTACACTAGTGTCTTTCTCCGCTATGTTGCATTGATGCAGATATATATATGAGAATAAAAAAAGACGAAAATTAATAATTTTTAAAATTACATGATATAGATACAGAAATATAAAATAAAGTTTAAATTTTAAATTTTAAGAAAATGTAAAAGTAAAAAGTCATTAAAGAATCATGTGAATATGACCGTATTAAATACTACACCAAAACACTAACCAGAATACACAATCCCCTAACACCAAAGCTTCTTGCAATATAAAAGTTTCTTGGGTACATTTCTTGCAATATAAAATTAATTACCTTTCAAATTGGAGCAGTTGTGTTGAATGTTGCTTAAGGATTCCATTAAACTCTTCCTCAAGGACTTCAATCAAGAAGTATCTGCCGTGAATCTTGTTATTCCCACCTTACATTTTTGGAGTCTCCACAGCAGTTCTTCATCCACATGCCCATGCACCACTTTTGGATGGTTTTCCTTCTCATCCCCGGCTTGGTAATTTCGAACACCGTCTTTGAGTTGTCATGTTGTGCTGATATCGACGTCGAGCTTATGGATTTGATGTAGTTTTGGAGAAGAGAAGGTTTGGGACTGCTGCCCTCCTTGGCTTTCCGCCTCAAATGTTGGCTTCGCTTGGTGGTGTTCCAATGGTTCTTTATAGTGTTCTCCGTGCGTCTTGGGAGTTTC
The DNA here is from genome assembly GCA_958450335.1 of Hibiscus tridactylites. NCBI lineage: Eukaryota > Viridiplantae > Streptophyta > Magnoliopsida > Malvales > Malvaceae > Hibiscus > Hibiscus tridactylites. Next base: position 38,669,846 of record OY288267.1, on the reverse strand, counting down.
TTCACAATCTCCGCTCATTTATTTTCCATTTCTCTGTGTGCTGCGATCGGTATTATGTCTTCTTCTTCACTCCATAATCCTTCTGCAAATTTAAACAAACCTATATAGACTCCAAAAAGGTTTAAGATTTTAAGGCCATATTCATGTCCATTTTCCTCCGACAATCATATGATAAAGCAAAAACATCATTTATGTAAAACATTTTATCCAATAAGTACGGTTGCTGCAATAATTAAAAATGAGGATTTTCGCGACTTGATGCTTTCGAACCTTTTTTCGAGACCTCTCCGTTTGAGAGAAATGGAAGCAGTGGCACAGGTGGAAGCAAGGCTGATGGGTCAAAGTGTAAAGAAGGAAGTCCCAGACAAGGTTATTTGGGTTCACGACAATGCAGGGGATTTTTCAGTCCGAAAACTCACTGATCTGTTAGTGAATGCTGATTTAGAAGAACCTGACTTCAAGTTTGACTTGATTTGGAAGATGAAGGTTCCACCAAAGGTTAAAAATTTCCTTTGGATGCTGAAGATCAAAAGAATTCCAACAAAAGCTTTCCTACTGGAGATAGGCATGAATATTAAAGACCAGAATTTTAATTGCCCTTGGTGTGGAAATGAATTAGAGAACTTATCCCACCTTTTTGTGGATTGCCTTTTTGCTAGGAATTATTGGAGATGTTTCTGTAACTGGTGGTCAATAGTGTGGATAAATACTGCATCAATTGACGAACTGCTTACGTTTTGTTTCTCAGTTTCTTTGACAGGTTCATCGAGAACTCTTTGGTTTATTACAATAGCTTCAGCCCTTTGGAGTCTATGGCTTGCAAGGAACGAGATGGTATTTAGGAATAAACGTATATCCCTTAAGGAGCTCTTGTTTTACACAAAAATGCGAGCTTGGATTTGGATTAAAGCTGTGAACGAGGCATTGATTCTTGATGACGCAAATTGGTGGAAAAATCCAGCCTTATGTCTTGAAGCAAATGCCAATTTGGATTGGATACCTCCAAAAGAAGGGTTGGTAAAATTTAATGTGGATGGAGCTTCAAATAAAATCGGTGCAGGATGTGGAGGAGTACTAAGATCTTATGCAGGAGATGTGAGAGCTTTATTTTCTGGGCCTGTTGAAAACTTTGGTCCTGAGTTTGCAGAACTTATGGCGATAAAGATTGCGCTTTTGGTGTTCATAGAAGCGGGATGGATAGGAAAAGAAAGTTTGATTGTGGAATCAGATTCACAAGTGGTGTTGAACTGGATTGCGAACCCCTTGATTCGACCGTGGAGATGGTAGAATTATTTCGAGGAAATTGAAAGCTTAACAAAAAATATTGTCGCGGTGTCATTCGAGTATGTTCCAAGAGCAAGAAACGGATTAGCAGATAATCTAGCAAAATTAGGAGCAGGCAGGAGTGTATTGTTTAAAGCATGGTGGTAGAATGGGTTGGTTTGGCAGGATTATGTTGTATCTCGGTTTTGTAAAATGGAGTCGTGTATGCCACGTTGGGTTGTACTCTTTTCCTCCAATAGGTCTAGGGAGGTTTTTAACGAGGCACCCAACGTTTGTAATTTGCTTAGCAAAAAAAAACTTGATTTTAAAAGCAAAATCTAACACTTTTTTATTAAATTTTAGAAATTATTGTGATGATAAACACAAATTAATAATATTTTGGCCAAACCTGACACTGGTCAAACTGTATGATAATATGCGTCGTCACACACATAAAATCATCAAATAAAAATATAATAACGACAAAAACTGTGACATAAATGTTCCCAATCATTTATCAACGTGTGTCGTCTATAATTGAGATTCCCATAACCGAACAAATTTTTTACAGCTTATACCATATAGGTATATGATGTATGAATGAATGCATGTATATCAACAAATATACATATGATGAGTAACATACATAAATATATAATCTTTTGTATGAATGAATAAATAGAAATATGTATGTATATGTTGAATGCAATCTTTTATCCATGGCATACATGTATGTATGTCTATATATATATATATATATATATATATATATATATATATATATATATATATATATATATATATATATAATTTTAAGGGGAGAAGGAACACAAAACAAGAGAACAAAAACATGCCAAATGGAGAGAAAATTATTGTTTTTGCCTTGTCATCCATGCATTATTATTATTTAATGGGTTAATTACCCCATTGGTATATGAACTACACTGAATTCTTAGTTTCATGCATAATATTTTAAAATTTTCAATTTTATGCATGGAGTTTTTCGCCGTTAATCGCTTTACCCACTTTGGTAACGGAATTTGACATGTACCTTTTAGACCAATAAGAAATTGACATTGTCATTCATTCTTATTAATTTTTTTTAAAATAAAGGTTTATTTCTTTAAATTTTAAAAAAATTGGATCAATCCCTATGTGACACGTGATAAAATATTAAAAATAAATCATTTATTTATCTCTCTCCGATCCCTCTATCTTCCTTATCCTCTATCCATTAAACCAAGGGATTCAACCCCATTTCTATTGTTGTAATTTGAACGAGAAATAAAATTAAATGGCTTAATACCCAAATAGGTGCCCAAACTATGCTTGTAAATCACTTTTGTGCATAAACTATTTTTAGCTTTAAACAGGTGTCTAAAGTTTCAATTTTGGTCATTTTAGGTGTCTAACCGTTAACCACCGTTATTTTTATTAAAAAATAAATAAATTTATTTTTTAATTTAATTTTTAAAAAAACCCTAAATTTCCCAAAACTCACAAAATGGCCCCAAATTCGAAATCCCTAACTTCCCCGGCCGAACCCGCCGCCAATGGTTTCACCGCCGCCCCCATATCCGCCGCCGGACTACCAAGATCGTTTCTCCAACCACCCATCGCCGGTAAACGTCGAAAGAAGCCAAAATCGCGAAAGGAAGTCCTCGGCACACATACCGTCGGTTATCGGCGATGGGTGGTTGGGGGAAACGGTCGTGGTGATCCGACGGCGATAGTGGTGGCCGCCGGTGAGGTAGTAAACGGCGACATCGACGATAACTTGGGGATTTGGGGTTTTAGGTTAGGAATTTAGGACTGTTTTGTAAAGATTTAAAATTGTTAATTTTTTAGATAATTGAATTTTAAATTTTATTTAAAAATTAATTAAAAGAAATTAAAAACTAAAAACATGTCACTTGTCACAATTTAATTGGCTAACATTTTTTATTAACGGTTAGGCACTTAAAATGACCAAAATTGAAACTTTAGGCACCTATTTAGAACTAAAAATAGTTTAGGCACCAAAAGTGATCCACAAGTATAGTTTGGGCACCTATTTGGATATTAAGCCAAATTAAATTACCGCATGACACTTTAATCAGCAGCGGCAACAAGCTATGGAAAATCCCCATTTTCCCATCTGCCAATGTCAGCCCTCTTATTCGAGTATCCATTTTTTTTTTCTAATTTGGAAGCGTTGTGTCAGGTAGAAAAAATGAAAAAACGGTGACCGACGATGCTATGATTCGACCGAAATAAACCTCATGTTTAGCTGGTAGTGATGAATCTATGCTTTTTAACATTTTTATTGATTATGGCAATCTTGAACGAGAGAGAAGGTACTGTTGCAGAGATAGTGTTTATATTAAAACCCCCATTTTTTACTGCTGTAATTTGAAGGTTAATATCGTCTTTGGAGGCTAAAATATGCAGCTGAGAGATCTAAAATCTAAGTTGTAAGAAGATTCTCCAAGTTTTCGAAAGCAGAGAGCAAGATTGCTGTAAAAATGGTGATGATAATTTTAATGAAACTTTTAAATATTATGTATAAAACTGAGATTTTGGTATAATTAAAGAACCAACGGAATAATTAACTTTTATTTGATTGGATAACTCAAATGCCCCCATGCAGGATTGAACTACAGACCTTCAGTTTACAAGACTGACGCTCTACCACTGAGCTATAGGGGCTCTGATTTTCTTACATCCATACAATTGTTTTTAGTTAGATTTCAAAGCAGCTTTTCATTTCTCTTTTTCTTAAAGCAGCGAGACAGAAAAACAAATGGGCGGAAATTAGAGTCATTTCTGAAAATTTGGCCGTTAAAGGCCAAACTTAAAATTTAGGTCGATAATAATTATTGAAAAAATTTAAAGTTTTAAAGTAGATCCTAATTAGAGGTGGCAATCGGGTCATTCGGTTCGGGTTCGGTTCGGGTCGTTTCGGTTCGGGTTAATTCGGGTCTATCTAGAATCGGTTTAGATTCGGTTCGGGTCGGTTCGGTTCGGGTTCGGGTCTAATTCGGGTCTGTGATGAGTCAGATTCGGTTCGGGTATTGGATCGGGTCAAAATCAGATCGGTTGTTTTCGGGTCGGGTCAATATCGGATCGGTCGCTTTCGGTTCGGGTCAAAATCGGGTCATTCGGGTCGCTTTCGGTTCGGGTTAAAATCGGGTCAATTTCGGGTCAGGTCAACATTTAAATTTTCGGGTCAATTTGATTTGAGTTGGGTTAAAGGTTTGAGGTTTAGTATTTATGGTTTAGGGTTTAGAGTTATTGATGTATGAGATTAATTCTAATTCAACTTGTCAATCTATGCATTTCAATTTGATTAAATATTTAAATCAAAGTTTCATGTATCCATATAATTTTTTTTGTATAATTATATTGAATCAAAGTTTATAATAATAATAATAATAATAATAATAATAATAATAATAATAATAATAATAATAATAATAATAATAATAATAATAATAATGTTTGAAATGAATTAATTTATTAAACTTAGGATCTAATTGAATTAACTAAAATCTAAAAGCATAAATCACGGACATAATTAAAATAATTTTAAAATTAAATGTAAAATTTCAATTCAATTAATCTAAATTGAAACTCAATTAAATCAAGAAAAATATAAAGACAATTGGTAAAAATAGAGAGGGAAAAAACAAAATTTTGGAGGGAAATAAGCCACCAATTTTTTAAGCTAGATTGAAAAAAAAGAAAAAGACAATTGGAAAAATAGAGAGAGAAAAGACAAAATTTTGGAGTGAAATAAGCCACCAATTTTTTAAGCTAGAGATTAATTACTTTTTAGGTCATGTTGCATTTAAAATGTTACATTTTAGTCAACTTTAAGTTTTAGTTTAATTTAATTTAGTCACAAGTATTCCCACGGTTTAGACTTCGGATATAGAAATCCCCTCCCCGTAGTGATATTTAGTCTCTAAAAATTTACTTTTAGTTGAAATTGACTAATCTTTGTAATTTAGTCTATTAATTTAATATATTTATATTTTCGTTCATTTTAATTTCAAAGATTTAATTTTTAGCCAAAATTGACCCCTATTTATTCATATGGTATAATTACAAATTTGATCATTGGACTCTCAAATTTCTCCACTTCCAAATTGTCAATTTAGTCTACAATTTCAGTTTTATGCTATATTTTATGATGAAATTATAAAATTGGTCACCAAGATCTCAAATTTCTATACTTCATTTTATTATTTATTATATTGTTAACAATAGATATTCAGGTTAAAATCGGGTCAAAATCGGGTTAAAATCGGGTTAAAATCGGGTCGATATTCGGTTCAGCTTTCGGTTCAGCATTCGGTTCGGGTCTATTCGGTTCGGGTCTATTTCGGTTCGGGTCCATTTCGGTTCAACAAAAATTTTCGGTTCGGTTCGGTTCGATTCGGTTCGGTTCGGGTTTCGGGTCAACTTCGAATCATCATGTTCGGGTCAAAATCGGGTTTCGGTTCGGGTAATTCGGTTCGGGTTTCGGGTCTCGGGTCAAGTTTGCCAGGTCTAATCCTAATATTAAGTATTAAAAAATTAAGTTTTTGATAACAAGTATTAGAATAAAAAAAATTAAGAGTATGTCCCTAATAACAAATATTAGAAAAAATTAGGCCTTTAATAACAAGTTTTGGGGGAAAATTAGACACTTAAAATCAAACATGGAGAAAAAAATGAATTTTAAGAGTAGACCCTAATAACTAATATTGAAAAAAATTGAGCCCCTAATAAGTATTGAAAAAAATGAACCACTAATAAAAAATATTGTAAAATATTAAATTTTAAGAGTATGACCTAGTAACAAATATTAAGAAAAAAATTGAGTCTCTAATAACAAGTGTTAAAAAATTATACCTTTAATAACAAGTATTGAAAAAATTAAACACCTATTAATAAATATTAAAAAAATTAAAATTTAAGAATGAACACTAATAGTAAGTATTGAAAAAATTAGTCCATAATACCAAATGTTTTTTTTTTTTTAAATAAATCATAAGTGGGAGCTCTTTTTGGCCATCCCCAAGGGCGGCTCTGGCGGAAATAGTAAAAAAAAAAACACTCTTAAGGCGCACCAAGAACACTATAAAGAATCATTAGAACACCACCAAGCATCTAACATTTTCTCACTAAAGTACTCCGTTCTTTCATGGTATAAATATGATATATAAAGTAGAGAATTCCATGAGAGATCATCTCCAGCAAATCTTTCCCCTTCCTCAACGAATCCATTTTCATGGGGCTGCTCGAAATTCTCCAGGGCATTGCTGCTACCTTCTCCAAGGATCGAATCCGAAACTTTGATTATGCTGATCGTTATAAACCTACTTTTAGCATTAATTTCTCATTCATCACTCTACCGGGTGCAATTAATGTAAAACATTTTGTCCAATAACACTTGATTTTAAAAGCAAAAATTAACAAATTTATTTATTTTTATTAAATTTTAATTTTATAATTTATTGTGATGATAAGCACGAACTAATAATATTTTGCTCAAACCCGACACTGATCACACTGTATAATAATATGTGTCGTCACACACATAATGACAAACTGTTAAAATGGTAAGATTTTTAATACTCCAAAAAATATATCAAATAAAGAAACAATAACAACAAAAACCGTGACATAAATCTTCCCAATCATTTATCAACGTGTGTCGTCTATAATTGAGATTCTTATAACCGAACAAATTAGTTTTTGGCCCTCTTTGGTAATTAGCATATAGATGATAGCGGATTACATTTTCTGATAGTTGATAGTTGATTGCATTAGCTGATTTGAATAACATATTGTATTAGCTGATTGTATGAAAAGGTTTGGTAAAATTAGCTTATAGTTGTTTGATTATTTAAACAAGCAAAATGACATATAAGGACATGTTATGGTCGATACTTGTTTGAATAGTTTATTAGTTATCAATATTTTGTATCTATTAATATTAATTAGATTGTAAAATATTTTTTAATATAACATTACTAAACATATTTGAAGGATCTATATATTAATTTATTATTTATACAATTATTTTAATACAATTTAAGTAACTATTAAATTTAAATAAAAATATAAACATAAATGTGTGAGAAAAAAAAAAGAAAAAAACAAAAAACATTAGTTTACGAATGTCACAATGTAAATACGTGAGAGAGAAGAATTAAAATAAAAAAGTTAAATTTAGGTTATTTGGAGATTTTTTATAATTGTTAAGGGAAAAAGAATCTTTATAACTCTTATGTCAAAACCTCTAATTTGAAAAAGCTCATACTAGCAGCTTTTCCGAAATTTGAGGTTTCACCCCAATCTATTATTCCAATTTGCTATTTATCAACCATCCAAATTAACGGATTTGACCGGTCAAATCTCTAATATTATCTCAAATTTTTAATTTTAGCTCAAACCACTATTTACAAAATATGACCTTTATTTTTACAGCTAATACCATGTAGGCATATGATGTATGAATGAATGCATGTATATCAACAAATATACATATGATGAGTGATATACTTACATATATAATTTATAATTTCGTATCTTTATATTTTTAATATAGCTTTCTAACATAAAACTCAAATTGAATTTTCTTTTTGATTAATTGAGTGACTCGTTTATGACTTTTAAAACTAGACGACTCATTCGTAATCTTACTAATAATAATTGGGCGACTTGTGATGTATTTTATTTTATTAAAATATCACATCTAAAAGGAAATAGAAGAAAAGTAATTATATAAAAGATATGCAAAAAATTTCGGTCATGAATAGTGTCCGGGCTGGGATCGTATTGTTCTATGATTTGATATTTTTGATTTCATGAATTTGGCCAATTGAGTATGCATTTTCTTACACACTTTCTCCAAATCCATCACCCTACATAACATCTCTTGTAATTGTGCTCTGAGCTTTTTGTTACAATATGGAAGAGAAGATTGAAACACTAAAACAATACTTTCTTTTCTGTAAAGCTGAAAACGTAACTTTTACATTTGAGGAATAAGCTCTCTATATAGCTTATTTATGACCTAACTAACTCTAACTAAAACTAGCTGTGAAGAATCACCATTAACTAACTTATTATAACCGTAATATCCCCCTCAAAATGGATAATAATATTTTGGTCAAACCTGACATTGATCACACTGTATAATAATATGTGTCGTCACACACATAAAAACAAACCATTAAAATGGTAAGTTTTTTTAATACTCCAAAAAATATATCAAATAACGAAATAATAAAACAAAAATCGTTACATAAATGTTCCCAATCATTTATCAACGTGTGTCTTCTATAATTGAGATTCTTATAACCTAACAAATTAGTTTTTGGCCCTCTTTGGTAATTAGCATATAGATGATAGCGGGTTACATTTTTTGATAGTTGATAGCTGATAGCTGATTGCATTAGCTGATTTGAATAGCAGATTGTATTAGCTGATTGTATAAAAGTGTTTGGTAAAATTAGCTTATAGCTGTTTGATTATTTAAACAAGCAAAATGAAATATAAGGACATGTTATGTTCGATATTTTTTTGAATAGTTTATTAGTTATCAATATTTTGTATCTATTAATATTAATTAGATTGTAAAAATATTTTTAATATAACATTACTAAGCATATTTGGAGGATCTATATATTAATTTATTATTTATACAATTATTTTTAATACAATTTAATTAATTATTAAATTTAAATAAAAATATAAATGTGTGAGAATAAAAAGAAAAAAAAGAAAAAGCATTAGTTTACAAATGTCACAATGTAAATACGTGAGAGAGAAGAATTAAAATAAAAAAGTTAAGAGTAATCTGCACTCGTGGTCACTTTTGTTTTGGGCTTGTTCTATTTTGGTTACCCGGATTCAAAAAAGACTATTCTGGTCACTTACGTTCGAAACCTTTTCTGTTTTGGTCGCTGGATCGTTAACCTCCGTTAATTAAAAATAATAATTTTTAATTTGACCCCTAAAGTTTCAAAACTTCATTTTTCACCATCTTCCCCAAAACTCATTAAATGTCTTCCTAAAAATTTTCAAAACTATATTTTTTTAATTGCCCCAACCCCGACAACTCAGTGTAATTTCATGACAATTCATCACTCAAAATAAATTATATGTAGTACTATATATGTCAGGGATTCAAATAGTAGTCCCCTATCGTAACCGTCCAGAATTATTATGACGGAAAATACAGGTCTACAAGGATCATAATAGTATCCACTATGTATGCAAATGCGATCCTAACTGTAACTTAAATCATGTTGTGTATTTAGACGATCAAGATTCATAATTTCATACTATATGGACAAAGCATCAACGGCAATCTTGGCGTTCTTGAGATGTCCGGTCATCAAAATTAGTACTCTATCGTACCAGTTCTACAGGCTGTAGATTTTCGAAACGTACGATGATTGATGAATTCAATTGTTAGATTTGCAACCAGAAAGAGAAGTAATTAAATGATTCAGATTTCAAAGGAAAATCATTGAATTGATTTGGTACCTACCAAAGCATAACCCTAGAAGCAGCTGACAGTTTGGAAAATTCCCAAAGGCCAAAAAACGCTTCCATGGTGAAACCGGTCCAAGTAAGAGGGCAGCCACCGCAGACAGTGTAGGCAAACAGTCCGACAACCAAAACCTACCATGAAAAGTCAATGTCACGGCGATTCTAATCACCCCAAGCTGAAACCTATACACAAACAACCAACTCACAAACACATGGACCAGGAGAGCCACCAGCGAAACCCATGCAATCACCATGTTTTTCAGTTGACTCTGTAAGAACCTTTGCAGTGGGAACTGAAACACAAAGCTGAAATGAAGCGGTAGCACCCACATAGAAACGACCCCCGACAGCTCCGCCACGTCTTCGGGTTGTCCTAATAGCTTCAACGCCGGTGAAGCAAAGAGATATAGGCCCTGTTTGGTAAATAGCAGTTTGAGCAAAAATTAGAGGTTTGAGGTACAATTAGAGGTTTGACTAGTCAAATCCGCTAATATTGATGTTTGGTAAATAGCGGATTGAAAGAGCGGATTGGGGTGAAAAAGCTAATTTTGAAAAAGCTCCTAATATGAGCTTTTTGAGATTAGAGGTTTGATATTAGAGTTGTAATGACTCTTTTACCCTTAACAATTACCAAAAATCTCCAAATAACCTAAATTAAATAATAATATTTTTTAATATAAATAAAAACATATTAAATATTGGACTTACTTGTTGTTACTACTAATTTATATGGTGACATTTGTAAGTTAATTCTATTTTTTATTATTATGTGTATATAAAAAATTTAATAATTATATAAATAATAAATTAATATATAAATCTTTCAAATATGTTTAGAAATTTATATTAAAAAATAATTTTTACAAATCTAATTAATATTTATTAGATACAAAATATTAATAACTGATAAATTATTCAAACAAGTATTAAATATAATCATGTCCTTATATGTCATTTTGCTTGTTAAATAATCAAACAGCTATTCGCTATCAGTTAATTTTACCAAACACTTTTATACAATCAGCTAATACAATCCGCTAGTCAAATCAGCTAATGCAATCAGCTATCAGCTATCAGCTAATGTAATCCGCTATCAGCTATAAGCTATCCGCTAATTGCCAAACAGGGCCATAAAGGCAAAACAGAAACGGTTTTGGTCACTGGACCATTAACATTTGTTTCTGTTTAGGAAGACATTTAATGTAGTTTTGGGAAGTTCATTGAGTTTTGGGGAAGATGGTGAAAAATGAAGTTTTGAAAGTTTGGGGGTCAAATTAAAAATTATTATTTTTAATTAACGGAGGTTAACGGTCCAGTGACCAAAACAGAAACAGTTTCGAACGTAAGTGACCAGAATAGTCTTTTTTGGATTCGGGTGACCAAAATAGAACAAACCCAAAACAAAAGTGATCACGAGTGAAGATTACCCAAAAGTTAAATTTAGGTTATTTGGAGATTTTTTTATAATTGTTAAGGGAAAAGGGGTATTTATAACTCTTATGTCAAAACCTCTAATTTGAAAAAGCTCATACTAGTAGTTTTTCCGAAATTTGAGGTTTCACCCCAATCTATTATTCCAATCAGTTATTTATCAACCATCTAAATTAATGGATTTGACCAGTCAAACCTCTAATATTATCTCAAATTTCTAATTTTAGCTCAAACCACTATGTACCAAACATGAACTTTATTTTTACAGCTAATACCATGTAGGCATATGATGTATGAATGAATGCATGTATATCATCAAATATACATATGATGAGTGACATACTTACATATATAATTTTATAATTTTGTATCTTTATATTTTTAATATAGCTTTCTAACCCAAAACCCAAATTGAATTTTCTTTTCGATTAATTGAGTGACTCGTTTGTGATTTTTGTAACTAGATGACTCATTCGTAATCTTACTAATAATAATTGGGCGACTTGTGATGTATTTATTTCATTAAAATATCACATCTAAAAGAAAATGGAAGAAAAGTAATTATATAAATGATATGCAAAATTTCTCTGTCATGAATAGTGTTCGGGCAGGGATCGTGTTGTTCTATGATTTGATATTTTTGATTTCATGAATTTGGCCAATTGAGTATGCATTTTCTTACACACTTTCTCCAATTCCATCACCCTACATAACATCTCTTGTAATTGTGCTCTGAGCTTTTTGTTACAATATGAAAGAGAAGATTGAAACACTAAAACAATACTTTCTTTTCTGTAAAGCTGAAAACGTAGTTTTTACATTTAAGGAATAAGCTCTCTATATAGCTTATTTATGAACTAACTAACTCTAAGTAAAACCAGTTGTAAAGAATCACCATTAACTAACTTATTATAACCGTAATATCCCCCTCAAATGGATTATCTGGCTGATGAATATCGATAAGCGCCATCTTGACTATAAGAGCATGAAAAGCTGGAGCATGGAGAGCCTTGGTAAAAAAATATCTGCTAATTGATTAGCCGAACTGACATGAAAACGTTTAAGAAAACCATCACGTACTTTGTACCTTATGAAGTGACAATTAACTTCAATATGCTTGGTGCGCTCATGGAAGACTTGGTTAGATGCTAGATGAATCGCGGACTGATTGTCACAATATAGGGAAGCATGTGCAATTGAAATATGAAAAGATGACAACAGGGAGGCCAACCCAATGAGCTCACAAATTGTTGTAGCCATAGCACAATATTCTACCTCGCATGAAGATCGATTAACAGTAACTTACTTTTTTTATTTCCAGGATATAAGGTTATCACCAAGATACATGCAAAAACCCGAGACAAATCTCCTAGTGTTAGGGCATAAGCTATAATCCGAATCCACGAAGCCATGAAGTTGCAAACTAGATGTGGCAGAAAAGAATAATCCAGAGATGGTGTTTTCTTAATGTAAGATAGAAGATGATATGCAGCCATGAGATGTGGATGTCGAGGAGAAGATATAAATTGGCTAAGAAGATGTACTACAAATGTTATGTCAGGTCTAGTGTGGGTAAGATAGAGGAGTCTACCAATTAATCTTCGATAGATTTGAGGATCATCCAGTAGATCACCTTCATGTAAGCTTAAATTTCGGGGAGCCATCATAGGAGTATTTGCGTGTTTCTTTCCAAGAGTTCCAATATCTTCAAGCAAATGTAGAGAGTAGTTGCGTTGTGTTAATGAAATTCTTGTTGAATTTCGAGCAATTTCAAACCCCAAAAAATATCACAATGTTCCCAAATCTTTTAACTTGAAATATTGATGGAGAAATGATCGAACATAAGTTAATTGACCGAGATATTGGCCTGCTAACACTATGTCATCAACGTAGACAAGTAGTACTACCATATCATCACCATTGCCATAAACAAAAAGAGAATGTTGTTGCGTTCGTGCAGTGAAGATAATTGATACGCAAATGATGCAAGTATACACGTCGAACGAGTAATAAAGTGATAAGTGAGCATCGTCTCCACAGGGATTGGAGGTATTCACGGTTACTGTAACAGTAAAGCTTGAAATTTTTGCAGATTACAATGCTATAGTAAAAGAAACGAGGTATAATAATGCTGAAGCAAAATAGTGCAGAGAAAGATGAGATAACAATATGATAGACATGTCCCCTTTCGTATGCAAAACTCACTATGGAATGACTGGCTAGGAATGATGGACAATCTAACTCAATCTCGTTAACGATACTAAAGCTTTTCAACTATCTTCTATGCTAGGCGGGATTTACTAAGAGTGCTCTTAAACTATCTCTAGCCAGGAAACCGGGAGTCAGAAATGCTACAGCCATACCTCTCGGCGTAAACTCATAACACTCCCCTACCCTTCATGTACTATCCTTTTTAGCCCTTGAAACCTATCACTTATCTCTAAGGTAGGTTAGAGTCTGTCTCTCAACAGTCACTCCATTGCTTATGAGGGTTCTAGGGCTAGCTCTCTCGATTACTAACCCCAACACACACCTAAAGAATGGTCAACTCTCGAAGGCGCTTAAGGTAGGGCCTATATCTCGAAGCACTTACAACCCTAAGCTCTTACAACTTTAAAGAAATGATAAATGCATAAGCAAAGCATAAAATTATGATAAACACTGAAAAAGCCATAGCATGCATTAAAAAGTACTCAAAATAACATCACCCATCAAACCCAGGCCACCTAAAATAGCTCGTGGCTGGGCAATATCATTCAACGTATCATTGCGATAACATCACCAAATATAAAGATATGATAAGAAATTGCTATAGCGACATGAAAAAAGGTAAACTCCCTCCCCGCCATGGACTGCACGACTGTCTTAGGCCCACCGCCTCTCTCGAGGCGGTGAGGCCACTCCTTGGAGCTTCAACGATGGAGGACACCAAGCTGGAGAAGATGAAGGTGCAAACTTCCCTTTCCTTCTCTCTCTCTCTCTTCCGTCTCTCTTTTTGCAACACTAAAAATACCACACTTTGCTCCAAGCTTCTCTCCTTTTATATAGTGGAGGCTTCTAGGGTTTGGTGCCCTAAAGATGCCTTGATATTCCCAAGGAATATCCACTGACAAGGTCTGCTACGTGGGGACAAGGGAGACAGTCTGCAGGTGGGCACTGGCTGCTGCACATGCCAGATCGTCCTTTTCTGTATGTCACATGTTTCTACTACTCACGTGTTTGCCAATGTCCACTTCCATCATGCTATAGCAATTCCCGGCACCGGCTTTCTCTTAACTCCTTTCCTGCGCACCACAAAACCAAAACCAACCTTCCAAGCAGTACCCCTCGATATGGACCAATAACTAGCAAAGATAAATGTAACACCCCCAACCTGGGCCGGGAGCCGAGGGCGTTACCGGAGATCGGAAAGGCGGACAAACGGAACATATCAGACAAAAGCGGAAGCATTTCGGAAAACATGATATTATTTTAATGAATTATTCATATTAATGCGCACGCGAAAAATGAGCTAACAAAAACTTTTCTTAACTTCTTATGATCAAACATAAACTTAGACATGCTTTCTTTTAATCTTGTTACCAAATTTTAAGACAATTTAAAACTTTTATTTTTATTATCATATTACTATTACAATTAGGTCAAACAAGCCAAATACTTAATTATTCAAATTCATGTCATTCGAAACCCTTAATTAAATGGTCTAGGTGATTTCGAATTAATCCAAAATTACCAAATATTTGATCAAGTCAATTTTAATGCAACACATAATATATTTCCATTTCATGGCATTTGATTTCCTTTACTTAGGACCTTACAAAATAACATAACTTATATGCCCCTAAACAAGTCAAGCTATCGACTATGGACAACAAAAAGAATCGACACAACCAGTAGCTTGACTTACATTTTTATACACAAAATAATGAGGCTATCTACTTAAATACAAAACATGATTCTAGCCTCCTATCCAAGCATTACGGAGCATATAATTTCAAACACCATTTCAAACTTAAGTTACGACCAAACATAACAAAATGAATCCTTAAACAGACTTCAAAGCCACCATCTAGGAGTCTAAAGATAAGACTTAGATCGTACATATTTCAGAATTGTGAACTTGAGAACTTGATAGCTTTGATCCAACGAAAGCTAGCTTTAAGGTCCGAGCTATCCTGCTAAGGTTGGGAAGAAGAAAACAACGGAGCGGTAAGTACAAAAAGTACTTAGCGAGGTAATGCTAAAACTAATTCATTCTTTGAGCTTTAGCATGTTCAAGCATTGAGATTACTTAGCTAGGTTTATTAACAATTCGATTTCACCCAACTAAGCTCATGTAGACTTCATACACATAGCATCATACATGTCATATCAATATTCATAGCACATACTCGAATACATAACATATCACATGCTTGCACATAATTCGATCAATAGCATATTTCAATCCATATTCAGCATACTCAATATCATGCTTAGCAATTAAATAAATCAAGATCTCATGCTAAACAATACATAGCATTTTTAACTTATCAAATCGAAATCACAAATTCACCATAGCATTTCATTCGAATGATCTCAAATTATCATTCAAAAATCAGAATTTTTCATTTCTTAATCATATATATTCGAATAGGGTCATTACCCAAATTTCATATAATCGTGCTTGTAAGCAATTCATATGCTTTGTATCATAATCCGAAAAAGACCAATGTCCACATATCATAGCATTTCATTTCATATCATATTCGGAAAGGATCAATGTCCACATAGCATAGCATTTCATATCATATCATATCATGCTAAGTTACACAATCTTTTGTCCACTTCATAAGCTTTTTTAACTTAGCAAGTTCCATTCAATTCATGCACTTCATATCACAGGGTAATTCATTTCATTTCTTTAATTTGGTTTCATAGCCCAATCATTTTATTTAATGTTTTGCCCATGGTAGAATAGTCGTAACAGAAATTCGAGCCATCGGAAGGGTAACACATAACGGATATAGTTGCCCGCGGCAACGTCAAATATTGCACAAAGCAACGTCAAAGGGGATGCCCATAGCATAGTGTGTCTCGAACAACAATCAAGAACACACATCTTATCAAAAGTACACAAAGTACTATCAAAGATTGCACAAAGCAATATCGGACGGTGAGCTCAGACTCTAGGCATGCCGTTCTTATCTAGAACATCCAAATGACCAAGGGCGTAATCTTGTTAAGTGATTAGTTCATTATTTCATTTCATGTACATTTTTCAGAATTTACTCTGCATGCTCATTCGATTATAACATCATGCATGGCAACAACATCATCCATACATAATCATATGCATTTTCAAGCATTGCATAATCATACTATACGGCAGTTCACATTTTCATTTTATCAAATATCATCAAGAATCCATTTCATGCTTTTCCTCATACAATCATTCCCATGGTTGTGAGAAAGGACTCATGGCGGTTGCCGGAGTAGATGATAAACGGTGAAGAGGAAAGGAGGTGACGGTGATTAGGGATTTTAGTAAAATACAGAGAAAAGGGAATTTTATTAAGTGGAATGAGTAAAAAGTTATTGTGACCATTACACTTGTTGGGTTTATATAACCCAAACTAAAACCAACTATTAACAAAACTAACAAACAAATAACAACAATTTCAACTAATTAATAGAGGATTCCAACTTCTTATTTTCTCTAACATTCACCCGGCTTCTTAAACTTCTTCTTTTTCTTCTGTCAAATTTCTTGAATCGAAACATATAAAGCTGAAATTGTAAGCTGATAACCTAAACAAATTGTTTCTTTCTTCTTCATTCAGATTCTTGTCTTCATTCACTCACATTTTCTTGTAAGCTGATAATCTAAACAAAATGTTTCTTTCTTCTTCATTCATATTCTTGTCTTCATTCACTCACATTTTCTTCTAATTCTTCAACACAAATTTTCTTTTTTTCATTGTCTTCTTCTGCACTTATTTGGACTGTCTTTTTGTTGGAAGCAAGGCTGTTAAGCGTCAAGCTTCCGGGTGCAATCTGAAGCCCACCTTCGAGCAAGAAAAACACCCTCTTATGTCTGGTTAACAGAGAGCAAGGCTGTTAAACACTAACCCTCCCCAGAGATTTTCTTCCCATGTAAACTTGGCTGTTAAACCAAAGTTTCAGGTACACTTGTGGAGAAAGCAAACATGTAATGAAGATCTTCAAAGAACTAAACAATATTGTACTGTAGTAGTAGTAATGAACATTCAACAACAACCAATTATCACCAGCTTTTTCAGAACCAATTGAGGACATCAACCAGGTTGCACCATCATGCAGAAGCGAAATAACCAACAAACAAGTAGTGCTCAACTGAACAAGAGTAAATCCACAGGAACAGTACATACCATATCAATAACCTTGTGCCCAAATGAAATCAACAATTTAATAACCTCAAACCAACAATGCAGCCTTTAGAATCTACAACAGCTTGAAGAGATCGTAACCACCATAAGAAAAGTAAGGCATCCGACGTTCACCAAGATAAATCATTGCACCGAAACAAAAGATCCTTACCAATTCTCAATCTCCCTCTAATTTCATCATTTTTCTCACCAACAACTAAATGTAGATAATTCAGTAAGCTCACAAAGCAGAAATTGAGTGAAATAAACGAAACAGAAATTGAAGTACCAAATCAGATCATGAGAAACCACATAAATGCTGAGCAAATGAGCAGATGATGAACACTATTGCAAAACAATCCGATCAAAGAATTGTGTACCAAATCAACCAATTGTAAATCAAATCCAGGCTAGTGAACTAACATACTCTGATGACCAATGAGATCACCACAGATCAAATGATAACTAATAAACCAAATCTGTAACAAGCAAACTTATCAGCGATCCACACAAAGCAGAGGATGAATCTCAGCCAAATCAACTAATTACTCAAAAAAAAAAACTATTCGATTCAACCAACAATAAGTACTCAGTTGAACAACAGAGCATGGACCAAAGAATGGAAACATCTCACCGGTATTGAGATGAACAAAGTAGTAATTGACGAATCACCAGGTGATGATGGAGATGGAAAAGTGCGTGAGAGAGTGATTAATCCGGTGAAGATAAACCGAGAGATGAAGTGGAAGAGACACTGAGTCGATTGCTTGTAATACGGCAGAAACCGGAAAAGTAAAACAATCGGCGAAAGAACAAATCAATGCACAATCAACAACAACGTCAGCAAGGCGACAGCGAAAGAGGACCGGCGTCAGGATCTTCAGCGAAAGAGGAAGGAACCAGGGGAGCATGAGTTGTCGAACACGAGACCAAGAGCTAAACGACGGACAAGACGGAGCTGAGAACGGAGAAGAACGGAAGCGAAATCGGAACCAGGACGATTAGAGGCGAACGGAAGCAAAATCGGAAACGGCGTCAGGACCGCCGGCGACTGATACCATGTGAGAAAGAACTCATGGCGGTTGCCGGAGTAGATGATAAACGGTGAAGAGGAAAGGAGGTGACGGTGATTAGGGATTTTAGTAAAATACAGAGAAAAGGGAATTTTATTAAGTGGAATGAGTAAAAAGTTACTGTGACCATTACACTTGTTGGGTTTATATAACCCAAACTAAAACCAACTATTAACAAAACTAACAAACAAATAACAACAATTTCAACTAATTAATAGAGGATTCCAACTTCTTATTTTCTCTAACACAGTCCACATTTGCGCATACTTAATCAATTATCAAAATCCAAATCGACATAAAATTCATGGCATTTAACATCATATAAAACAGCCCACATATCGCACACAATCAAACATATATCACAAGTTTCAATCATGCATCCAAGTTCCTTTATATCTCCTTCCCTTACTAAACACATTACCGGATATCATTTAGTCCAATTTCATGCATGTAAAACATAGATTACAGAAAATTAAAGTGGTTCGGACAATAGTCCCAACCCTAAGATAAAATTACACTCACGAAATTACACTCATGATCCTTAAGCTTGATCTCGAATTGAGATGCCTTTGCTTCTTCCTTTCGAACGATCGATCCTAGCTTCCTCCGAAATTTCTTCACTATTCCGATCTTAACTCTCAACATTACACAAATACACACTATATTAGGAAGCAATTCAACCATAATTACTTCACAATTTCAAGCATGAACTCCTAATTTCAATTCTGACTTTTTATTAAGCTAGTTCGAGGACTAGTTAGCGTTTTAATCATAACATTTTAATTACTAATCCAAAATTAACTTATCTTATACTGTTGGAAAGGTATTAAACTCAATTTTACAGTCACGTGAACCTTATATTTTTATCTTATTCGAATTAATACAGTTTATTACTTAATTATACTCATTTCGGTAAACCTGGACAGCATGCACTGCCCAACTTTCAAAATTCATATCTTTTAATTTACATACTGAAATCGAGTTCCGTTTTCTCTCAATGATTCTAGACATATCAAAGTTTATACAGTATAAATTTCAGCTTCAAATACCTTATATCCGATTTTTGGTGAATTTCCAAAGTTACTGTTTTTACATTGAACACCACTGGACAGTTTTCTCAACTAATACTTTAGATTGAAAATACATTTAATCACACACTTGAACCTAAATTTCCTTCATGGTATGACTTATTCTACTTTTACATGATATTTTAAAGTCCATGTAAACTTCCAATTTCATCATTTAAGCATTCAATTTACCGATTTCTCCAAATCAGTCCCCAATCTCCATAACTTTCGATTTCATTACCATTTTTAGTTCTAATCAAAATATCATCTTTCTAACTCATTTTTCCAGCAACCAATAAACTTTTATGACAAAATATTCATTCCTTCACAATTCTCCTAATGAAAATTTTCAGATTTCAATCCCTAGCAACTTTCTAAATGCTCAAAATTTTATATTTTCTTTCAAAACAGTCACCTTTTTACTCTATTCATGTGTTCTTGAAAAGTTTTCACATATTTCCATATTTCATCTTGTTATTTCATTCAAGATTCATATATTTTCATGTTCATACAAGTTTTAGGTTTGCATGCATGGTTTTTAACTCAACCAAAAACTACAAAGAGTAGGAAACTTACTTTCTTTAATTTCTTGACAACATTAGCTACTTTCTTCAATTTCCTAGCTTAATCCTCCACCATGCAACCGAAAATTTCACTATTTTTAGCTCTCAAAATGGCTGACTATTGAGCTTCTCTCCTACCCCATATTTTCCTTTTCTTCACGGAAAAGGAGAGCAAAATGAGGAAGGAAGACAAGCTTCCATCATTTGGATGATTTGATAGCTCTTTAAATTACCTATAAGCCCTTTTTACTAACTCTTTTATTCTTAATTTAGTAAGGGCAGCCCCAAGGATATTTTATCCTTAACATGCAATTTTTACTATTTATAAACCTTTTAATTTAATCACCAAATTGCCTTGTTACAAGCTTTATCGAATTTTATCAATTTCATCCGATTTTTAAGGAGTATAATGTTATTTAATTTCTTTTCGTATTCTTTTAATTCCACACTTTAGATCTTGACATCACTAATTCAATTTCATTAGTTTACCAATCGGATAGGCTAATTAATTCAAATCTAATTTCCTTTCTAATCTGAATTGGTGCACTAATTGCCCAATTGAGGACTTTAGGGACCAAATTGCATAATTCACAAATTCGCAAGCTCAATTGCTTCTAAGAATAAATAAAATAATTAAATTCTACGGCTTTAAATTCTAGGACGGAAATGTGGGTGTTACAATTCCCTCCTCCTTAAAGAAAGAATTCGTCCTCGAATTCTTACATGAGCTGAATAAATGAGGATATTGCTTTCGCATCGTATCCTCGGGTTCCCACGTTGCTTCGGTAACGTTATGATTCGTCCAGAGAATTTTAACAAGAGGGACGCTCTTGTTACGAAGCCTTTTAATTCCTCGATCGAGAATCTGAACAGGTTCCTCTTCATAGGAGAGGTCAGGATTAAGTTCAACTTCTTCTGGTTCGAGAATGTGAGACGGATCAGATCGATAACGCCTTAACATAGAAACATGAAAGACATTATGAATCTTATCGAATTCAGGAGGTAGTGCAAGACGATAAGCTACATGACCAATTCTCTCAATTACTTCGAACGATCCAATGAAACGTGGACTAAGCTTTCCTTTCTTGCCGAAACGAAAAACTTTCTTCCACGGAGAAACTTTGAGAAATACTTTATCTCCGATCTCATATTGGATGTCCCTACGCTTCAGATCAGCGTATGACTTCTGCCTATCAAAAGCTTGTTTCAATCGGGAATGAATAATTTGAACTTGTTCTTCAGTTTCCTGAAGCAGTTGAGGTCCTAAAACCTTATTGTCTCCGAGTTCAGACCAACACAAAGGAGTTCGGCATTTTCTTCCATACAGTGCTTCAAAAGGAGCCATCTGAATAGAAGACTGATAGCTATTGTTATAAGAGAACTCGATTAACGATAGTGATTGCTCCCAATTCTTACCGAAATCGATAATACAAGCTCTAAGCATATCTTCAAGAATTTGAATTACTCGTTCAGATTGTCCATCACTTTGAGGATGAAAAGCTGTGCTAACATTCAGCTTAGTTCCAAGAGCCTTATGTAGAGCTTTCCAGAATCGAGCTGTAAATCGAAGATCTCAATCTGAAACAATAGAAGATAGAACTCCGTGTAAACAGATAACTTCTCGAACATACATTTCTGCTAAGGTCTCGAGACTATAATTTATCCGTACCAGAATGAAATCTGCTGATTTAGTGAAACGATCAACGATCACCCAGACAACATCACACTTTTTAGGAGAGTCAGGAAGACCGGTTACAAAATCCATCGTAATCCGTTCCCATTTCCATTGCGGAAATTCAAGAGGTTGAAGTAATCCAGTAGGAGCACGATGTTCAGCTTTGACTCGCTGACAATTCAGACATCTCGATACAAAGTCATTGATAGCCGATTTCATTCCAGACCACCAATACAAGGGCTTGAGATCCTTGTACATCTTAACAGATCCAGGGTGGATTGAAAAAGAACTTTGATGTGCTTCTTGCAGAATTTCAGCTTGTAATTCCTTATTATTAGGAACACAAATCCGATCTTTGAAATATAGAAGACCGTTTGACTTGACAGAAAAGTCAGGATTAGATTCAAGCTTAGACAAGATTCTCTGACTTCCGGATCAACTAGCTGGAGCTCTTTGATTCTAGAAATCAGAATAGATTGGACTTGGAGTTCGTTCAGATAATTCCGAGCTTTACATAGTCGAAAATGAGCATTGATGGCCAAAGAAGCTATGAACAAACAAATCAAAGATATTACTTGGAAAGCAAGACATTATTCGAATGGTTTAGAGAATTTTCAAGATTGAACATTTTTAGATTTTGAGAATTTCGAAAGACGTACCGAGGTTCGATTTCTGACTCAGAGCATCAACAACCACATTAGCTTTTCTAGGATGATAGTCGATGGTCATATCATAATCTCTGAGTAATTCCAACCACCTTCTTTGTCTAAGATTCAGATCTTACTGAGTAAGCAAGTACTTCAGACTTTTATGATCGGTGAATAGCTTACACTTCTCACCGTACAAATAATGCCGCCAAATTTTCAGTGCAAAAACAATGGCCGCTAATTCAAGATCATGAGTTGGATAGTTTAGCTCGTGAGGCTTAAGTTGTCGAGAAGCGTATGCAATCACATTACCTTCCTGCATCAAAACACATCCAAGGCCGGAATGTGATGCATCACTGTAAACAACGAATTCCTTTCCAGACTCAGGCTGAATAAGAACAGGAGCACAAGTTAAGGCTTGTTTAAGCTGATCAAAACTTCTTTGTTGTCCTTCGGACCATTTAAACGGTTCACTCTTCCTGAGCAATTTGGTTAGTGGTGCAGCAATTACCGAAAATCCTTTCACAAATCTCCGGTAATACCCAGCTAAACCAAGGAAACTTCGGACCTCGCTTACATTTCTCGGAGGTCGCCACTCAAGAATTGACTGAATTTTCTTAGAGTCAACTTTGATTCCTTCGGCTGAAATAACATGTCCGAGGAAAGATACTTCTGAAAGCCAGAATTCACATTTAGTGAACTTAGCAAATAGTTGATTCTCTCGGAGTGTCTGGAGTACAATCCGAAGATGTTGAGCATGTTCTTCTCTGTTATGAGAATAGACCAGAATATCGTCGATGAATACGACAACAAACTTGTCAAGATGAGGCTTGAATACTCGGTTCATCAAATCCATGAATGCAGCAGGGGCATTCGTTAACCCAAATGGCATCACCAGAAATTTGTAATGACCATAACGAGTTCTGAAAGCAGCTTTGGGTATATCTTCATCTTTCACCCTCATTTGATAATATCCAGATCGAAGATCAATTTTAGAGAATACACCAGCATCTTTCAGTTGATCAAACAGATCTTCAGTTCGGGGCATTGGATACTTGTTCTTAATAGTGACTCTGTTCAATTGCCGGTAATCAATGCAAAGTCGCATCGTTCCGTCTTTCTTTTTCACAAAGAGAACTGGAGCACCCCAGGGAGAAGTGCTGGGTCGAATGAAACCCTTATTTTCTAATTCTTGAATTTGCTTCTTTAGTTCTTGCAATTCAATTGGTGCCATACGATAGGGCGTAATGGACACAGGATTAGTTCCAGGCTGAACTTCAATTTTGAACTCAACTTCTCGAATTGGAGGAAGTCCAGGGAGTTCCTCAGAAAAAAACATTAACAAATTCAGATAAAACAGACATTTCTGTTAAGCCAAAATCTAGTTCATCTTGCAAGGCCATAGCAGCAAAAATAGATGTTGGTTTCCTGTCAATTAGCAGAATTGATTCTTTTCCTAATCCCCTTAAGTACAGTCTTTTATTCTAACAGTCGATCCATGCTTCATGTCTACTCAACCAGTCTAACCCTAGTATTAGGTCAAACTCACATTTAGGTAGAACATACAGATCACAGGGAAAAGGTACATTTCGAATGGACACAAGGCTATTCTTATAGATCAGGTTGATTGGTAAGTCACCTCCTATAGGGTTTGAGACAATTAACCCAATTTTAACAAATTCAGGCTTTAACTGTAACTTATCGATTATGTGAGAACACACAAAAGAATGAGTTGATCCCGAATCAATTAAAGCATAAACATGAGTAAGGTTTAGTTCAACCGTACCCGCAATAACATCCGGAGACTCTTCCTCATCCTTGCCACGGATATGATAGACTCGAGCTGGAGCTCGTGATTCCTGATGTGTGGTGGCTTTCGACTGATTGCTTCTGCCTTTGCCCTGATTCCCAAACTGAGCTTGTCTAATATTCTTGTTCCGGTTGGATTGCACATGACTCGGATTAGCAGAGTTTTGAGCAGGAGCTTGATCTCTCATCACTGGACAGTCTCTGATATAGTGGTCACTTCTGCCACAAGCAAAACATAGGTTAGCCTGCTTTCAGCACTGACCAGGATGTGGTTTCTGACAATGCTGACAAAAGGCAACCTTCTCTGAATTCCCAGGGTTATTAACAGATATAACCGGGACAGAAAGTCTACTCACAGAATGAGGCTTCGGTGTGAAGTTACTACGAGGTGCTGGATTATACGAAGAAGTACCTTCTTTATAACTTCTAGACTTCTTTGATTTCCAGTGAGACTTGTCATCACTCTTACGCTTCTTATCATGACGGTAACCGCTTTTCCTTTTTTTTTGTGGTCCGAAACTTGGATTCCGTAGCAATGGCTCGATTTATGAGAGTTTGAAAGTCCGTGATATCCAGTGCGGTAAACATCGGACTCAGCTCATCATTCAGACCGTCAATGAACATACGACACTTTTCTTTCTCTGATTTGATGTACTTAGAACCATACTTGCAGTACTTACAGAAATCAACCACGTACTGCTCTATTGGTCGACCCGCTTGCTTCAAATGCAAGAAACGTTTTCTTCGATCGGCCAGGTACTGCTCACTGATGTATTTCTTCTTGAATTCGTCTACAAAGAATTTCCAGTTCACAGATTCAACTGGAGCAGTTAGTGTTGTAGTTTCCCACCAATTCAAGGCTTCATCAGCAAGTAAGGCAACAACGCATTCGAGCTTATGCTCATCGGAGCACTGAAGTTGCTTAGTCAATATCTGAGTAGTTCTTTCTAACCAATACTCAGCTTCTTCAGGCTTCTCTTCAATAGAGCCTGCAAAAGTATAGGTTCAGTGATGAGCAAGCTTTTCAATAGAGCTCTGCTAGGGGCAGCAGCTACCGAAGCAGGTTGTTCATGTCTCATGTTCGTCAAAAGCTGATCGAACATTTCTTTCATGCTCAGAAGACAATCTCTTTGAACATTCTGAACAGTCAGATTATCAGTGTTCGTCCGAGGCTGAACAGGACATTGTTGTCGAGTGTTATCTGGTACAGGAGGGTTCTCCTTATCCGAAGGGTTATCTTTCATACGGACACTATCCCCTTCACATGAGGATTCTCGAGGACTTTCATCGTCTCGAGCTGAATGTGTCTCTTTCATTCTAATTCAGATCAAACAAAATTCAAGTTAGGATCAAGTCACAAGTAACAATATGTATGATCCCTAGGTGGCTTGACTCAACTAATGACGCACACAGAACACATTCGAGGTCTATAGGACCTATTACCTAAAAAGCTCTGATGCCAACAAATGTAACACCCCCAACCCGGGCCGGGAGCCGAGGGCGTTACCGGAGGTCAGAAAGGCGGACAAACGGAACATATCAGACAAAAGCGGAAGCATTTCGGAAAACATGATATTATTTTAATCAATTATTCATATTAATGCGCACGCGGAAAATGGGCTAACAAAAACTTTTCTTAACTTCTTATGATCAAACATAAACTTAGACATGCTTTCTTTTAATCTTGTTACCAAATTTCAAGACAATTTAAAACTTTTATTTTTATTATCATATTACTATTACAATTAGGTCAAACAAGCCAAATACTTAACTATTCAAATTCATGTCATTCGAAACCCTTAATTAAATGGTCTAGGTGATTTCGAATTAATCCAAAATTACCAAATATATGATCAAGTCAATTTTCATTCAACACATAATATATTTCCATTTCATGGCATTTGATTTCCTTTACTTAGGACCTTACAAAATAACATAACTTATATGCCCCTAAACAAGTCAAGCTATCGACTATGGACAACAAAAAGAATCGACACAACCACTAGCTTGACTTACATTTTTATACACAAAATAATGAGGCTATCTACTTAAATACAAAACATGATTCTAGCCTCCTATCCAAGCATTACGGAGCATATAATTTCAAACACCATTTCAAACTTAAGTTACGACCAAACATAACAAAACGAATCCTTAAACAGACTTCAAAGCCACCATCTAGGAGTCTAAAGATAAGACTTAGATCGTACATATTTCAGAATTGTGAACTTGAGAACTTGATAACTTTGATCCAACGAAAGCTAGCTTTAAGGTCCGAGCTATCCTGCTAAGGTTGGGAAGAAGAAAACAACGGAGCGGTAAGTACAAAAAGTACTTAGCGAGGTAATGCTAAAACTAATTCATTCTTTGAGCTTTAGCGTGTTCAAGCATTGAGATTACTTAGCTAGGTTTATTAACAATTCGATTTCACCCAACTAAGCTCACGTAGACTTCATACACATAGCATCATACATGTCATATCAATATTCGTAGCACATACTCGAATACATAACATATCACATGCTTGCACATAATTCGATCAATAGCATATTTCAATCCATATTCAGCATACTCAATATCATGCTTAGCAATTACATAAATCAAGATCTCATGCTAAACCATACATAGCATTTTTAACTTATCAAATCGAAATCACAAATTCACCATAGCATGTCATTCGAGTGATCTCAAATTATCATTCAAAAATCAGAATTTCTCATTTCTTAATCACATATATTCGAATAGGGTCATTCGAATGACATGCTATGGTGAATTTGGTTTCATAGCCCAATCATTTTATTTAATGTTTTGCCCACACTACAAGAATATAGGTTTTTAGTGACAAATTGATAGTGACTGAGAATAATTTTGTCACAAATGTTAACTTTTTGTGACAATTTTTTTGTGCGACACAATTAGTATAAGTAATTGTGACATATTTTTATTTGGTCACTGTAACAGTAGTAATTGTGACGATTGTATTTTTCACAAATGAATTCTCACTATAAGTATACAATTGTGACATAAAGTTTATTGTCACTAAAACTTTGATACATGATAGTGACGATATGTGAAGTGGTCACTATTATTTGATATTTGTTGTTACAATGAAATTACTTGTCACTTAAAGTTTCACTTTTTGTTGTGATAAATTTTGTCACAAATAAAAAAAATAAAAGTAATGATAAATTAGACATTGGCACATGATAAATTTATTTTTATAATTATAAAAATTAAAGTTATCATAAACTAGTTTGTCAAAAGGTAAAATATTTCTATAGTCTATACTATGTGTAAAT
Source organism: Hibiscus tridactylites (assembly GCA_958450335.1). Lineage (NCBI taxonomy): Eukaryota > Viridiplantae > Streptophyta > Magnoliopsida > Malvales > Malvaceae > Hibiscus > Hibiscus tridactylites. The sequence goes on along the minus strand of OY288267.1, from coordinate 38,642,101 downwards.
TGTTGTTTTGGTCAATCTATTTTTGATCAACTTTAGTCCCTATATTTTTCAAATTTTAAAATTTTAATCCTAATCCTAACGAGACACCGACAATATGACTAAATTACAATGACTAAAAATGGTCAAATTAAAGAAAAAAAATCAAATAAGCAACTTATGTATAACAAATTAGCTAAAAAGAAAATTTTACTTAACATATTTAAATACGACCATTCATGTCAGGATAAAAAATTCAAAATTTTAAAAGTATAGAAATTTAAAGTGACCAAATTAGAGTACAAAGACTACTATGTGATTTTAGCATAATATATGATAGAATTTTTTTGAAAATTTTAACAGATATATTCTATTTTGATTAGTTTTTTCTACAAAAAAATCTAAATGGTTTCTTCAACATACGTACTTCGTATAAGAAACCATAGAAAAATTAGGTAAATTATTATTATAATAATGTGTTATAATTAATAAATATTTTTAAAATAAATAAAATTAATTTCAATTACAATTAAACCTAAATATTATTTTTCTTTCAAAATAGTATAAAATTTCTTGCCTAGCCTATTGGATAAGTATTGCACTCTCGCCCTAAAGGTTCCAGGTTCGATCCTTCTTGAAGCCATTCATTGCATTTATTTACTAAAAATTGATATTTGAATGTGATACATCATCTATAATTAAATTTCAGTGATCTAATGAAAACTTAAAAGTTTGCGGACTAAAATGCAAAAGCTCCATTAAATTTCAGGGACAATTAGTGATTAGTTTAAACCCTAAATAAAATGGTTACAACTAAAATATAATTAATTTTTAATTATTGACAGTGACGACATATTTTAGACACTATTTAAATATGTATTTGTGATAGAATGTTTATCACTAGTAAGAATAACATTAGTGTCTAAATTTTAGTCACTATTAATAATCATTTGTGTCAAATAGTGTGGTCATAAAAAACATAACTATTGTGACGAAATACATGAAAGTTGTCACTAATATAATAGTGACGGAGTTATTAGTGACGACAGGTGACGACTCAGAAAAATAGTCACTGTAAATTTCAGTGACTAAATTTAACACTTTTTGTGACTATTTTCAATGTCACTACAAATACATTTTCTTGTAGTGCCATGGTAGAATAGTTGTAACAGATATTCGAGCCATCGGAAGGGTAACACATAACGGATATAGTTGCCCGCGGCAACGTCAAATATTGCACAAAGCAACGTCAAAGGAGATGCCCATAGCATCGTGTGTCTCGAACAGCAATCAAGAACACACATCTTATCAAAAGTACACAAAGTACTATCAAAGATTGCACAAAGCAATATCAGACGGTGAACTCAGACTCTAGGCATGCCGTTCTTATCTAGAACGTCCAAACGACCAAGGGCGTAATCTTGTTAAGTGATTAGTTCATTATTTCATTTCATGTACATTTTTCAGAATTTACTCTGCATGCTCATTCGATTATAACATCATGCATGGAAGCAACATCATCCATACATAATCATATGCATTTTCAAGCATAGCATAATCATACTATAGGGCAGTCCACATTTTCATTTTATCAAATATCATCAAGAATCCATTTCATGCTTTTCCATCATACAATCATTCACATGGGCAGTCCACATTTGCGCATACTTAATCAATTATCAAAATCCAAATCGACATAAAATTCATGCCATTTAACATCATATAAAACAGCCCACATATCGCGCACAATCAAACATATATCACAAGTTTCAATCATGCACACAAGTTCTTTTATATCTCCTTCCCTTATTAAACACATTACCGGATATCATTTAGTCCAATTTCATGCATATAAAACATAAATTACAGAAAATTAAAGTGGTTCAGACACTAGTCCCAACCCTAAGATAAAATTACACTCACAAAATTACACTCACGATCCTTAAGCTTGATCTCGAATTGAGATGCCTTTGCTTCTTGCTTTCAAACGATCGATCCTAGGTTCCTCCGAAATTTCTTCGCTATTCCGATCTTAACTCTCAACATTAAAAAAATACACACTATATTAGGAAGCAATTCAACCATAATTACTTCACAATTTCAATTCTGACTTTTTATTAAGCTAGTTCGAGGACTAGTTAGCGTTTTAATCATAACATTTTAATTACTAATCCAAAATTAACTTATCTTATACCGTTGGAAAGGTATTAAACTCAATTTTACAGTCACGTGAACCTTATATTTTTATCTTATTCGAATTAATACAGTTTATTACTTAATTATACTCATTTCGGTAAACCTGGACAGCATGCACTGCCCAACTTTAAAAATTCATATCTTTTAATTTACATACTGAAAATGAGTTCCGTTTTCTCTCAATGATTCTAGACATATCAAAGTTTATACTGTATAAATTTCAGCTTCAAATACCTTATATCCGATTTTTGGTGAATTTCTAAAGTTACTATTTTTACATTGAACACCACTGGACAGTTTTCTCAACTTATACTTTAGATTGAAAATACATTTAATCACACACTTGAACCTAAATTTCCTTCATGGTATGACTTATTATACTTTTCCATGATATTTTACAGTCCATGTAAACTTCCAATTTCATCATTTAAGCATTCAATTTACCGATTTCTCCAAATCAGTCCCCAATCTCCATAACTTTCGATTTCATGACCATTTTTAGTTCTAACCAAAATATCATCTTTCTAACTCATTTTTCCAGCAACCAATAAACTTTTATGACAAAATATTCATTCCTTCACAAATTTCTCCTAATGAAAATTTTCAGATTTCAATCCTTAGCAACTTTCTAAATGCTCAAAATTTTATATTTTCTTTCAAAACAGTCCCCTTTTTACTCTATTCATGTGTTCTTGAAAAGTTTTCACATATTTCCATATTTCATCTTGTTATTTCATTCAAGATTCATATATTTTCATGTTCATACAAGTTTTAGGTTTGCATGCATGGTTTTTAACTCAACCAAAAACTACAAAGAGTATGAAACTTACTTTCTTTAATTTCTTGACAACATTAGCTACTTTCTTCAATTTCCTAGCTTAATCCTCCACCATGCAACCGAAAATTTCACTATTTTTAGCTCTCAAAATGGCTGACTATTGAGCTTCTCTCCTCCCCCATATTTTCCTTTTCTTCACGACAAAGGAGAGCAAAATGAGGAAGGAAGACAAGATTCCATCATTTGGATGATTTGATAGCTCTTTAAATTATACCTATAAGCCCTTTTTACTAACTCTTTTATTCTTAATTTACTAAGGGCAGCCCCAAGGATATTTTATCCTTAACATGCAATTTTTACTATTTATAAACCTTTTAATTTAATCACCAAATTGCCTTGTTACAAGCTTTATCGAATTTTATCAATTTCATCTGATTTTTAAGGAGTATAATGTTATTTAATTTCTTTTCGTATTCTTTTAATTCCACACTTTAGATCTTGACATCACTAATTCAATTTCATTAGTTTACCAATCGGCTAAGCTAATTAATTCGAATCTAATTTCCTTTCTAATCCGAATTGGTGCACTAATTGCCCAATTGAGGACTTTAGGGACCAAATTGCATAATTCACAAATTCGCAAGCTCAATTGCTTCTAAGAATAAATAAAATAATTAAATTCTACGGCTTTAAATTCTAGGACGGAAATGTGGGTGTTACAATAAATATGCACCCAGAAGAAGAAAATGCAACCTAAATGCTATGATATGAACTTAAGAACAGGCAAATGCTATAGCAAAAAGGTATGAAAACAAAGATATTTATGCAGTTATCACACCCCAAACTTAAGCTATTGCTTGTCCTCAAGCAATGAATAGAACAGAACAAAAAAGCTACTATGGCAAAGATTTAACCTAGAGGATTGCTATGGCAATATTTCAGTCCTTAGAAATAAATTAGGCAGATAAATATATATACACAACCATACATGAGATCATTAAGAACATTCCTTAGGACTAAGATGTGTGCGTGGGTGCCTTCCTCCTATACTTATGTTGGTGAGACAAATTTTCAAGCAAGCTCCCTAGTTATACCCTAACTATGTTCTCTAGTTCTTTTCCAATTTTTAGACTCCCAAAGATATAAGTTTTCTGTTATGAGGGGTGTTAGCTCATCACACCTGCCGTTCTTAACTCTAGATTAGCAGAGAGTAAACCTCTCACCCCTGAGCTAGTAGGCAGAGTCATCCCGTGACAACTTTCATTCACCCATATGCTATAGCAAGGCTTTATTGTATTTTTTTAAACACTATAGCAAAGCGGACTGTCCTTCTACATATATGTCGTAGCATTTATTCGCTTGTTTTTTAGCACAGGGTCGTCTAGCTTTTCTTTTAAGTTCTCTAGAGTCTACATATCAGAGTTTACTAGGGTTTTTCCTGAAAATTTTTTCTAACAAACTTACTTATAGAAAGAGAGCAGTTGTGTAAATTTTTTTAACAACTAGATCCTAAAGTCAGTTCTACAGATCTCAACTAGTTGTGTTTTTTTTCTACTTTAATTCAGGCCTTAGCAATTTCGTCGTTAGACATCATAAATATGTTCGTAGGTTGACTCTAGACTAAACAAAATGCCATAGTGAAAATTTTGTTCTATTCTATAATGCATATGCTAAAGCAAAATATTAACTATGAACACTAACACCCCCAAACTGGAGAAATTCAGTGTCCGCAATGCATAAACTAATCTACACTATATGTCATGAAAATTGAAAAATTGAAAAGAAAAAGGTTAGTACCTCCTGGGTGCAGAGGCTAGGTGGTGCTACTGGTGTTGTCTATCGACGTCTCGGAGGAGTAGTGGTGTGGGCCTGCCGCATAATCCACGTTCTCGGATGAGACTGATTGAGCACTAGATGAGGGCTTGACACGTCCAGCTATGTGCTTGATGCGAGTTTTCAGTCTGGATGCTGTAGCATCCTCTGATTGTGCTGGAGTCGGCTCAGTTGCGTGTGCTGTAGCAACTTCCTTCTGAGGGGTTTCCTCAAGGTCATTTGGTACGTGCATTGGTTCTGGGAGTGGGTTTTATGGTCTTGAAGGTTTAGGATTGGTTGCCTTTCTGGTGCGTTTTCTCTTCTTGGTTGGAGAGGTTGCTGGGTCGGTTTCTTCGACAGTAGGCTGGACAGATGGAGTTTCTTGCTCTGATTGGGTAGTTGGAGTTGCTGGTGCTTTCTTTCGCGGAGTCTTTCTCTTTGCAGCAGGTGGGACGGAGCTAGGTTCACTGGGAGACATTGTTTGTGTTGTATCAGTGGCGGGGCCTTGCAATAAATCCATTGGAAATACTGAAAAAAGACATTATGATCCGGCAGGAGTTTGCTCAAGCAGAATGCTATGGCACTATTGCAGTGTTGGGCGTATTTGAAGTACACCCGCTGTTGTGCCTTCAACGGGTTGAGCTCAGAGCTCAGTTTCTTTGTAGTTGCAACTAGTGCCGCCACTCTTACTACATCAAAACTTCTAGCTCCACCCTCAAATGCTTGCTGAGGCATGTCTTCGTTAGATCCCCGGAGTTCCGTCACAAGTGCTGGGGTCAAACATGTCTTTCCTGAAACAGATGTATCTACAAGATCGTCTATGAAGATGTCTTTCTTTTTGCACAAGGTAGTGATCAGATTATGAAAAAACAAGGGGGCTACGAGGCCGTTTCAAACAAGCATATACCTCATCCACTATTATCTTTCCTATATCAATTTGTCTACCATGTATTATGGAATAAATGAGAAAAAGCCGAGAGATATGGACGGTAGCAGTGTGTAGTGTGGGCATACGCTTATGCCTCACAAAGTGATTCCATACCTTAGCCTCTGGTTTGAGGCGTCCTCTCTCAAAGGACTTGTTATTATCCAAAAAATATCACAATGTTCCCAAATCTTTTAACTTGAAATATTGATGGAGAAATGATCGAACATAAGTTAATTGACCTAGATGTTTGCCTGCTAACACTATGTCATCAACGTAGACAAGAAGTACTACCATATCATCACCATTGCCATAAACAAAAAGAGAATGTTGTTGCGTTCGTGCAGTGACGATAATTGATACATAAATGGTGCAAGTATACACGTCGAACGAGTAATAAAGTGATAAGTGAGCATCGTCTCCACAGGGATTGGAGGTATTCACGGTTACTGTAACAATAAAGCTTGAAATTTTTGCAGATTACAATGCTATAGTAAAAGAAATGAGGTATAATAATGCTGAAGCAAAACAGTGCAGAGAAAGATGAGATAACAATATTATAGACATGTCCCCTTTCGTATACAAAACTCACTACGGAATGACTGGCTAGGAATGATGGACAATCTAACTCAAGCTCCTTAACGATACTAAGGCTTTTCAGCTATCTTCTATACTAGGCGGGATTTACTAAGAGTGCTCCTAAACTATCTCTAGCCAAGAAAATTGGGAGTCAGAAATGTTACAGCCATACCTCTCGGCGTAAACTCATAACATTCCCCTACCTTTCACGTACTTTCCTTTTTAGCCCTTGAAACCTATCACTTATCTCCAAGGTAGGTTAGAGTCTACCTCTCAACAGTCACTCCATTGCTTATGAGGGTTCTAGGGCTAGCTCTCTCGATTACTAACCCCAGCACACACCTAAAGAACGGCCAACTCTCGAAGGCGCTTAATGTAGGGCCTATCTCTCAAAGCACATACAACCCTAAGCTCTTACAACTTTAAGAAAATGATAAATGCATAAGCAAAGCATAGAATTATGATAAACACTGAAAAGGCCACAACATGCATTAAAAAGTACTCAAAATAACATCACCCATCAAACCCAGGCCACCTAAAACAGTTCGTGGATGGACAATATCATCCAACGTATCATTGCGATAACATCACCAAATATAAAGATATGACAAGAAATTGCTATAGCGGTAGAAAGAAAGGTAAACTCCCCCTCCGTCATGGACTGTCCGACTGTCTTAGGCCCACCGCCTCTCTCGAGGCCGGTGAGGCCACTCCTTGGAGCTTCAACGATGGAGGACACCAAGCTGGAGAAGATGAAGGTGGAAACTTCCCTCTCCTTCACTCTCTCTATTCCGCCTCTCTTTTTGCAACACTAAAAATACCACACTTTGCTCCAAGCTTCTCTCCCATTTATATAGTGGAGGCTTCTAGGGTTTGGTGCCCTAAAGATGCCCTGATATTCCCAAGGAATATCCACCGACAAGGTCTGCTACGAGGGGACAAGGGAGACAGTCTGCAGGCGCGGACTGGCTGCTGCACATGCCAGATCATCCTTTTCTGCATGTTCACATATTTCTGCTGCTCACGTGTATCTCACGTGCTGGCCAATGTTCACTTCCATTGTAACACCCCAAAAATTTCCCAAAAAATTAAAATCCCTAATATTTTAAATCCCCTAAAATTAAAAACCCTAAATTGAGTTAAATCCCTAATTCGTAACTTAAAATTTGGGAATTTTGTTCTTGAAACCTAATTTGATTTAGGGATTTAATCGGAGAAATCAAAAAGTTAGGTGACCTAATTGTTAAAACTAGAATTTTGGGGGCATTTTCGTTAAGTGGGTAAAAGTTGAAACCCTTGCTTCGCGATTTACCCATTCATTAGGGTAAAAAGCATTGTATGGCCTTTCATCTGCCATATTTCTTTTTCAAGTCAGCCGCATCTCTCTCTCTTTTTTCCCCCTCTCCCGCAACTCTTCCTTTCCGTTCAAGCTCCGATTAAGGGGCCGTTTGCCGTCCGTTGCCGTTTCTAGGTTATCGGCATGTTCACCGTGACCGTCCAACCAAAACCACGACTTGGTTTTTCCTTGTCGTCGTCGATAGCTTGGGAACGGGTTCAAACTGTCCGTTTGCCTTGGTCCATTCATCTCCTCGCCGCCGTCTTCATCGAGAACATCCTCGCGCGTGCCGATGTCCCTCCGCCGTTCCTTGTCAGATCTGCTAGGGTAAGCTTCGGCCGCCGCTGTCGCGTTGAACGGCAGTCGCCGCCAATTGTTGGTTGTTGCCGCTGCTGGTTGGGGTTGTGTTGATATTAGGGTTAGGTTATTTATTTGGGGAATTAATCTGCAATTAGGGTTAGGGTTTTGTTAATTGAAAATTTGGGGATTTTAAGAACCGAACCGGAATTATGAAACTGAATCGGGCTGAACCCTTAAAATCGAACTGGACTGGGTGACGTCAGCAGTGATGTCATCCGCTGATGACATTGCTGATGCAAGCAGGCTGACGTCATCGATGACGTCAGCGTTGACCTTTTGGGCCGAAAGTCAACTTTATGTTTTTCGACGTTCCGGTTCCAGATTCGCAACCCGTTTTTCTAAATTCGATCCCGAACAACTATTTTTGGCCTTTTTATTCAATTTTATGCTTAGTTAAAAAGAAAATGTTAATTAGTTTCTGAAATCAGATTTCGTTTGCGTTCAGGTGACATAGATTTGGACACCGATATTCTTCCACCTCCTCCGCCTGGTCGACCTCCTGCGTCTCAACCTTTGAGTTCTACACGTATGAGAATTTAAATAAATTTCTGTTAGTATATTGTGGCATAGTAGTAGAGAATTTTGACTTAGTGAACCCTTGTAGGTGTCGATCCTGTTTCGCCTGCTTCTAGATCTGAGCGTGGGAGTCGTCACTCTCGGCGTTGAGCTGTTGGCTGATTAAGGTGTGTTCTCTGCTTGTGCTATACTATATGTGTTGTTGTTATGTGATGTTTGACTGTAAAATATGTTGTGATCTGGACTATGTGGTATGTTGTATGTCATTCTGTTAAACATCATACATCGGAATCTGAATAGTTAATTATCGGACTAAATGCTCATGCATTTTCGGACTAAATGCTCATGCATTTTCGGACTAAATGCGCATGCATTTTCGGTTTAATGATGTTGCATTCGGATTGGAATCGGAACATTCATGTCATATCATTCGGGTGGGAAAATGTACGGAGGAAGTTCAGTGGTTTCATCCTTCGGGTTGAATTCCACTTCGGATCAGTGGTTCCACCCTTCGGGCTGAGTTCCACTTCGGATGGTGACGATGTAGAGAGTGGTTCAGGGGAACCTTACTCTTCGGACGGTGATGTAGATGGGTTCATGACATAGACTTAGGTGCATCGTGCCTTGTATATTTGTATGTTCGATTGACTGCTGAAATAACTATGTTGACTATATGATGCTTATGATTTTCTTTCTGATGCACCTTAGAGACACACTGAGCTTAATAGCTGACTCCCCCTTAGCTTCTATTTCAGATTCTCAAACATAGGAATTTTAATCCCACCTTAGAGACCACAATTATCAGATTTATTACAGTTTTTAGTATGAATATTTTTAGTTTTCAGATTTATTTCGGTTTATTCTGGTTATTTCATTATTTGGGGTTTTTATGTAAATTTGATTACTCTTATATTTATTTGCGGATTTTTTTTAAATTGTTTAGCATGCATGAGAATTTTAAATGGATATTTTGTTACCTTATTCTAGATTACTTTATCTATACGATTGCATTTTCAAAAAATATGGGTTTTAACGTTAAACGACATCGTTTTTAAATTACTTGAGGGACACGTTTTCAATCCGACTTCCTAGATTTGGCCCATAACCCTTGGGTCGGGTTTAGGGGGTTACATCCATCATGCTATAGCAATTCCCGACACCGGCTTTCTCTTAACTCTTTTTCCTAAGCACCAAAAAACCGAAATCAACCTTCCAAGCAGTACCCCTCGATATGGACCAATAACCAACAAAGATAAATATGCACCCATAAGAAGAAAATGCAACCTAAATGCAGTCTAAATGCTATGGTATGAACTTAAGAATAGGCAAATGCTATAGCAAAAAGATATGAAAACATGGATATTTATGCAGTTATCAAATGTCTAGAAGGTGATTATTGAAAACCAAACTCTAGGACAACTTTGGAAAAGGTGTTGTACCACTATCTAAAAGCTTGTTTTAGCCTGTAAATTGATTTGTTGAGTTTGCAAACAAGATTTGAATTTGAGCAGTCTGACAAATATCCTTGGGCCAACTTCATATATACTTTCTCATCAAGAACACCATTAAGAAATACATTGTTGACATCAACCTGCAACAAATGCCAATTATGAGAAGCTGCTAGTGTAAGAAGGACCTTAAAAGATGTCATTTTTGCCACAAGAGAGAAAGTGTTAGTGTAGTCTATGCCTTCCACTTGAGTGAAACCTTTGGAAACCAAACGAGCTGTCAAGGGATCCATCAGCCTTATACTTCATACGATACACCCATTTACAGTCGATAGCATTTTCCCTTCAGGTAAAGGAACAACTGTCCACGTTTTAAGATTCTCCATAGACTGTAATTCTTCATTCATAGTAGTCCTCCAATCTTGAAGTTTTGCGGCCTGGTGATAGTATGTAGTCTCATATAAGGAAGAGACATTTGTTATATAAGCTGCATAGTCCTGTTAAAGCTTTGATGTAGACAAATGTTCTTCAATGGGTTAGGCCAAAGAACAAGAATATGAAGAGCTTTTAATATTGTTGCAATAGTATTGTCTCAAATAAGATGGTGTTTGAGTGACTCGAGCAGATCAACAAGGAGCTACTGGAATTGGATGATTCACATGAATTGCTTCTCCATGATCTACTTGGACTGTATGATCATCTGCTGCTCTATGATCTTCAGAAACTACATGGTTAGCTTCATGATTCAGGTTGGCTACATGGGTCCAAGTTAGCTGCATGATCCAAGTTAGCTGCAGGAGCTAGGACAATTTGATCAACAACATGATCATGTTGGATTGGTTGTTTAGCAATGTGTCATGTAAGAGAATTGTTAGGCATTGTTTGTGGAAAAGAAATAAAAGGAAAGGGATCAACAATAGAGTTTTCTGAATTAATCGAATGAAAGGGAAAAAATTCTTCATGGAACACAACATCCGGAGAAACGATAATGGATCGAGTCTTTAAAACATAAATCTTCTAACCCTTCATGTGCCAAGAGGATAACCAATAAAAATTCTAGGTAAAGCCCTCTCAGAAAATTTATCCCTACGAACTTGAAGAGTATAGACAAAAACCAGGCAACCAAAAGCTTTAAGGTGTGAATAGTTTGGGATCTTGGATTGTAGCAACTCATAAGGTGATTTGTTGGCTAGTGCATGAGAAGGAATACAATTGATGATATAAGTGGCTGTTAACAGACACCCTCCCCAAAAACGAGCTGGCACCCTAGATTGAAAAAACAAAGCTCGAACTACTGCCAAAAGGTATTGATGTTTACGTTCCACAATAACATTTTGTTGAGGCGTTTCAATATAAGAATATTGATGCACAACGCCTAATTGCAAAAAAAATTGTAAACTTGAATTCTGGAGCGTTGTTAGATCGAAAAACCTTCAAGTCAAAGCCAAATTCTATTTTAGTCATATTAATGAAATTATGAATAATACTGCTAACATCAGATTTATGTTGAAGAAGATAATTCCTTGTGGATCTGAAAAAATCATAAACTAATGTTAAAAAGTAACGTTGAGAGTTATAGCTGGGAGCTTTAAATGGTCCCCATATATCACAATGTAGTAACTCAAAAGAATGAGGAGTGGAAGACTTAGATAAAGGAAAAGAAATGCATTTTTGTTTAGCCAAGGGACATATAGAACAAAAAACATTCTTATTAGCAACAAAATTAGGTAAAACATTGCATAAAAGGTCTAAGACAGGAGAGCTAAAATGACCAAGAATTGATGAGTGTGTAAAAGTACTATTTTTCTTACTCTTTTTACTCGTATTATTGTTAAACTTAGGCTCATTTTAGTTGCATTGATAGGCATTCATGCATAGTTTCTTCTGTTATTGAGCTTGGTATTATATTTTAGTTGTTTTCGTGAAAAAATTGCTACTGGTGCGCTTTATTATGTGCAGGTTAGGATTTTCGTGTGTTAAGTGTGTAAAAGTACTAATTTTGTACCCTTTTTCATCTCAATTATTGTTAGACTTAGGCTCATTTAGGTTGCATTATTAGCCATTCATGCATAATTGCATTGTTTTCTTCCTTGCCATGCTAGATTATCTTTAATTGCTTATTTGGTGGAAAATATGGTGCGCTGTTATATGTTTCGATGTGTGCAGGTTAATTACCCGGGCAAGTATTGCCGCGACAATGAAAGAAAGAAGAATGATGTCGATTTAAGACAAGAAGAAGTTGTCGATTTCAACATAAAGAAGTTGCTACTCTTCACAACCAAGAGATGTCAATTTCAACAATGATTCAATTTTTTTACAAGTCGAAAGTCACAAGAATTCCTAGGAGAAGTCGAAGTCCCTTGAGTTGTTTAAAGGAGATTAAATTCCAAGAAGATAAGAGGGGTTATGGGGGAATAAAATAATAAAATAAAAAGGAATTTATTTATTTTATTTTATAGTATTTAATTTCATCTTAACTTCCTCCTCAAGAATGAGTATAACCTACCAATCTCCTATAAAAAAGAAGAGAATGTGCAGCCAAGAAGGAGAGTCGAATTGAGGGAGAAAAATCGGCAAGGAAGTTGATGATCAAGACAACCCTATTCTTCTATTTTTCTTGTTTTTTGGTTGATATTCTTGTTAGGAAATTATCTTGTGTTATTCCTAGCCCCAACTATGAACTAAACTATCTTAGGCTAGGGTTATTTGTTTAGTAGTTGTGAGAAAACTTTTCGATCTTGTTTAGGTTTTTTGTTATGCAATTTAAGTTCAAGGTTTGCTTATTCTTGGTGTTTATCTTTAATATCAATTGAATCGGGAGAAGAAATTGTGATTGTATCCATTTATCTAACATCGGGAGAGTTAGATTCAAGAAACTAATAATCATGGTTTTTTCCCAATTTGGTGAAGACTAATTCAGCTTAGGAACAAGTAAAAATTTCAACAACTAAGAGAGATGCAAGATCGGTTGATGTTCACCCTTGGTTCACGCTGGGAGGTATTATCAAGGCTTGCACATTGATAGAGTTTTGACATAGGGATAAGAAGAAACCATTGAAGAACGCTTTGCCAAACCTTGAAGAATGAGCGGTTGAACTCGGGTTTCCTAGGATAAACATCATCTGCTTTTTCACTGGGACTACTTATTAGGTTCATATACACACATACATATATTAATGCATTCAAACAAAAGATTATATATATATATATATATGCCACTCATCATATGTATATATGTTGATATAAATGCATTCATTCATACATCATATGCATACAAGGTATTAATTGTAGAAATAAAGACTAATTTGTTCGGTTATGGGAATCCCAATTATAGACGACACATGTTGATAAATGAATGGAACATTAAAAAACAGATTATTGTAACTGTTTATTTTTGTGTGTGACAACACATATTATCTAAAAGTCTGATCAGTGTTAGATTAGACTAAAATATTATTAATTTGTGCTTATCATCGCAATAAAATGTGGAGTAATCCTAAAATTTAATAAAAATAACGTTTTGAGTTGCTCCATGCGGGGGAGGCAGCTTGGTGGTCGTGCCCCATCTTATGTCGGCCGTCAAGGGTGCAGAAACGGGAGCCGAGACAGGGCATTGAGTGGATGCCGCCACCACAGAGGGCATGGAAGTTCAATGTCGACGGGTCATCGCGGGGAAAGCCCGGTGCAGCAGGGTGCGGGGGCGTCCTTCGTGATGGGAACAACAAGATTATTGCGTTTTTTGCAGGGCCTATCGGGATTGAGGATTCCAATATGGCTGAAGTGCAAGCGATTGCGTATGCTATGAGAATGGTGCGGGAGATCGATTGTGAGGGGGTGTATTCGATTGTGATTGAATCGGATTCAACTGTTGCACTTTCTTGGGTGTTAGGGATGGAGCGTAGGCCGTGGAGATTGGATAATTGGCTGCATCAAATTGATGATGATTGAGAGGCGATGCCTTTTATTTGTTTTAATAAGATTTTTCGGGAGGCCAATTCTATTGCGGATGCACTAGCTAAGAATGGCGCAATGCGCGCTAATTGGGTATGGATGTACTGAGTTTGTTCGGTTTTTAGCCTATTGGAATCCATCGTTGTACCACATGCACGGGTACTCTTTTCCCCCATTTAGGATTAGGGGGGGTTTTAATGAGGCCGGTGCATTGGTTTTACATGATTTATCAATAAAATAAAATCATGTTGCCGATCAAAAAAAAATAATCTTGTTACTTTTTCTTTTAAAATCAAGTGCTATTGGATAATATGTTTTTTAACGGATTGGGTAAGATGTTTTACATAAAAAAAGGTTTTATCCTACCATACTAATGTTGGAGGAAAATAAACATGGATATGGTCATAAAATCTGAACCCATTTTGGAGTCAATATGGTTTTGTTTGAGAAAATAAATGGGCGGATATCACGGTCGTTTTGAGATTTTAGTGGCCTAAGGCTGAACTTAAAAGTTAGGCCTATAAGAATAAGTATTGAGAAAATTAAATTTTAAAAAATAGAGCTGTAATAATAAGTATTGAAAAAAATAAGATCTCTAATAACAAGTATTAAAATAAAATAAATTTTAAGAGTATGTCCCTAATAACAAATATTGAAAAAAATTATGCCCCTAATAATAAGTATTGGGAAAAAATTAGACCCCTAGCAACAAGTATTAAAAAAATTGAATTTTATGGGTAGATCTAGATAACAATTATTAGGAAAAAGTTGGACCTCTAATAATAAGTACTAGAAAAAAAGATTGCTCTCTAATAACAAATATTTGAAAAAAAATTCAAGAGTACGTCCCTAATAACAAATACTAGAAAAAATTAGGCCTATAATAACAACTATTTGAGAAAAAATTGGATCCCTATTACCAAATATTAGAAAAAATAAATTTTAAGAGTAGACTACTAATAACAAATATTGGGAAAAATGAGCCCCTAATAACAAGTATTGAAAAAATTAGGGTCCTAATAACAAGTATTGAAAAAATTGGACCTATAATAACAAATGTTGAGAAAAAAATTAGACCCCTAATAAAAAATATTGGGAAAAATTAAATTTTAAGAGTAAGTCTCTAATAACAAATATTGAGAAAAATTCAGTCCCTAATAACAATCGTTAAAAAACTGGTCACAAATAACAAATATTGAAAAAAAATAAACTTTAAGAGTAACCCCTAATAATAATTATTAAAAAAAATAGATTTTTAATCTCAAATATTATCAAAAAAAAAAATTGATCCTTGGAAGGGCACCCTTTTTGACGATGCCTAGAGACGGTTCTGATGAAATTAGTCAAGAAATTCTCAAGACGCACCGCTAAAACTATAAAGAACCATTGGAACACCACCAAGAGAAGGCACGATTCATCGCATGATAAGCACGAATTAATAATATTTTGGTTGAACCTGACACTGATCAGACTATATAATAATATACGTCGTCACACACATAAAAACAAACAGTTAAAATGACAAGTTTTAAAATACTTAAAAACAAAAAAAACATCAAATAAAAAATTATAACTACAAAAACTATAAATACCTATGCAGGATTGAACTACAACCTTCAGTTTACAAGACTGACGCTCTACCAATAACCTATCGGGGCTTTGATACAATTTTATAATTGATAAAAAATATTATATTTTTAAGACAAATGCCGTGATTTAAACTTATATAAAATGAGATAATATAAACATCATTAATCGCTAACCAAATAGTACATCTCGAGGTTTTTTATTTATTAATTTCAAATGTTGATGGAAACCTTATGAATGTTGCATAATGCTTACGACCATAGCAAACACCCTACTAGTAATTCCAATACCAGCAAAACAAAAATCAGCAAAATAAACTGAACATAAGAAGGAATGCAATCCATTACCGTGTATAATCAGTGACAGAACTTGAGGTAAAAGATTGAGGAGGGCAATTTTAATTTTTTTTAAAAAATTTGGAGGTTTAAACTAAAATTTTCAAAAATTTTGAGGGTTCAACTAAAAATTTTAATAATTTTGAGAGATTTAATAAGAACTTTTAAAAATATATGAGATGAAATTTAATTAAAAATATTCAAAATTTTCAAGCAATATGAATTTTTAAAAATCTTGAAGGAGGGAATTGTTTTTTTTTTTTAATTTTAGGGGTTAAATTACAATTTTCCAATATTTGGGGGGCATGGCCACCTCTAGTCTCTTCAAGGAACCGCCCCTGTGTACAATTACCAAATATTTAAGTCATTTTTAGTTTAAATACTAGTCAAATAAGATTTTTATCTCTTTTAATATTTAAATTTAAAGGCTTAATAGACTTTTGCGTCTCTTAATGTTTAATTGTAACTCGTTACTAATTGCAAACATGCAGCAACAGCTTTCCCACCCGAACAACCGTAGAACATAACACATTTCTGCAATTTGAGATTCGAAACAAAATAAGCATGATAGCGGCTTAAAAATAAGCTCCGATCAACGCAGCACAAAAAACATAAAAAAATCCCCCTCACCAAAATCATAAAAACGTCATCCAATTACCAAGGCTGGCCACTATACTTGACGTTAACTGTTAATTTTCATCAGTTTCCCATTGATGGGTCCTCAAAGAAAGATTCATCCACATGCATCGACCCTCTTCTCCAGCCTTACACCAGTGTCTTCCTCCGTTATATATGTTGCATTGATACATATACATATATGAGAACAAAAAGAGACGGAAATTAATAATTTTCAAAATTACAAGATATAAATACAGAAATATAAAATAAAGTTTAAATTTTAAATTTTAAAAAAATGTAAAAGTAAAATGTCATTAAAGAATCATGTGAGTATGAGTGTATTCAATACTACACCAAAAAACTAACCAGAATACACAATCCCCTAACACCAAAGCTTCTTGCAATATAAAAGTTTCTTGGGTACATTTCTTGCAATATACCTTTCAAATTGGAGCAGTTGTGTTGAATGTTGCTTAAGGATTCCATGAAACTCTTCCTCAAGGACTTCAATCAAGAAGTATCTGCCTTGAATCTTGAATCTTGTTATTCCCACCTTACATTTTTGGAGTCTCCACAGCAGTTCTTCATCCACATGCCCATGCACCACTTTTGGATGGTTTTCCTTCTCATCCCCGGCTTGGTAATTTCGAACACCGTCTTTGAGTTGTCATGTTGTGCTGATATCGACGTCGAGCTTATGGATTTGATGTAGTTTTGGAGAAGAGAAGGTTTGGGACTGCTGCCCTCCTTGGCTTTCCGCCTCAAATGTTGGCTTCGCTTGGTGGTGTTCCAATGGTTCTTTATAGTGTTCTCCGTGCGTCTTGGGAGTTTCTTCACAATCTCCGCTCATTTATTTTCCATTTCTCTGTGTGCATGCAATCGGTATTATGTCTTCTTCTTCACTCCATAATCCTTCTGCAAATTTAAACAAACCTATATAGACTCCAAAAAGGTTTAAGATTTTAAGGCCATATTCATGTCCATTTTCCTCCGACAATCATATGATAAAACAAAATCATCTTTTATGTAAAACATTTTGTCCAATAAGTACAACACTTGACTTTGAAAAGCAAAAACTAACACTTTTTTTAATTAAATTTTAGAAATTATTGTGATGATAAACACAAATTAATAATATTTTGGTCAAACCTAACACTGGTCAGACTGTATGATAATATGCGTCGTCACACACATAAAAACATTAAATAAAAATATAATAACGACAAAAACTGTGACATAAATGTTCCCAATCATTTATCAACGTGTGTCGTCTATAATTGAGATTCTCATAACCAAACAATTTGTTTTACAGCTAATACCATATAGGTATATGATGTATGAATGAATGCATGTATATCAACAAATATACATATGATGAGTAACATACATATATACATAAATATATAATCTTTTGTATGAATGAATAAATAGAAATATGTATGTATATGTTGAATGCAATCTTTTATCCATAGCATACATGTATGTATGTCTATATATATATATATATATAATTTTAAGGGAGAAGGAACACAAAACAAGAGAACAAAAACATGCCAAATGGAGAGAAAATTATTATTTTTGCCTTGTCATCCATGCATTATTATTATTTAATGGGTTAATTACCCCATTAGTATATGAACTATACTGAATTCTTAGTTTCATGTGTAACATTTTAAAATTCTCAATTTCATACATAGAATTTTTCACCGTTAATCGCTTTACCCACTTTCGTAACAAAATCTGACATGTACCTTTTAGACCAATAAGAAATTGACACTCCCATTCATTCTTATTTTTTTTTTGAAAAAAATAAAGGTTTATTTCTTTAAATTTTAAAAAAAATGGACCAATCCCTATGTGACACGTGATAAAATATTAAAATAAATTATTTATTTATCTCTCTCCGATCCCTCTATCTTCCTTATCCTCTATCCATTCAACCAAGGGATTAAATGACCGCATGACACTTTAATCAGCAGCGGCAACAAGCTATGGAAAATCCCCATTTTCCCATCTGCCAATGTCAGCCCTCTTACTCGAGTATCCATTTTTTTTCTAATTTGGAAGCGTTGTGTCAGGTAGAAAAAATGAAAAAACGGTGACCGACGATGCTATGATTCGACCGAAATAAACCTCATGTTTAGCTGGTAGTGATGAATCTATGCTTTTTAACATTTTTATTGATTATGGCAATCTTGAACGAGAGAGAAGGTACTGTTGCAGAGATAGTGTTTATATTAAAACCCCCATTTTTTACTGCTGTAATTTGAAGGTTAATATCGTCTTTGGAGGCTAAAATATGCAGCTGAGAGATCTAAAATCTAAGTTGTAAGAAGATTCTCCAAAGTTTTCGAAAGCAGAGCAAAGAGCAAGATTGCTGTAAAAATGGTGATGATAATTTTTTTTTTTTGCACAGCAATGCTGTAAATTTTATTCAGAAAGTAAATAAAATCCGGACGAGGACCTCATTAAAAACCTCCCTAGACCTAAATGGAGGAAAAGAATACCCTGCATCCGAGAGGTAAAAAAAAGGCAGAAAGCGAAACTGTTACAGGTTGATAACTTTGAAACAAATCTGGGTAAATGCGAACAGAGGTTCCACTTTGCTAAACCGCTGCTTGGTTCTTCATACAATGCTCCAAAACTGTTGATCTCCTGTATTACCACCAAGCCTTGAATCAATTATCTCGTTGTACACCTTCAGCTGCTAAACCTTGCACTAATGAATCCTGATCGAAAGTGTCATGAAAGAAGGATACGTTCCCTATCTTATTAACAAGAAGGTCGATCAAGGCAAATTCGTTCCACCAATTCCAGGGTCTCAACATTGGATTGTTAAAGTAAATAAGAATCAGTTTTGAGTTCAACGGTATCTGAATGTTTGGTCGATTGCACCAACCTACTGCAATTACTATTTCTAAAGCCGTCTTGACTATCAAAATCATTGCCATATCCTTGCTCACCCCTTTAACCGGACCGTAAAATAAGGCACGAAAGATGCCAGTTTCCATGCTCAAAATACCACCGCATCCTGAGTAATTATTACAGCAAAAACAAGCTAAATAGAAAGTGAGGTTTGTACCTGAAGCAAGATGGAGCTGGCCGACTGGTTTCGTAGCATTCGGTGATAAACCTTTCAGAGGGTCTGCCCACCACCAGTTCAAGTCGATTTCTGCATCGTTTAATGAGGATTTAACCCACATCAAAACTTGGAGTTTAGCCTTAAAAAAAGTGTCGCGGAATGCTGGTTTTTTGTTGTTGAAGATTGAGTCGTTTCGGGCCAGCCAAATGCACCAGAAAATTGCAGCACATATGATCAACCAAACTGAACGATATCTGCCCTTCAAACCAGACGAGAGACATCCATCGTAGAAAGCATCAATGGATAAATGGTCTTTCTAATCTAGATGACACCAGCTGTATGTCTCTTTCCATATTTTAGCAGAGAAAGAACAGCTCACAAAGAGATGAAATGTGTTTTCCGCAAAATTGTGCGCGTTCCTTGATTATTACTTGGCAAATTGACTCCTCTCTTAAATAGGAACACTTTGGTAGGAATTCTGTCAATTTTTATCATCCACAATAAGCTTCTCACCTTCGGGGGGAACTTTTAATTTCCAAAGTTTGTCAAAATTAAAAGAGGAGCAACACGAATCCGCAGTAACCAATAATTCGGAAAGCTTCTTTGCTGTAAAAATTCCCGACTTCTCATGAGTCCAAATGAGCCTGTCTTCACTTTCCGGTTCAAGCTTTACGTTTTTGATCATGTCCCCAATTTCCTGGAGTTGTGAAAGTTCATGGTTTCGAAGAGGCCTGAAAAACCATTTCGTCCAGCAAATCTCTGCCAACGAACCATTCATCGCCCACTTAGCAACCACCTCGCTTTTTTTTATAATCACTCTATATAATCTGGGAAATAGGATTCTCAAAGCTCTGTCGGCGCACCAAATATCCTCTCAAAATAGGGTCGTTTTTAATGGAATTTTTAAATATTATGTATGAAACTGAGATTTTGGCATAATTAATGTACCAAAAGAATAATTAACACTTATTATATTGGATAACTCAAATGCCCCCATGCAGGATCGAACTACAGACCTTCAGTTTACAAGACTGACGCTCTACCACTGAGCTATAGGGGCTCTGATTTTCTTACTTCCATACAAAAGTTTTTCAGTTTTTAGTTAGATTTTCAAAGCAGTTTTCATTTCTCTTTTTCTTAAAGCAGCGAGACAGAAAGAAAGTGGAGAAAGCATGATACTGATTGCAGCACATATAGAAAAACAAATGGGATTAGAGTCGTTTCTGAAATTTTGGTCATTAAAGGCCAAACCTAAAATTTAGGTCGATTATAGTAATTATTGAAAAATTTAAAGTTTTAAAGTAGATTTTAATATTAAGTATTAAAAAAATTAAGTTTCTAATAACAAGTATTGGAATAAAAAATTTTAAGAGTATGTCCTTAATAACAAATATTAGAAAAAATTAGGCCTTTAATAACAAGTTTTGGGGGAAAATTAGACACTTAAAATCAAACATTGAGAAAAAAATAAATTTTAAGAGTAGACCCCTAATACCTAATATTGAAAAAAATTGAGCCCCTAATAACTATTAAAAAATGAACCTCTAATAACAAGTACTTAGAAAAAAATTAGACCTAAATAAAAAATATTGCAAAATATTAAAATTTAAGAGTATGTCCTAGTAACAAATATCAAGAAAAAAATTGAGTCTCTAATAACAATTGTTAAAAAATTAGACATCTAATAACAAGTATTGAAAAAATTGGGCACCTATTAATAAATATTAAAAAAAATTAAAATTTAAGAACGAACACTAATAATAAGTATTGAAAAAATTAGTCCATAATACCAAATATTTAAAAAAAGTCATAAGTGGGAGCTCTTTTTGGCCATTCCCAAGGACGGCTCTGACTGGAATAGTCAAGAAATTCTTAAGGCGCACCAAGAACACTATAAAGAACCATTAGAACACCACCAAGCATCTAACATACTGGTCAAGCCTAATACTAGCCAAACAGTATGACAATATGCGTCATCACGGACCTAAAAATAAACAGTTAAAATAACAAATTTTAACTACTTCAAATAAAAAAGTTAACATAAAAAAAAGTTCAATTCTTTTTCTCTTGATCACATCTTCATTTTTTCACTAAAGTATTCCGTTCTTTCATGGTATGAATATGATATATAAAGTAGAGAATTCCTTGAGAGATCATCTCCAGCAAATCTTTCCCCTTCCTCAACGAATCCATTTCTAAGGGGCTGCTCGAAATTCTCCAGGGCATTGCTGCTACCTTCTCCAAGGATCAAATCCGAAGCATTGAGCATTAATTTCTCATCCACCAATCTACCGTTTTGAGCATATGAGATGCCAAATACAAATAATAATTCATTTTGTCCAATAACACTTGATTTTAAAAGCAAAAATTAACAAGTTTATTTATTTTTATTAAATTTTAATTTTATAATTTATTGTAATGATAAGCACGAACTAATAATATTTTGGTCAAACCTGACACTGATCACACTGTATAATATGTGTCGTCACACACATAAAGACAAACCATTAAAATGGTAAGTTTTTTAATACTCCAAAAAATATATCAAATAAAGAAATAATAACAACAAAAATCATTACATAGATGTTCCCAATCATTTATCAACGTGTGTCGTCTATAATTGAGATTCTTATAACCGAACATATTAGTTTTTGGCCCTCTTTGGTAATTAGCATTTAGATGATAGCAGATTACATTTTCTGATAGTTGATAGCTGATTGCGTTAGCTGATTTGAATAGCAGGTTGTATTAGCTGATTATATAAAAGTGTTTGGTAAAAATAGCATATAGTTGTTTGATTATTTAAACAAGCAAAATGACATATAAGGACATGTTATGTTCGATACTTGTTTGAATAGTTTAATGGTTATCAATATTTTGTATCTATTAATATTAATTAGATTGTAAAAATATTTTTTTAATATAACATTACTAAATATATTTGAAGGATCTATATATTAATTTATTATTTATACAATTATTTTTAATACAATTTAATTAATTATTAAATTTAAATAAAAATAAAAATATAAATGTGTGAGAATAAAAAGAAAAAAACAAAAAAACATTAGTTTACAAATGTCACAATGTAAATACGTGAGAGAGAAGGATTAAAATAAAAAAGTTAAATTTAGGTTATTTGGATATTTTTTATAATTGTTAAGGGAAAATGGTCTTTATAACTCTTATGTCAAAACCTCTAATTTGAAAAAGCTCATACTAGCAGCTTTTCCAAAATTTGAGGTTTCACCCCAATCTATTATTCCAATCTACTATTTATCAACCATCCAAATTAATGGATTTGACCGGTCAAACCTCTAATATTATCTCAAATTTCTAATTTTAGCTCAAGCCACTATTTACCAAACATGACCTTTATTTTTACAGCTAATACCATGTAGGCATATGATGTATGAATGAATGCATGTCTATCAACAAATATACATATGATGAGTGACATACTTACATATATAATTTTATAATTTCGTATCTTTATATTTTTAATATAGCTTTCTAACTCAAAACCCAAATTGAATTTTCTTTTCGATTAATTGAGTGATTTGTTTGTAACTTTTGAAACTGGATGACTCATTCGTAATCTTACTAATAATAATTAGGCGACTTGTGATGTATTTTATTTCATTAGAATATCACATCTAAAAGAAAATAGAAGAAAAGTAATTATATAAATGATATGCAAAATTTCTGTCATGAATAGTGTCCGGGGGCAGGGATCGTGTTGTTCTATGATTTGATATTTTTGATTTTATGAATTTGGCCAATTGAGTATGCATTTTCTTACACACTTTCTCCAATTCCATCACCCTACATAACATCTCTTGTAATTGTGCTCTGAGCTTTTTGTTACAATATGAAAGAGAAGATTGAAACACTAAAATAATACTTCTTTTTTCTGTAAAGCTGAAAACGTAATTTTTACATTTGAGGAATAAGCTCCCTATATAGCTTATTTAAGAACTAACTAACCCTAACTAAAACCAGCTGTGAAGAATCACCATTAACTAACTTATTATAACCGTAATATCCCCTCAAAATGGATTATCTGGCTGATGAATATCGATAAGTGCCATCTTGACTATAAGGGCATGGAAAGCTGGAGCATGGAGAGCCTTGATAAAAAAATGTCTTCTAATTGATTAGCCGAGCTAACATGAAAAAGTTTAAGAAAACCATCACGTACTTTGTCCCGTATGAAGTGACAATCAACTTCAATATGCTTGGTGCGCTCATGGAAGACTTGGTTAGATGTTAGATGAATCACAGACTGATTGTCACAATATAGGGAAGCATGTGCAATTGAAATGTGAAAAGATGACAACAGGGAGGCCAACCCAATGAGCTCACAAATTGTTGTAGCCATAGCACGATATTCTGCCTCGCATGAAGATCGATTAACAATAACTTACTTTTTTGATTTTCAGGATATAAGGTTATCACCAAGATACATGCAAAAATCTGAGACAGATCTCTTAGTGTCAGGGCATAAGCTATAATCTGAATCCATGAAGCTACGATGTTGCAAACTAGATGTGGCAGAAAAGAATAATTCCAGAGATGGTGTTTTCTTAATGTAAGATAGCAGATGATATGCAGCCATGAGATGTGGATGTCGAGGAGAAGATATAAATTGGCTAAGAAGATGTACTACAAATGTTATGTCAGGTCTAGTGTGGGTAAGATAGAGGAGTCTACCAATTAATCTTCGATAGATTTGAGGATCATCCAGTAGATCACCTTCATGTAAGCTTAAATTTTGGGAAGCCATCATAGGAGTATTTGCGGGTTTCTTTCCAAGAGTTCCAATATCTTCAAGCAAATGTAGAGCGTAGTTGTGTTGTGTTAATGAAATTCCTATTGAATTTCGAGCAATTTCAAACCCCAAAAAATATTGCAGTGTTCCCAAATCTTTTAACTTGAAATATTGATGGAGAAATTATCGAACATAAGTTAATTGACCTAGATTTTTTACTGCTAACACTATGTCATCAACTTAGACAAGTAGTACTACCATATCATCACCATTTCCATGAACAAAAAGAGAATGTCCAGAAGGTGATTATTGAAAACCAAACTCTATGACAACTTTGGAAAAGGTGTTGAACCACTGTCTAGAAGCATGTTTTAGCCAGTAAATTGATTTGTTGAGTTTGCAAACTAGATTTGAATATGAGCAGTCTGGCAAATATCCTTGGGCCAACTTCATATATACTTTCTCATCGAGAAAACCATTAAGAAACACATTGTTGACATCAAGCTGCAACAAATGCCAATTATGAGAAGCTGCTAGTGCAAGAAGGACCTTAAAAGATGTCATTTTTGCCACAGGAGAAAAATTGTTAGTGTAGTCTATGCCTTCCACTTGAGTGAAACTTTTAGAAACCAAACGAGCCTTGTATCTGTCAAGGGATCCATCAACTTTATACTTCATACGATACACTCATTTACACTCGATAGCCTTTTCCCCTTCAGGTAAAGAAACAACTGTCCACATTTTAAGATTCTCCATAGCCTGTAATTCTTCATTCATAGTAGTCCTCCAATCTTGAAGTTTTGCGGCTTGGTGATAGTATGTAGGCTCATATAAGGAAGAGACATTTGCTATATAAGCTGCATAGTCTTGTTAAAGCTTTGATGTAGACAAATGTTCTTCAATAGGTTAGGCCAAAGAACAAGAATATGAAGAGCTTTTAATATTGTTGCAACAGTATTGTCTCTTGGAGCAACACCCCATCAGCTTTCACCAGCCTTAACAGTCTACCGACCGCCAACATTTTCATCTCCGACCCTAGCCCTCTGACATTCCAAGTTAGGAGAATCATTCTTTTTTGAAGCCTTGCTATCAGCAGTGCAATATCCCTAATTATTTCTTTATCGTCCCCAATAATCTGAACACCTAATTTCTTCCCCAATTTGAGGGCCTTTTTAGCTTCCTTTGTCATAACTTCCCATCTTGTCTTCATATGAGTATCAGATGGCACACAGGCTTAAGCAAGATCTTTTGGAGGTAATATGACGCCTTGACTTGAGGGTTCTAGATTGCAGCGAGAGTGCTACAGATGTCCGCATTGAGAAAATCAATGGATTTTAGTAGTGTCGGGTGAAGTACCGACATGGTCGTGAGATGAAACCGTGGCCATTGTGGATCGAGCGGTGAATGGCATTAATATGGGAATGAACATTGAGGAGATGGAACAACAACCAAGCATGTATATTGAACAAGTCGAGAGGCACGCGTGTAGTGATCGACATGCGAATAACACCTTGCTTAATAAGGCGTCTGATACAAAAGTGATAGAATATAATGGGACCCTGCGCAAGGTTAGAAGTGTATCAAATGTGATCTTTAATTTCATGCATCTAGAAGAAAAGATTGAGAAAGAGAAGAAATTGAAGAAAAAGGTAGAGAGAGACCAGAAAAAATCAGAAAGAATGTCAAGGTGTTGCAAACGGGTCTTTTTTTGATTCAGACTTCATTAATCGGAAAAAGGCTATCTTGAGAGAAACAAATGAAACAATTGAGTTGGGAAAACTCATTGGGGCTTGTGCAGTGGGTAATGAGGAAGCAATCGTGAAAGATATCTCACGTCTCATCGAAGCGCGCAACCATGCCCAATAAAGGAGTCTTATGTTGTCGTTTGTTATAGGGATGATCATTTTTGTGGAGAGTGTGTTGGTGGATGCAGGTACATGTTTGCAATCACTCTTGCTTGTTACTCCTTAACTGTAGTACTTGGAGTTTGTGGTCTTTATCGAGAAGCATATGATATCTTGGATGCTTTGGCCAAAGGTGCTGTCGCGACTTGGTGCCAAGCTAGTGTTCATCGGTCTTTTGAGTTGTTTTTATGGTGTCTTAGGTTAGGCGTTTTCTCTTTTCTTGTATTTGTTCCCAGTATTATTAATGAGTCGGAAGAATTCAAGTATGAAGCTTTGTGTATATCGAAAATTTTCACTGAGAGATTCACCTAACAAAATAAAAGTGTACGATGGGAGTTGGTCTAGATTAATCAAGGCAAAACTCTAGAAAATCGGGAGGGCTAAAAAAAAGTCGGAAGAATAAAACATAATTTTTAGTTAAGTTTTGACATTAACAAAGTATTAATAAATTAAAAGGTACTTTAAAAAAAAGAATAGCATAAAAACAATGGTTCTTCAAAGAAAAATTATAGAATAAAAATAAAAGACATTTTTATCGATGATATATAATATATTAAAAATCAAAAGAAATTTTTGTTATTAGAAATCTAATCCCAAATATATAATATATTTATGAATTTTATTCCATGATTTTATTTATATTTTTCAAAAAGTTACTTAAAATCATAATATAAGGTTTGTGAGTTAAATAGAGACATCAATAATTTAATAAAAACTCAACTTTATAGAATTGAACAGTCTGATAGTTCTTAATAAAGTTAAAGATACATATGTCCTAAACATTACAACATAGACCTTAAAAACACACAAATTAACCTTAAACAAACAAAGTTAAGTTCTTAACCCTATGCTATATATATTGTGATGAGAAAACGACTTTAAAGCTCGAAATTCTCCATTGCATTACCTTCTCCAAGGATCGATCCGAAGCTTCGATTACGTTGATAATTATAAGCTTCCATATTCCAATCCGTAGGGTTGAAACCCGAATTTTCGAGTTGCACCAGGTGTGGGTTACTGCTGGTCTCAGGCTTGTTAATTTTGAACACCATCTTCAAGTTGTCATGTTGGGGCGGCGGCGGCGGCAATGGCAATGTCGAAGTCGAGGCTGAGGTCGAGCTTATGGACTTGATGTAGTTTTGGAGAAGAGAAGGTTTGGGAGCGGTGCCGTCCTTGGCTTTGCGCCTCGTATCTTGCCTACGCTTGGTGGCGTTCCAATGGTTCTTAATAGTGTTCTCGGTGCGTCCGGGGAGCCTCTTCACTATCTCCGCCCATTTGTTTCCCATTTCTCTATGTGCTGCAATCAGTATCATCTCTTCTTCCTCACTCCATGAATCCTTCTGCAAATTCAAACAAAGCCATATTCACTCCAAAAAGGTTCAAGATATATGATCATATTTTAGGATAGACAAAGGGGTGTTAGAAGCGGTCGCACTCCTAAAAAATATCACATTTTTATATATTTTAGACTTTTATTTTATTTTATATTGGTAATATAATTTTGTACCATGTTTGGCAATTAGCGGATAGCTGATAGCTGATAGTGGATTACATTAGCTGATAGCTGATAGCTGATTGCATTAGCTGATTTGACTAGCGGATTGTATTAGCTGATTGTATAAAAGTGTTTGGTAAAATTAACTGATAGCTGATAGCTATTTGATTATTTAAACAAGCAAAATGACATATAAGGACATGATTATATTTAATATTTGTTTGAATAATTTATCAGTTATTAATATTTTGTATCTAATAAATATTAATTAGATTTGTAAAAATTATTTTTTAACATAAATTTCCTAAGCATATTTGAAAGATTTATATATTAATTTATTATTTATATAATTATTAATTTTTTTTATATGCACATATAAATATGTGATAATAAAAAAAATAAAATTAACTTACAAATGTCACCATATAAATTAGTAGTAGCAACAAATAAGTCCAATATTTAATATGTTATTATTTATATTAAAAAATATTATTATTTAATTTAAGTTATTTGGATATTTTTGGTAATTGTTAAGGGTAAAAGAGTCATTACAACTCTAATATCAAAACTCTAATCTCAAAAAGCTCCTATTAGGAGCTTTTTCAAAATTAGCTTTTTCACCCCAATCCGCTATTTCAATCCGCTATTTACCAAACATTAATATTAGCGGATTTGACTAGTCAAACCTCTAATTATACCTCAAACCTCTAATTTTTTGCCAAACCGCTATTTACCAAACAGGGCCATAATTTCACTAAGTATAAAAATTTACACTCTCTAACATTAAATTATGTGTTTATCTCCAATCATATTCATGTTCATTTTCGTTCGAAAATCATATGATAAAACGAGAACATGTAAAATCATTTTTTTCCAATAACACTTGATATTAAAATAAAAACTAACTAGTTTAATTTTTATTAAATTTTAGGATTACAATTTATTGTGATGATAAACACAAACTAATAAATAACATTTTGCACTTACCTAACACTGGTCAAACAATGTGATAATATGCGTTGTCACACATAAAAACAAATAGTTAAAATGGTAAATTTTTAAAAGTGTTCATTCATTTTTCAACGCGTGTCGTCTATAATTGATTTTCATAACCAATTTTTACAGCTAATACCATGTATACATATGATGTATGAATGAATGTATGTATATCAACATGTATAACATATGATGAGTGACATACAAACATACATAATCTTTTGTATGAATGGATGGATATATGTATATGCATGTATACGTATGGTATCAAAGGGAAAATAAGGTAAAAGAACCTTGATATCAGGCCTCAAGTGGTTATGCCATCTCTCTCTACACTGTTTTCCTTCTCTCCCTTGCAGAAACTTAGAGATTTCAGTCCATCTCTTGGTTCCATACCTTGATACCAAACACACTAGCAATCTACAAAAACATATATACATATGATCAGATCTTCATAAAGGAAAAAAACACAACCCTGATAAAACAAAACAGGAGATAAAAAACATAACAAAAGGGAGAGAAAAAAGTTACCTGTCTTCTTGAGGAGTCCATTGACCTTTGACTGCATTAGTTTTCATAACTGCCCTGTTAAGTTTTTCGGATTTGAGGAGCCTTCTGTTGTTTTTGTTGTCACCAACTTTTTCTTCATCTGCAGATGAGACTTCATCACCCACTTTTGTGGCCACAGACGGAGGCGGAGGTGGCAGTGTTTGGTGTTGCTGCTGATAACTCCTACGGCCATCGGTCTCTGGCGGAGACTGTAGGGGTTGAGCTGAAGAAAAATCCCAGCAAGGCTGAGTTTGAAAGGGTTGGACTTGGACATGATCGGGGACTGTAAACGACAAGGAAGGGGTATAAGCATTGAGATCATTGAAGAAACCAGTAGTGGAGTAAGGCTCCACAAAAGGGTTGGTGCTTGTGGACCCGGCGGTGGGAAACTGGTGAAAATGGTGAGGATTTTTCTGGTTCGGGAGAGAACCGTTGCTGGGAGCACTGGGAGTTGAGTTATGAATGAAGTTGTGAAGCAAAGATTTGGAAGATGATGAAGAAGCATCAGCTTCAGGAGCCAAAGGAAAACTGGAGCCATTAAAGTCAGTTTTGAAGGTAGGGTTGGAGTTATTTTCCAGGAAAAGGCTAGAAAAGAAAGGAAAATCTTCTCTTAAACTTTCATCAAACTCCATGCTGGTTGAACCAAGGAAAAACAGAAAGAGAAAAGGCTGAAGAGAAATGAAGGGTGGTTTAATGTTTGTTTTTTGCAAAAAAAGTGGTGAAAGTTACGGTTTTATAAAGGCTCAAGGTTATGTTTCCACGTGGGCCTTTTTACTTATTTATTTATTTTTATATTGTTTAATAGGTTTAATCGTCCGGGAAAATGTTAAAATTATATTTTTATTTACAGTTGGGTGGTTAAATTATTTTTCGAGCCAAATAAATATTTAAAGTTTTATTCTGTTACTCAAATAAAGTTTTGTTGACTGTTAAAATATTTTCGTTAACCAATCAGTACATGACATGTGGACTATTTATGTTAATCTCTTTAATTTTTATTTTTTAAATAAGAAAATCTTTAATTTTGAGTTCCACTAATTAGCCCCGTGGCTAAAGATAGTCATATTGCCCTATTTTGTATGGGTTCGAATCACAATATGAGAATATAATCTCCCTGTTTAATCATCAAATCTTTAATTTTATAAAAAATAAAAAATCTTTAATTTCTTTACAAAAACTCAAACCTTAAATCCCTAAATTTCTCTCATCCATCCACCGATTCTCGGCCACCCTTATCTTCGTCGGCCCCCCACAACTGAAATCTCCACCATCATGTCGTCAAAATTAACAAAAAAATTGCCAGTTGCACCGTCGACGAACATCCAACAATGAAGAAAAAAGAGGCTGATTGGGTTCTTACCGACGACTAGAGGGTGGAAATGTCGAACAGTGAGGTACGCAACACATGGGCGGTGAACGGTAAACAATTAACTTGTGGTGATGTCGAACAATGAGTGAGATGTGATTTGATGGTTTGATTGAAAGAAATTCAGAAATTAAAAAAAAACATGTCACATGTCATGTTCTAATTCGATGACGAAATTTTTTAACAGCCGTTGACAAAAAAATCTTAACGGAATGAAATGTTATGCACTTATTTAGCCCAGAAAATAGTTTAAACATTTAGTTGGAAAAAATATGAGTAAAAAACTTCTGCCCCTAACCATGCCTCCATTTATGCCTACTGTTAAAAAATACTTAAAATTAAATTAGGAACCTTAACCCTAAATTCCAAATTCTAAACCTACACCCTACACCCTAAATAATACACCTTACTCTAAATTCTCTATACCCTAACCTTAAGCCCTAACCTTAAACTCTAAACACTAAACCCTTAATTTTATTGTAGAGACATAAATAAAGGCATGATTAGGAGATAGACGATTTCTACCCAAAAAATATATAGTTTAGACATTATTTTATGATTAAACCTACTTTATAATGTATATATATATATATATATATTAAAAGTTAAAACTAAATTCTGAAATTGAGGTTATTTGTCAATGCTTAAAGCCCTCGATGAAATGAGAAATAAAGGGTTAAACTTCCAAGGTAAGAGTTGCATAGCGTTGAATTCAGAACCACTCTTCTTAAAAAGTGGATGTTGTTCATTCTAATAGATTTAGATTTGAACATATATATGTGTGTAAGAAGTGTATGTGTTGTTAAAGAGCTAAAAAAGGTACGAGCATATGCAACATCTATGTCAACAGAATGAATTAAAGGAGTATTAAGAGACAACCGCATCCTCTAAAAATTTCAAATTTTAAACCACCTAAAACTTTTAAATTCTTATATAGTAAGTATAAAATTTGCATCTCTTATATAAAATTATACACCTAAGTAACTCATTAGGCTGATATTTTCTTGCTTGATGCAACTACCAGAAGTTGCAAATTTGATGTCAAACAAAAACTAGTTTGTATAAAATGCCTGTGCCCCCATGCAGGATCGTTCTACAGACCTTCAGCTTACAAAACTGACGCTCTACCAGTGAGCAATAGGAGCTTCGACAGTTTTCTATCCTTACAAAATATATTCGTTATTTAGTTTGATTTTCAAAGCATTTTCGTTTTTTAGTTGGATTTTCAAAGCAGTTTTTCATTTCCCTTTATCTAAAAGCGAGACAGAAAGAAAGTGGAGAAAGCGGGTATTTTCCCATTTTCCATGTCAACCCTAACAACATTGAAACCTTTGGTCATACTTGTCAAATTTAATCAACGATCCATTGCTCATGAAAACTTGGCCTCAAGCTTCGGATTCGAAGCGATAGCCATCGCGATATTTTATCGCAATTGTAAACATAATAAATATGCTGTTTGTAGCCTTTTAGAGGGGGTTCAACTGGTTCGAATATTCACGTCTCCCTTATTATGCGATTGCACCTCCAACCCCGACAGAATTCAAAGGGCTTAGATTTGCACAACTGCGCCTGCGTGCGAGGCACAATCTTAACATTATTCATTCAATAACTATCAAATGGGTTGTTGTGTATAAAGACATCTCATCCATGTGAGATATGAGCTTCTATTTTTTCTTAAAACAATTCACAAATAGTCTACTTTGAGTATCAATTGCTCATTCATCATTCTACCATTTTTAGCATATGAGATACCGTTGTAAAGGTCTTATGTAGTAAAATATGAAGCCACAGTTTCATTAATCGAATCTCTACCTATATCCATCGAGAATATGTCTCAAAGTTTCTAATCTATCATATTTTTCTAACATACCCAAATCTAAATCGGATGCGATTTATGTAAAACATTTGCCCAATAAACTTGATTTTAAA
The DNA here is from genome assembly GCA_958450335.1 of Hibiscus tridactylites. Taxonomy (NCBI): domain Eukaryota; kingdom Viridiplantae; phylum Streptophyta; class Magnoliopsida; order Malvales; family Malvaceae; genus Hibiscus; species Hibiscus tridactylites. The sequence goes on along the minus strand of OY288267.1, from coordinate 38,609,592 downwards.
ATCAAAACTAACAAGTTTATTTATTTTTATTAAATTCTAATATTATAATTTATTGCGACGATAAGTACTAATTAATAATATTTTGGTCTAACCTAACACTGGTCAGACTGAGTGATAATATGTGTTGTCACGCACGTAACAATAAACAATTAAAATAGTACTGATTTCTTACATCCATACAAAATATTTTTTTATAAAATCAGGCCCGAACCCGAGATTTTCTTAAAAAAATTTCGAGCCTATAAGGTCGGATCGGAACACACTGGGTATGGGGTTACTTGGCCATTCCTATAAAAGTATTATAATATTTTGTGTAAGATGCCCCCATGCAGGATCGAACTACAGACCTTCAGTTTACAAGACAAACGCTCTACCACTGAGCTATAGGGGCTCTGATTTTCTTAGATATCCATACAAATTTTTTTCATTTTTTAGTTAGATTTTCAAAGCAGTTCTTTATTTCTCTGTTTCTTAAAGGAGCGAGACATAAAGAAATCGGAGAAAGCATGATACTGATTGCAGCACATATAGAAAAACAAATGGGCGGAAATTGGAGTAGTTTCTGAAATTTTGGCAGTTCAAGGGCAAACTCAAAATTTAGGTCGATAATAATAATTATAGACCTAAATTTTAAAGTTTTAAAGTTGATCCTAATATTACATATTAAAAAAATTAAGTCTTTAATAACAAATATTAAAAAAAATTAAGAACATGTCCCTAATAACAAATATTGAAAAAAATGAGGCCTTTAATAATAAGTATTTGGGAAAATTAGACCCTTAAAACCAAACATTGAGAAAAAAAATTTAAGAGTAGACCCCTAATAACTAATATTGAAAAAATTGAGCCATTGATAACAAGTATTGAAAAAATAAGTCCTCTAATAACAAGTACTGAGAAAAAAATTAAACCCCTAATAAGAAATGCTGAAAAATATTAAATTTTAAGAGTATGTCCTAATAACAAATATTAAAAAAAATTGAGTCCCTATAACAAGCGTTAAAAAAATTAAACCCCTAATAACAATTATTAAAAAAAATTGAACACCTATTAATAAATATTAATTAAAATTTAAAAGTAAACACTAATAATAAGTATTAAAAAGAATTAGACCATAATAATAAATATTATTTAAAAAATAAGCCATAAAAAGGAGCTCTTTTTGCCCATCCCGAGAAACGACTCTGACGGAGATAGTCAAGAAACTCTCATGTCGCACCAAGAACACTATAAAGAACCATTATAACACCACCAAGCAAAGGCAAGATTCACTGCATGATAAGCACAATTAATAACATTTTGGTCAAACTTAACACTAGTCAAACTATATGATAATATGCGTTATCACACAACTAAAATCAAACATTTAAAATAGCAAGTTTTAATTACTTCAAAAAAATTACATCAAATAAAGAAATACCAACAACAGAAACTATGATATAAATGTTCCTAATCATTTATCAACACATGTCATCTATAATTGAGATTCTCATAACCGAATAAATTAATTTTATTTTTGTAACTCTCTCTAAACTCGCCTATATATTACACCTGATTCTAGGAGGTCACATTAGGGTCACAAGAGCGACCCAAAAAATTTAGATAAATTATTTTCTTTCTAATACATTAAAAAATCTTAAAATAAAAATTCTATGTCAAAACATCATTACAAAAAATTATAAAACAAAAATCCAAAAAGTACGTTACAAACTCTACATAAAATAAAACACGACATACATGCCCACTAACTGTATCAATATCGTACTTCAATACAACGCCGAGAGAACACTAACGTTGATATCGATCACTAAAACATAATAAATTTCATCTAACCTGCGATGGTAAAAACAATGTGAGTTTGAGAAGCCCAGTAGTACATAACTACCAAAAGATGTTGTAAGCACGTGTAGGCGTATGACAAACATAACACTGCCATGGTGTTCCGGTAACGTCAAGCTCCAATTATGACTCGATATTACAATAAAACGTTATATCTGAAGGTAACACAATTGTTCGTTATTCATACACTAAATATCACGCGTGAGACATATAGGCTGAAGAATCAGAGGAAAAATATATTATAGAAGTTAAATCGAGCGCGAATTTAATTAAAAGCGTAAGAACTTGATACAATAAGAATCACCCTAGCCGGAGCATAGGAACCAGTCACATAGGTACATAAGGAATTACCTTAGCTAGAGCATAGGGACCTGTCACATAAGAACATAAGGAGTTACCCTAGTCGGAGCATAGGAACTTGTCACATAAGAACATAAGGAATTACCCTAGCCGGAGCCTAAAAACCCGTCACATAAGTACATAAGAAATTACCCTAGGCGGAGCCTAGAACCTGTCACATAGGTACATAAGGAATTACCCTAGCTGGAGCCTAGGAACCTGTCTCATAGGTACATAAGGAATTACCCTAATCGGAGGCTAGAAACCTATCACATAGGTACATAAGAAATTAACTGGAGCCTATTTTCACTTGGGCATCAACCACACATAATTCAAAATATACATCAATGTTTGGTAATCAAACTTATTTTTAAGCAAAATATTTCAATTAAGTGTTTAAGGTTCATAGAATCTTTACCTTGCAAAACTACCCATGTTACTTACAATTTTCTTAAAAGAATATCAGTTAATACACTGAGCACGGACTGAACTGAATTCGTTTCTTCATTATATGACACTTAAAAGAAATCCAATCATCGGTAAACATCGAATAAACTTGTAAGGACTAGTTCACATACCATTCAGACATTGATAACTAGCACGACATTTTAGTAATTTTATTAAAATATCCACATGACATTACCGGTAGCCAGTTTCAGTAGATATTCAATAGACAATCAATAAATACTTTGTTCAGAAATAAACATGGAACAGTATCAGTCACTTTACAATATAATTAAATCATTAGCCAATCATTGAATAATCAATATAATTATTTATACACGACAATGTTGATCTATTTAGGACATACCACTTAAATCAAATTTAAACGAGTATTAGACTTACATTTTTAGTGTGTTACCAAGACATTTATGCTATTACAAAATTTAATTCCAATTATCAATCAATCAAGGCAGAATTATAAGCTATAAAAGTACATACTTTTAGGCTCGGTATGGATTCTAAATTACCACACATTGACACTCGATGTCATTGATTCATATGTTATTGTTTCCCCTTCAAACTACTACTATTTTAAAGCATCTTTACAACCATAATTTCAATAAACAGCCAATATTTATAACCACGCAACAACACAGAATTTTCCGCAACAATCCTCCCAAATGGCTTTTGACAACTCACCAAACATTGTTTAAAATTTACTATTATTATCAGCTATAAGATGTACTAATCATAAGCTGTGTTTAGGATCAAATAACAATTCCTAAAAGGAGTATTAGGCTAAACATAACAACTTAAAATGGAGTAATTTCCCAATTACAAGTATTTGCATTCAACCGAATATTAAGCTTATAATTCAAAACATGTTTTTCTCCTCTTTTTACTGTGTTATAAAGCTTTTGATTCATGCGCTTGCAGGTGAAGAACAAGAATGTATTCGGGTACAATAAATTTCACAAGAGCATAGCAAAACCTAAAACATGGCAGTCTATAACTTACAATATCATACAGTTGCCGATTTCAAATAGAAATATATCACCAACTCAATTTCAACTAAGAACTCGTTGATTAGGGTTATCAAATTTAAGCAATTCGATTATAATGTTGAGAAAATGAATGTAAAGACCATCCCGACAACTTAAGCAAATAAAGTGGATTGCAAACATTACTTGTTGAATGTCTGAAAAATTATTTCTTGATGCCTCCTTCTTCCCCTTTTTTCCCTTTCACTTCCTCTCGGGTTGAATTTGATGAAATGAGCCCCAAACACGAACTTAGGATGTCAACCTTGAAGCAAAAGATTAGGGTTTACCACACCCTATTGCTGGCGACTACAACTTCAACGGCGGCGGCAGAACCGATGACATGTGTGGTGGAAAAGAGCGATAACGACAATGACAATGTGAACGGAGGGGGGAGGGGTTCGCTCGTGGACCGAAAAGGAGTTAAGAGGTGGTGGTCGTGTGTGTCACAGCTCAGCTGTGATTCTTAAGAAAGTTTGAAGAAAAGATTATAGGGTTTCAGAAAAGAAAGAGAGAATGGAGAGGATAACTGATTTCATTAATTTCTCGATATAGTATTTTAGTATTTTAGTATTTTAGGACACAATATTATTTAGAGACAGATGTCAATAAAAGCGCATTCCTCTAACGGTAAGCCAGGTCATTCAATCACGTGAGATCTTCATTTCTACCTTTGGGCTGTTGTCTGATTCCGGCCTTTCAATTTGATCCAGCTTGCCTTCAATTAAAACACTATCGTTTAAGGTAAGATTGACAATAGCCGAAACGTTGCCGTTTGGTACTCTTTACTTAATTCCTCTTCGATTGCCTAAGCCCCAATTCTTCCCTCTTTCGAACCCTAACTTCTGGTTCTCACTCTCACCCTCTGCCATGACAATACTCCCTTCTCCAACCGATCCTTGTCCCCAAGGATCAAAATCCGGAAATTGCGACTGAAGCACAGTGAAATCCTCCCAAGTGGCATTATCGGCACCCATATTGACCCATTGCACTAGGAGTTGGATTACGATATGATTATCTCGCTTCACCATACGCTTGTTCAAGACCTTCAAGGGATACACCTTCAGCTAGCCGTCTTCATTAACGTCTGGGAGATCCATAGAGGTACAAACTCTAGCCCCAATCTTTTTCTTTAATAGGCTAATGTGAAAAAACTGGATGAATTTTGGCTAAGGGAGGAAGTTGTAATTGATAGGCAACCTCACCAATTCTTTGGAAAATCTTATAGGGTCCATAGAAGCGAGATGTTAGTTTCGAATGATTTCGAAGTGCAACAGATGATTGGCAATGAGGCTGGAGTTTGAGGTAGACTTCATCACCCACTGAATACTCCCTTTCAAATATTTTTTGTCTGCGTTTTGTTTCATTCTTGCCTGAGCCTTGAGTAGATTATCTTGTAGTTGCTTAGCATCGATAGCTCTAGAAGATAGGATATTTGTTACTCCCTGCACTGAAGAGTCAGTAAGCCACTCCATCTCTTGAGGCTTATAGCCATATAATGCTTCAAATGGAGTGAGGCCTAAGGTAGTGTGAAAGTTGGTGTTGTACCACCACTCTGCCTGAGATAAAAACCGAGCCCAAGCCTTAGGCTTCAAGAAACAAAATCCTTGCAAATATTGTTCAAGGCACTGATTGAGCCTTTCAGTCTCACCATCAGTCTCTGGGTGGTAGGTTGTGCTGAATAGTGGGTTAGTTCCCAGTTTCTTCAAAAGCTCCTTCCAGAATATTCTAGTAAAAACTCTTTGTCAGAAATTACAAGTTTGGGACTGCCATGCAATTTATAGACATGATCTAGGTATAGTTTAGCCACATCAGCTGCTGTAAAGGGGTGTGCCTAGGGAATAAAGTGACCATATTTGGTGTATTTGTCCACTATGACCAAAATAGTATTGAATCTAGAGGATGTAGGAAAATTTTCAATAAAATCCATAGTTATGACTTGCCAGGCCTGTGTAGGAATTAGTAAGGGTTGTAGGAGTCCAGGCTTAGAGACATGTTCATCCTTAATTCTCTGATAAATGTCACATTGCTTGACATAGTCCTGAACCATTCTCTTCATTCCCAGCCAATAAAAATAGGGTTTAGTATCTGATATGTGCCCCGTATATCAGAGTGATCCCTTAGGGGAGAATCATGCAGTTGAAAAAGAAGTTACTCTCGCAAATTGCCATGCTGACCAACATATACCCTCTTTTAATATCTTAAAATGCCCTTAGAATAAGTCCAATGTTGGTCTGGTGTGTTATAGATAGTAGTTTCAGTAATCTTCTTTTGAGCAAATTCATCCATGTGATAACTTTTCTCAATTTCTGTAACCCAAGCTGGGATAATGGTTGTGGTGGTCAGTTGAAAGAGTTCTGGGTCTTGTCTAGACAAAACATCAGCAACCACATTGTGTTTCCCTTTCTTGTAGTGAATTACATAGTCCAAACCCAATAACTTAGTAAGCCCTTTTTCTGAATTGAAGTGGTGAGGTTCTGGTCAAGAAGATGTTTAAGAGCCTCATGGGCAGTTTTGATGATAAATGAACCACATTCAAAATAATGGCGCCACTTAGTAACTGCTAGAAGAATTTCTAGGTACTCCATTTCATAGACTAAAGTATCTTTGTACTTAGGACCTAAAGCCTTGCTGAGGAATGCTATAGGTATACCATCCTGTGAAAGAACAACCCAATGCCCCTTGAACTTGCATCTGTCTCTCAACAAATGGTCTTATAAGAATTAAGGAGTGCCAAAACAAGAGCTCTGCATATTTCATCTTTTAATTCTATGAAGGATGCTTCAGCTTTAGGTGTCCAATGGAAGTTATTATTCTTGAGCATGTCAGTCAAGGGCTTGCTAATACTGCTATATTTTTTTTATAAACCTCCAGTAATATCCAGTGAGCCCCAGAAATTCTCTCAGAGCTTTTAGAGTTTTTGGTAAGGGCCATTGGCTCATAGCTTCCACTTTAGACTGATCAGTAGCCACCCCATTGGAAGAAATAATGTGTCCCAAGTACTCTACTTGATCCTACCAAAGAAACACTTTGATTTCTTTGCATACAATTGGTTAGTCCTCAAAAGATCCAAAACCAATTTCAAATGCTCACAATGATCAGATAAACTTTTACTGTAGACCAAAATATCATCAAAGAAAACTAGAACAAACCTCCTCAGATAAGGTTGAAAGATTGTGTTCATGAATGACTGGAATGTAGCAGGGGCATTGGTCAAACCAAATGGCATGACCTTGAATTCATAATGCCCTTGGTGTGTGCGAAAAGCTGTTTTGAAGGTGTCCTCCTCTTTTACTATGATCTGCCATTAGCCTGATCTTAGATCTATCTTGGAAAAGTAGGATGCCTCATGTAGTTCATCTAACAAGTCTTCCACAACTGGAATAGGAAACTTGTTTTTAATGGTCAATGAGTTCAATTGTCTATAATCCACACATAAGCGCCAAGAGTCATCCTTCTTTTTTACTAGCAAACAATGAGAAGCAAAGGGACTCTTGATGGTCTTAATTATAGATGCAGCTACATCTCCTTAATCTGTTTCTCCACTTCCAATTTCTAGTGATGTGGAATTCTGTATGGTCTAAGGTTCACAGGTTGAGCCCCAGGTTTAAGAGTGATAGCATGATCATGGGATCGTGCAGGAGGCATCCCTTGGGGAACTTGAAATACATCTTCAAAAGAATCCAAAACAACCTTTATTTCAGGGTGGTGATCATGTTCCTCTCCCTCAATGCTTAGGAGGTAAACTTCTCCCATGAAGTCTGAATTCTTCTCAGTGAGCTTTTGAAGCTTCTCGCCACTAATGACTTTAATAGAAGGTTTTTGTGGCTACCTTTCAAGACAATTAGCTCATTATCCTGAAGGAAGCTTAGTGTCATTTGGTTGAAATCAAGGCTGATAGGGCTATATCTTTTCATCCAATCAACACCAAAAACCATGTCACTGCCTCCCATAACCAAAACCTTGAAATCATGTTCAAACTGGTGTCCTTGCATTTTCCACACCAGTTGCTTGAACTTAGCTTGACTATACAACTTTTCTCCATTAGCAACTATAATGATTAGTGGAGTAGTAGGTATAACTTCAAGCCCTTCCTTTTCCCAGCCAGGATTAGCAAAACTGTGTGTGCTACCACTATCAATAAGAATGCTTAATGACATGCCCTTAATGGTGCTCTGGATCCTTAGTGTACTGTGCCCGACACTCCAGTTAGTGCATTAATAGATACTTCCAATCCATCATCTGCATTCTTTTCCGCAGTAGGTTCTGACGCATTTTCAACTTCCGTTTCTAGTTCCAGTGGTATTTCATCATCCTCCATAGAGTTTAGTTGTTTGAGTTTGCATTGATGCCCTGGAGAGAATTTGTCTCCACATTTGAGACATAGATTATTAAGTTTCCTATATTCCATCAAGGATTGTTTGGTGGTTGTTTGGGTGGTGGTTTTTTGAGGTGTGATGGGTAGGGTAGGGGTTTTTTGAGGGGTCATTTGGCTAGGGTAGGATAGGTATTTGAAGGTAGGTTTGAACTTCTTAGTTTCAATTTCTAAGGAAAGTTCATACAATCTGGATTGTCTATAAGCTTCTGCTAATGTCCGGGGCAGGTGGATCTTCATCCTATGCTTGATTTCTTCTTTTAGGCCACTGCTGAAGCTAGACAGAAAATATTGTTCATCCAGGGAGGGGTTATGCTGAATCATGTAAGGCCTCAGATCATCAAATTTCTCTTGGTAGTCTTCAACTGAGGTTCTTTGAGTTAACTTATTGAACTCCTCTATGATGTCATTGTAAGTCTTATCACATAACTTGTGATACAAATCAGCTGCAAATTCTCGCCATAAAAGTTAATGTTTTTAAGTGACATATCCATCAAACCAAACCTCAGCTACGCCCACAAGGTGCATAGAAGCCACATCCAGCCTTTGTTCTTCAGGTATTTCAAGTAAAGCAAAGTATTTCTCACATTTCTTAACCCAACTTCTAGAGTTAGTTCAATCAAACATATGTAACTACAGTTTTGATCTAAAGGTTACTCCTTTATATCCCGTGGAAGTATTTGGGTGAGTATTTCTTTCAAACAGGTAAGGTTCCTCTTTTTTCTCCTCTCCCATTTTCTGTTTGTTTGGATTTAGGGGTGTGTACGAGTTGTTTGGGTTCTGTGATGGTTTGGGGTTTAAAATCCTAGGTTCACTATGCTTATACGTATATCTTTCATGCTCATCAATGATTGTAACAGTGATAGGTTGTTTACCTGTATCTTTTTTTAGGGATGGTTCAGGTGTGGAAGTTGTAGTGCTTCTTGGGCTTAATCCTTCAGTTTTGGCAGATAGAATGTTGAAAATCTTCTCAGAATAGTCTTGCGTGGTACTCATCCTTCTTTCCAATGCACTGAACCTTCCTTCCCATTCACTCTTTTGCTTGTCCCACCACTTAGGAGTGATATTTTCGTCATCCAGTTTTTTTAGTTGATCCTAGAGTTCATTGAGTTGTTTCTGCATAGAAGCAAGGTCTGAGCTTTCTGCCATTTGCTGACTCTTCTTTGGCTTTCTCAGATTTGCAGGGAGGGATCGGTTATGGCTCTCGATACCAAGTTGTCACAGCTCAGCTGTGATTCTTAAGAAAGTTTGAAGAAAAGATTATAGGGTTTTAGAAAAGAAATAGAGAATGAAGAAGATAGCTGGTTTCATTAATTTCTCGATATAGAATTTTAGTACATTCAATACTTGTATATATCAAAACTCAGGACACAATATTATTTAGCGACATGTATCAATAAAAGCGCATTCCTCTAACGGTAAGCCAGCTCATTCAATCGCGTGCGATCTTCATTTCCACCTTTGGGCTATTGTCTGATTCCGGCCTTTCAATTTGATCCAGCTTGCCTTCAACTAAAACACTGTCGTTTAAGGTAGGATTGACAATAGCTGAAACGCTGCCGTTTGGTACTCTTTGATTAATTCCTCTTCGATTGCCTGACCCCCAATTCTTCCCTCTTTCAAACCCTAACTTTTGGTTCTCACTCTCACCCTCTGCCATAACAATGTCGTGTGACACACTGGCACTGGTGGCGGCGGAAACGACTAAAGACAAAGGGGAACTTGGGGTTCTCGATGAACCTTCTATTTGATCTCCACGGTAAATGACGCAGCGACACGAAAAATGGAGGGCGGGGACGAGCTCAGGATGAGGCGGCACTCATCTTGGTGCTGGTGCATGCCACGGACCAACAGTGATGAGTGGTCGGAGCTCGAACGGGCGGATGGTAAGGTTGGATGTTCCGTCGAACTTCAAGACGTTGTTCATGGCAAACGGCGAGGAGTAACTGAGAGTGGCTCATGGGGTTCAGTCGGGGAGTGATGACGAATCTGTTGGCAATGACAGTGAAAGAGATCGTGGGCCATCTGAGATTTGGAGAAAGGGAAAGGTTTTGAGAGATTTTCCAAATCTGAGAAATAAAAAAAATAGTCTCTACTCGTTGCTAGGGAGTCAGATCAGGCTTTATTATTTTACACTATTGACGAGAAAAAGATTCAAAATAAAATAAGGGCAAGTCTTATATAAATGTTTCCTTAGCCTTGATGGCTAAGATTGCAGCGCCTCTTGCCAAGGCAAACGAGTTCGAATTCCCTTTGATTTTTTTTTTTTTGGCATACTTTTTATATAGCCAATTTTCATGGCTGTTACAATTTTTACAGCTAATACCATGTAGGCTTATGATGTATGAATGAATGCGTGTATTTCAACAAATGTCAATGTGTCATCACACGTAATATTCTATAGATGGAAATATCAATGTGTATGTTGGATAAAAAATTATATATTTAAAAATTTTATAAATAAAAGTCTTGTGTAACAAAAAAATCATATCAATTTACTTTATATTCTCTCGTAAATGTTATTACATTTCACTTATAATAAAAGTTTAGCAATAACATAATATTCTATGATAAAAAAACATAATATTCTATGGTATAATGATGTTATACAACTGTTTTTTTTTATCTTATAGACTTTAGTTTGACAGTATCGTAAAAAATAAATTGATAAAAAATTTAAATTTAAAAGATTACATTTATTGCATTGTTTCAAATTAGGACCAAAGTGATAAAATATATAAATTTAGAGAACTAAAATTATTAGCAAAAATACCAAAATAATGGATAAAATTATAGTTCGGATATTCACTTTCGAGCAAAAAATTTTATGTGAAAACTTGGAAAAAAATGTCTAACTTAAGTGCCAATTTAAAAAAAAATCTTTAAGCACAAACTTGAGAAAAATTACTTAGTTTAGATTTAAAAAAAGTTTAATTTTTTTTTCTCACTAAAGTATTACGTTTTTTTATGGTATGAATATGATATATAAACTAGATAATTCCTTGAGAGATCATCTCTAGCAAATCTTTCCTCTCCCTCAACGAATCCATTTCGAAGGGGCTGCTCGAAATTCTCCAGGGTATTTCTGCTACCTTCTCCAAGGATCGAATTTAAAGCTTTGATTACGTTGATTGTTATAAGCCTACTTTAGTATCAATTTTTCATTCATCACTAAATTGTTTTGAGTATATGAGATACTGTTGTAAAGGTCTCATTGAGTATAATATGAAACTATAATTTTATTAATTCGAATCTCCACTTTTAACCATAAAAAATATTTCTCAAAGTTTTCAATTTATCATATTTTTCTAACAAACTCAAATTTAAACCGGATGCAATTAATGTAAAACATTTTGTCCAATAACAGTTGATTTTAAAAGAAAAAATCAACAAGTTTATTTATTTTTATTAAATTTTAATATTATAATTTATTATAATGATAAGCAGGAATTAATTATATGGGTAAAGTACACAAATGGTCACTAAACTATTTTAAAAATACAAAATAGTCACAAAACTTTCAAAAATTACATAATGGACATTAAACTTTAATTTTTGTTACAAAATGGTCACTGAGCCATTAGTTGTCGTTAAGCGAATGAGGTGACAGTTACGAAAAATTGAATAATAACACATTTAATCCTCCATATTTACACATTCAATCAATTTAGTCCTAATTTAACCCTTATTATTAATATCTAAATTGACTGAACGTGTAAATATTGAGGATTAAATATCTTGTTATACAAATTTTCTTAATTGCCAAGTTACCCAGTTAACAACATTAAACAACTCAATGACCATTTTGTAACAAAAACTAAAGTTTAATGTCCATTATGTAACATTCAAAAGTTTGTTGACCATTTTGTATTTTTTGAGATAGTTTAGTGACCATTTGTGTACTTTACCCTAATAATATTTTGGTCATACCTGACACAATATATAATAATATGCGTCATCACACATAAAAACAAACTGTTAAAATGGTAAGTTTTTAAATACTTCAAAAAATACATCAAATAAAGAAATAATAACAACAAAAATTGTGACATAAATGTTCTCAATCATTTATCAACGTGTATCGTCTATAATTGAGATTCTTATAACTGAAAAAATTAGTTTTTGGTCATATTTTGCAATTAGCTGATAGCGGATTACATTAGCTTATAGTGGATTGCATTAACTGATTTGACTAGCAGATTGTATTAACTGATTGTATAAAAGTGTATGGTAAAATTAACTGATAGATGATACTTGTTTGATTATTTAAACAAGAAAAATAACATATAAGGATATGATTAAGTTCGATAATTGTTTGAATAATTTATTAGTTATCAATATTTTGTATCTATTAATATTAATTAGATTATGGAAAATATTTTTTTAACATAACATTACTAAACATATTTGAAGGATCTATATATTAATTTATTATTTATATAATTATTTTAATACAATTTAATTAATTATTAAATTTAAATACAGATATAAATGTGTAAAAATAAAGGGTAATCTTCACTCGTGATCACTTTTGTTTTGGGTTTGTTCTATTTTGGTCACCCGAATTCAAAAAAGATTATTTTGGTCACTTACGTTCGAAACCGTTTCTGTTTTGGTCACAGGACCGTTAACCTCCGTTAATTAAAAATAATAATTTTTAATTTGACCCCCAAACTTTCAAAACTTCATTTTTCACCATCTTTCCCAATTATCGAGCTACATTCCCCCGGGTTTGTAAAAGAAAAAATGGTGAACCTTTAGTTATATAAACTTTTCTATGTTGTATCTTCTGCATTTACCGTATGATGGTAAAAAATGGTGCAAGAAGCCAAGAACTAAGTTATATCCATTGTTTTTTTAGTCTTTGTTTGTTCGTTAATTATCATTCGCGGCAATATTACCCTTATTGAACTGAAACCATATATTGGTTTGTTTTTCTTTGATTTGATATATGTAATCCAAGCCCCGATTTAATCTCTTTTTGTGTATGTGTGTTTTTCTATGATAAGTACTATGCCTATTAATGGCTTTGTATCTTAATCTGCTCTTGAAAGAAACAATAATGCAAGCGTTTTTGTACAAATTCTGGTTTCAGAAAATGGAATCGGTCTTTGGTGAACTTCCTCCTGATGGACTTGCCAATTCTGGAAATAGAAGTTTCATGGCACAAGAACCCCAACATAATTCTCATGTGAATTTGAGTTATGCTAATGATAAGTTTACAGGTCAAGAACTTCACTCAAAAACTCATAATCTGGATGAAAATGCGCATGGTTTGACCCATGTTGGCAGCACAGGGAAAGCTCAAATGGTGGATGTCTCACCCAAGGAAAATAGTAGTAGAACTGCTATTGCTACTTGCAAGGTACTTCTGGGGAAAAAGGCGTTTGATTTGGTATTGGCCAACCAGATGGCTAAGGGAGATGTTCTTAGTGTAGCAAAAATTGCCGGCATAAATAGGGCGAAGCACACAAGCACTCTCATCCCACTGTGTCACAGCATCACTTTGGTTCACGTCCGTGTTGACCTAAGCCTCAATCCTGAGGATTTTAGTGTTGACATAGAAGGAGAAACATCTAGCACAGGTAAAATCGGGGTTGAGATGGAAGCAATGATGGCTGTGAGTATAGCGGGATTAACCGTGTATAACATGTGCAAGGCTGCTTCGAAAGATATTCAGCTTACAGGGGAAACACATGTTTTGATGATGATACAAACCCGGGGAATGTAGCTCGATAATTGGGGAATATGGTAAAAAATGAAGTTTTGAAAGTTTGGGGGTCAAATTAGAAATTATTATTTTTAATTAACGAAGGTTAACGGTCCAGTGACCAAAACAGAAACGGTTTCGAACGTAAGTGACCAAAATAATCTTTTTTGAATTCGGGTGACCAAAATAGAACAAACCCAAAACAAAAATGACCACGAGTGAAGATTACCCAAAAATAAAAATAAAAAGAAAAAACAAAAAGTATTAGTTTACAAATGTCACGATGTAAATACGTGAGAGTGAAGAATTAAAATAAAAAAGTTAAATTTAGGTTATTTTGAGATTTTTTATAATTGTTAAGGGTAAAAGGGTAACTACATGTGAGTGAAGAATTAAAATAAAAAAGAAGTTAAATTTAAGTTATTTGAAAATTTTTTATAATTAAGGGTAAAATGGTCTTTACAACTCTTATGTCAAAACCTCTAATTTCAACAACTCATATTAACAGCTTTTCCAAAATTAAAGGTTTCACCCAATCCACTATTCTAATCTACTATTTACTAAACATCCAAATTAACAGATTTGACCGGTCAAACTTCTAATATTAACTCAAACCTCTAATTTTAGCTCAAACCACTATTTATCAAACAAAGTCTTTATTTTTACAGCTAATACCATGTAGGCATTTGATGTATGAATGAATGCATGTATATCAACAATATACATATGATGACTGACATACTTACATATATAATTTTATAATTTCGTATCTTTATATTTTTAATATAACTTTCTAATGTCAATCTCTAGAGCAAGTGGTTAAAGCTTTCAATTGACACCCTCTTCTCTCTTATAAGTTGTGAATTCAAAATTCATTAGAAGTAAATTCTCCGTCCCCTAAATAAAAAATATTAAAATAATAATAATATAACTTTCAAATAGTTCGCACATCATACTAAAAATCTTAGGCTTGACCCTAATAACCGGTGAATTCTTTTGTTATAATTACAATGTATAATTCAATTGAAAACTAAAATATATTCATATCTAAAACAAAATAGTAATTCTTAAAACAAATGATCGGGTTTAGATCGAGCTACCTTTGGATTCAGAATCTCTGAATTTAGACTTTTTCAGATTTTGATCAGTTCGAATTTTTAAACAGCCTTGCTTTTCTTGAATAATTCTGACGTTTTAACAACTTTGTTTTTCTTTAGAGGTGTAAATTATGAAGAAAGCGTCTACTGAACCCGTTCGTGTACTATTCGTATAACGTTCCTTTACATTCGTTTATTAAGATAAATAAACGAGTGTGAACAAAATTTTTTCGTTCGATTATTAAATGAACGAACATGAACAGATGTGTGTTCGGTTCGTTTATGTTCACGAACAAGCTCGTTTATAAAATGAAAGTACTTGTGGATGTATCTAAATACCACCTTTTGTTGTTGCTAAGGATGTTATCTAAGTTCATCTTGAAATGTAAGTTTTATTTTGTTACTTTTGTTTTATTTATTTATTTATTATTAATTTAGTTAACATTTCTGAACATATAAGCGGACATGTTCGCGGATGAATAAACAATCACGTTTGCAAACACTTAAATAAACACGTTCCTGAACACTTAAACGAACACGTTCGTGAGCACAAAACAATCGAACATGGACAACTTCAAAAATAAATAAACGAACATGAACAACTTCAAAAATAAATAAACGAACTGTTAGGATAACAAGAGGAATGAAAGGAAACTCAAGATCAACTTAATTCATTCATCAGCATAAGCTTCTATTTATATGCAAGAGGAGGACTCGATATAGGCTAGGTTACAACTCAGCTTAAACCTAACTGCTATGATAACCACTTTACAACAGACTTAACAATATCCAACGGTACTTTAACAGTATGCAACGGCTAATACATACAATGGCTAATACACTTCTAGCTTCTCTCTTTTTCTAGAAAATAACAACACATAGGTTAATATGCTTCCAGCTATTCCATTTTCTGAAAAGAAAGATTTAAAGATTTCCATCTTGTTACTCCCAACTTTTCCCTTTTCTGAAGATCTTGTTTTCGAGAATGACATAAACATGCATCCAGCTTTTCTCTGATGAAGAGAAAAGTAGTCCCAACAACTCATTTCAACTTTAAGATTTAAACTTGTCTCTGATTAGTAACATTTTGAAGTCGAAGCTCATCTGCAGAAAATACTTTTAATTTCTCTCTGAGGTGAATGAAGAATGATGCTGATAATGGATTAGTTAAAACATCTGCTATTTGATACAAGGCTGGAACATAATTGTTTTGAAACGATCCATCTACAACTTTTTCCCTGACAAAATTTAGATCTAGCTCAACGTGTTTCAGCTTTGCGTGATGAACTGAATTAGCAGAATGAGCTATAGTACTTGTATTGTCACACCATAATACTGGAGTTGAACTGAGTTGAATGCCAATCTCACTTAATAGAGACTTTACCCACATAGCCTCACACATTGCATTTGCAAGACTTCTAAACTCAGCTTTAGTGGAGGACTAAGATACAACTCCCTGTTTTTTTGAACTCCAAGACACTAGATTCTAACCAGGAAACATACAATAGCCTGCAGTTGACCTTCTATCATCAGAATTAGAACCCCAATCTGAATCATAGAACCCATTTAATGTTGTCAACGTAGGCTACATGCTAAAGAATCACCCATGATCTATTGTTCCTTTTAGGTACTTGATAATTCTTCGCACATCTTTCTAGTGTTTGTCTAAGGGAGATTGCATGAACTGACTTACCTTGTTAACAACAAATTGAATGTCCGGCCTTATAGTACATACATGCTGTAAAGTGCCAACAACTTGTCGATAGAGTTTTGCATCTGGACACGGATCACCATCATTTGCAGAGAGAGAAGGGGAAGTAACCATAGGTGTAAGAGTTGGTGCAGCTTGAGGCATTCTTGTTTTCTCCAAAAGATCAACAATGTGCTTTCGTTGACTCAAGATGATTCCTTGCTTAACACTTTAAACTGTCATTTCGAGGAAAAAAATTCAGCTTGCCAAGGTCTTTTAAAGAGAATGTCATATTAATCTTTTTAACAATAGAGTCCACCTCCAAAATGTTGTCCCCAGTAATTACCACATCATCCACATATACCATTATATAAATCTTACATCCATTTAAATTCCTAAAATAGAGAGATGTATCAACTAAGGATGCAGTGAATTGAAGTTTATCTACAAGGAAGTTTCTGAATTTCTCAAACCAGGCACGTGGTGCTTGTTTGAGACCATATAATGATTTCTTTATTTACAAACTAATTGCTCTCCATCTCTGCCAAGCTGTTCGAACCCAAGAGGCTGCTCAATGTATACTTCTTCAGTCAAATCACCATTCAAAAAAGCATTAACCACATCAATTTTCCTAAGATTCCACCCTTTGCTAAGAGCTAGACTAAGCATAACTCGAACTGTTACAGGCTTCACAACCGAACTATAAGTCTCAATATAGTCAAAACCAGCCTGCTGAGCATACCCTTTCACCACAAGGCGGGCCTTATAACGAGCAATACTACCATCTGAAATCCGTTTAACTTTGAATAACCACTTTCATCCAATAGTGACTCTATCAGCTAGTAACTCAACTAAATCCTAGGTGCCTTTTTGTATCAAGGTTGTTACTTCATTTTCCACAGCTATTTTCCAATAAGATGTCTTCATAGCCTCATGAATATCCTTAGGCTCTTCAGAATTAGAACTAAGAACTTCAGTATGATATATTTTGGGTTTGAAAACCCCTGATTTCGACCGTGTCACCAAATGATGTTTCCTTTGCTTAGGAGCATATTCAGCTGAAGATCCAGAAAGAACACCTTCTTGATCAGAAGCTTGAGAACCAGTAGAAGAGGAAGATGAAGTATCACCATTATTATTGGAAACAATAACTGGTGTTGAACTCAATGTAATGGGAGTCGTCAAACCATGAGCCACCCTAGTAGTAACTAATGGAATTGAATTTGTTGCAATGGGAGATCTTGCAGTAACTGGACTTAAACTTGGAGAACTTGCAATAACTAGACTTGAACTTGTCTGAGCAGGAGAACTAGCAGTTACTGGAGCTAAACTAGATGTAACAGGAGAACTCACAACAGGAAATTCTGAAGAAGTAGAAAAACTTGAGGATGAGTGTTGAGTGTGTAAAAGTTCTATAATTTACCCCCTATTTAACCCATATTTCTGCTGCATTCAAGCATAATTCATTACATTTAGGTTAGATTTCATTTATACATCACAAATATATCAAAGGGCACAATTTCTACTGAAATTGGTTGCTTTTGCAGGTAGCTGCTGTAGCAGATGGTCGGCAGTGGAGAAGCAGACGCTGGGCAGTAAAGAAGCAGAGCTGGAACTGGATGTGCAGACGAGGAGGACGATGCTGCCACGCCGCTGTCGTGGCAGCCAAGGACGACAGCAAAGGTGAAGAGAAGAAGTAAAGTGGACCTCGACAGAAAGAGAAAATTAAGCCGGTCTGTCGTGGAGCACCCTTATATTTTTCCAAGCCCTAGATCTGAATGAAGGCCAAGCCCAAAGTTCAAGGAAGAAAATCCAAGCAAGAAGGAAGGACGAATTAAAGATATATGCTCTGAAGATTTAGTCTTTAATAGAGTTGTACTTTAGTTTAAACTTGCATTCTTGCCATATTAGAAAACTTAAACCCAAAGCCTATATAAAGACATGTAATTCGACCTAGGGAAGGATATCATCTTATTCTCTAGCCTTCTTCCCAAAATACCAGCCGTTTTCCCCTTCTCATCATGTTCTAAACTTCCCCTAGGGCTACGGGTTGATTTATAAAGTAGTTGCAAGGATTGCATTTGTTTTAGGAATTTTTCTGTTCAATAAAATAGACTTCAAGTTTGCTTATTCTTGTTTCCAACATCTTGCAAGAGTATCGGGAGAGCATTGTGAGATTATCTATTTACTTAATATCGTGAGAGTTAAGTATACGAAAGGAATAAGTACGGGTTCTCCAGTTTATGGTTGAACTATCTTGGACCTAGGGATATGACGAGGTTAAGTGGCTAAGGAAGAATTCAACAACATCGGTGTTCATCCTTCGATTCACGCCAGGAGGTATCATCAAAGACGTGTTCGTCGACAGACTTGGACCTAAGGATAGGCCAAGGCACAACAGGGATTCTTGCCAAGCTTGAAGTACAGAGTTGTGTGATCGCTGCTGCGACTAACAACAGACCGCTGCCGTGACAGGTGCTGCCGCGACAGGCGCAATGACAGAACAGAGATTCCTAGACTTTGCAACACCTACACTACTGAGCAATTCAATACCGACCCATTCTCTCTATCTTGATTTCATTACTCTTTTATTTCAGTATTCTTTATTATCTCGTGACAACAATTAAACTATTCTTTTTCTCTCTTGTGCAGCAATCTAAGGTGAAGCTATTAGCCCAGTCCATGTGGAGACGATATCCGATACTTACGTATCACTTTACTACTTGCGTCGTGTACACGTGCACTACATTGCGATAGACACGTTTACACGCAACAAGTTTTTGGCGCCGTTGCTGGGGACTGGCAACATATCTTTACCCTATCTTTTACTGCACTTCTTTTATTTTTATGTTTTATTTTTCTTGAGTTGTTCAACTTGTGCTTTTCACAAGGTTTTCTATTTATACGTAGATCGAGATGATAAAAGGAACTTGAGTACCAGATAGATCCTAAAATCGAACGCTCGTGCAATCTTAGGAACCGACTCCGACTCGTATTAGCCAGAAACGAATACCTCGAAGAACAGTTAGAGGCCATGAACAATCCAAGGAATCCTCATGATGCTGAAGATCCTGCCGGAGATGGGAGGAACGGTCCACCTGCCGATCCTTCTGTCGCTGTCGCACGCCGGTCATGTCGAGACTACATGCTCAATGATCATGTGGAACTAGAAACAACCCTACCAGACGTAGAGGTTGACAACTTTGAGCTGAAACATGTTATGTTCAGCATGAGTAACAACGCTGGCCAATTTAGTGGTGCTGCTACAGAGGATGCTAGGGAGCATCTGAAAACGTTCCAAGAAATCTGTGGTTCGTTTAGACTACCAGGAGTTAATCCGGAGATACTAAGGCTTCGGTTATTTCCTCATTCATTGAGGGACAGGGCGAAAACTCGGTGGAGTAAACTAACGTCGGGTTCAATACGAACTTGGGCAGATTTAACTCGTGAATTCTTGTCTCGTTTTAATCCTTCAGACTTGTCTGAGCGATTACGTAATGAAATTGCTACTTTTCAACAGGAAGATGACGAGCCAATGCACGAGGCCTGGGACAAATTTACCACTCTTCTGAGAAATTGCCCTATGCATGGATTCCCCGTTTGGAACCAGGTAACTAAATTTTATAAAGCTGCCAACTTACAGACGCGTATGAGAATTGATTCAGCAGCAAATGGATTGCTGTTGGACAAAGATCCATATGAGGCAATGGCAATATTGAAAAATCTGGCAAAGAACGAGGAATAGTTTCCTACAACAAGAAGAGGGGGTAAAAGAGTACTAGCTATGAAAGATTATGAGGCTGACAATTCTCTAAAAACACAAGTGGCATATCTCACTAAGGCAATGAAAAAGCTCTTGAAAAAAGATTCACAACCTGCCTACTCTGCTGAAGAGGTATGCGAAACTTGTGATGGGAATCACAGTTCAGAAGATTGTCCGATACAGTTAGAGGAAAGGATGTATGTTGGGAACTACAATAAACAGAATTACAATTCCAGCAACTACAATCCCAACTAGAGAAAGGATCCCAAGTTCTCTTGGAGTAACCCTAATAATGCCCTGAATCCTCAAGCACAGAATACTCAAAATCAGGGAGGACCTAGATTATTGACTCGCCAGCAACCGTCGTAGCAGCAGCAACAACCACCAGCTGCCACACCTAGTATACTGGTGCAGACCTTGGCCACGTTTATGTCTCAAACAAGAACTTACATTGGGAACATGAATCACTTTGTCAAGAAAACTGAGTCATTCATGGATAAAAGAGAGATGCGGATGATTAATCATGAAGCTACTCTAAAATCATTGGAGACACAGATGAGTCAGGTTTCCCAGCATATTAAACCAAGGTAGAATGAAGGATTTCCTAGCGATACTGAAAACGCTAGACAACCCACACATGAGCAGTGTAAAGCCATCACTACTAGGAGTGGGAAGAAATTACCAGGGCCAGAGAAGGAAGCTGAATCAGTTAAGGAACCAGCCTTGGAGTCAACTACCGAGAATGATGCCCCGACAGAAGACAAACAGCCTGCTGCCGATGAACTCGTCACAACAGCAGAAAGGGTAGAGGAGAAAGATGAAAAACCTAAACCTCATCAGATCCGAATGCAGTGGGAAGGACGTATTGCTGATTATCGTCCTCCACCTCCTCTTCCTCATCAGAAGATCTACGATACTTTTAAGCAGGTCCATATCAATATTCCACTGTTAGATGCTATAAAGGAGATGCCTGGTTATGCCAAATTTCACAAGGATGCCATGTCGAAGAAATCTAGACTTGGGGAATTTGAAACGGTCAAAATGACAGAGGGATGCATGTGTAATCTGCACAAGCATCCACCCAAGAAGAAGAAGGATCCTGGGAGCTTCATCATACCGTGCATAATCGGAGATAAATTTTAGGCAAGGCACTTTGTGATCTTGGTGCCAGTATAAATTTAATGCCCAAATCTGTTTTTCAGAAATTAGGTATTGGAAAAGCTCGGCCCACAACAATAGTACTACAGCTGGCAGACCGCTCTTACGTTCATACAGAAGGGAAAATTGAAGATATTCTGGTAAGGGTGGATAAATTTATTTTTCTTGCTGACTTTCTTGTTTTAGATTGTGAAGCAGATGAAAATGCGCCAATCATCCTGGGGCGACCCTTCTTAGCCACAGGAAGATCACTGATTGATGTGGAAAAAAAGGAGAACTCACTATGAGAGTGAAGTTAAAATATGTTCTCCATGCAATAAAACATGCTGATGCAGAAGAAGAATGCAAGGCTATCACTGAAGTTACCCTTGACCAACCCTGTATCAGGTCGGGCTGCCACGACATCAAAATTGGCCACTGCCCCAGCAGCCATTTAGAAGACTGTCATGGCAGCGACGACGACAGCAGCTCCTCCGAATCTGATACATCTGATACTGAAGATCAAGAGAAGGTAAATTGGATAGGCAATCGTCCAGGTAAGTTATTCGAGCCCTTAAACTATACCTCGGATAAGCATATAGTCCAAAAGCCATCAATTGTAGAGCCCTCCGTTCTAGATCTTAAGCCCCTGCTAGGGCAGCTAAAATATGTTTATATTGGTTTAAATGATACGTTCCCCGTAATCATCTCTTCCAAGTTGATGCAGGAACAAGAACAACAGCTAATAGGGATGCTACAGCAGCACAAAAAGGCTATTGGATGGACGATAGCTGATATCCAAGGCATCAGTTCAACACTATGCATGCATAAAATCCTTTTAGAGGATGATCATAAGCCGACCATTGATGCACAGAGACGTCTAAATGATGCTATGCGAGAGGTGGTGCGTAAAGAGATCATAAAATGGCTAGATGCTGGAATAATCTATGCCATCTCGGATAGCAAGTGAGTGAGCTCGGTGCAGTGCGTTCCTAAGAAAGGAGGAATAACCGTGGTAACCAACGAAGAAAACGAGTTAATCCCAACCAGGACCGTGACTAGTTGGAGGGTTTGTATGGACTACCAGAAGCTTAACAAAGCTACCCGGAAGGACCACTTTCCCTTACCCTTTATTGATCAAATGCTTGATAGATTAGCGGGAAAGCCTTACTACTGTTTTCTTGATGGATACTCAGGTTATAACCAAATAGCCATCGCATCGGAAGATCAAGAGAAGACGACGTTCACATGCCCATACGGTACTTATGCTTTTCGGAGGATGCCATTTTGGACTTTGTAATGCACCATCAACCTTTCAAAGGTGCATGATGGCAATATTCTCTGATATGGTGGAGGATTTCCTGGAGATATTCATGGATGATTTTTCTGTCTTTGGAGACAATTTTGAAAGCTACCTAGGCAACCTACAAAGGTGCTCGAAAGATATGAGAAAGCAAACTTGGTATTGAACTGGGAGAAATGTCACTTCATGGTGGATGAAGGGATAGTCCTAGGCCATAAAATAAGCTGTCGCGACATAGAAGTCGACAGGGCTAAAATCGAGGTAATCGAAAAGCTACCACCACCCACCACAGTCAAGGGAATCAAGAGTTTCTTAGGGTATGCTGGTTTTTATCGGAGGTTTATCGCAAACTTTTCGAAGATCACCAAACCTTTATGCCATCTTCTGGAGCAGAACCGTTCCTTGGACTTCAATGCTGAATGCACCGAGGCATTCAAGGTTCTGAAAAAAAAGAGCTGGTAACAACCCCAATAGTACAACCACCAGATTGGAAACTGCCATTTGAGATTATGTGTGATGCTAGTGACTATGCTGTCGGGGCATCACTTGGGCAGAGGAAAGACAAGCTCTTTTATGTTATATACTATGCCAGCAAAACACTGAATGACGCCCAAGTAAACTACACCACAACAGAGAAGGAACTGTTAGCTGTGGTGTTCTCGATCGACAAGTTTCGTTCATATATACTTGGAACGAAGGTCATAGTCCACACAGACCACTCTACATTGAAGTATCTGTTCACCAAAAAGGATGCAAAGCCTAGAATAATACGTTGGATTCTGCTACTGCAAGAGTTCGACCTTGAGATCAAGGACAAAAATGGGACAGAGAATCAAGTTGCAGATCACTTGTCAAGGTTAGACAATGGAAAGAGTCTTCTAGCGGATGAGACACACATACTGGAGACCTTCCCTGACGAGCAGTTGTTCGCTGCCACAAGTACTGCCGCGACAACCATGGTGGCAGGTAAGTTTTCTGAACTCCCCTGGTATGCTGATTTCGTTAATTATTTAGTTAGCGAAATAACTCCTCCTGACCTTAATTATCAAGCTAGGAAGAGGTTCCAAAATGATGTTAAGCATTATTATTAGGACGAACCTATTCTTTTCAAATATTGTGCAGATCAGGTTATTAGGAGATGTGTACCGCATGATGAACATGAAGCTATACTACATCATTGTCATGCTTCACAATATGAAGGACACTTAGGAGGTAACAAAACTGCTGCCAAGGTTTTGCAGTCGAGATTTTATTGGCTGTCACTGTTCAAAGATGCCCAGACATTCTACAAAAACTGTGACAAGTGTTAACAGACTGGAAACATCTCAAGGAGACATGAGATGCCACTGCAAAACATTCTTGAAGTCGAGATCTTCGATGTTTGGGGGATAGATTTTATGGGACCATTCCCAACTTCATGTGGGAACTTATATATCCTCCTAGCAGTGGACTATGTGTCCAAATGGGTCGAAGTGATCGCTACTCAGAAAAATGATGCCAAGACAGTTCAAAGGTTTTTGCATAAAAACATTTTTTTCAAGATTTGGCATCCCTAAGGCGATCATCAATGATGAAGGGAAGCATTTCGACAATAGGGTTATAGCTGCTGCCTTGAAAAAGTATGGTGTCAGACATCGGATAGCAACAACATACCACCCTCAGACCAATGGACAGGCTGAAATATCCAACAGAGAGGTTAAGAACATCCTTGAAAAAATGGTTAAGCCAACTCGGAAGGACTGGTCTCTACACCTCAATGATGCATTATGGGCCTACAGAACAACATTCAAAATTCCATTGGGAATGTCACCCTACCGGTTGATTTATGGGAAAACATGCCATCTACCTGTTGAGATTGAGCACAAAGCATACTGGGCCATCAAGCCAGTGAATATGGACTTGGACAAAGCAGGACAGAAAAGGCTACTTGATCTGAATGAGATTGAAGAAATTCGAACAATGGCCTATGACAACGCAAGAATCTATAAAGACAAGACAAAGAAGTCGCATGACAAGAAATTGCTGCCACGACAGTTCTGCCTAGGGCAACTTGTGTTGTTGTTCAACTCTAGGTTGAAACTCTTCCCAGGGAAGCTGAAATCTATGGCCTGGCCCGTTCCAAGTGGTGCAGGTTTTTCCCCATGGTGCCATCACAATCAAATCTTTAAAAGACGAGCACCAATTCAAAGTCAATGGACAAAGATTGAAGCATTATCAGGGGAATGAAGCCTCAAGAATGCAGGAAGTGGTTACTTTAGGAGATGCCCCTCCTGGCATCCCTAATTTAACCTAATTTTTATTTTTATTATTATTTATTATTTACATATATTAGGTAATTAGAATTATTTTATTTTTAGGAACTAAATTTTTATTTTTATTAATTTCAGGAAATAAAGGAGACAAGGATAAGAGGAGAAGTGAATTCAGCCCACTATCTTTCCATCAACCCAAAAGCCCAACTTTGGAGCCTATCGTTACAGCTCTCGCGACAAACGTGGAAAATCTAGCCTGTCAACACGCTGTCGCGACAGACACACAAACACGTAACAGACGCGCAACAGACACGGAAACGCGTGACAAACGCGTCAAAAACCGCATAACAGCTGGCCCCGTTATTCGCGCCTGCCGTTACAGCTCCAACGGCCAGCAAACTCCCCATCTATATAAACCCCATTTTACTATTCATTTTTCACTCACTTTTACTCTCTCTACTTGTTTCCTCTAGAGTTTTTACTTGCTTTCATTTTTTTCCACAATCCTTGCAAAATGAGTACTAGAAACACCCGCCGAAGCACTGCCTCAGGATCTGCCCCAGCAGCATCAACTCCAAGATCCTTCCAGTTCTGTGATATGTGGGAGGAGAGGGGTTACATTTACACTTCCAAAACGGGGAACCTGGGGCTACAACCGTTCATAGCCCGCAAAATCAAAGCCCCGTAGTGGCAGATATTCGCTGAACAGCCCGAGGAAATGAACGTGACTCTCATCCGGGAAATTTATGCTGCCGTCGGCAGTAGGGACGCAGCAGCTGTTACAGTCCGAGGGAAAGAGGTACCATTCGAGCCCGAATACATCAATACACTCTACGGGTTCTATGTGGGAAGAAAAGAAGATGGCTACCAAAGATTTCTCGAGAGTTTAGAGCATGTCGACTATGATGCTGTGATGGCAGAACTCACAGACGAGGGTACCGAGTGGAATACTGATCCAAAAAATCTGAGGACGGTGAAAAGAGTTCAACTAACGCCGTAGGCAAAGCTTTGGAATGCTTTTATCAAAAAGCAAATTATGCCCTCCTCGCACAACACAACAGTCGACCAACCAAGGTTAGCCCTAATCCATTCTATATTAAATGAGAGGCCAATTAACGTTGGCAGATACGTTCGGGAGGGTATACTAGATTGTGCATACCGGCCGTCAGGACCTCTTTTCTACCCTTATCTCATCACTGCCCTCTGCCGCGGCCATCATGTACCGGAAGCTGCCGAGGACTTACGAGTTCGAGGGAAAGGCTAGACAGACAGGAACATACTCAACCTGATGGAACTAAAAGCTGCCACACCCATGTCGTCTTTTGACCCTACTACCACGGCAACCGAGCCGACACCGAGCCTGTTGCCACAAAACCCAGACAACCTACTGCAGCAGCTCCTCCAGTGGAAACCTCCTCACAAATCCTTGCTGCCATACAGAAAATGGAGGAACGACAGCTCGGCCTCATGAGTTTCATCTGAGACTTCACCACCGCCACGGTACATTTCATCCATACTTCTCTTAATTTCCCCGATGTATTGTTCCCTACTTTCCCCAATTATTACTTTGCTGCACCCACCCATGCCCATACCCATACCCCTGCTGCCATACCAAAAACACCATCTGCCGCGTCCACTCCAACACCTGCCATAACAGCTGCAGGCGGCAGTCGCACAGCCGACACATCTGCCCGGGGAACCAAGAGAAAGGAGCCTGACTCCGACCTCGATAGGTATATTGCTGGTTTCTCTTCCTTTGAAATCTGGACAACATTCGACAACGAGCCCTCTGTCAAGAGGAACTTGTCAAAGGAATTCACCTCGGAAAAAACGACAGAAAACAGGAGCCGATAAAGAAAAATCTGGCACCAGCAGTAGCAACAGCAACAACGGTAGTGAGAGCAGCAGCAGCTCCGAGGTTCAGGTAGTGGAGAAACCTCCTCATATCTCCCCTACCCGTATTCAACCTCCACGAGAGGCCAAAACCAAGAACACTTCTGCCTCTCCCATCCGTCTGCCAGCACCAGCAAAGAAAGTCACTGCCCGTCGGCAGATTCAACTCAGCAGCAGCAGCGGCGACGACAACACCTGAAATTTTAAGTTTCTTATCTTATATTGATGTCTGTTTTTTTATATTTTTTGATGTTGTTTTTATTTTTCTTTTTCATCTATGTCATTTGCATTGAGGGCAATGCGACCCTCGAGTTTGGGGGTGGCATCCCTCCATTAATGGAGTCTTTTTAAGTTTACAAATTACGTCTTTTACGTAATTTATTTTTGCTCAAAAAAATGATGATGAAAATTTGGCTTAATTCTTTGAATTGAACTTACCTGCCATGACAGCCTCTGTCGTGGCAGTGCCTTTAGGATAGTTTTAGGAGCAGTTTAGAGCCTTACTATAGTTTTAAATCTTAAACACCATTTGTGACTTTTATATTGCCTAGAACTCTACTAGTAAACTAGAATAGAAAGCTTAACACTTGAGTTGCCCTTAGAGGTGCCTAACACTGGCTCTAGGAAAAGAAGTTAAGAAAAATAGACTTAATACACCTAGAGGTGCCCGAAACCAGCTCTAGTCAAACTTAAGCTTGAGAAAATAGAATCGAGTCTGCATAAAAACTAAAGGAGCCTAAGAATTGCCTCCAAAAAGATGAAAATTGGAATAAAAATTCAAGTTAGAAGCTTAACTATTCTAGTAAAACTAAGGGAGTCTTGGCATATAATTGTTCACAAGCATGCACACACTGCACGAGAATTATAGTAAGGTTCAGGACAAATTCTAAATTATCCAACAAGGTGTTGCTCACAACAGAGAATGGTTGGAAGGTAAGAAAAAGTTCACTGTTTTAAGCCAAATAAAAAAATATATCGTTTTTCTTTTAGGTCTGAATTGCTTGAGGGCAAGCAAAAGCTTGAGTTTGGGGGTGTGTAAAAGTTCTATAATTTACCCATATTTAACCCATATTTCTGCTGCATTCAAGCATAATTCATTACATTTAGGTTAGATTTCATTTATACATCACAAATATATCAAAGGGCACAATTTCTACTAAAATTGGTTGCTTTTGCAGGTAGCTGCTGTAGCAGATGGACGGCAGTGGAAAAGCAGACGTTGGGCAGTAAAGAAGTAGAGCTGGAACTGGATGTGCAGACGAGGAGGACGATGCTGCCATGGCCGCTGTCGTGGCAGCCAAGAACGACAACAAATGTGAAGAGAAGAAGTAAAGTGGGCCTCGACAGAAAGAGAAAATAAAGCCGGTATGTCGTGGAGCACCCTTATATTTTTCCAAGCCCTAAATCAGAATGAAGGCCAAGCCCAAAGTTCAAGGAAGAAACTCCAAGCAAGAAGGAAGGACGAATTAAAGATATATGCTCTGAAGATTTAGTCTTTAATAGAGTTGTACTTTAGTTTAAACTTGTATTCTTGCAATATTAGAAAACTTGAACCCAAAGCCTATATAAAGAGATGTAATTCAACCTAGGGAAGGATATCATCTTATTCTCTAGCCTTCTTCCCAAAACACCAGCCGTTTTCCCCTTCTCATCATGTTCTAAACTTCCCCTAGGGCTACAGGTTGATTTGTAAAGTAGTTGCAAGGATTGCATTTGTTTTAGAAATTTTTCTATTCAATAAAATAGACTTCAAGTGTGCTTATTCTAGTTTCCAACATCTTGCAAGAGTATCGGGACAGCATTGTGAGATTATCTATTTACTTAATATCGGGAGAGTTAAGTATACGAAAGGAATAAGTACGTGTTCTCTAGTTTATGGTTGACTATCTCGGACCTAGTGGTAGGACGAGGTTAAGTGGCTAAGGAAGAATTCAACAACATCGGTGTTCATCCTTCGATTCACGCCGGGAGGTATCATCAAAGACATGTTCATCGACCGACTTGGACCTAGGGATAGGCCAAGGCACAACATGGATTCTTTCCAAGCTTGAAGTACAAAGTTGTGTGATCGCTGCCGCGACTAACAACAGACCGCTGCCGCGACAGGTGTTGCCGCGACAGGCGCAACGACAGAACATAGATTCCTAGACTTTGCAACACCTACACTACTGAGCAATTCAATACCGGCCCATTATCTCTATCTTGATTTCATTACTCTTTTATTTCACTATTCTTTATTATCTCGTGACAACAATTAAACTATTTCTTTTCTCTCTTGTGCAGCAATCTAAGGTGAAGCTATTAGCCCAGTCCCCGTGGAGATGATATCCGATACTTATGTATCACTTTACGACTTGCGTCGTGTACACTTGCACTACATTGCGATAGACATTTTTACATGCAACAATGAGCCAGCCGAATCGAAACTTGATATATCAGGCGAGCTTGATGTACTAGGAGAAATAGTAATCTGACCACCAGGTTGTTGTCTTGAAAGATTATTACTTTTAACCTTTGGACAAAGGAACTTCGCTGAGGTAGAAGTAACTTGACCTGAAGTAGAAGTGACTTGACCACTCATCATTCATGTTGAAGAAAACTCTTTCTCATCCTAATTTTGAAAAGGAAGGACATTCTCATCGAATTGTACATGCCTCGACATATAGACCCTGCCATCACTGCTAAGGCACTTGTAACCTTTTTGAGTTTCATTGTAACCTAGAAATACACAGGGCTTTGATCTAAACTGCAGGTTGTGTTGGTTATATGATCGAACCAATGGAAAGCATTGGACTCCAAAAACACGCAAAGAACTATAATCAGTCTTGCGGTGAAATAGGTTTTCATGAGGAGATAACCCACTCAAGACACGTGTTGGCAACCTGTTAATAAGAAAAACAAAGGTATAAAATGCACCAGTCCAATATTTAAATGGTACTGAAGCTTGAGCCATAAGAGTAAGGCCAAGCTCCACTATATGATGATGCTTGCGTTCAACCATGCCGTTTTGTTTAGACGTATGAGGACAAGAATTTTTGAACGCAATGCCCTGCTGACTAAAATAAGGAATTAAAGACTTGAACTCAGTACCACAGTCAGTTTGAATCACTTTAAGTTTACAGTTAAGTTGATGTTCATCAAGTTTATGAAATGATACCACAATATTATGAACATCAGATTTCTTTGATATAAAGTATATACAGGTGTATATAACCCCCTAGACCCGCCTATGCGTTACAACAGATCATAAGAAGTCATATTATGGTCACAAGAGCGACCCATAGTAAAAATACACGTAAAACTATTTTTTGCTCAAAACATTTATCAAACTATAAAATCAACTTCTGTTTAAAATAACATTTCAAGAAGTCATTTAAACACTTAATAGAAATTTTAGAAAGTGCTTTACAGGCTCTATCATAAAACAATACATGACATACATGCCCACTAACTATACAATACCGTACTCCAGAGGCAACGCCGAGGGAACTCCGAACGCTGATGTCAAACATTATACCATGCTATATTCTTTTAACCCGCGATGGTAAAAACAACGTGAGCTTGGAAAAGCTCAGTAATACAAAACTACCAACAGATTCTATAAGCTCGTGCATATATATGGTAGGCATAACATTTTCATGATTTTCCAAGAAGTGACAGTCCTCTTTTCCTTTCCGTTATTTTAGGGTAACGTTATACTTGAGAATAACGGTACTTGTTCTTTATTCAATCATCGAGTAACAAACAAGAATTATACAAGTTGATAGATTACGAAGATGGAAACAATGAGTTTAATGTCTAGTGTGTTCCAATAGGTGCACATCAAACATGCATAAATGCATACCAATCATATCACGAGAACACATAACAATTCAATTCAAATGTTCAAGTACATACAAGGGTTTACTAGTAACTACCCTCCAACCCTACACCAATATGCAGTCCCCCAGAACTGCATCCATAAGGACTTACCCTAGGCCCGATGGGCATAGGTGCCACCTAAGGGGTTGCCTTAGGTCTATAAGGATTTACCCGTGCTAAAGCTTCGGCACCTACCCAAGGGGAGACCTTCAGTCCATAAGGATTTACCAGCTGGATCAGGGCTGCATCTGCAGAAACTTCATAATGTAACCCAACAGTATACCTCAGATAGTAATCGGTGTTCAGATTCCAAACATGAGTAACAGAAAACATGTGACAAACATATTCTATTTAGTGTATCAGAAACAGAAGTTCATGCTCTTTAGACACATCTATGAGCATACCATTGAGCAAACGATATCATCATTCATCATGCAACCAGAGTGTACCATCATAGGTTAAGCTAACAAATTATATTATTACTTACATTAGGCAGACATACAATATTATCGTAGATCAAGTAACCACATAGCACAGTCATATACTAAGTGTACAGGTCAAGCGGACTTACAACGAGTAGGCAGAAAATGTTACCATATGTCCAGTTCATCATTTCATCAATCATATCATCGTTCATAATTAAGTCATTAGATTGTATACTAACATGTAATAGTCATATAACACATTCAATTGAGTGTAGCACACATAGAACACACTAGGTGGGACAAATCATTTCTTGGAGATACTTGACATTTACGGAAGGGGACACATTAAACTTTTGACTATTTGAACGGATTTCTGAAATGAGGCCCCTATTAAAAAGGGGGTTCGTACTAACGATTTAACCCAGATATTCAGTAGGTGAAACATCAAGATCTTTGAGAGTTTAGACGCATCATGAGTGATTTAGTCATTTAAGCCTACAAGGGAATTATGGTCATTTTATCACATATGGGCATTTTGGTAATTTATACCAACAAGGAATAAACAGTGGCCCGAGAATTCTATTTGCTCATCAGGTTTCCAACCTGGCATTCAGAGATTTCTATGTCAAGATCTTTCACGATATCAAAATACATTCGTGGCTATTTTGATTGCTTTGGCCAACAACGACATTTTGGTCATTTAACTATCAGAGGCGATTTTGAAATTTTAGCCCAATAATGATAAAATGACGATTTACATTATTTAAGATTTCCATAAGTTTATTGAGGCTCTAAAACAATTCAAACTAACGTATCTCAACCTTGCAATACTAACCAACATTCAAATGTGAGCAATTTGCATGTATCATGACTTGACATCGACTGTATCCTATGTATGATCGGTCGCCTTCATACTTCACTATAAGGCTTAGCTTTGAGTAATTAAACATATAATCCAATCACATTTTCCTACCTTACATTGACATCATGAGTGATGGACATACATGAGTGTGCCTCCTAACACTTAGGGGCACTTTAGCCCTTAAAGTCTTATTAGAAATTCCAGAATTTCATCAAATGCATAACTGCTTATTTAACTCAAGACGACATTTCAGTCATTTTGGAAATTGAGGTAAATCCACCATTTTTTGTCAATTTTACTATTTAGCACCTCCATCGTTTACGTACTCGGTAGAAATTAAGTCGTTCTAATCCCTTCGGCCCTTACAGACGATTTACTCACTTAGAACTTGAGGGTATAATTGTCATTCTGATTAATAAAGAATTTCGGTGCTCGAAGGCACTACAGTCTTTTTGGTCATTACGATCATTCCAATTAATTAATTCATTACTGTCGTAAGGATCAACTATAGAATACAACGATATTTCCAATAAATTCACCTTCATGTGTTATACAGAGCTCGGGGGAAAATGTAAGTTTCTTTTAGTATCACACGCATTTGAATAATGATGCCGAAGTCTTTTCCAATAGAACATACATCTTAGGTAGGGTAATTTTTCAATGAGGTGGAATGCAGATTTTGGGTCACTTGCTTTATTAGGGGCAGTTTAGCCATTCTTATACCTCAAGGGCATTTCTGTAATCTCATATCCAATATCCCTTACTCCATATTATGGGCATTGAATCTTAGACACTATTGATCGAGTTGCGGATTTAACTGTATTTTTTATTACTATTAAAACTTTCGATACTTATGGTCTATTAGCATTCTTATTCGAATTTTTTGGTTTTAATAATTTCCATACTTATTTCTATTATCAGATTCGACTTAAGAAAAGTTTACAAAACACTTCATCATAAGCATGCATGCGTTAACCGGATATCAACATGTATATAAAGCATACAAGGGGTAGTATTGTATTACCTTAACTCCGAGCTATACCGGTCGATTCATGAAACCCCATTCGATTGAACTCGAACTCGAATTTGACGCCCATCAACAATTCGTATTCAAGGAGCTATGAGTACCTTCAGTTACACAAATTCACAATTCAGTCCTTACTCACATTACTCTTAATTGCAAAATTAAAACATATAGAAGTTCGGGTTCAAGGTCAGATTCGGAGGCTCTCGGGTCAGAACTTTGCAAAACGGGCTTCAAAAACGGACTCAAGAC
The DNA here is from genome assembly GCA_958450335.1 of Hibiscus tridactylites. Lineage (NCBI taxonomy): Eukaryota > Viridiplantae > Streptophyta > Magnoliopsida > Malvales > Malvaceae > Hibiscus > Hibiscus tridactylites. The sequence goes on along the minus strand of OY288267.1, from coordinate 38,576,286 downwards.
GTCGAAAAACATAAAATAGAGCTTTTTAGAAAATTTTGACTTTTTGGTCAAAGTCAACGTTGATGTCAACAAGTCAACGCTGACGTCAGCAAGTCAACGGTCAACGGGGTCAGAGTCAACGCTGATGTCAGCAGGCCAACGCTGACGTTAGCAATCAACGGGCAGGGTCAACTGAGTTGACTCGGCTAACTCACTGAGCTAACTCGGGCTGAGTTGACTCGGTAGACGGGTTGGGCTCGGACCGGGTCTACGGGTCGGGTCTCGATTCAGGTTTGTGCTCAAACCGAGTTGGGCTGGTTCAAACCAGGTTAGACCGGTTCAAACTCTTAGACCGTAATTAAACAATTCCACTTACCCTAAACGAATCTGGTCACCAGACGATCACCGGAACCCTCACCGGCAATCGGAAAACACGATTTTCAACCTGGAAAAATGAAGCTCGTTAAACCTGAGTTTCAACCATAAAAATTGACATAAAACTAACTGGAAAGCTCACCAGATCTTACCCCAAATAGAATCAAAATGGTCGGAAAAATGCGTCTTCGATGAAGCTCTTCTGGTCTTCGAACGGGTTGTTGCTTGGGCGGGCTTTGCTCGCCGTCATGCCAGGAGCTCAGATTTGGTGTCTGTTTCGCAAATAGATGACAACCGAGGCCAGAAAACTTAGAAAACCGAAGTGAGAGTTTGGTTTCCGTCAAACCTTCAAGCCATTCCTCCCGTCGAACGGCAATGATACGGCGCGAGTGGCGGTTAGGGTTTGGTCGGGACGTTGAGGCGCTCCGAACGGCAGGGGCCATCACAACAGAACGATGATGGTGATTGGGAAAGGTAGAAGTGGTAGTTGGGGAGGAAGCTCGAGAGAGATATGAATTACCCTCTCTCAAACTCAAGTTCGAAAGGGCAAAAATCATGGGTATGTGAAGGGTCAGAATGATTATTAGTCAAAGCTGACATACTCAAAATTGAAATTCAAAACTTCACCAAGCCAATAGTAGACAAACATGGGCACTTGGCCCAGCGGTAACAAATTGAAGCTTGCCTAGCAAGAGGTTGTAGGTTCAAGCCCCCGCAACCTCAAAACCTTTCTTTTTTTCCCCCTACTTTTCTCTTCCTTATTATTATGAACATCAGATTTCTTTGATATAAAGTATATCCATGTGTATCTGGAAAAAAGCATCAACAATGCTAAGATAATAACCGGAATTGTTGGATAATATCGGGGCCGGTCCCCATAAGTCCATTTGTACTAATTGCAAAGGTTCACCATACACAGTAGAAGAACTTTGAAATTGCAGTTTATGGCTCTTTCCATATTTGCACGCAACACAAGAAAATGTTTTATTAATATCAAAAGAAAAATTACATGATTTCAAAAGCTTAACCAGAGTCTCAGCAGAAGGGTGACCTAATCTTATATTCCAAGTCTCAAAATTGTTTATACTAACAGCATTACAGACCAAGTGATCAACACTAGCAGAACAATCCCTATAACTATTACCTAACAATTTCCTAGTACAAGACATGTCATTAGTACATCCAACAGGCAAAGTAGAGCCACTTGAATCAAGATCAGAAGCAACAGTGTCAAGATTAGTAGGAAACGCACAATTAAACACCAAACCAGCTGAAGACTTAGAAGCAATTTTGTAAAGTCCTTCCGTTTGCACCCCTTGAAGAATCACCTGTTGAGTTGCCAAATCCTTCACAGTGCAGAAATTAGGAAAAAATTCTATAAGTATATTATTATCTCTGGTAAATTTAGAGATAGACAATAAATTCTTTTTAATAGGCGGAACATGTAAAAGATTGTTTAATAGCAAAGGTTTAAAAGAAGTGTTTAGAGAAGAAACCCCAATTTGCAAAATTGAAGCAGTAACACCATTAGCTATAGAAACTTTACCAGACCCAGAATAGATTTTAGGGTTTGAAACAACACCTGCATCGGGAGTGATGTGAGTGGTAGCCTCTGAATCTGGGTACCATGCTACATCATTAAAACCAGCAAGATTGCATTCATCAAATATCGCAGCTAAATTCTCTATGGCTCCTTGATCAACAGACATTTGAGCAAACGTAAAGTCGTCAGACTGGACTGGTTCTTTAACAACCTCATCACCATAATGGCAATTATTGGCAGAATTAATAGCCCCATTGAAAGATTGATCGAAGCGAAAGAAGCACCTATTGGCAAGATGACCGAGACGCTCACAAATCTGACATTGAGGCTGCGATCGACCACCAAAGACTCTTCCTCGACCACGATATTCTGATCGTCCTCCGCTGTAGGCCGGAAAACCTCACTGAGATCGAAACCCTTGATTTGGACCAAATCTTGATGAATCTTGAACCCGCTGAGAAAAATTGACGACACCACCATTTTGAGAAGTGAACCCATTCTGGTTAGGGTTACCATTAGGAAAATTGGAAAAAGACCGGGTTGCCCTAGAATTAAACAAGCCATTACTCTAATTTGGGCCACGAGCCATATTAACCGAAAAAGACTGAGTTAAAAACTTTTGCTATCTCGTTTCAGTATCCAGTAGAACATTACACACCCCATCTATGTTGTACAACTGTTGACTTGAGGTGATGACAGCCACCGCCGTCTCATATTCCAGCGGTAGATCAGACAGAATGGCAGAGATATGCATAGTCTCCGAGAAAGGATGACCGCAGGCAGCAAGACTGTCGCAAATGGACTGAATCTAGGACACGTATTCCTTCATTGATTGGTCTCGTTTGCACAAATTTTTCAAAGAGCGATGAAGATGCATTAATTTTGTAGTGGACGAGACAGAGAAATTTTGTTGAACCTTTTTCCAGATGTCTAAAGCAGTCTTGCAACTCACCAAAGAAGGTAGAATTGAAGACCCAATAGAGGATAGCAACCACGAGTAGAGGGCACTATCTTGTTGCCAAAAAGAAACATACTCAGGATTGAGCTTCTTGGAACCTTCAGAATCAAGAACATATTGAGAAGGTAATTTTAGTGTACCGTCAATATGATCTAGTAAAGCAAGACTTTCAATGGAAAATATGACTTGTTAACGCCAAAGAAGAAAATTGAAACATCGAGCCTAATGGAAATTGTCTTGTTCTTGAAAGGTTTTGCAACGGATCCTTCTGCCATTTGTGAACCCTCTGATACCATGTTAGGATAACAAGAGGAATGAAAGGAAACTCAAGATCAACTTAATTCATTCATCAACATAAGCTGTTGTTTATATACAAGAGGAGGACTCGATATAGGCTAGGTTACAGCTCAACTTAAACCTAATTGCCATGATAACCACTTTACAACAGACTTAACAATATCTAACGGTACTTTAACAATATGCAACGACTAATACATACAATGGCTAATACGAACATGAATAACTTCAAAAATAAATAAACGAACAAGAACACAATATTAAAAATTTAGACGAACACGAATCGAACAAGAACACCCTAAAAACAAACAAACAAACAAACACGGACATAGTCTTGTTCGTTCAAGCTCGATTCATTTACACCCTACTTATCTTGAATAAGATAAAAATTAGCATGGGTGAATTACATCATTGATCACTCAATTATTAGTAAGATTACAAATGAATCATCCAATTTTAAAAAAATTCAAATAAATCATTTAGTTAATCAAATGTCACAAACAAGACATTGTGTCATTAAATATCGAACGACTTTCTCATCTTTGATAGATTTTAATCTGCGTACCATTGGGAATAGCCTTACTTAGTTTGTACAAGTATTCTTGTTTCGCAAATTACTACTATAATAGATACATCATGGTGCGTGATTATTTGAGTTACAAGATCAAACCAAATTATAGAACAAGATTTGATAAATAAGAGTCTACAAATTGGAATATTTTATTTCATTAAAAAAAATTAAATTTTAGAGAGTTACAATCAAGTGACCCAATTAGTCGAATGTAACAATTAGGTTATGTTATCATGCTGACAAGCCTAAAAATTTACCATAAAATTTACATTGATTTTCTCGTTTCATTCATCGAATTAGACTCTCGAGAACTTCTATCAAAAGCCCTAAAATCACCCAAAAATTTTACAGTTAAGTGGTCTCCATCTCGATCAATATATGTTCTTCCTCTCACCACCAACAATCTTTCCAGTGTTTGGATCGTCAAAATTAAGCCCCGATCTTTGAGAATTCAAAATTCCAAAATGAGTTTTCTTTTTGATTAATTGAGTGACTTGTTCGTGCCTTTTGAAACTGGATGATTCATTTGTAATCTTACTATTAACTGAATGACTCAAATATAATCTTACTAATAATTAGGCGACTTGTGATATATTTTATTTTAATAAATATTATATCTAAAAGAAAATCGAAGAATAATAATAATACAAACGATATGCAGAATTTCTCTTTCGTGAACAGAGTCTGAGCAGGGATCTTGTTGTTCTATGATTTGATATTTTTTATTTCATGAAATTGGGTTATTGGATCTGCATTTTCTTACACACTTTCTCCAATTCCATCACCCTCCATTGCATCCCTTGTAATTGTGCTCTGACCTTTTCCTTCTAAAGTACAGCGTGTTCACTTCCCTCATTTTCCTTTGCCCTGCATCCAATTCTGGTGAACCAATATGGAAAATCCGATTACTGCGAAACGAGAGCTCGCACGACGGTTTTCGATGGAAATTTGGTGTTTCGAGAAAGGTGTAGGCAATCATCACCAGAGAGCTTCTCATAGTTCAGTGCACAACATATCTTCATTTTTTTTCCTTCAGACAACCATGCATGAACCTATTGAAACCATGTTTGATTCAAATGCAATATCTAGTAGTTTTATAAATGAAACCGAAGTCAACCTCAAGATAAATGTCCATGGCATGGTACATTTCGCCCCACGAGCTAGTTCTGTTATATAACGATCTATCAAGCTAGTGGTCTTTTTCATTCGTATCGGAGACAATTCCGAGTCTCCTCTGTGTAGAAATGCCTTGAGTAACCTCATAACAAGATTCACATCATACCGATAACTTCTTCCGTACGGAGATGGAATTAGCAGATCATCTAATGTTTTGTTGAATAATGGTTTTTGGATATATTTCTCATATATGAAACAAATGATTACATGGCTTTATATACACAAAAATAATTAGTTGGCTAATCTAACTAACCATCTAACTACTTGAACAAACTCTAACTGCACTAACTTATTCAAGTTACAACACTCCCCCTCAGGTTAGAGTTTGAAATACATCTTTGACTCCTAACTTGGATACAAGATATCCATGTTGCTGAATGCCAAGACCCTTTGTCATTATGTCTGCTAGTTGATCTTCTGAAGAAACATGTTCAGTTTGTATCAACCCTTCTTGAATCTTCTCTCGAACAAAGTGGCAGTCTATCTCGATGTGCTTGGTGCGCTCGTGGAAAACAGGATTAGCCGCAATTTGAAGTGCTGCTTTGCTGTCACAAAGCATCTTGGAAGGCTTGATCAATTTAGCTCCCAACTCATCTAGCAACCCACTTAACCAAACAATTTCTGAAGCAGTTGCTGCCATGCTTCTGTATTCTGCTTCGGCAGATGATCTAACAACCGTGTTTTGTTTCTTTGCTTTCCAAGAGATCAACGAGTCACCTATCTTGATGCAAAACCCTGTAACCGACTTTCTTGACATTGGACATGATGCCCAATCCGAATCACAATAAGCAATTAACTGACAAGTACTTGAAGAACTCAGTAAAATACCCTGACCAGGATTGCTCTTAATATATCTGATCACCCTTAGAGCAGATTGCCAATGTGACTCCTTTGGTTGCTGCATGAATTGACTTAAACAATAAACTGCAAACATTATATCTGGCCTTTTATGTGTCAAATATAACAGTCTCCCAATCAGCCTTTGATAAACTGACTTGTCTTTCAATAAAGGATCACATTCTTGCTGCACTAACCCTTGATCATATTCAAATGAAGTAAGTCTCTTATTTTGCTCTAAAGGAGTTATGGCAGGTTTGGCTCCCCCTAGCCCACTGTCTTCAATTAATTGCAGGGCATACTTGTGTTGAGTTAACAGTATCCCTTCTTGAGATCTAAGAATCTCAAAACCAAGAAAATATTTCAAGGAACCCAAATCCTTCATCTTAAAATTCTGATTCAGAATTCCTTTTAACTCTTCAATCAGAGAATTGTCATTCCCAGTCAGAATTAAATCATCAACATATATCAACAATATGACCACCTTGGCACCACATTTCTTGGTAAATAAGGAATACTCATGCTTACTTTGTTGAAAACCAGAAGCAAGCAATGCCTGAGTCAATTTCAAATTCCACTGCCGAGAGGCTTGTTTGAGCCCATAAAGAGATTTTTGCAGTCGACAAACAGAACGCTCCCCCTGACTGCAAAATCCAGAAGGCAACTCCATGTAGACTTCCTCAAACAAGTCACCCTGAAGGAAGGCATTAAAAACATCCATCTGAAAGAGAGACCAATGAAAGATGGAAGCCAAGGCCAAAACAGAACGCACAGTAACCAATTTAGCAACAGGGGAAAAAGTATCAGTGTAGTCAATACCCTCCTTTTGACTATACCCCTTAGCAACCAAACGAGCCTTATAGCGTTCAACCTCCCCAGAAGCCTTGTACTTATTCTTATAAACACATTTGCAGCCTATGGGAGTCTTGCCTGGAGGAAGGGAAACCACTGACCAAGTGTTATTCGATTCCAGGGCCTGAATCTCTTCTTTCATGGCTGTGACCCAGACATGATGTTTAACAGCTTCAGCATAAGAAGAAGGTTCAACCAAAGAAGATGTGGCAGTAAGAAAAGCTTGAGTAGAAACAGGAAGATGAGAATAGGAAATATTAGAAGAAATAGGATAAGCAATTGAGGAAGCAGAAGAAGAAGAGACATAGTCATTCAACCAGGAGGGAGGCCTAGAAACCCTAGAAGAACGACGGGAAGAAACTAAAGGATAACTAGGTACAAGTGTTGAAGCATCAGAATGAAGGGGAATAATAGGTTCAACAGTAGGTAACACAACAAAAGGTTCAAGATTAACAACAGGTGCAGGGGTAACAGTTGCAGGATTAACAGTTTCAAGGTTATCAGGGGAAGAATGAGGTGCAGGAGTAACAATGTCAGGGTTAACAGTTGCAGTATTAACAATTTCAAGGTAACAGGGGAAGTATGAGGTGCAATAGTAACAGTGTCAGGGTTAACAGTTTCAGTTTCAGTGACAGATGCATGAGTAACATGTGGTGTAGGGACAGTAGAGGATGCAGAAGGATCATGAGGTTCAGGGTTAACAGATGGTGCAGGAGTATCAGTAGGTGGATGAAAAAACAAAAAATCTGAGTCAGGAATGGCAACATTGGTAGGGAAAAACAAGAAGGATGAAGGAGAAGAATATTGAAAGGGAAAAACAGACTCATGAAAATGAACATCACGGTTAACAAAGAAGGATTTGGTAGCAAGGTTAAACAAAATGTAGCCTTTCTGAGTGGAGGAATACCCCATGAAAACATAAGGAATAGCTTTGGGGGAAAATTTGTCTTTGTAATTAGGTTGAGTGGCATAACAAAGACAACCAAACACTCGAAGGTGAGAAAGATTAGGAGGCTTATTGAAAAGAAGTTCAAAAGGACTTTTGTTATGAAGAATGGAAGAGGGCAAGCGATTGATAAGATAACAAGTTGTTTTAATACGTTCCCCCCAGAATTTGATAGGAATATGAGACTGAAACTTTAATGCACAAGCAACCTCAAGAAGGTGTCTGTGTTTACGCTCAGGAACCCCATTTTGCTGAGGTGTGTAAACACAGGAACTTTGATGGACTATACCAAGACTAGTGAATAATGAAGAACAGTCTGAGCTAAAAAACTCAGAACCATTGTCACTACGGATAGTTTTAACAACTGCAGAGAACTGAGTGTGAATAAGAGTAAGTAAATTCTTAAGGTGGAAAGGAACTTCAGTCTTATGCTTCAACAGGTATACCCAAGTCATCCTAGAGTAGTCATCCACTATTGTCAGAAAGAATCTATGACCACTATGTGTGGGAACCCTATAGGGTCCCCAAATATCAAGATGTAACATAGCAAAAGGAACAGAGGACCTAGAAGTACTATAAGGAAAAGGCTTACGAGTTTGCTTAGCTAAAGGACATATAGAGCAGTCATGAGTCAAAGCAGCATAAAAAACAGAGAATGTAAAAAAGGAACATGATGCAATTTAGAAGAAGCCACATGCCCCAATCGAGCATGCCAGAGACTTGTATTATTAGAAGTCACAGAGGACATACAGTCAATAGCAACAGAATGAGAAAAAGAATCAAAACCAGAAACAGAATTAGACAAAACAGGATCATGCAAAACAGGATTAGGCAAACCAGAGAGCAGACTTGAGGAATCAAACAAATACAAGCCGCGAGATTCTTTACCAATCCCCATCATCTTGCCATCGGAGAGACCCTGTAAGACACAGAAGTTAGGAAAAAAATGTAATAGAACAATTGAAATCACGAGTTAATTTGGAGACAGACAAAAGATTATGCTGAAAGCTAGGAATATAAAGGACATTTGAAACAGAATGAGAAGGATCAAAATGATAACTACCAATAGACTGAACAGGAACAATATTACCATTTGGAAGATGAACTGTACGAGAGTCACTAGCACATGAAATATGAGATTGTAGGCCCCGAAAATCGGATATCATGTGATCCGTAGCACCCGTATCCAAGATCCAACTAGAACCAGAGACTGAAAGACAGTGGGATATACCTGCCACATTTGCAGAAGACTCAACAGAAGGAGCCGGGTTCAACAAATTGAGAAGTTGAGCATATTGAGCCTGAGTCAATGCCGGAGCAGCAACAGAAGAATTTGAAGACACTTCATCCAAGGGACGAGAAGAAGTTTGAGCCGCAACGGAAGAGTTGGACGAAGCAGATGGAGGAAGCTTCTTTCGAGTAAATTTGAAGTCAGGAGGATACCCGATAAGACGATAGCAATTCTCCTTCTTGTGGCCCTTGATTTTACAATGATCACAGAGACCATTGAAGCGCTGGCGCGAACCAGAACCCACCGCAGAAAAGAGAGCTTCAGAGAACGGAGGCACCACAGACAATTGAGAGCGCTGAGATTCTTCTTGGACCAGCATCGAGTAGGCCTGGTTGACGGTTGGCAACGGTTGCATGAGCAAGATCTGACTCCGGATTGCAGAATAAGAGTCAGTAAGACCCATGAGAAATTGAAACAGCTTCTGTTGAACCAGAAGCTTCAGATTATCGCGTGAAGATTCACATTCACACACAGCAAAAGGAACAAGGGTTTGATATTCGTCCCAAAGGAGCTTCAACTTGGTGAAATAAGCCGAAATGGACATATCACCTTGAACAAGAGTGGTGATCTCACGGTGGAGGAAGTAGATCCGAGAGCCGTCCACCTTATCAAAGCGTTCCTTAAGATCCTTCCAAACCAAGGCCGCGTTGGAAGCAAAAACGATGCCGGCCGAGAGCTCCTTACTGACGGAATTAAGAATCCATGACAGAACGATGGCATTACATCGCTCCCATTGATTCTGCAAATCGCCGTCGTAACTATCCTTTTTGCAGTCACCATCGATGAAGCCAAGTTTATTCTTGGTAAGCAGCGTAATACGCATTGAGAGACTCCAGACGCAGTAGTTATCCAGTCCGACGAGCTGATGGGACACCAAGAGAACGCCCGGAGTATCGGAGGGATGAAGATACAGGGGGTGAGTGAAATCGATATCGGCCGCCATAGCACGAAATCAAGAGAATCAAGAAAAAAAAACCCTAGGTTTTCGAAAGGGGAAATCGAAAAACGAAAGGGGAAAAACGGAGAATGAAACGCAAGACCAAGAGAATGAAACGGAATAGAGAAACGAGCCCAGACGAGAAAAAATAACGGCCCAGACTCAAAAAATGGCCTCTGATACCATGTTGAATAATGGTTTTTGGATATATTTCTCATATATGAAACAAATGATTACATGGCTTTATATACACAAAAATAATTAGTTGGCTAATCTAACTAACCATCTAACTACTTGAACAAACTCTAACTGCACTAACTTATTCAAGTTACAACATGTTTCTTGGTCTATCCGAGAACCTATCATTCTCTCCAACTTGTTCCTGCTGCTCTTGGTTATGTTCAAACACCGATCCCGACGAAGAACGCCGAACAAACTCTTGCTGGAAATAGAACTCGGGTCGAGAGTGTAGAGCATATCAATCACAACTTCCAGAACTCATTGTTTCTACAACTACAAGAAACAATGTAATTAAAGAGATAAGAAATAGTATATACTATGAATTATTAATTATTTTTTATTTACTTAATTTTTTCAAAGAAATATTTATAGAAACTATGAGATGTAGTGTGATGGTTGCTCACCTCATCCTTTAACTATGAGGTAATGAGTTCTATTCCTACCAATGAGAATGGAGTATATTTCATGGCCAGCCGTTTTTTCTTTTAGTGAGAGCACCTGTGATGAGAGGATTAGTCACTACTATCGGCAGTAGATACCTTGACTCAAACCAAAGAAATATATATAAAAAATACTTTGAAATTTAATCAATTAATATTTAGAAGTTGTAAAATAAAGTGATTTTGTCAAAATAAAAAAATAATATCTCAAAAATCTGAAATTAATTTGGAAAAATAGATAATCGATATTAACCGAATTGAAAACGGATGAATTATTAAAAAATTTATGAAAAAGATTAACCCAAAATCTTACAGAAATGAAAAAGAAATTAGGATAAGTAGCATAGAGAGATATGAAACGATTTAAGCTTATGTTAATTGACGAGCGATAAATTATCTTTTAATTTGAATGATTGTTAGAATTTACCCAGTTATCTCATCTCCCTGCTCTCTCCTCAACGTTCATTTTCCCCACTCTAATTATCGTTATTTTCAGTTCTTGAGATTATCGTCGTTTTTTTATTGTATATTTTCACGTATTGTTCGATGTGATGGCACTCTTTACCAAGGTAAATGTATTTATTATTTATGCATACTTTGATACCTAAAAGTGGTAGACACTTATTTAAATCGATACCATTAAATAATTTATCTCACATTATTTTTCAAATTCTAACACATAAAAAGAGAGGTTTAAAGATATCCCTGAAAGATTATCTTTTAAATTATCACTAGTATGATTTTATAAATATTTTGAGGAGCTTCTTACGTGTTTTGGTTATTTGTATTTTTTAAATCAATATATTGTGTCAATAGTTAAACACATAGTTTTCAAGCATGAAGATTATTTGTATGATTATTTATCCAAAAAAATAAATTACCCTATATTGTAATTTCCTTTTCTTCTTTGTGTGTTGTGTGTTTTGATTATCCGGTTAGACACTTAGTTTTCAAGTATGATTAATATATTGGCTCAACAGCTAGATACTTTTTAGTTTTGGTTATGGTAAAAAGTGTTTTTAATTCTATAAAAATGTCATAGACACTTAGTTGATGGTTATTTGTATTTATTTAAATTAATATATTAGCTCTACAGTTAGACACTTAGTTTTCAAACATGGCGATTATTTAGATAATTATTTGTATTTCTTCTAAATTATTTATGTAAAAAACTAAATTATCCTATCTTTTTATTTCTGAGACAGCAAGGAAGACTCACCATCTTCTATGCTCCTTAACAAATGAGTTTAGGGTTTTTTCGGCTGTAGATTACCCAAACCAGCCAACTCCACCTAAAGCTGCAAGAAGAGATAAAAAGAGATGCTGCTTCTCAACAACCGGTATAAGGAACAAATTCATAAACTGTTAATCCAATACCAGATTCAACAATATGTTAATAAGCTGGTAGCTGACATTGACCAGACAAATATACAAAGGAATCAAGTAGCTGCAACAATGGCTAGATCCTGGAAAAAAGTTAGATGTACTATAAACATCTTATCAAAACTGTAGACATTATAATATCGGTGACAAAGGCAGCGGCATCGATAGCGATGAAAAAGGCAGCGACACCGATGGCGGTGACAAAGGCAGCATCACTAGACAAGTGCGTCTCTGATATAATTTGTGGTTTGAATGCTAACATTAATATTGCGGTTTGATGCTGGAAAATTGTATGACCAGTGTAATGGTAATTGTATGTCACATTTGGGCCTCAAGCCAAACCTAAAAACTATAAAATTTTTCAAATTAGGTTTAGCCCAACAAGGTATTTGTTAAAAACTTTTAAAGTTAACAGTTGAATATATAGATAAATAATCAAAACGGTACAAAGGAGCTCCAATTTAATCTAAAACATTTGAACAGTCGATTTGATTAATACAAATTCAAAATAAGGATTACAGACTCTACTACATAAGGTCCTATGAATACACAGTTCACTAAATACAAGTATCATACTTTGAAAATCACCACATGCTGGAATCCTGTACTAATAGTGCTCCTCGATCCCACGAAAAAAACTATTCTGAGCGTTGAGCTTACAAAGCTCAGTGGTACACATCTACTCTACTATACTTATGCTAATCATAAACACAAGCTTGCAAGCTAGTACGAGCAATAAGAAGAGATAAATAAACATGTGACGCTACTACTAGTCGCCTAAACACATGCTCTCAACATAAAAATGCATCATACATTGCACACAAGGCCCAACTATACTTGCGATCTCTCTACATCATCTGAGCAAAACACACAATGTCATAACCACAAACCTGAAATGAGGCTCAATGTCACGCAGCCTCGGGAACGTACACTCTGGGTGATACCCAGTGTCACACAGCCTTGGGAGTGTACACTCTTTCTGGGTGAGGCTCGATGTCACACAGCCTCGAGAACGTACACCCATACTCGGTATCTCTCCTCGAGTATCATTGAATGAGGCTAGATGTCACACAGTATCGGGAACGTACATTCGACATCTCTAACCATGGTGTTGCAACAATCTTTCTCTGGGTATCCGAATCCCATCAATCAAAGGTGACTCAACCAACTAAGTGTCCAAACCGCACACAACATCAACACGATTACCATACAGTACACATCATAACTCCATCCACCAAGGATCTCCTATGGTTGCTATTATATTATGGAAGTGTACATTAATATCCTCATTAATTTATATTATCTCATTAATATCCTAGGTTAATTTCATCTTTTATTATCATTATAAATTATCTCGTTTAAGGGGTACCAGTACTCGAACACCAGTATCGATACAGACCCTTGGGTATCAGTACTCACACGCGTACCGATACTAAAATAGCTTACTACAAATCCTTAATTTCAACAAGTATCGGTACGTGTTAACCCGTACCGATGCGGCCCCTAATCGTGTACTGGTATGGCCAAGGCTCGTACCAATACCCTATCCACCGGTTCGTACCATTTTCTTGAATTACGATATTTCCACGAATTATTCGATCCCTAAAGCTTATGAAATTCATTAGGGTTTGTTTACTAACGTATTTAATTATTTTATATTAATTACCAGCTTCATGATCATTTATTCGAATATTACCAATTATCAATTCATTTAGTATAATTTCCATCGAACATGCCAATTCATATATCAAGCAACACAACATGTAAATCATTCAATCAATCATATAATTATACGAATATTCACAAGACCCTACACGGTCTCTAAAGCTCATAATAGTCTCGAATATTCTCAAGCTCATTAGGCATCTCAAAAGTATATCAAGTCTCATGATATCGGTCTTACAACATGCTTATCCATCCATTTTGCGAGTACTAACAAGTAAGACAATCATATTTATAATGCTCATGAAGCAATACGAGTTCGAGATATACTAACCTTAAGCCAAAGTGATAAATCCCCATCCAAGGTCCTCCAATCATCTCTTTAATTCCAATATTCGAGTCCACCAAATCCTCGGATAAAAAATACGACTACGTAAGCCATTTCACACTATCAGACTACTTAGGGGATAAAATTCATAAAAATAGTTTATCCGGTTCAAATTTCGCAAAATGGTCTACGCCAACATGCTCAGAACGTCGAGAAACCCCCGGGTAGGGTCCCTAGAAAAAGTTAACAGTCAACGCCTGTCAACAGCGACAGTCAACGCTGGTCAACAACAGCACGACAATGGTCCATGGTGGCTTGCTAGGCTCACATCATAGGGTTGGCTTGATGGACCAGCTCAAACCCGCGTCTTAGGTCGGCTCAGCAGGCCAGCTTGGCGGCTGGCCCAACTGGCTCGGCCCAGCCGACTTACAAGCTCCAACCGGCTGCTGGTGCAAGCCCACGTGCAGGCAGCTTCGCGTGTGGCTCGTGCGGTGGCCTTCGACGGCGAACGAGATCAAATTTCACTGGCCGACTTTCCTCGAGCTGGTGATTATGATGGTGGCCTCCGTTCTTGGTTTTTAGCACTCTAACCCTCTTAACTCAACAGCCCGATACTTACTCTCTCTCACCCTCCGACGGTGACTCTGATGCTGGTGCCGCTGGTACTGGTGAACTCGTCTCGATGAGATGAACATAATGGTGGTGGAGGTTTTAAAAATGGACAACTAGATCTCTGTTGATCAGAGTTTCAAAACTCCTCCCTCAACTTTTCCCTCCTTTATTCTTCTCCCTCTCACTATCCACTTTCTCACCTTTTTCCTTCTTCTCTCTCCTCATAAAATCCTATTCATCTTTTTCCAGCAACTACACCTTTTTAAAATTCAAAACCCTCTTCTCCAAAATAATGGGCCCAACATAAAAGCCCTTAACTTAATCGTCTAAGATAAACCCCATAACCCGAGCTCAAGACCCAATTCACTAACCCGAGAATTGTGTCGTTACAACTCTCTTCTCCTTAAAAAAAATTTCGTCATCAAAATTTGCACCCAATACTAAACAGAAGATGATGAAACTTAATTAGCACTTCCAAGTTGTCAAATAATTCCGCTGCGCTACTCTGATCTCTCACCACACTTGTCAATTATAACCCTTGTCTTCTAACAATGCAAGTATAATCTCAATTGATTCTTTTTCTTAGAAGGGTTCTATCTTCACTAGAACATTACAGACGACAAAAAAAACCCAACGGTACCCCGACAAAAATTTCACACAAATACGTCATCAAAGAAACTTAATTGATGTTGTAGAACCCAAAAGATCGATGGAAAACAAAATATTTCCACAACTCCACACGATCTAAAAGAACATGAGGTTACACAACCGTTGTAACCAAAACGAAGAGATCCCTCTCGTGGTGACTCCCTAATGGAGACTCTAACCCTGATAACATCCCTTAACAAAATCATTTCTTGTCTGGTGAAAGACTTCTAAAAAAGATCAGTGTTTCAACTCTCCTCAAGCACTTATCTTAAACTCGACATAATAACTCATATCAAAAACTAAAGCAGCTCCCAAAACCTCGGCTCACGCAAGAGTCTTACACTCCAAACTATAACGTTGCTGGAAAACAACATCATTTATACCCTAACACGGATCTTTCATCCCATGAAATCCCACCAAGGGATAAGGTTCCATCACAAACCTCGAATCTCTCGTCAAAAGGTAACATGTATACATCGCAGTTTTGTACAACCCAACCCGCAACCAAACCAAGCATACTTTCTATCTCGATCTCAAATTTGCCGAGAAATATCAAACGGTACCCACCAAGGACTATATCATTACTCAACATAGTCCTAGTGAAACTGTGCACTCGCAATTACTTTACAAGGTCCACAGTCATCTATTTAACTCCCACCGATGAATATTGAAGCATCACAACCACTCTGAGAAATCCAATGTTTGACTCCCAACTGATGGCAAGTCAAACACTTATCACAATCTCAAACACACGACTCCACATTGTCTCTCAAAACATGCGGCAAAAGCTCGGTACAAACTGTCGCTCTCAAAATTCACCATGCACTGACCCTGTACTTATAGGAGGAATCTCTTGCATTGATATATTTTTCTCTAAGGCACCCACAACAAGATCTCGAAGTCCATCAGAAATCATCGGACCTAAATTCAATCACACCACTATATTCTTTTAATTACAATCAGATGCTACTTCTCACGGCTTCCAAAGTTACTCAATCCTCAACCCGAAGCTTAACTAAAAAACACACGAGTACCGGTACTAACCGATCAGTACCGACATTAGACGAATTGAGTACCGTTACCGTATGGAACTAGCATCGGTACATCCTTACACGACCATCACTTGCGATCCTTGACCGCCCCACATGGGCAACATGATACTATAACCCAAACTAGCTCTGTACAATCCATCACTTATTAAGTTCACTTCACTTAGGTGGTGATCAAACACATGATAAGTAGTCCTTAATTACTTCGACTCACGTCTTGTCCAAATCTCAAATTCCTTAAAGATCAAGCACCCAAAATTTCACACTGTTAGGGTGAACACAACCTTCCCTCTTCTAGCACAAAAATACAGCCTTTACATTAAAACAAAACATCCTCGAAGATCTCAAAATCTTATTCGACTTTAATTGAGTTAGCACCACCATCACAACAAAAGGTCTCTCACGCAGCTCGAATCTCACCAATGTTCCTCGGCTCGTTCCAAGGAAATTGTGATACAAATCAAAAGCATTTACGAATTCTCAAATCCTTAATTCCTTAATTGATTACATGGTAACTAACCTCCCCCCATAGGGTCATTAAGGTAATTATCTCACCAATGCCTAACTTTCCATATTCCTTTCACATTTACACGTGTAAAGAAAAGCATCAAACATATATCCGAGAGATAAAATGGTGGCCCTACCCTTTCATCGCTAAAACGTCTCAAACATCACTGCAGACATCAAACGTCCACAACACACTTTAAAAAGAGAATCCTCATTCCAAAACTCATATTGAAACTACCAGCCTCAAACACTTTAACCGTAAGCATCTTATTCTCGAACCAGACCTGAAAAAACACATGGGTACTTCATAATCGGTTAAACGAGTCATCCACCTTAGGAGACAAGTAATGATCTTTCACTGTCACTTAAAAAGCTATCAACGGTTTAAGCATCACCTCAATAAACCAACCTCTAACAAGTGAACAACCAGTTCTCCTTTGGGTGAAACACTCAGACAAAAGAAACCTCGTTCGAGTTGTACCTTCGCATTTGAATCTCTAACTCTTTCAACTGGGCTGGTGCCCTCTAACAAGGGTGATGGGCACCGACGTCCCACTCGACTTTACCTCAACATCTACTCACATCCTTGAAAAATAGGAAGTCCTGGCGACTCCTCCAAGATGCATAAACAAATACTCTGACAGTCTGAAAGCCCTTGAGCGTTGAACTACATACGTTGGAATCTAGCAAATGCTCAGACATACCTCACAACCCCATTGTGCCATACTATAAACAACCACTACGAAAACCAGATAGAAATGTAATGGTTCAACATTCTTATTACCAAAGGTTGGGTTCCCTCAGGTCTCAAAGCCTCGAACCCACTCTCGACATTACTAGCTAGCATCGCATTTGATTTACCAAAGCAATTTCTAAGATGCAACAACTCTCAAGAAGGTAGCTCTATCAACTGGTAGAACGCCTAACTTCAGTCACATTTTAGCGAACTAGTAGATCCATAAACTACTATCTCAGAGAAATGCTCCTTGAGAAGGGCGATGATACTTCTCAAATATCAATGAGACTTCTTTTAAGCGAAAATAGGGTTCTCCAACCAATGGGCATCCATTGATCGATTTTGAAAGCGTTTTATTCATACTCGCTTCATAAACATTATTCACGCACAACGATGTAGATTCTTGCCACTAACTCCCATAACATATTCGAAGGCATCAAAATGACTACAACACGAAACGAAGACACAATTCGTGTGGCGGGAGGAGAACACATCCTCGACTCCGATATCATTCAACTAACTCACAACTCAACAATCTGGGGCGACCTTGCCTCCAGAATCGCTCCCATAAGCGGCTCAACACTTAACTCAGCCACGATCATAACCATCATGATGTTGCAACTTTGGATGCACCATCATGATTCTGGTCTTAAAGAGTATAGACTTAATTTAAGCGCTTGTATTCACTAGACACCTTACTAAAACACCTACACCACCCGGGGTTTCCTAGAACCGGCTAAACCTAAGCTCCGATACCACTCTTGTAACACCCTCGATCTGGATGTCATATTTGGGCCTCAAGCCCAACCCAAAAACCATAAATTTTTTCAAACTCATTTTAGCCTAACAAGGTATTTCTCAAAAATATTTAAAGTCAACAGTTGAAAATATAGATAAATAAGCAAAACGCTACAAAGAAGCTCTAATTTAATTTAGAACATTTGAACATTTGATTTTATTAATACAAATTTAAAATAAGGATTACAAACTCCACCACATAAGATCTCATGAATACAGAACCCACTAAATACAAGTATCGTACTCTAGAAAACACCACATGCTGAGATCTTGTATTGATGGTGCTCCTCGAACCCTCGATCCGATGATCAACCTACGTACAGAAAAATTGATTCTGAGCGCTGAGCTTACAAAGTTCAGTGGTACACATCTACTCTACTATACTTGATCATAAACATAAGCATGCAAGCTAGTTGATCGGTGTGAAAACGTCACACTTTTTAGTGCAAGCTACACTATCGATGCAAGAATAGAAACAAGGTAATATTATTTGAATATCGATCCAATGAGGGTGGTGTATTACATTTATTCTTATATCGCTACAATATTGTACTCTGAAAGTAGTAGTTGTGGGTGCAATGGTGGTTGCAATACTAATATAAAAAAGGAGAGTACATGATTTGATGTGGTAGCAATAACAAAGAGCAATAAAAGATAGAGAATAATAAGAATAAGTTTGGATCTCCTTGGCTCATCTCGACAGAAAGATCAAGTGCATTTCGAGGCGAAAGTATGGTTTAATCAATGAATATATGGTCAACTTGAGTATTAGCTTCCGTTTAATCTTCAACCATTGACTTAGGGATGTAGATTGGCTTCAACTTTCTTCGTAAGTCGAGACTAAAGCCCTTTGAACGAGTGGATCGACTTTTGCTGCATTCACAAAATTTTGTTGTAGAAACTCGTTAATCTAACTCGTCAATACAACCGTCAATTTCAGTGACAAGTTTTAACATTCTCATACAAAACATAAATCGAATCCAACAATTAAAGCTTAAGAAAAAGGTAACACTAAAATATATTAACTAAGAAAATAGTTTAGATAAGTTCAACAAGCTCTAGAAAATTAAATCATAGTCAACACAAGCAAAAATACGAGTAAATATCCACAAAAACCATCAAAATAAAGAAAAGTTTAAGAAGATAACAAGATATTTCCTCGATTCAGCACTAGACTCCTCATTTCCTCGGATAAATCTGCCTCACTTCACCTTGGATCTCTAGAAAATAAGCTTAAGCCGCCATAGGAGGAGGATAAAAGCTTGGAGGTTGAAGATGATATGAAAAATGGGAATAGCGTGACTTTCTCTTTCCTCCAAAACCGTCTTTGCATAGGCCAACTAAGGAAGGAAACATGTCTTGCATATTATTTTTGTGCTCAACATTATACAATTTTTTTGTAACATAAAGGACATCTCGCATATTTGTTCTTATCCTCAAGGAAACTAGACAGCTGACAGATGCAATTTCGAACTGGCTGCAATGGCGATAACAACCTCTGCAGGGACATTAGGATTGCAGTGATAAAAGGCAAAAACAGACATAAATATACAAAACTTGAGCCACATGAACTAAGTTAGAAAATATGCAGAATTAGACATGGAAATGCAGAAATGGATGTGATGGATGCCAATGTAGGGACAATAAGACCTATAAATCGAGGGAAAATCGTGTTCTTTAAAAAGCTATCACACCCTAAAACTTGAGATTTTACTTGTCCTCAAGTGAAGTTCAAAACAACAAGGTCCAACAAAAGATAAAAAGGCATTCTAGATACTTGAATTATTCTTACCAATCAATAAATTTGATACATCGACAAGATGGATAAGTGCATAACCAATCTCCACATCAATATATAAGCTAGCAATTTGAGAATACCTAATATCATCCCTAACATCTTAGATTCATTACTCCTATCAACATTTATTTAGCTGCACACATAATATCATATATATATATATATATATATATATATATATATATATTTGTAGTGAAGGATATCGAACAATGAATGCACCTTAAGCCCTAAGAAGTAAGATGTTGTGCATTGAACCCCTAGGAAGTATTTCATTGTATCGACACACACTCATGTAGCGACAGCCTTTGGCCAAATTCCTTTTTCTAACACATGCAGAAGAGTGTTCCCCCCTTAAAGCTACTTTATTTATTTCATTGCACTCACATTGGAATGCTTTTATTTATAAGATATACAAATATAGGTATATAACACACATGTTGCAATAGGAGAAGGCCATCCAAAAACAAAATGAATGATGCAAGATATTCTCTAATCAAACCAATAGATATATCAATGTAGAGCTAAGAGATGCAGGTATCCATCATATATATCCAATAGACTTATTAAATATCAGAACAATTCAAGATTTATACATCAAATCCAAATAGTAGAATTTTTAAAACCAAGAACCTTGCATTTAAAAAAATTGAAAATGTTGAAATATGGGTGCATTTCAACTCCTAGGTGTATGCCCCTAAACTTAAAGGTTGCATTGTCCATAATGTAAAAGAAAATAGAATGGAATGAAGGAATGCAATGACATAATGTAATAACAATACGCAATAACACAATGCAGTTACAATGATGAATGCAATGCAATTACAACTAGATGCTTATACAATGAGAATGTGAATGTAGTGACAAGAATACAAAATGAAATTATACTACATGAAATGCATGCCTACAAAAACTAAAATAAACTAACTCAGTTTGCTGACTCATAGGAGAAGGAGGTGCTTCCTTTTCTTCTTTTTCTTTGGCCGAGGAGTCTCTTCATCATTTTATTCTACTTTTTCTTCTCTTTTAGGCTCCTCTTCCACTTCGGCATCATCTACCACATCCTCAGGTAAGATGAACTGTGGTGGTGCCTTGTAGAGCACCATTGTAAGAGGGTTTTCTCTTGTTTTCCATCTGTGGACGCAGCTTTCGCCGGTCTCGTAGCAGTTGGCTCGGTCTCAAGTCCTTAAGTGGTTGCATCCACTCTCTTAGACACAACCAAACCTTTCTCAAAAATCTTCTCGACATCAGTCATCTTAGCTTCAAAATCAACATTATCTTCTTCATCAGTGTGCTCAACGAGGACTTCGTCAAGTTCAACAATAGAGGGTATTGCATCAACATCCGTAGGGACGTTCAAGTCGAACAAATAGTCCCTGATGACCTTACTTGAAGCCTCTTCTTATGGTGGGTCACCAGCTTCACTTACATTGGCATGAGAGTTCACCGACTTTGCTGGTTTATCCTTGGTAGAAGCATCAGAGGAGAAGTCATAGCTTCAAATGATGGGAGGGAAAACAAGAAATTCTGGCAAGTCAACTGGGGTAATTTTGCTCATTGAATCCAATGCATATTTGTGACATGTCTTCACATAAGCATAGAACAATTTATGTGCCAAATCCTTTCTCTGCACCGTGGCTGCAACTAGGCCCAGTTTACTCATTACAACGTCAAGAGTTTCCTCAATTTTTAAAACTTTTCTCCAGATGTCATCACTCGTCAGGACATTATCTGACGCAATGTCCACCTTGGCCTTGCTTTTATCCTCTCTCGATGCAGTACCCAAACGTGGTGTATGTAATTTAGAAGTACAGATCATCCTATAAATAGCAACCTTGTTGATAGCCCCTTTATTGACAATCATCTCTTCATTCTTCTGGGTTTTATACCCTTTGAATTGCAGAGCTGTATGATCAATGAAGGGAAAGCCAATATACCAATCTTCTTTTCAGTAAAACCCTTTATCTTCTTGTGTATTATTTCCCCTACATCAATCTTCCTTCCCTTGATAATAGAATGTATGATGCACATTTTATCGAGGGATACATTGGTGTTGTGGGTGGAGGGCAGTTGTCTGGAATTGATGAATTGACACCAAACATTAGCAGGCAAGGTTAAGTACTTCCTAAGCATGGTGAAGTTCCCAGCATTGGTCCCCGACCATACTGCACCTGCTATACATAATTCTTCAACTAAAAGAGCGAGTTTCTCATAAGTTATATCTGCCACAAATAAAGCATGCTCGTCCACAGTTACAACGATATTAAACAACTTATTAATAAAAGAGACACTCCAAGGAATAGATTATTCTCTAAAAAACAAGTTTTAGAGAGGGCTCATACAAATTCGCATTGAACTCTCTTACCATGTCAGCATTGTAGCGGCCAGGATGAACACATAATTTGTCCCATTTGTGAAGAATGATTGTGATGTGATGGACTTTCCAGGTTCTTCTTCAAGGAAGAGTTTGATTCCTCGCTCCGGATGGACTCTTCGCGTTTGGATATGTTCAATGAAACATTCAACATCTATCCCAGTCTGGAAAACCTCGTACTCAAGAATTTTATTCCGAAGTGAAGGGTTTTTTCAGATTGGGGGTTTGGATCGAAGCTCTGAATATCCTGAACGAGGTTCTCCTTTGCTAATTTTTGGGCTGCTCTTGTCTTTTCCATGGATGATTATAAGAAAAAGATGAAAAGGAAAGAACTCCCAGAGAAAAAATGTGAACTTGAAAGCTTTGAATATGCAGAGAGAACATGAAAATAAGTTAGAAATAAATGAAGAACCAAGCTCCATAATAAAGAGAAAAAGAGGAGGGAAAATGAAAAGGCATGATGGTTACCGTCCGATGCGATGAGATTCAATGGCTTGATCTTGGCGCAAAAATCATGCCCCTTCATCATTTCTCTCGTGCATGTGATGAAGGAGTGTGATTATTGGGAATAAATGGTTGCAGTAAAATTCCTCGATTTGCCCCCAAAATAATTCATGCTTTTCTTGTGAATCTTTCACCGTATAAGTGGTTAGAGAAGAGACAAAATGAAGAGATTTTTATTCTTCAAAAAAGAAATAAAGGAAATTAAAAGAAAAAGAAAATCTGATCATAATAAAGCAAATAAAGAGGATTTCAAAAAGAAATCGACCAAGTTAATGGTCTCAACATTTCCAGGGTCAAAGTCACCACAATAGAGTTTGAGTCTTTGGCCATTGACTTTAAATGGAGTCCCTCTTTTGCATCTTTGATTGTACAACACCATTTGGAAATGCTTCCACAACCTCAAAAGGTCTAAACCAACACCAACTCAATTTCCCTGGATGTAGTTTCAATCTAGAGTTGAATAACAAAACCAGTTGTCCAGCTTCAAATTATGGATGCAAAATAATCTTATCGTACATGTGCTTACTCTTGTCCTTGTAAATAAAGGTATTTTCAAAAGCGCTACGTCGAATTTCTTCTAATTTAGTGACGTCTAGAAATCTCATCTTTCCTGCTACCTGTAGACTTCGGTGAGTGCTTGGCAAAAGGGGAAGAAATGTAATGGAAATGTATAAAAACAATTCCAAGTAGAGTCTTTTGCATGCAAGTATACACGACCTGCAAGTAATATAGTAGTGAGTTGAGTATTGTCTCTGTAGAACTAGTGTTTTGATATAATAATTGAAAAATGTTTTGGACTAATTTGAAAAAAATTTAAAACATGTTTTAAGTCCAAACAACTTGAAACTAAGTTTGAGGTATTTACAAAGGTTTTTGGCAAAGTATGGAATGTTTTAAAATACTCAAAACTGAATTTTCAGCTATACCGTACCGATACGGTATACCTCGTATCAATACCTTTTACTCCAGTTTTGATTCTGCCAAAACATGTACCGATACAGGCTTGCCCGTATCGATACGAATAGGGGTCGTTTCGATACACCTTTAAAGCGTACCGATCCCTGGTTTAACAACCCCCAACGGCTATTTCCCAACATACTTTTAAATTATAGACCGTACCGATACGCTCCCTAGCGTAACGTTACGCTTAGGCTGTCAAGAGCCCAACGGCTAGTTCTGAAGAAGGGCGTACTGATATGGGTCCTCGTGTACTGATACGGTAGGCAGCATAACTACATTTATGATAGGAAATAAAGTCACCAACGGCTCCAAAACATCCCCAACGGTCCTCAACGGCTACAAACTCAACTAGGAGTATAAAAGTGACCTCCAGGCATGAAGAGAAGGCTAATACTTCAATTGTCAAACATCATATGATCAAAAATATGTCGTAGTGCCTAATTGTCAATTTCTTGTATAGACAAACACTAGTGAGACAAAATTGTCATATTTGCTCTAGTGTTCTAGGTTTTGGGTGAGTGCTTAGATTTGCAAACTCATACCTATTAGAGGGATTTCTTGTTTGTTTTGAATTTCTCTTGTAAAAAGTGTTTACTCAAGCTTTGGGTATAAAGCTTTGAGGGTTTTAAAGGTTGCCTTCTTTTCCTAGAAAGGGGGACGAAATTCATAGTGAATATGTTTGAAATCCTTGGTTAGAAGCTAAGGTAGTGGATGTAGGCTTTGTTTAGAAAGCCGAACCACTCTAAATCATTGTGCAAAATTTCTATCCTTTTGCTTCCACCACCATCACCCAAAATTCGACTTCTCCACCACTTGGCGAGCAATTCGGTTGAAGGAAATCGAGCAACTTAAAACCCAACAATTGGTATCATAGTGAGGCACAATCGAAGAGTATTAACATCATATTGAGGTGATTCGGGAAGCTCAATACAACATATCAACCAACCGATCAAATGGCGTAATCCATCGACAAGCCACAATTCTTTGACGGAACACACTATGCCCATTGATAGACAAGAATGATTTTTTTCATAAAGTCCAAGGACTACAAGCTTTGGGACATAGTAGAAGATGGTTCGTTCGTGCCACAATGAAGGAAGGAGGATTGGAGTGCGAATGATCGCAAGAAGATTGAGCTCAATTGCAAAGCCTTGCGCATCATCTTTTGTGCATTGAGCTCCAACATCTACGAGAAGATGTCTTCTTGTGAAGATGCCAAGGTGGTATGAGACAAGCTTGATTTCACATACGAAGGAACCAACAAAGTAAAGGAGACCAAGATCGGACTCTTCAACCACGAGTATGAAAACTTCAAGATGGATCTGGAAGAGGACATTGAGAAGATGTTCGATAGATTCTCCACCATCACCAATGGATTCAAAGGCTATGGAAAAGCCATTTAGGAAGGGAAGCTTGTCCGAAAGCTCATCTACTCCCTTCCCGGGTCATGGGACTAAAAAAGGACCGCCATCATCGAAGCCAAGAATCTCAAGACTTTGAAGCTTGATGAGCTCACGGGGTCACTTCTCACTCACCAAATAATGAAGAAAAACAAAGAAGAGGAGAAGAAGAAGTAAGAGATTATAGATATGAGGGAGAAGAAGCTCAAAAGACTTGGCATCAACACAAATTCCATTACTCTCAAATCCTCCAAGTGTAACCATGTTGATACAAGTGAGGAGGAGGATGGAGAAGAAGAGATAGTTCATCTCTTCAAGAAGTGTGCCCCTTTTATGAAGAAAGCCATAAAAGAACTCGAACGAGAATCCTTGAAGAAGATGAGGGCAAACACTTCAAGCAATAAGAAGAAGGCATGTGTGGCTATATGGAGTGACGAAGACTCCACTGACGATGAACAAGCCAACCTTTGCCTTATGGCCATCGAAGAAGATTCAAGGGTAACTTCTAATTCATCTACTTCATGTTCATATTCTTTTGATGAATTACAAGATGCATATGATGAGTTGGTTTTAGAATTTAAAAATCACATTTTGAAAAACAAGAAAGTGATTTCAAACTTGAAAATTCAAAATGACTTGATTTCTAAAACCAAAATTGAACTTGAAGTAAAACTCAATGAGTTTGAGAAAATATGTTTTAATTTACAAAATTTGCTTCATAAAGTTCAAGAAGAAAAAGGATTTGATTTCCAATGAACTTGAAAAGAAAAATAATTTTGGAAAAATCAAATTTTCATGTTAGACAATCTAGTGCCCCTAAATTTTTGAATGATAAATGTTTTAGAAGCATTTGGGTCCCAAATGGACTAAGTACTTCAACCAAAAAGGATGAAATTGAAAAATGGATTCCTCAGAGGACTAAACTTTGTGCTACTAATGCCTATGGATCCAAAGCAATTTGGATACCAAAAATTACTTGATTGTCTTTTGCAAGGTGTAATGGAGATACATCAACAAGTCTAATTGTGAGGGCGAGCTCCATACACACAAGGAAGAACACTTGAAGAAGGAAGGCTTCACATCCTCCCTTGGATTCAAGTGTGGTAAAATTTCTAGTTGCTTTTCTTATTTAGATTATTTTTTTACAACTAGATAATGATATATGTTTGTTGAACTAACATTGCTTGATGCTATGAGTAAGGGGGGCCATTTTAAAATCAAAATTCTTATTTGTGACAATTTTTAGTAACCTTCTAAGTTATTTTGAACTTAAAGTCATTTAAATTCTTTTTGATATAACAAAAAGGAAGAATTAATTTTGAAAATTTGCATTTTCAAATGAATAAGGGGGAGCTTTACTTATTTTAAAATTTTTCATCTCTTATTCAAAATTTTAAACTTGAAGGGGGAGAAATCCCAAAAAAAATTTCAAGTTGGTTTTATTATATCAAAAAAGGGGAGATTGTAGAACTAGTGTTTTGATATAATAATTGAAAATTATTTTGGACTAATTTGAAAAGAATTTAAAACATGTTTTAAGTCCAAGTAACTTGAAAATAAGTTTGAGGTATTTAAAAGGGTTTTTGGAAAAGTTTGGAATGTTTTAAAATACCCAAAACTGACTTTTCAGCTATATTGTACCGATACGGTATACCTCGTATCGATACCTTTTACTCCAGTTTTGATTTTGCCAAAACCTGTACCAATATAGGCTTGCCCGTATCGATACGGATAGGGGTCGTTTTGATACGCCTTCAAAGCGTACCGATCCCTAGTTTAACAACCCCCAACGGCTATTTCCCAATGGACTTTTAAATTGTAGACCATATCGATACGCTCCCTAGCATATCGATACACTTAGGCTGGCAAGAGCCCAACGACTAATTTTGAAGAAGGGCGTACCGATACGGGTCCCCGTGTACCGATACGGTAGGCAGCAGAACTGCATTTATGGTGGTAAATAAAGTCTCCAACGGCTCTAAAACATCCCCAACGGTCCGCAACGGCTACAAACTCAATTAGGAGTATAAAAGTGACCTCCAAGCATCAAGAGAAGACTAATGCTTTAATTGTCAAACATCATATGATCAAAAATATGTCTTAGTTCCTAATTGTCAATTTCTTGTATAGACAAACACTAGTGAGCCAAAATTGTCATATTTGCTCAAGTGTTCTAGGTTTTGGGTGAGTGCTTAGATTTGCAAACACATACCTATTAGAGGGATTTCTTGTTTGCTTTGAATTTCTCTTGTAAAGAGTGTTTACTCAAGCTTTGGGTAGAAAGCTTTGAGGGTTGTAAAGGTTGCCTTCTTTGCCTAGAAAAGGGGATGAAATTCATAGTGAATTTGTTTGAAATCCTTGGTAGGAAGCTAAGGTAGTGGATGTAGGCTTTGGTTAGAAAGCCGAACCAATCTAAATCATTGTGCAAAATTTCTATCCTTTTGCTTTCACCACCATCACCCAAAATTCCACTTGGTGAGCAATTCGGTTGAAGGAAATCGAGCAACTTAAAACCCAACAGTCTCCATAGGGATTGACCAAGATTTTGAATGCTTTGAATATTTACTTGTCCAAGGAAAAATGTTGTTTGATTTGAGAGTTGTTTGAAAATGATTTTAAAGAAAAGAAAAGTAGATTAAAACAACATTGGCAAGGATAGTGTCAAATGAGTGATGAGCGTTGGCAAGGGATGTCTGGTTTTCATGCTATTCATGTCATGCAGCCTTTAATAATGTAGTGCCTTGACATCATCTAACGAGCAGATTCAAAGTTGGTAAAGCCTCTTTTGATGGTAAATGCCCTTATATTTCTATAGTGATCTTGTTTTCATAAATCAATTTGATTAAGTCCCAAAATATACTCCTAAGGGGTAGATTTACTTCAGAAGTAAGCTCATCTACTTGAACATCTTGTTTCAAAGCATCTCACCTTAGTATCTGGCAACAGATCGTTGCCCCCTAAGTATGTTAAGATATTAAGGTTCAATAAGCCAAAAATGGCATCCTTCTCTTGGCACAATTTTTATAAAACATTGAAGAACATGCTAGATAGGGAAAACAATGTCGAACCATTTTCATTATTAAAAACTAAACATAAAAATAACATTCAATGCAAACATCCCCACCAACTATTTAATTAGTTCATGGTGAGGGTATCAAACCAAAAACCTCCATCATTTTGCAAACACATCATCAATTAAAAGAAAATAAAAACAACTAAACAAAGAGAATGGGCGAGAAAGGGGTTTCTCGATGAAGCCCTTCAAGGTCCAGGCTCTCGATCAAGCTGGTTGAACCACGTCTCCTTGGTGCAGTTGGTCGTCGATGGATCTTTTGACCTCCCCAATCGTCGAATCTCCTCTCAAATGCTTGATTAATCTTTCTTTAAATAGGCGTGCAAGGAAGACCTATGATAAGTGTAATATCCCTAATGCGAGCTTAGAAGTTTGTTACATTTGGCTACTAGCTAATTTACTATGGAATTGTCATCTATTAGATTAGTTAAGTGATGTAGGATTTAATTGGTATTAGAAAAAAAAAGAAATTGAATAGCTAATTGATAACGGAGGTAAACCAAATACCTTGTAAATTTCAAGGTGTGCATACTAAAATTGAATAAGGTGTAATACCCCAAGTTTAGCCTAGAAGATAATTTCACATCCAATTGCCAACTTAATAGTTCTTTCAATGTACTAGATTGGGTGATGGTGCATGGTAGGACCGATTTGAAACAAATAAGAAATGTGCAACCAATATTAATAAGGATCAAAATGATCATTTAATCAAATCATGTGCTTGCATGGTAAAGCAAAGTAAGCCTAAGGACTCACACACTTGTCGTAAAGGGAGCACATACAAGTGTGTATAGGGAGACATGCGGAGAATCACGGTGATGGAGGAGAAAAGAATGAATTAAACAATCATTCATCTTCATCCTCACAAACCAAAGTCACTTAGAGGGAGAAAGCTGGTTTGAACGTTCATGGAGATGAAGGATTTAGTTTAGCATGAACCATGCTTTAACCTTTCATCCGATTAGCTTAAAAAAAGGGGTAGGTAATTTCCTCAACTTTCCAAATCTAGAGTTGGCTGTGAATTGTTTGAATCAAGTGTTATTAAGAATTGTTTTTAGGTTGATTCATGTTAGGAAAATTCTAACAGAGCTGATCAAGTGTGATGTGTGATAAATGCCCAGTTTTGTACATATGAAAACATGAACATGCTGATTCAAATAAAAATGGGAGGATACATTTTTGTAATGCCATGTTTTGCATAATTGAAAACATGAAAATGGGTTGTTTTTGAATCTATAAGGATATGATAGGGACTAATTCGATTTATATACATGTGTAAGAAAGTGAAATGAGAAAATGGTGGAGATCTTGACAAAGTTACTAAGTGGTTTGCCTAAAATATTAATTTTAATAGGGAATATGTCTACGTGTCCTGCATAGTACCGCAACACCAATTAGCAACGCGATTCACTGCCTCTGATTTGCACTTGGAGACTACGAAACCTTGTGTATCAACGCTTGCATTCATATTTTGCATGAGAAGTGAAAATGGATTGGATTTGATGTGTGCACACCATGTGTTTGTGAATATTTCTGAATAAAACTGTGTGCACAGTTGAAATTTCAAGTAAGAATTAGAGGCGCGCACGCAATCTTAATGGTGAGGAAAACGAGCTCGGCAAATCTGATTCAAAGAGTTTGGACGGTTTTTGTATTAAACTTGTCGGAGCAACTACACTGGCAAGGCGTTTGACAAGTTTTCGACAGACATGGAGTGGTTGTGGATGTGTTTGTACCAAGAAAGAGAGCGGGAGATGGAACCAGATTCGGTTTTGTACGTTTGGGGTCAAAGGCAGATGTGGATCGAATCATAGAGCGTTTTCATGGATTTTGGCTTTACGGATACAAATTAAAGGTAATGATGGCACAAAGGGAGACTAGGGATACATTTTAGAGAAGAAAACGTGATAAAATTGATTCAAGGACGAACAAGGAGATCTAGAAACAGTGGGATTATCATGATCATACTAAGGATGGTGATGACCGGATCACAGCAAAAAAGCAATCTAGAATGGAAGAGAAATGCAAATGTGTGGATGGGGTTGTTGATGCCGATAAATGGGAAATTTTACAGAATTGCGCTTTGGGTGTTTGCCTTCAACCCAACCAAATAGCGGATCTTGCAAATGAGATTACAAAAACGAAATTGACAGGTTTTACGTTGATGCGAGTTGCGGGCTCTCTTGTATTATTCATGTTTGAAGATAAAGAATCGAGGAAGAGAATTTTGGAGACTAGGCATTTAGAAACATGGTTTGAAAATTTAATTGAATGGTCACCTACATCATTTTTACAGGATCGAAGGGTATGACTTTCAGTAAGTGGAATTCCTATTCATGGATGGTCTAAAGAAACATTTCAGAATATTGCATCGATTTGGGGTAAAATCGTACGGATTGACATTGAGACTTTGGCGCCTTCGACGTTTGAACGATATGGATTTTAGATCGAAACCGACTGGATTTCACACATAGATGAAGTAATGGACTTGCGCATTAACGACAACGTCTTCACAATTCGCGTTACAGAAATTGAGGAAGTGATTGGCCCTAAGAGTGATTGTAGTTGTGAGGCGGCAAACTGCTCGGAAGATACAGTGAGTACTGAGGATTTGAACATGGATATGTCCAGCCCGGTTAAGGTGTCTATAAGTGGGAGGTCAGCAAATGATACAGTGGTGCCCAATTCTTTCTCTTATTCGCCTCTGAGTTCGAGCCAAATTGATCGTATGTGGAATGAGAACAAGAGGAAGGATTGGCGTGTCATGAGCACGGCAAGTTGGATGGCGGATGAAGACGTAAGCTTTGTCCAAACAATGTGGGAGTACCGTGTACTGAACTAGTTGCCGAAGAACTAGTAGCTGATGAATTGAGCCCACGTGTTGATGGGTCAAGGATAGAAATTCCTAGGGCTAGTAAGGCTCAAACAATTGAATACAATGAAGAGTTTATAAGGTTACAACAGATTTCAGAAATCGAACTGAGTTTTTTTATCGCCTGGTGAGCGAGGTGAGGCTGAAGCGAAGCTTGTAAAATAGGGCAGAGGTCGTCCAAAGAAAAACAAAAAATCATTAGAGATAATTGTTAATGGCTCTTAATTAGATTCAGACTTCTATAATCGGAAACATATTATTTTAAGAGAAGCGGAAGAAACATTGAAATTGGGTAAACTGATTGGGGTGAAAACAATTGGAAACGAACAAGACATTGTAAAGGATATCGCGCGTATGATTGAAGCGCGAGGACGACAATAATTGCGAAGAGAGTTGAGTTTGTGGTCGTGGAATGTGAGAGGGATTGGGTCAGCTTTGAAGCATAAATCAGTTTAACGCTTTTTGCGACAACAAAGGTGTGCGATGGTCCTTTTATATGTGACTAAGATATCAAGTGATGGTATGGTGAATAAGATATGGTTTACTTATGATTTTGTTTATGTGTTTACGCCTTCTTCGGATGTTTTTGAAATTCGAGGGAGAAGACAAATTTGCTCGGTTCTTGGATGTCTGTTTTTGTGGTATAGTATGAGTATATGTACCGTGTGTGGGAGGGGATCAAGCGAGTTTGTTAGGAGATATGCGGTGTGGTAATCTACAACGAGGTATGGTGGAATTACTCATTGGCTGTGGTGCGTGTTTTCCTTCGTGTCGATAGAGTGGCGTGGTGTGGTTTATTCAAAATGTAAGGATCGAATAGTATGGAAACACGCAACATCGGACCATTTTTTTGTTGGTGTTTGATGACATCTTTGGTCTGAAAATTGCATCCGATGGGGATTATTATTGAGCTCATGTATTCATGTTTTTATCGAGAAGAAAATTGCTTGGATGTCTCTTTGGCGAGGGGTGGTGTTGATCGTACATCTTGGTTTTGCATGCTAGCGTGAATGTTTTATGTTTTGGTTTCTTGCTTTAGTTTTTTTCGTGTTTTTTCGATTGTTTTTAGCGTTTGTTCTTTATCTCATACTCCTCGGTACTCTTTTCCTCCATTTAGGTGTAGGGAGGTTTTTAATGAGGCCATGGAGTGTGATGGCACTGTATGATACTTATTAATAAAATCATACTCTTTTGCCGATCAAAAAAAAAAGAAAGTGAAATGGACTAGTCTAATTATAAAGGAATACATTAGGGACTGTCTTAAGGTATGAAAAATATGAATGCAAATGTAGGTGACTAATTTGGAAGCATAGGATCATAGACGGGACTGTTTTGTATGTTTAATTATACACACATGTATAACAACCTTGTTTTGGTGCATACATGAACATATATAGACTATTTTACTAGTACACAGGTTATTAAGGCATCATGGAGCAGTTATGAATGTACACTCTTATAATAAGGGCTGATTTTGGTGATTTAAAAACAGAATGGACAGTTTTGATAGCTTAAAATGAACAGTTTCGATTTCTAAATTATGGACTGTTTTGTGTATAAATATATGAAATTTTGGGACCTTTTTGATTGTAAAATGAAAAAGGTGGACTGTTTAGAATAATTAAAAAAACAGGGGAATTTCTTATTGGAAGTATGTGGACTGTTTTTGGTGAAAAAAATATGTATACAAGATTAATTGAACAGCTTTGTATGTACATGAAAGCTTGTAGTCAGATTTAGATGTGTATGAAGGTGAATACGTATACAAATCCCCAGTTTTATATGTGTTTAACATTTGATAGAATTGTTTGGTCATGAATAAAGAGAAAGATAAGTAAATTAAGGCTGTTTTGAGCTTATTGTAATTAGAATGGGACAATTTTGATCTTGTAAATGTGATTACATGTAATTAAGATTGTTTGTATGCAATTATGAACCATGTTGTACAGTTTTGACTATATATGAAAACTTGCTACCTTGTTTTGATGCTGTACAAAAATGTATACATGAATCCTGGAAAGTCTAGAATGTAAATGAAACCTTGTTGGAGTGTTTTGATGAAGTATATATGTATCTGTGTTTGAATTGGACAGCTTTGAATAGATATGAAAGTATGAGTGCTGTATTGAACATGTAATTGTGCACACACATAATTTAGACTGTTTTTGCTCGAATATAAATTTTATAGGACTGTTTTGACATCTTAGAAAAGCATGTGTGTGTGTATATATATATATATATATATATATATATATATATATATATATATATATATATATATATATAATTGGGTCTGTCTGATATGGATATAAATGATAAGGGACTGTTTCTAAGTTCAATAATTTTGATTAATTATTAATAACTAGTTATTTTGTTTGAGGTACTTACCGCGATTAAGAAGAATAGAAGAAGGCATTAGTTGGAAGCCATGGATAATTGTGGTTCAGGTATCCCGTAACTTCGAGATAGAGGTGAGTGTAGTTGCATTTGTTTCGGGTGACACGGAGTCACTCCGATATTTGTTTCATTTGGATTGTTGTGTTAATTGTTAAAGTATGGATCATACATGATCATTCTTGCATATGGCTCACATAGAGCATTTGGGTTTGGGATACATACATGGCATTGAAGTACCATGGTTAAGGTATGCCTTACATATGCAACATGAATACATTCTATGCTCATTTATGATGTGTAATGATGGTAGAATTAAAGTATTTATATGTTTGAGCATTTCCTTGAATTGATATTAACCTTTAATCCTTGGAAGCATAAAATACAAGAAACACCATTAAGTTTAAAGGTTATAAGAATTCATGCTCTAAGGAGCTAAAAGCTATCTTTTGCTAAAAGACACTAAGTAAAGAACCAAGTAAGATTAAATGTAACATAAGATACCCTCCTAATTTTAAGCATAAGATACGTAAGTTGCCTGAGTAATGAAAGACACTGGACAATTTGGCATGGTACAAAGGTATATATTTCAGGGGCTACGGTCCATGAGCTACGACTCGAGGGATGCCCTATTTATATGTGATATTTTGGTGACAATAGGAGGTAATAGGGGAGATGATATGGAGATTGGTGATAGATTGAATCTCCAAGGAATACATATTTGAGTTTAGTTGGCAATGGTTTGAGTTACAGAGTAGGAGCTTCTTCAATAGATGGCTTAAAAATAGGAATTGACCAATGAGCAAGATCTAAGGATTCAACATGCCATTTATGGTGTACTGTAGTAGTGAGAACTTCTACAATGTGGTCACAATTAAGGAGATCATCTTCTACAGTTGTTAGCGTAGTATCTTCTGCAACAAGAATACTATGATGATGCAAGTCTTCTTGAATAATATGTTTAAGAATGTCGATATGATGACATTCTTCATATTGATGCCTCGTGTCAGTGTTGAACATCCCAAAAGTAAATTGGTCATTCTCCACCTTCATTGTAAGTTCTCCTTTCGATACACCAATAACTGTTTTCCCAGTGGCTAAGAATGGGCGACCAAGGATTATAGGTACATCTTTGTCAGCCTTGAAATTTAGAATAATGAAATCAACTGGGAAAACAAACTTATCCACATGGACCATCACATTTTTTTACCATTTGGATGAGTTAAAGATCTATTATCCAACTGTAATACCGTTAAACTAAATGTAAGATCATTAAAGTTGATGCTGATACAAAGCTTCAATACGGAGACTGGCTCTATGTCCCTCGCCCTAAACATCAAGGCTCCCAACAGCCCCGTGGCCGGCTCTTTTCCCATGAAGACGGTCCCTTTAAGGCCTATGTCGCCCCTACCGTGCCTCTTGCCCCCGAAGTGCTAGCATCGGCGGGTACCCTAGTAAATTTTGATGGTTTTGGGCAGTAGTAGTTTCCTTCGAATGCTGCTTCTCATGCAGTCGAAACTTCGTAGGGCCATGATGGTGATGTCATGTTCGAGTCCGGTTCGAATCTTACAATGGATGTAGATGGCTTGTTCGACAATGTAGAACATGAAGGTGCGGACATGGATGAGACTGGTCAAGGGGATTTGCTTGATGCTGCGAAAGCTGACAAACTATTTCCTTCTGACGCTGAGCGAGCAGTAGTGGATGCTTTGTTGACCGAGGAACTTGCATAAAGTTTGCCGCTGGAATCTGACCCCCTGGCTAGTAGTACCAACGATGCTAGGCCTAAGGAATAACTTCTTAATCCACCGACTGATGACACTACGACTCCTGGATAGGTTAAAAAGGTCTTGAATGTTTCAGATCTAGTGGAGACTGCCATCTTTGAAGCAACCGAAGAGAGCATCCGTCCCGCGGCAAAATCTATGATCGCCAGCAAAGGTCTTGAGGCCACTGTAAGTACAGATGCAAGTTCTGACCGTTCCAAGTCACACGCTACTCAAAACGTGAAAGGTCTTGATGATGCATCAGATGATGGACAAGTCTCTCCATTAGTCTCCTATGCCCCTACTTGGAGCGGTGACCTACGATCTACTAAAAAGGGCCCTGCTTCTGTCGAGCCCAAGACTGTTCTGGGCCGTGCACGAACGCAACCGTTACCTAGCCCGCCGGTCCCTTCGGGTTTTGAACTGAGGATGGCCAACCAGCCAAAGTCTGCTCCAACTTCCCATCGCTCTAAATCAGACTCAGTTTCTTCTCGTATTTCAAAGCGTAACACCACTTCTACTGACCCGGTGACGACGAAACAACCACGACCATCTCCTTCCCTCAAATCTGCTACTGTGAAAGATGGGATGAGCAGTTCAAACAACTCTGTGGCGGAGGTTGCCAAACAGCAACCCCATCGGGAAAAGTGAGGATTCTTAGTTGGAACCGTCATGGGCTTGGTAAACCCTAGGTAGTTTATTCTCTTGGTTGAGATGTAGCACGTTTAGCTCCATATGTCATTTTTATGTGACACTCGTTTATTTACGCGTCATAGGAATAAAGTTATGTCTTGTTTAGGAATGGAGGGTTGTTTTGTAGTTGATTCAGGCCCAGGTTGTTCTGGGTTAATGTTGCTTTGGAATAATACTATTAAGGTCGATTTTCTTTCGTACTCGTCTATTCATATTGATGTTGTTATTTCTTGTAACGATGAATCTTTCCACTTCACAGGCTTGCATGATAGATCTGAAACCCCAGCAAAGCTTCGAACATGGGCCTTTTTGGACCGCCTTCGTACATCTTCCCCTCTTCCTTGGTTAGTTGGTGGAGACTTTAATGAGATTTTGCATGGCTCTAAGAAGCAAGGTGGACTGCGCAAGGCTCGTAGTTTCTTGGACAATTTTAAGGACTGTCTTGTACGAAATTCTCTGTTTGAATGTAAGCCTTCTCATGGGTGGTTTACTTGGACTATGTCTGGTCCTCGTGTTTAGCCCATTTGGGAGCGTTTAGACCACTTTGTGGCAGACAATCAATGACGTTCGTGCTAACCAACCTTCAACACATTCTCTTAAATATGGTCCCCACTGAAACCATTGTTTCATCATTCTCGATATTGTTCAGTCGTATGTCCATTGCGACTCTCGGCCTTGAGATAACTACTTTTGTTTTGATAGTTGTTGGGCGCAAGAAGAGGAATGTGTCTCAATGGTACAAGGGACTTTGAAGTACATGACAAGATCTGTCCCTGATAAACTTGTGGTCGTGGGTGACGCTATTCGCTCTTGGCAGAATAACCACCGTAACATTGTTTGGCAGCGTTTCGCTGAACTCCGGTAGCAAGTCAATTCATATCTCAATCGCTGTCTCTCTACTTCTAACATGAAATTTTTCCTTTATGCTAAATGTGAGCTCCGCCACCTTCTTGACCAACAAGAAGACTATTGGGCTCATCGATCTAGGGTGTTATGGCTCTCTCAAGGGGATCACAATACTTCTTTCTTTCATGCTCGGGCATCTGGGTGTCGACGAAAGAACTTTATTCAGGGTTTGTATGATGTGGACAAACACTGGTCTGAGACCTCTGAGGATATCATGACCGTTGTTACCTCCTATTTTTGCACCCTCTTTGCTTCATCCTCACCCTCTGTGGATCCACATCTTCTTGACAACATTGTTCCTTCCTTAACCCCTGAGATGAATGATAGCTTATCTGCGGACTTTATGAAGGCTAAAGTTGCTGCCACCTTTTGAGACTTTGACCCGAAAAAGGCCTCACGAATTGATGGGCTTCCAAGAGGCTTCTTCAGACAACACTGAGACACTATAGGTGCCGACTTTACCCAAATGTTTTTGGATCTTCTTCGCGATAACGCTGATATGGCCACTGTGAAACATACTGTTATTGCTCTTATCATAAAAGTTCACGCCCTTACTACTATGAAACAAATACGACATATCAGTCTATGTATAGTTCTCTATAAGACAGTTTTGAATGTCCTTTTCAATCCTCTGAAACCCATTCTCCCTTTTTTGCATCAGTGAGACACAGGCTGCCTTTGTCAAAGGTCATTCCATTTTTGACAACATCCTTATTGCTCATGAGCTAGTTCACTCACTGTCGATGCCTGGATCCACTGCCTCTAGAAGTGCTTCACTCAAACTTGATATGTAAAAGGCCTTTGATCGTGTGAAATGGCCTTTTCTACAAGCTGTAATGCTCAGATTGGGTTTTGCCCCTTCTTGGGCCGAGACTATTATGTGTTGCGTTTCTTCGATTACCTTCTCAGGTCGTGTTAATGTGAAGTTGTCGTCTTGTTTCCGGCCGCAACATGGTTTGCGCCAGGGGGACCCTCTCTCACCTTTTCTTTTCCATTTTTGTACATAAGGTCTTTTGAAGGCCCTGTCTACTGCTCATCATGACGAACGGATTCGTGGGCTTCGCACTTGTCGACATGGGCCTTTGGTTAACAACCTGCCCTATGCTAATGACAGCCTGAATTTCCTCCGTAATATGATCTCATAAGTTTAGTCTCTCAAGGGTAATCTTCAGACTTATGCCTCCTCATCCGGCCAAAAGTCAACTTTAACAAGTCCACTATCTTTTGGAGGCCCTGTCTACTGCTCATCATGATGAACAGATTCGTGGGCTTCGCACTTGTCGACATGGGCCTTTGGTTAACAACCTACCCTATGCTAATGACAGCCTGAATTTCCTCCGTAATATGATCTCATAAGTTTAGTCTCTCAAGGGTATTCTTTAGACTTACGCCTCCTCATCCGGCCAAAAGTCAACTTTAACAAGTCCACTATCTTTTTCAGTTACCTCACTGCTAAGGATTACAAGTCTGTTGTTCAAGATGTCTTGGGTGTCCATGAGGTGGATGATTCGGGAGTTTACCATGGCATTCTGTTACTCATTGGTCGTAATCAGACGACCTCTCTTGCCTATGTTCGTGACAAAGTTGACTCCCGAGTTTTGAGTTGGACCAAACATCTTCTTTCCTATAGTGGTCATGAAGTCTTTATCAAATTTGTTGCACAGGCTCTTCTGCAATATGTAATGTCATGTTATATATAACATCAAATTTAGTGAATGACATGGCTCGTACTATACGTCGTTACAGATGGTCGGGCCAGAGTAATAAAAGAGGCTGGCCTTTTGTTTCTTGGACTGCCATGTGCACTCCTAAGTCTGCTGGAGGGATGGGTTTCTACGACATGCATCTTTTCAATATTTCCATGTACAACTTTGGCGATTTATCATTGAGCCAAATTATCTTCTCACGTGAGTCTTCAAAGCCAAGTATTTCCCTTTGGGAAATGTTTTTGATGCTACTACCTCCCCCACGAGCATCATTTGTGTAGAAGGGACTTTTCCAGGCCATGACCTCGCTGCGCGACGGCTTCTTTTGGGCCCTTGGCATAGATAGTCCAGTTCGTATGTACCAAGACCATTGGGGCGAATCCTTCCCCATATCTTTCTCCTATGATTACATGGATAACGAGGAACTACATGTCCGTTGTCGTGACTTCATGATACCAGGCTAACCCTCTTGGAATGCTCGCCTTGTTCGAGAAGTCTTTTTACGTAATGATGCGGAGGTGATTCTAAGGGTACCGATTTTTGCACACCACTATGACGCCCTTCTTTGGGGTGACCACTACTCCAGCCTCTACACCATTCGTTCCAGCTACCTCTTCTTGCAACGGTGTGCCTCCCTCTCAACTAGGCCCTCCCGCCTTTGGAAAATTATATCCAAATTGCCGGTGATCCCCACAATTCACACTTTTAGTTGGCGCTACGGTCGTGACGCATTACCCACTGGTAGTTGGCTGCTTGCTGTGGCTCTCTCTGTTGGGCTCTGTCCGATTTGCTCATACACTTGCAAAGCGCCTCTCCTTGACTTTCTTGATTACTTGGGATCTTTGGAGGCCCTCCTTCTTGCCGGCTTTCCCCTCTCTCGTTACCAATCCTACCTCTTCCTTCTTCACGTGGCTAGATAAAGCTGCGGACTCTTTGCGTTTGGATTCATTTGCACTTCTCCTCACCGTTCTGTGGCATCTATGGCGATGTCACAATGTTTGGGGTCCATGAATGGTCCTTGCAGCCAGTCTGGGTTTTGGTCACGAATGCTCTATGCCTCCATCCTGATTTTAAGGTTGCATCTACCCAACGTACCATTGTGCCTCTCTCCTCCCCGGTGGCTCTCCCCCAGGATGGAAGTCATCCCCCTCGAGCATTGTAAAGATCAATGTTGATGGTACTTTCGACCCTACTTGCTGCACTACTACACTGGGTGTCATTGCTCGAGATCAGTATGGATCGTTCTTGAGTGGCCTGGCCCGTCGCATTCTAGATTGCACTAACGCCCCCCTTGCTGAGGCTCATGCTCTCTTGGATGGTCTTCGCCTTGCCCTTCAGTAGAGATGGACCTGGTTCATTATTGAATCTAATGCTATTGTCATTGTCAACAAGTTGAATCGTACCTCTCCTGACATCTCCATCCTTGGTGATTTCCTTGGGCCGGCCCGAGACACTTTGCGTCTTCATGATGGAGTTTTTAGGATTATTTTTGTTCGATGTTATGTTAATACGATTGCTCATAGTCTTGCTACTTTGGCTTTACGCTCCCCCTCTTCTGTACACTTCGACTCAGTTTGTCCCGAGATTTTCCAACCTGTTGTACGGGACGATTTGTCATCTAATTGTTAATAATAGTTCTCGGACACTCATTTTCCCCTTTAGGAGCCAGAACTTCTCCTCAGGGCAAGTATCTGGTGTTAATGGGTTTTTTTAATGATGTTCGCCTCTTTCCAAAAAAACTGTAATATGACAGTAGTAGGCTTCTGTTACCTCTCCAAAAGTATAGTTTTTAATGTCAATCTTACAATGTTTTTGCTTGTTTTTAGGTACATTTAGTTGCATTAGGATGTTAAAATCATGCATTTACTTTTGGAGTTAGGATTTGTGTCTATGTCAGGGTGAAGAGTTGTTTTTGTGGTTATTTTGCGGGTTTAGCATAGGATTTGGCACGGGAAAGCATCACAACTAGGATTGCCAAGAAGAATGCCAAGTGTTGTTGGCACAAAAGAACAAAACGGTGTCAAACACTTGTTGGAAGAGAAGTGAACTTTATGTCATGCCAAGAGATTGTTGAACCCCAAAAAAAGGAAAGGATCAGGCTCTAAAAGATCGCGAATGGATCAACTTCCGAAAAAATAGCGGATAAGGTGGTGTCAAGTGTCTCTTATCCCTTGATAAGATATCACACCGAGCTGATAAGATATCAAAATGATCGGATAGAGCTCTATCTCTCATCCCTTGATCATTTCAAATTCAAATGCAAATGCTTATCTCATCCTTTCCTATACATGCCTATATAAAGACCAACCAATCAAACAATTGGGGGAAGCGAAGTGAAGACTTAGAGTGATTGAAATGAGGTGTTGGAGAGCTCAGAGAGTGATGGCCGACTGCACCGAGGAAGGGTTGTTTAACCTCTTGGCTGAGAGCCTGGCATGGAGGGCTGCATCGAGAGACCCCTCTGGCTGTTCCCTTGGCACAAATTGTTTATCTTTAGTTTTTTATGGTGATGTTTTTAAAAATGATTGTGGTTATGTTGGTTAATCTGCTCACCATAAACTAATTTTCATAGTTGGTGGGGGATGTTTCAGATTGAATATTGGTTTTATGTCTTAGTTTTTTATAGTAATTCTATTTTTGGCAAAGTTTTTCTATTTGGCATACTCTAATTTTTCCTAAACACTCTAACAAGTGGGAGCTGGCATAGTACGCCTTTTGCCTCCCAATATCTTAACAGACTTGAGTTGGCGACGATTAAGTTGTTGAATACTTGGATCAGTAGTTTAAAAAGAAGTCTTTCAAGTAGATGAACTTACTTTAGAAGTGAAATCTACCCCCCTCATAGTATAGATTGGTTTTGATCAAATTGGTTTAAGAAAAACATACACTATAGAGATATAGGGGTTTTACTTGGCCAATTTAGGGTAATGACCATTGAGAGAGGTTTTTCTAATGTTGATTCTGCTCGGTAAACAATGCCAAGACAGTTTTTCCAATAAGGGTGGCATGAGCCATGTTTAATCCAGGCATTCCCTGCAAACAGTCATCACTCATTTAGAAACACCTTCCTTGCCAACATTTTACTTCATTTTTCTTTCTTTTCTTTAGTTTCTAAAATAACTCCAAAACAAATCATCTTTTTCCAAAGACAAGTAAACCATCCAAGTAATCAAATTCCAAGTCAATCTCTGTGGGA
Source organism: Hibiscus tridactylites (assembly GCA_958450335.1). NCBI lineage: Eukaryota > Viridiplantae > Streptophyta > Magnoliopsida > Malvales > Malvaceae > Hibiscus > Hibiscus tridactylites. The sequence goes on along the minus strand of OY288267.1, from coordinate 38,534,482 downwards.
TCGACAACTCACCTCACCAAGATGTTTTACTTGCAGACCGTGTATACTTGCACGCAAAAGACTCTTGGTATAACTTGCCCAAAACTATATAATTTACATCTTTTCAAGCATTACTTTACACATCTATCTAAAGAGTCTACAATGTTTTGGCGCCGTTACCGGGGATTGCAACGAAATTGATTGTTTAGATTTTTACTTGTCTTTGTTTTAGTTTATTATTATTTTCCTTTTGTTATTTATTTTTCTAACATTATTTTTAGTTTCATTTATTTTAGGTATTCCTAGGAACATGAAGGATAAGAGAATGAGCACTAGAGACCATATTGAAGCTTACAACCGATGGCATAACCAACAAACTTTTCCATGGTATGATCAAGGAGCTGAAATTTTTGCTTACGATAATGGCGTTGCTGTTGCAACACATATGCCATGCAAAAATAGTCTTCAACATCAGCTGAGCTACTCGTACAATGATCGAATAGACTTCTATGATGATTACAACTTTGTTGATACAACACACATGTCTTGGCAAGAGAACTTACGCTCCATGGAGGCTATGACAGCTAGGATGGATGCTCATCGTCAAGAGATTGAAGAAACATGCAGAAAAGTTGAAAATCACACAAAATTGATTTTGAACATATTGAACAGTGTGCCAAGTGATACAGAGGATGCTTGGCAAAAAGGGATAGAACAATACCATGCTGTTTCTCTCTGGAGTGTCAAACTAGTCGAGAACGAATCACATGCCAAGCAGCCAATTATTTGCTAGGAGGAGAAACCAGTGCCAATAGATGAACCCGAGGAAGTAGAGAAAGAAGAGGCAGAAGTTGATGATGTCAGACGACTATCTAATGGTGGACCGCTATCCGATGTCAGACAATAGTTAGATGCCAACACCACCGCGATAAAACTAGTCGAGCCCCCATTTTCCAACCCTACGTCGGCAAGACAAGAAGATATTATTGTTGACATTTTTAACGCTCTTAAATGTATAGATGAAATTGAATACCGCGTAGTTGAGCCAATGGAATCCATTTTGGATGAGAACCTGACACTGAATTGCCAAGGAATGAAAGTTGATGCCATCAAACAAAAGTGCGATGGTAAAACAATTGAACATAAGAGAATATCAATTCTGGTTGAAAATGATGTCATGAAACGAGATGTGCTCAAATGGCTTGTTGCTATAAGGAAAAGTGGATGCGAAATGACTGAGAATGAAGAACTAGAGAAGGAAAATTTTGCCGTAACAACAATAGCAAAGATGTTGCGACTCAAAACTGAAGATTTCATGAAGATTCTGGAACAAGATGAGGATGACTATGCCTCGACAACAAAGGGATTCTTCGGTTTACAAAGGTGGTTGTTCAAAGCCACCATGGTAAAATATCCCCTTTCATTGTGCAATCGAGTATTTTGCATGATCAAAGGAAAGCAATTCTTTGACTTTCTAATTTGGTTATTCAAGAAAAAAATTGCCACAACCTACAATCACCAACCAAGGGCCAAAGGCTAAAGCACTAATTGGAAGGTAGTCAAAAGAATGTCAAAGAGGTTATCCTCTCGGCAGAGGTGTCGTAACATCGCCAGCAGGTTTGAATCTTTGTAAATATTAGGTTAGTGATTTTTCTTTATTTTTAGGTTTTAGGATTTTTAGTAGTTTTCCTTTCTTTTAATTTTCATTTTTATTCCTTTGCTATGTTGAAAGGTTTTCTTTGAGAATGTGTAGATTTCGTATGCCAGGGACAAGGCCAAGGAGGGACTTGGCATGAGGTGACTGTGATCCAGACATGAGCAGATTTGTGCTAGACGTCATGCCAAAGTATTCATTGGCATAAACAATTGGCAAGTTAAGCGCCTCGAGCATGCCAGCGACTATGCCAGCGCAGAAGCTTGGCATACGACAAATTTAAAAATTGGAAGAAGAGATTAACCCTAGCTTGGTCGACCAATTAAAGAAAGAGAATATTTTCTTTAAACTTAACCCCTAGCCGCCCAAAAATTAGGTTTAAATTTAAATTCAACCTAATCACCTTATCACTCCAATCTTTACCCAATCCTATCACTTAGAACCTTAACACTTCACCCTTATCACCTTACCCCTTTTCAAATCAAATCTTTTTATTTTTCATCATTATCACCATTTATTTGGCTACCATTATTACACCACATTAAACACTCAATCTTTTCACTTTCTTACCCTAGCCGATTTTAAAGAACCAAATCTCTCTCACTTTTTTATCAAGCAAGAACCAAGCACCTATGTGTCTTCTTCTTCATCCTTTTTCCAAACCGTTCAAAATTCTTGTCACTACCATGGCGTCTTTACTCCCTTCAATAGATTTTTCAACAAAGAGATAGGGAAAAAGTTTGAAGCAAACATTGCTAAAAATGGGAGATATATGCCACCATTGTCCAAGAATTCTACGCTCATCTCGTGACCCAAGATTCGCCCTTCTTGATGATTCAAGGTATGTGTGTGCATTTTGATGAAGGATATATTAACTCTATGTTTGAGTTGAACGGTGCAGGGGATGAGCATTTTGAGTATGCTGAGTCGATGAATGTTGTCAAACGAAAGAAGCTGTTGGCAAACTTGTGTGAGCCTGGCACAGTTTGGACAGTTTCATCGATGGGCTACCGAACGGTGAAGAGGTTGGCGTTGAAGCCACCAATACGAGATCGGAATCATTTAATCAAGGAAAATATGTTGCCTACATCTCATAATCAGACCGTCTCGAAAGAATGGTTGATTCTGTTGCACCCCATCATCAAAGGACACGAGATCAACATTGGCAAATTCATCATCGATGAGACTTATAAATGTGCTACAAAAGGTAAAGGTTGTTTATTTTTTCCTTTGCTTATTTCTAACATTTCCATGCACCACTATGGACCTAGTCTTGATGAAGATCGAGGCCAGATAATAAAAGGGCGACAATCACAACTATCATATGGAAAAATCTCACGGGTTTTGAGCCAAAGGAAAGACCAAAACCACCATGCCAAAGGAAGAGCCAAGCAGTGTGCCAGAGACCATGACAGCCAGTTCAATGGAAGTGTTGTCTCAAGTTTACCATCGTCGGGAGATTATTCTCCAAAAGTTAGAGATAGCCGATGAGCTTAATACCAAAATGAGGCACTATACAATGGAACGAGGTGCTATCATCAGAGAGGTGATTGTTAAACTGTCCCCTGACATTGTGCCAGCATTTCCAGTTTTCCTAGCCGAGCCCTCTTCGAATGAAGATGTCATGCCAACCAATCCAATGATGCCAGTTAGTTTAGCTACTCCAACCACTCCAGTCAGATCAGAATTCAATGCCCCAATTATTATGTCATCGGTTCAAGTTGAATACGCCAACACCTATTCCTCATCCGAGTCAGAGGAAGTCACAGTCAAAACATCCAAAGCTAAGCCAATCATACAGCCAGCCGACCCTGCTAAGAAAAAAGAGGACATTGGAGTCTCCACTGATTCAAAGCCACCCATGACCAGAATCAAGCGTAAAGCTCCCAACTGTGGCAGCTTTGTCAAACGAAAGACTCAAATAACACGAGAGGAAGTCTCCGAGGGGGAGTCCTCTCCTACTTAAACTCCTTTGTATTCCATTTTATTACATTCACATGCTTATGCATATTTTTATTTTTCTATTTTTATTGTATATATGTTTTGTTTCATGCATTGAGAACAATGCAGATCTTGGGTTTGGGGGTGTGCATTTCCGCAAGTTTATGTCATGCCATGCATTTCACGTTTTAATTTTTGCGTTTTTTCTTGCCATGCCATGTAGGTCATGTAGATAGTTGTATATTGAACCATTAAAAAAGAAAAAGAAAATATTACCCCCATTAAATTTTGAATGATGTTAACATTTGTTAGGCATGTTTAATTTGATCTAGGTTTATGTCCAATGAAGAAATTATAATCTTTAGTTTTCATGCCATGCCAGTAGGATAATATGCCAGGATTGTTGTAATTGATCTCTAATTTAGGGAATTGAATTTACACTTAACACATAGTATGCATCTAGTTCCCTAGCAAACTTAGACTGTTTGAAACCATGCTTTGTTTTGAAAAAAAAAGAGAAGAAAGAATGCTAGGGTAAAAGAAAATAAAGCAGCAATGTTTTGCCAAAGCAATGAAATGAACTCTCCTCTACCTAGGGATAATAAGTACTTAGGGCTTCGCGGTTTTGTCCCTCTTAGTTCTTAAGTCCAAAACCCTAGAGTATGAGTTCAAGAGAAAGCCTTGTGATGTCTGGATTAAGGTGGGGATTCGTGGTATGCTCCCTCTTATCACTCACGCTAAACAGTGCCATGAAGCAAGCTTAAGATAATGCCAGAGACCCTCAACAAAGAAGGAAAAAAATGAAAATGGAAATAAGAATCTGAGTTTAGGAAGTAAAATTGGCTAAGGGAGTGAAAGGATACTTGATGCATATTGCCCACACATCATACACTCTTCATGAGCTTAGACTAGAGCTATATTGTTGCGTCTTGAATTACTGTCTGCTTTGCATACTTACACTGAGATACTGAGGACAGAAATAGAGCTAAATTCTTCTTGCCAACAATTGCATTAAGATGTTAAAATCACATGTTTACTTAAGGAGTTAGGATTTGTGTGTATGCTAGGGTGAAGGGTTGTTTCTGTGGTTATTTTGCAGGTTTAGCATAGGATTTGGCGTGAGAAAGCAATATAGTTAGGATTGCCTAGAAGAACATCAAGTGTTGTTGGCAAAGAAGGATCAGACGGTGCCAAGCACATGTTGGCAAAGAACTACTCTTGATGCCATGCCAAGAGATTGTTGAACCCCCCAAAAATAGGAAAGTATCAGGCTCCTAAAACATCATGAATGCATCAACTTACAAAAAAAAAAAATCAGAGAAGGTGGTGCCAAGTGATGTTGGCAAAGTTGTGCCAAGCTTGGATGCCAAGGCAACATCGGCATGATGACGTCAGCCCTATCCTGATAAGCTATCACACCAAGCTGATAAGATATCAAAATGATCGAGTATAGCTCTATCTCTTATCCCTTGATCATTTCAAATTCAAATGCAAAGGCTTATCTCATCATTTCCCACACACGTCGATATAAAGACCAACCGATAAAGAAATTTGGGGCACCAATGTGAAGACTTAGAGTGATCGGAGTGAGGTGTTGGAGAGCTCGGTGTGTGAAGGCCAACTACACCGAAGAAGGGTGGTTCAACCTCTTGGCCAAGAGCCTAGCGTGGAGGGCTGCATCGAGAGACCCCTCTGCCTATTCCCTTTGCACAAGTTGTTTATCTTTAGTTTTTTTATGGTGATATTTTTGAAAACGATTATGGTGTTGTTGGTTAATCCCCTCACCATGAACTAATTTTCATAGTTGGTGGAGGATGTTTTGGGTTGAATATTTGTTTTATGTCTTAGTTCCTTTAAATTAATTCTGTTTTTGGGAAAGTTTTTCTATTTGGCATACTCTAATTTTTCCTGAACACTCTGCCAAGCGAGAGATAGCATAGTATGCCTATTGCCTCCCAATTTGGCGATGATTAAGTTGTTGAATACTTGGGAGAGAAGCTTCGAGAGAAGTTGTTCAAGTAGATGAACTTACTTCATAAATGAAATCTACCCTCTTGAAGTATAGATTGGTTTTAATCAAATTGGTTTAAGAAAAATATACACTATAGAGATATAAGGGTTTTTACTTGACCAATTTAGGGCATTGACCATTGAGAGAGGCTTCGCTAATGTTGAATCTGCTCGGCAAACAATGCCAAGATAGTTTTTCCAATAAAGGCTTGCATAAGTCATGTTGAATCCAGGCATTCCCTGCCAACAGTCATCACTCATTTAGAAACACCTTCCTTGCCAACATTTTACTTCATTTTTCTTTCTTTTCTTTAGTTTTTAAAACAACTCCAAAACAAATCATCTTTTTCCCAAGAAAAGTAAACCATCAAAGCAATCGAATTCCAAGTCAATCTCTATGGGATCGATAACTCAGCTTACCAAGTTGTATTACTTGCAGACCGTGTATACTTGCACGCAAAAGACTCTTGGCATAACTTGCCCAAAACTATATAATTTACACATTTTTGCCAGAATTACTTTACACATCTCCCTAAAGAGTCTACAGCTTCATATCTCCAATGCCTAACTTTTGGAAAGTAGATAAAGGCATTAAATTTATACTAGCCCCCAAATCACAAAGAGCTTTACTAAAGTAATGATTACCAATTAAGGGAGGAATAATGAAACTGCTTGCATCCTTCTTCTTTCTCGGTAGAGAGGTTGATAACACACTGCACTCCTCAGTGAGCACAATGGTTTCCATTGCAACGAGTTTCTTCTTCTAGGACAAGATATCCTTCATGAACTCTACATAGTTCAGAATTTGTGTAAGAGCATCAATCAAAGGAATTTGAATTGTAAGCTGTTTCAAAGTATCATGAAAGAACTGAAATTGATTGTCTAATTCAGTATTCTGGAATCTCTGAGGAAAAGGCGAAGATGAATTATCTGACTGTTGCGAAGACATTGGGCATTATGATGACAACTTGGATTGTATCACAGATGGGATTGGAGTAATATTAGGGTGTATATTACTCGACTTGCCATCATGATCTCCATCCCTTACTATATGATCAGGTACAAAGCACTGTTCTCATTCATGAGTAGATATGTGAATTGGTTGCGTCGAGACAGTCGTCTGTTTGCCACTGCGTAGAGTAACAGCCTTGAAATGCTCATTACTCTTGTTCACTGAACTCTCAGTGTTGCTAGGTAATGCACCCAACTATCTAGAATTCACATCAATTGCTAATTATCCCAATGATCTTCTAAAGTGTGTATTGATAAAGAGTGACCTTGCACTATCGCTTAAGTGCAAGACAAGTGATCACGTATCATCTCTTCAAGAAGGGTAAATGGATCAAATAAACTTGATGGGACATAATGACTCATCTGGGATGGAGCCAGAGATGGTGCACCATATTGTGATTGCATACCAAACTGTGATTGTTGAGACTGTGCTGCAATATGTTGTGGCTACATTGGAGTCTGCGGTGTGAACTGTCGTTTCGAATAACTAAAATTTCCTCTGGCGCTCACTAGAATTGCCTTGAAAAGAGTTATTCCCATAGAGAAATACTCTATGATGATGTGCAGGATTAGAGTTACTCCAAGGTTGTCGATTAGTTGCATGGTAGAATGTACCTAATTTGTTGCTTTGCATGTTGCTGACGTAGCTAGCATTTTCTGCACGTTTTGAGAAATCCTCAAAACTATAATTTCCTTCACATATCTCATAGGAAAGTACATGGGTGGTTGTTTATTGAGCTAACTAGATAGGAGCAACTTCACTTGTCCCATCCATATTCTTGATTTTGTTCTTCAATGTAGATATTTGAGCCTTTAGAGAAAATATATTATAAAGCTTGAACACTCCCGGTGCAGCGTTGCATGATGCAGCCCTTGAGATAGGATATTGTGAATCATTCTGAGCAAACTGCTCCAACATACCAATAAAATATGTGTAAGTGCAATCAAGTAATGGACCCTTAGACAACCTATCGACAAGATGTCTTGTGGTTGCATTCAACCCGTTATAAAATATCTCGATCTAAGTTTCATGTTGAATTCCATGATTGGGACATCGTCATTACAAAGACTTACATCTCTCATGTGGTGTGAAGAGTCTCATCATCCAACTAATAATAGGCTATAATGTCATTCCTCAGGCACGAGTTCATTGTCGATGGATTAAAGTGCAAAACAAATTGTGTTGCAAGATCATTCCATGATGTAATAGAGCTGACAAGTAATCCTCTAAACCATGCACGAGCTCTACTATACAATGAATAGGGAAACAGTTGCAATCGTAAGGAATCATCAAGAACGTCTTGTTGGCTAAATGAAGCACAAATTAAAAGAAAAGTTTGAAGACGCTCTCGAGCATCTTCATGATGTAACCATGCATACTGCCCATTGGTGTTGAGCATTTGGAACATCATCAACTTCAACTCAAAGTTGTCAGCCGGAATAGGAGGTATAACAATTCCCGGTTGCAAATCATCCACCTAGGGAATAACAACCTCACGAATTGTTCGGTTCTGGCTGGTGGGTGCAGTGGTGGGTTTTCATGATCATGAGGAATTCCTTCGTTGTTTACTAGATTTCTCGTCATTCCACTATTTTGAGGAATCCTTCTTCTAAACGTTCCCTCAACTTCTGGATCCGGTACATAGAGTGGTGTAGTGGCACTTCTGGTCATACAACACCTGAACAAAGAAATTAAAAGGAAAGAAAAACAATAATAAAACTATTAAAAACAAATGCAAACTTAAGTAAAGAAAACATAATTGCAAGCAGTAACATAAGAACAAATAACGTCATCCATGGCAATGGTGCCAAAACTTGATCGGTGTGAAAACGTCACACTTTTTAGTGCAAGCTACACTATCGATGCAAGAATAGAAACAACGTAATCTTGTTTGAATATCGATCCAACGAGGATGGTGTATTATGTTTATTCTTATGTCGCTACAATATTGTACTGTGAAAGTAGTAGTTGTGGGTGCAATGGTGGTTGCAATAGTAATATAAAAATGAGAGTAAATTATTTGATGTGGTAGCAATAACAAAGACTAATAAAAGATATAGAATAATGACAATAAGCCTGGATCTCTTTGGCTCAGCTCGGCAGAAAGATCAAGTGCACTTCGACGCGAAAGGATGGTTTAATCAATGAATATATGGTCGACTTGAGTATTAGCTTCCATTTAATCTTCAACCATTGACTCAGGGATGCAGATTAGCTTCAACTTTATTCGTAAGTCGAAATTAAAGCCCTTTGAACGAGTGGATCAACTTTCGCTACATCTATACAACTTTTGCTGTAGAAACTCGTTAATTTGAATCGTCACTACTGTAACACCCTTAACGGTTCAGGAGAATAAACCGAGTTAAGAAGTATTACAAGCAGAAAAGAGCACACAACCAACATACAAAGGTGGACTTTCAAGCAAGATAAGGAAGATCAAGACCAAACTTTATTATTTTAGGGACTAAAATTTTTGATTTGGTTACGAAGGTGACTCAAACTTTGATTCTAAACATTCTTTAGAGAAACATTACAGGCAAATAAGGATTAATACAACTAATTAAAATTTCCAAACATGCTAATTTCTTTATCTTCATATATGACAACAATATCAAACTTAACTTTAGATTTCTAACAAAACCATGACACCTTTGGTTGAGGAAATTTAAACTTCACCTCATTTAATATTTTATGCAGCTAATTTCATCACGATCTTAATTAATAAACAAATGTAAGAAAACTTCTTCAAACAACTTCTTATAGTCTATAATAATTCATTCGAAATAATCAATGCTCTAGATTCATTAACAACTACACATGGTATAAAGAAGTTTCACCCAATTTAGTCAATTTCAAGCAACTCGAACTAGACATTTATAAGACCTTTATGTACATATGCATATCAAGTAAATAATTTCAAGGATTAGGGTTCATAAAATCCAAGCATCAACTCAATAATCAAATTCATGATACATTAGCAAGTTTCACCTATTAGATAGATCTAATATATATATATAGCAAGGTTACTATAAACAAATTTGGAGGGAATAATAACTAAATTGAGTCTACCAAGTAAGAAATCCTTTAACTATTACTTAGTACATACTTAAACATTTACATGGACAATAAATCAACCTTATTCTATCATCATATCTAACATAACTTAACTAACAATTAAACATTCGAACACATTTCTAATATAGCTTATAAAACAACCAACTATCTGATTACCATATCAAACAAAACTTAGCCATCAAGCAAGCATTCAAACATAGCTTAGCATACAAGCAACTATTTCAGGATCTTGTCAAAACATTAAAACACATACACTAGTCATATCCGAACCACAAAGAGCATCGGACATTCAAACATTTTCTTATCAACCTATTAGCAGCCATATCAACCATATTAAGCCACTTAGTCACCACCAAAAATAGAAAGGCCATGTACATACATATGCAAATACTTTAAACGCTTATAGACATTTGTAACAAAAGGCAAAATTAAGTATCTTATATGCAAAATACAAGCATGGTGCCACCATCTAGGAGTTCTAATTTAAGATTATCAAATGTACACTTGAGTACTTGTGAAAATGATCGAGCTCCCGAAAAGTCAATTGCTACAAAAATCACCCTGAAATATTATCAAAGTAAACAAAATAAGCACACACTTAGTGAGGTAGTATAAGGAAAGATTATAAGTAAGCATCATAATATAACTTATACCCAACTAAGTTGTTCTTTCAAATTGTATTCAATCAATAACAATATGTTATGAGTTTATGATTGTTTATTTGTAACTTTAAATACCTCAATCGAGATATGACACGATTTCTTTCCTTTGAAGAAATTCTTTCATTACTTAACCAAAATCTCACTTATCATACAAGCTTTTAAATAAATTGATATCATAATTTAATCAATTTATACAGGATGAGTCTACCACGTGCGACGAACACCGATGAACACTATTAAATTAATTAATAAAAAATTAAAATTTCAAGGACCCATCATATAATTAATAATTATTTTTAAAAATTTAATTAAATTATTTTATATATATTAAAAAAATTTTGATCAGCAAAGCGAAGTATATATTATTATGATAAACATACAACGCTAGTCGAACATGCGCCTCGTTAAAAACCTCCCTAAACCTATTGGAGGAAAAGAGTACGACATGTCGACTGAAAAACAAAGCAAAAAACCCCCCTTACAACATCATAGCGAAGCCTGAAACAAAGAGACTCGAGACACCCCTTCCTTCGCTAGTGCATCGGCTAACCCATTTGCCTCCCGATAGATATGGGAAAAGCACACCGATCCTAACCACTCATAGGCTCGGTCAATCGCACTAAATGACTCCCACAAGGCCAAGGGCGACGTTCCACCTGCAACACCCATCCAATTGCTACTTTGGAATCCGACACTATAATTAAAGGTTGGTCCGCCCATTTGGAAGCTAAAAAGAACTCCAAGGCAAAAGCTATCGCCCGAATCTCAGCCACATTTGAATCAAGAGAACCAAGTGGCCCTGAAAACAATGCAAGGACACGATTCTGAGCATCACGCAACACCCCCCCCCCCGAAGCCCGCTGGCCCTGGCTTCCCACGCGCAGATCCATCCACTGAGAACTTCAAAGTAGTGCCGAGTGGGGGTTCCCAACACACACCCACACAGTCCAAACTTTTAGCTACCCCTTCCCGATACATACTCGGACAGTCCCACCAAAGATTCTCACTAACCGTCAATCCCTCTTTGAGGGTCTTCACCCAATAGAAAGAGCGCAATTTCACCAAAAAACAAATCTCGGAGACAGGAATAAACTTCCCATTAAAAACAAGGTCATTGCGCGCAAGCCACAACAACCATAACAAGGCAGCGATACTTGACACCCACAGCTTCCTTAGTATACCCGTGAACGAACAATGCATATCCGGAAGAAGAAAATCCGCTAAGGATTTCGGCAAAGGCAAGGAAATCGCCCACCACCCTCGAAACCAATTCCATAATTCTTGGGTAAACGGACAAGAATAAAACAAGTGCTCAATATCTTCCTCCCTCTCGCGGCACCACCTACACAACCCTTGGTTGTCACCCAAATCAATCCCACGCACCCGTAGGAATGCAAAAGTCGGCAATCGACGTAGCCAAGTAAACCATAGGAACGCCTGGACCTTAGGAGGAACCAGGACCTTCCACGCAAAACAGACCCCAAAATCACTCTCGCCCACTTTGTCCATCATAAGCAACCGAGACAATCCCTTGACTGAAAAGATCCCATGGTTATCCGGTGTCCACACGAGCATATCCAACTCACCTTGACGCAACCGTATCGGACATACCAAAGAGCATAAATCATGCAATTGCCGAGCCTCAAAGGACCGCAAACTACGGCGGAACACATCATCCCATCGAACATGCTGAAAACTCCCCTCGACAACAACATCCCTTACCAATGCTAACCGATCAACCGCAATAGTAAACAGGCGAGGGAACACATCTTTTAATGGCTGCTCTATACACCAAGCATCAAACCAAAACATCACACGTTCCCCCGAACCAACTTTCCAAACAAAATGAGTCTCTCCCATATGCTGTTGCACACCCTCCGAGCTAACCGTTTGCACTATCTGTTTCCATATCACAGACATATGTCCCCTAACCGATGTATTAAACCGCCACCACTGTGCCGCTTCACCATACTTAGATACAATAATAGCCCGCCACAACGATGTCTCATCCCGAGCATATCTCCATGCCCACTTCGCCAAAAGTGCCTTATTTCGAACCTCAAGATCGGCCACCCCCAACTCGCCCATGTGACGAGGCCGGCACACCAAACTCCAATTCACCCTGCTCATTTTACGTTGTAAATTAACACCACCCCATAGGAAAGCTCGCCTCAACCTATCTATCGCAGCAATCACCCCTTTCGGCACTCGAAACAATCCCATGTAATAAACAGGAAGAGAGGATAAAACAGAGTTTACCAATGTCACTCGTGCCGCAAACGATAGCGATTTCCTCTTCCAGCCTGCAAGCTTTCGACGGACAGATGCAATTACAGGCTCCCATACAGCAATATTGCGCGGATTTACACCCAACGGTAAACCCAAATAAACAAACGGTAGTTCCCCCTGACGGCAAGACAGTACCTCGGCCATGGATGCAAACAACGCACCATCAACACCTATCGCATAGAGTGACGACTTTCGAAAAATTGATTCACAAGCCTGAGCACACCTGAAAACAACACAATAGCCTACGAACATTCAATGCTGCTTCTACCGATGCTTCAAAGAAGAGAACAGTGTCGTCAGCAAACTGGAGGTGTGTTAGTGTCACCCCCGGTGCCACTACCACCCCATGAATCAGCCCTAGTGTCTTCGCTTGAACTAACAAACGATGCAACGGTTCAGCCACTATGACGAACAACAACGGCGACAATGGACAGCCTTGTCGCAGCCCCCGTCTCATATCAAACTCTTTCGTTGCGCTCCCATTTAACAAAACAGATAACCGAACTGTCCCAATACATTCCATCACCCATCCCCTCCACGTTTCATTAAAGCCCATCGATCCCATAATTTGATCCAAAAACTCCCAACGGACACAATCATAGGCCTTCGCAAAGTCTAGCTTCAACACACAACCCCCCGCTCGACTGTTGCGCATAGAATGAATCGTCTCATTAGCCAACAAAATTCCATCCACTATCTGACGGCCACGAACAAAAGCTGATTGATGATCACTGATCAAACCACCCAGCACTACCTGTAAACGCCTAGCCAGAATTTTCGCTAAAATTTTATAGATGGAATTCAACAAACTGATAGGGCGATACTCATTTAAAGAAGCCGGCGAATCCACTTTCGGCAGAAGTACAATAAAAGTATTATTGACGCCTAGAGGTAGCTTTCCGGTAGAGAAAAAATCTGTCAAAAACCTGTCCACATCTCCGCTAATAACCCCCTAGCACCTCTTATAAAACTCCATACTATCTCCATCCGGACCCGGAGATTTCGAACCCTCACACCCACGCACCACATCCCATGCTTCGTTCGTAGAAAAAGGCACAGTCAAAGCCAAGTTCTCACTATCATTCACCCTATTAAACGCGCCCTCAAATTGCCAAGAACATGATCTCTCTTCCGCGGCAAAATGCCTAGTGAAGAAGCTCACCACATACTACCGTAACCTGCTCGGGTTGGTCACCCAACTACCATTTATATTCAACCCAACAATGGAATTCCGACACGCTCGCAACTTCGCTGCCCTGTGAAAGAACGCAGTGTTCCTATCCCCCAATTTAAGCCAAGTCGCACGGACTTCTGTCGCCATAACGATTCCTTTTTACGAATCGCTCGCCATAGAGCTTGTAGCCAAACCCGCCGTTGATCATATACATCACCACCCTCCCCCACGGCTTGTACCACCTCTCCACTGTCTAGGCAATCAAGACGGCCTTGGATGTTAGAGATTTCATTCTCTATGTCCCCGAAATCCGAGTTGTTCCACTTCCAAAGAAATAGCTTCAAATGTCTGAGCTTAACAGATATGTTCGAATTTCCAATCCCCATTCCCGTCAGCCTACACCACTCCTCCGCCATACGATTAACATTCTGCCTCTCCTCCAACCATACATTAATGAAGCGGAAAGGCCTTGGACCCCAGTCAATATCATCACACATCAACATAAGAGGGGCATGATCCGAGATACCGCGCGGTAAAGATACTTGTTCAATTCGAGAAAAACAATCTAACCACCTCGAAGTTACTAAGAAACGATCAATACGGCTCTTACGGCTATCCCTCCCAAACCATGTATATTGCTTTCCTCTCAAAGGCAAATCAATCAAACATGCATCATTCACAAACGACACAAAAGTCATACCTCGCGGCTGTGTGCTGCATCCTGCTCTCTCCGAAGGCCACAACACCGCATTAAAATCGCCCCCGACGCACCATGGTCCCGAATAACTGTCAATTGCATTCACCAACCGTTGCCATAGCCCTTCCTGCTCCGACACGTCACAAGGGGCATACACTGCCATAATACAACAAACCATATCCTCATGCTTCCAACGCCCATGGAGCATAACAAAGTGCCTCTCAATCTCAACTGATTCCAACACAAATCTGTCGCTTTCCCATATTGCTAAAATACCACCCGATGCTCCCACGGAAGGCGAAAACGAAAACTCAAATCCATCACTATACCACATCCCAGCAACCAGCGACGGACACAACTCCTCTAATTTCGACTCCTGCAACAAAGCCATATCAAAACGATGCTTCCGAATCACTTCCCCCACCCGTCTCCTCTTCAACACGGATCCCAACCCCCTGACATTCCAGCTCAATAAACGCATTATTACAATTGTCGAATGCCGTCCTGCAGCACTCGCGTCAAGTCTCGCAAAATTTCTTCCTCACGGCCTATCGATGTCACGCCCACCAAGTTCCCTAAAGCCGCAATTGCTGTTGCTTCGCGGTGGATTATTTGTTGTCTACGGATGAAGTCTGAATCTGTTAATGATGCATCCGCAACTAAAGATTGGGATACTCGGCCTCCAGTCTTCCTCGGTCTTCCCCTCCCCTGTTTTGATTTATTCGTCACCCCCGATATATTAAAATTTTATTTTTTTAATAAGGGTAAACTATATATTTAGTACCTCACCTATTTCTATATTTCTATTGAACCCTTATTATTTAAATATTATTTCAATTTGACCCTATTCTTTATAAAAAAAATAATAATTTAACCCTCAACCCTCAACCTAAAACCTTAAACTATTAAACCTTAAACCCTTAAACTCTTAAACCTATACCCTAAACCATATACCATTAAAAATAATTTCACCATCATCGATTCAATTCAATGAATGGTTGAATTCTCCAAAAAATTCAATTAAACTATATTTGATATATAATTTTATTTTTTATATATTTTAGGTTGATGAAAATGTCGATCTATACTTCTTATATGTTAGAGAGGGAATCTGGAATATTGCATTAAGGCATCTAAACCGAACCGGTGGCATTTCCGATGGCCGGACTACTATGCCTATTTCACTTAAAAGATGCCCAAAAAATGCTCCGATCACGGTGACTGCAAATATGATATTGATGCAAGTGGATTAACTTCACACAAGCATCACATTTTCAGTCATCCTTTTCTTTTTTCTACACACTCGCACATAAATTCTAATTTCCCATTTTATAAATATTTTGTTTCTCAGCTTTTGCACTTGTGATCGGAACCATGGAGGTTTTGACTGTAGCATTGAGATTGTATCATATCAAGGTAAATGCCTTTAATTGAATTATAAAATAATTAAATTGAATTGAATCGATGATGGTGAAATTATTTTTAATGGCATATGGTTTAGTGTATGGGTTTAAGAGTTTAAGGGTTTAAGGTTTAAGGTTTAATAGTTTAGGGTTTTAGGTTGAGGGTTAATTTATTTTTTATAAAGAATAAGGTCAAATTGAAATAATATTTAAATAATGAGGGTTCAATAGAAATACAGAAATAGGTGAGGTATACAAAAATAATTTAATTGAATTTTTTAAAATAATTATTAATTATATGATAAGTCCTTGAAATTTTAAATTTTTATTAATTAATTTAATAGTGTTCATCGGTGTTCATCGTTTTTTTTTTATCGGCAACCATATGTTTTTATTCATGTAGTAAAGAAAACATATAGTTTGACGGTAACGCACGCCTCATTAAAAACCTCCCTAAACCTATTGGAGGAAAGTACGATGCGATACAAAAAGAAATTCAAGAAACAAACACCAATTCAGACGTAGCAAGTTTCAGAAGCATGCTCCCAAGTAATCCCTCACCGCGTCAATCTGCTGTGTAAATCGAAATCCTCTCCCACCGCAATATCTGAAAATAGACACATAAATAACGACAGCCCTTGCACACTCGACCCGGAGCTTAGAAACTCGCCTCACCGTTTACAAGCATGCCACGAAGAGTGACAACCGGTCCACTCCCTCCTTGGCCAAGACATCGGCGAAACCATTCGCCTCTCTAGGCACATAACAAAATTGCAATTCATAGACTGCCTGTTGCGCTTGATCAATCGCCATGAACACCTCCCACAAACGCCATGGTCTCTTTGCCGACCGTGTAACCCAACTCAAAGCCACTTGTGAATCAGATTCAATTATCACACACTGATTGCGCCAACTGCCCTCCACCACCAAACTTAATGCGAAAGCGATCGCCCGAATTTCAGCTTCGTTGGAGTCCATCACCCCTAACGGTCCCGAAAACAGCCCCAATATACGACTCTCCCCGTCCCTCATCACTCCTCCAAATCCTGCTGGCCCCGGCTTACCTCTCGCCGCACCATCGACATTAAATTTCAAAACGCCCGTGACCGGTGGCTGCCAAAACACCCCATGCCTCACCTTTTTACCCGCCACACTAAGCGCCTGTGAAGATGGGCATGTCCACCAAGCAGCCTCGGATATTAACTCCCCTTCTACGCCCACCTTAATCCAATAATAGGATCTTAATTTTATCAAAAAACAGATTTCGTCACTCGTCAATCTTTTACCGCGAAATATTCGCTCATTCCTAGCCAACCAAAGTGACCACAACAAAGCACTAACACATGCCTCCCACAAACGTTTCATACTACCTTTGAACGGACAATGCAAATGTTCAACAAAAAAATCAGTGAAACTAACCGGGAAAGGTGTCGATATGGTCCACCAATTGCGCAGCCACTCCCAAAAATGCAACACATTCGGACATTCATAAAATAAATGTGCAATCGATTCTTCCGATGAGTCGCACCACGAACAACTACTGTGTTCAGCACTTAATACCAACCCGCGATGTCTCAGAAAATCCGCCGTAGGTAACCTCCTTAACCATACGAACCAAAGGAACGCCTGCACCTTTGGTGGCACCAAAACATTCCAAGCGAAATAATCACCCAAATCGTCATCACCAAATTTATCCATCAGCAATAAATTGGATAGTGTCCTCACCGAGAAGCTGCCATGTATATCCGCTCGCCAAATTAACATGTCTTGTCTATCCTCCCATAATGGCACCCCTCGTACCAACTCCTGTAAACTATTCAGCCGCTCCATCTCAAACCCACGTAATTGTCGTCTAAAAAATGTTGCCCACTGCCCATGTTCCAAAGTCTCCCCCACGGCATAGTCTTGAATCCACGCCAACTTGTTAATCGACAACATAAATAAGCGCGGATACATGTCTTTTAGTGGCTGTTGCGAAATCCAAGGATCAAACCAAAATAAGACCAACTTCCCATTCCCAATTTTCCACCGGCAACCTTCCATTCCCATATGGTGTTCAATACTAATGTCACAAGAGTTCAACACAATCTGTTTCCACACCCCCGACATTGCCGACAAATTTTCCGTATTGAATCGCCACCATTGAGTGTGTGCCCCATACTTGGCTGTAATCAATCTTCGCCACAGAGATTCCCGATCTTGTGCATAACGCCACATCCACTTGGACAGCAAAGCCTTGTTCTTAACCCTCAAATCCGCCACCCCCAAACCTCCCAAATGTCTAGGCCGACATACAACATCCCATCCTACCCTGCTCATTTTCCGCTCGAGACCTACACCACCCCATAAAAAAGCACGCCTGATTTTATCTAGCTGTGCGATAATTCCCTTCGGTACTGTAAACAATCCCATATAAAAAATAGGCAATGCTGAAAGAACGGAATTCACCAAAGTGACACGTGCTGCAAATGATAATGACGTACGTTTCTATCCGGCTAACTTGCGCCGGAAATTTGCAATGATAGGCTCCCACACCGATAAATTTCTCGGATTGGATCCTAGCGGAAATCCGAGATATGTAAAGGGCAGCCCCCCCTGTTTGCATCCCAACAACTCGGCCACCACATCTCCTAATCCGTCCCCCACATCAATTGCATACAACGAGCTCTTTGCGAAATTTATACGCAAGCCCGAACACACCTGGAAACAATGTAGTATTCTCTTTATATTTCGTGCCACTTCCACCGATGCCTCAAAAAATAAGATGGTGTCGTCTGCGAATTGTAAGTGAGTTAAGGATATCCCCGGCACTACCTCCACACCATGCACCAATCCAACCGACTCGGCATTAACCAACATCAAGTGTAAGGCTTCAGCCACAATGACAAATAGAAGAGGTGAGAGTGGGCAGCCTTGGCGTAATCCACGCCCCATCCGAAATTCTTTTGTTGCGCTGCCATTCACCAATACCGATAAGCGAGGTGAGCTGATGCATTCCTTTACCCATTCCCTCCACCTACTACAAAATCCCATGCGCTCCAAAACTGAATCAAGAAAAATCCAGCTTACACAATCGTAAGCTTTGGCGAAATCTAGCTTCAGAATAAATCCCCCACAACCATTCTTACGTAGCGAATGTATTACTTCAGTAGCTAGAAGAACTCCATCTACCAATTGCCGTCCTTTTATAAATGCAGATTGTGAGTCACTGATCAAAACTCCCAGCACACTTTGTAACCTAGGCTTTGAGGCGATTCCACTTTCGGCAACAACACAATGAAAGCGCAATTGGCCCCCTTCGGTAATTTCCCTGTTGCGTGAAACTGCCCAAAGAAATTTAATACATCGAATTGTACCACCTCCCATCCTTTTTTATAAAAGTCGAGCGTGAAACCATCCGGACCCGGCGCTTTTGACCCATCGCACTCCCATAATATAGTTTTAATCTCATCCACCTTGAACCATCGGTGTTCATCGTTAGTGGTGTTCATCAATGTTCGTCGCCCGTTGTAGAATTTTCCATTTATAAATACACTTATTAATTTAAGTTATCAACACTAATAATCAAGTCACAAAATTTCATATATCTCAATTGTACTAAAGACTATGATACGTATCCATCCAATCACAAAATCAATCAAAGTCAAGTAAGGTTCCAAATTGATAAATTAACTAGTCATTATACTTACAATATTTGAACCTAGTATCATCCTTTATTAAGAGAAAATACAAGTATCATATAGGCAATTGCTTCTCATGCATGGTATCAAGGAATATCAATAATTTATCTCGTCTTTAACTGAGTATACATAAGCATCTTACAAGCATGTAATACTTATCACACAAATTATCAAGTTGTTGAGTGGATCGAAAGATCGATATTTACCAAGAGGGGGGTGAATTGGAAATTTGAAGGATTGTAGTGGAAATTGGCAAATTAAAATTGAAGGACAAGGAATTTAGAGTGGTTCAAGTTCCAAATGAACTCTACATCCACTACCTTAGTCTCACTAAGGATTTGCAACAATTTCACTAAATTGATCTTCCCCTTTTCTAGGACAAGGAGGCAACCCTTTACAATATCGGTTGATTTTTCTACCCAAAAATCAACCCAACCCTCACACAAGAGAACAAAGGAATTTGTAGGCTAATTAGGTATCTCTCAATACAAATGATAGCCCCAATACAAGCACTCAACCCAATTTTACAAAATATGAATGAAGAACACAAATTGGGATTTTACACAAATTTGGGATTTTTGCTCTAATGCTTGAATTTGATGTTTGGATGTTTGCTTGAAGTTCAATAGTTGTTGCTGATGCTTTTGGATGTCCCTTTTATACCTTCTCATTGATTTCTAGCCGTTTGAGTGGTTGGAGAAGTAAATGGAGCCGTTGGAACCCTCTCTTACCACCATAAATGCACCTCTCCAGCTACGAGTATCGGTACTCGGGAATGGGTATCGATACCTGTCTCAGAAAAGAAAGAGCCGTTGTATGCATTTAATAGGGCGTATCGATACGCACGTAAGCGTATCGGTACTGGGTATCGAAACGGCAAGGCCGTATCGATACCTTTTTCTGAACTTAGCTCACTGTTAAAAGTAGTATCGATACGGGGGTTAGGCGTATCGATACCGGTCAACGGCATTTTAAAATTTGGTTACCAACCAACTGACACCAACGGTCATATTTTTAAACCGACTTAAATGCTTTAAAATCCTTTAAACCAGTATCGATACTGGTGTTACCGTATCGATACACTCTTGCAAACTCTTTGAAATTTAACACAGGGCGTATCGATACGAGGGTTTGCCGTATCGATACGTGTTCCGACAGTAGCCAATTTTGGCAAAAAGGTATCGATACTCCTCAATGGGTATCGATACTCTTTGACGATTTTCTATAAGTTTGGCTTGGAACACTTAGAAAATATTTTGAGTTTGAGTTTTACAAATCAGTTTTAAAGTGTTGGTGTTTCAAAACTTGTTAAGAGACTTGTAAAAGCAATTTTAAGTTTTTCAAATTGATCCTTAAAGATCTAGTTATATCAAAATCAAACATAGGTTTTACAATCTCCCCCTTTTTGATATAACAAAACCAAAACTTAAAATTTTGACACTTTTTGAATAACCTTTACAAAGTAACTCCCCCTTAATATAAGCTTGGTAACCTTTGAGTTAAAATCAAAATATTTTAAAGATGTGAGCAAGTTTCTTCTCCCCCTTTTTGTTAGATCAAAAGTTGCATGGAGACAATAAAGTGCATAATGAAATCAAAGGTATGATAATAATAAGCAACATAATTTTATTCATCATAGCATAAGAAAATCCAAACAAAAACAAACAAGAAATCAAAGCATAGGTTTTTAATCCTAAAACAAACTTAGTCCTAAAAATAGAAACATAGGTGCATAAAAATAGAAAATCCTAGATGATTATGAATGATATGCAAGAAGAGATGTCTAGGCATTGTCTTCGTCGTCTTCATCATCTTCATCATCATCGACCATAGGCTCATTGCTCCGCATGCTATTACGCCATTCATCATGGAAAGCGGCAACGGAAATATTCAAGGAATTGTGCTCGCTTTCAAGAGATGTAAGGCGATTCTCCATACCCGTCATCCTTGTATCGAAGGTGGTTTCCATGGAGGTTAGACGAGTGTTCATGTCCGTGCGTAGCCCGGTAAATTGCTCATTGAGATATGTCATGAGAGCATCCAAATTGGGCTGTGGGACTTGAGGATCCGGAGGAGCTTGAGGAGCTTGTGGTTGTTCCAATGCGGCTGCGGCCTCGGGTGGAAGATCGGAAAGACGTAACCAACTTCCATTAAAGTAATGGAACTTTCCCCGAGCAAGGGATCGCTCATCAATAGGATCGGTGAGAGTAGATGCAAGATCAAATGAGCAATCAATATCCTTTTTGGTAAAATAGTAACTTAAAGCCGTACCGTAAATAAAGGATGAGATGAGAGGGGTTTGGCGATTTTGAACATGATAGGCGATCTCATCGAACATAATCCGAGCTAGGTTTGGGCGCTTTCGTTGACGGAAACAACGGATCCAAAAATCATCCACTTGACGGATGGTAGAGTATTTGCCACCGGAGGGACGTAACCACCAAGACACCATCAAATGTAGGATTCGATCGTGAGCATTGAGGACGGTTACGGAACCACTGAGAACATGGCCCAAGGCATTCTCATCATTTAAGCCCACATCTTCTAACTTAAAAACCTCACAAATCCCTTTGACATCGAGAACGATTTGCTTCCCCATGAGATAAGAGCGGATGGCAACAATTTCCCCATTTCGAGAAATAATTTTGGCATTAGAATAGAAAATTAAAACCAAAAGACGATAGTAAATACCGGGGATAGAAAGAAACTCCATGAATTTCCAAGTGCGAAGCAATGGAAGATATTCAAACTTGAAGCGCTCGGAGTCGAGAAAAGGAATGGAGACGATCCTTTCCGCACGAATTTTGTAGTTCTCAAATTGGCGAAAATAGGGAAGACCCGCGGAAGTTTCAAAGGATTGGTTATAAATTGTAACATAATCCGGGCGTGCAACCATTCCGGGAGTGGATGATTCACCGGCAAGAGTAATCCTCGGTCGCTTCCTCGAATGTTCTTTAGGTGCCATAATCTAAAAGAAAAAATTAAAGAAGGTTTCTTCAATTTGAGTAGAAATCAAGGTAAAAAGATTTTAAAAAATTTTTTGAAAAACAAAGAGATTAAAAAAAAAACAAAAGAGAATTAAAAGAAGAGATTACCTTGAAGGAAACTTTAAGGATTGAAGAAAACCTTGAGAGAGAGCACAAAACTTTTCTTGATGCAAGAATTCTTTTAGAATTGAGTTGTAGTGTGGAAAATATGAAGGAGGAAGGGCCTTTTTATAGCCAAAAACGGCTAGGGTTTGTTAGGGTTAAGGAGTTTTAATTTTGGTAAAATTAGATCTCATTTAAAGCAGATTTAATGCCATCTGCGCGATAGGGTATCGATACTCCAAAAGGGGTATCGATACGGGGATAGAATTGTCTTTTCTCAAAAATGCCCGTTAGAAAGTCGTATCGAAACGGTGGGGCCCGTATCGAAACGACCTGTATCGATACACTTAAAAGCGTATCGATACCTGTGAAGCGAAAAAAAATCTGGGAAACAAGATGAAGAACACGTATCGATACGCGTATAGCCGTATCGATACCATATGAAGCGAGGAGAATTCTGGGAAACAAAATGAAGAACACGTATCGATACGCGTATAGCCGTATCGATACCATATGCCCAGAATGACCTATTTGGTTCTAAGAACAACCAAAGGCTCGAACTTAACACCTCCTAAAAGTATGCAAATGATGAATGAATAGTTCTAAGCATGTTTTAACAGAAGCATACTCCCCCTAACTATAAGCATGGATGAAATTAGGAGTTTAAACACATCAACATGGCATTTCACAAAATCAAGCATATTTAAGCACAAAAGAGGTCCTAAAAGGTCAAGATAGGCTAGCTAGACCTAACTCTCTCCTAAGGGACCAAAAACGCTCTTTGTCTAAAGGTTTTGTAAAAATGTCCGCTAATTGATTCAAGGTGTCTACATACTCTATAACCACATCTTCCTTAAGGACATGATCTCTAATGAAATGATGCCTTATTTCTATATGTTTGGTTCTAGAGTGTTGGATGGGATTTTTAGTTAAGCATATTGCACTAGTGTTGTCACATTTTAGGGGTATGGTTCCAACTTTAATTCCATAATCTAAGAGTTGTTGCTTCATCCAAAGGACTTGAGCACAACAACTCCCTAAGGATATGTACTCGGCTTCGGTGGTAGATAAGGCTACACTATTTTGTTTCTTAGAGAACCAAGATATGAGCATACTACCTAAGAATTGGCAAGTTCCCGAAGTACTTTTCCTATCAATTTTGCAACCCCCATAGTCCGCATCCGAATAAGCATGTAGGTTGAAGGTAGAGTCTCTAGGATACCAAAGGCCTAAACAAGGAGTGTCTCTAAGGTATCTAAAGATTCTCTTAACGGCTATAAGGTGAGACTCTCTAGGACTAGCTTGAAACCTAGCACACAAGCAAACACTAAACAAGATATCCGGTCTACTTGCGGTAAGGTAAAGCAAGGATCCAATCATAGAACGATAAAGTTTAGAGTCAACACACTTACCTCCTTCATCTTTGTCAAGCTTTGTAGATGAGCTCATAGGAGTGGCTTGAGGCTTTGCATTCTCCAAGCCAAACTTCTTGAGCATATCCTTTATGTATTTTGCTTGGTTGATGAAGGTGCCATCCATCTTTTGCTTGATTTGGAGTCCCAAAAAGAATGAGAGCTCCCCCATCATGCTCATCTCAAATTCACCTTGCATTAGCTTAGCAAACTCTTGACAATGACATTCATTAGTAGAACCAAAAATTATATCATCAACATAAATTTGAACTACCAAAATGTCATTTTTATACATTTTTATGAAAAGTGTAGTGTCCACCTTACCTTTTTCAAAACCTTTTTCAATTAAAAAGTTTGAAAGCCTTTCATACCAAACTCTAGGAGCTTGTTTTAAACCATAAAGAGCTTTGGTAAGTTTGAAAACATGATTTGGAAATTTTGAATCTTCAAAACCCGGTGGTTGTTCCACATACACTTCTTCATTTATAAAACCATTTAAAAATGCGCTTTTAACATCCATTTGAAAAAGCTTGAAATTATGATAACATGCATATGCAAGCAACATCCTAATGGCTTCCATTCTAGCTACGGGTGCATAGGTTTCATCAAAATCTATTCCCTCTTCTTGAGTGTAACCTTGTGCTACAAGTCTAGCTTTATTTCTCACAATGTTACCACTCTCATCTAGTTTGTTCCTAAAGACCCATTTAGTTCCTATTGTAGATTGATTACTAGGCCTATCAACTAATGTCCATACATTACTTCTCTCAAATTGATTTAACTCTTCTTGCATAGCCATAATCCAAAAGTCATCTTTCAATGCTTCTTTTATGTTTTTAGGCTCTATGCATGAGATAAATGCAACATGGTTCATTAATTTAAGAGAAGAACGAGTGGTTACCCCCTTGGATGGATCACCCAAGATTTCACCATCTTTGACATAGTTCAACTCCCTTGGGTAGCTCACTTCCTTTTCCTCAATAGCCAAGTCCTTCAAGGCTTCAAGAGGTGGATCTTGTGTGTCTTCTTCTTTTGGTTGAATCTCATCCTCCTTTGAAGTTTGACCTCCATCAAAGGCATTTATGATTCCTACATCATCATCATCACAAGAATCCTTCCTAGGAAGGAGGTTATCATCGAATACAACATGAATGGATTCTTCTACTACTAAAGTTCTTTTGTTAAATACTCGATAGGCTTTAGAGGTTAAAGAGTAACCTATAAAAATAGCTTCATCACTTTTTGCATCAAATTTACCTAAGTTATCTTTTCCATTATTTAAAACAAAACACTTACACCCAAAAGGGTGAAAATAGCTAATGTTAGGCTTTTTAGATTTTAAAATCTCATAAGGTGTTTTCTTTAAAATTGGCCTAATCATTACTCGATTTACAATATAACAAGCGGTGTTTGTGGCTTCCGCCCAAAAATATTTAGGTAAATTATTTTCACAAAGCATAGTTCTAGCCATTTCTTGTAAAGTTCTATTTTTCCTCTCAACTACCCCATTTTGTTGAGGAGTTCGAGGAGCCGAAAAATTATGGCTAATACCATTTTCATTCAAAAATTCTTCAAACCCTAAATTTTGAAACTCGGTTCCATGATCACTTCTAATGTGTGAAATTCTAAGTTCAAGATCATTTTGGGTTAATTTTGAAAATGTGATGAATTTTTCCAAAGCCTCATCTTTAGTACTTAAAAAGAGAACCCAAGTAAATCTAGAAAAATCATCAACTAACACGAATGCATAAGATTTACCACCCAAGCTCATAGTCCTAATTGGCCCAAATAAATCCATGTGAATTAATTGTAAGCATCTACTAGTAGAAACATCATTAATGGATTTAAAGGAAGACTTATGTTGTTTACCCTTAGAGCATGCATCACAAATTTTGTCATTTGAAAATTTAATTTTGGGCAAACCTCTAACTAGATTTAGAGAGACTAGTTTTTCCAAAACACTAATGCTAGCATGTCCTAGCTTCCTATGCCACAACCATGCATCATTTTCATTTTGAGCAACTAAACATGCATGAGATGTATGTATGTCATCTAAATGCACCATGTATATGTTTCCTATGCGATGACCTATGAGCATAATATTATTAGATTTAATGTCAACAATTTTGCATCCATTTTTATCAAATAAAACATTAAATCCTTTATCACACAATTGACTTATGCTCAATAAATTATGTTTAAGACCATCGACATATAAGACATTTTCAATGAGAATGGTAGAGTGATTACCTATGGAGCCAATACCTTTAATGTGGCCTTTGGAGTTGTCACCAAATGTTACTACTCCTCCACTTTTTGGCTTTAAATCCATGAATCGACTCTTGTCTCCGGTCATGTGTCTCGAGCATCCACTATCAAGGTACCATGAGTTTTGACTTTGTGCTTTGGCCTTGTAGCAATGCTCCCCCTACAAACAAAGATATTAAACCTTGATTTTTGGTACCCAAATCATTTTGGGTCCATGAGTGTTAGCTCCCAAAACCTTGGTTCCCTTAGGAATCCAAGATGACATAGCAATAATATTATTAGATTTTACAAGTTCCTTAGGAACCCATACACTTCTAATTCTTTTAGCTCTACTATGTCTAGGGTAGCTACCTTGTTTGTAGTAATTAGTCCTTTTCTTAGGTTGGTGTGTTCTAGAGGATTCTCCTACTTCATGTTTGACACTACCAACATTTTTTAAGGACTTTTTGAGCTCATTTAGCTCACCTAACACCTTTTGGTGTTCACTATTGCATTGAGACAAAAGATTATTAAGATCAACATTTTCATCTTGAAAGAATTTAAGTTCATCTTTTAATCCTAAAATCTTTTTCTCAAATTTAGAATTAGCTTGAGTGAGTGAGTCATTTTTCTCATTTAGCTCTAAAATGTTTTTCTTGTTTTTAATGACCGACTCTTTAAATTTCTCAACTAATTCATCATATACCTCTTGCAACTCATCATATGCATCATTTAATTCTTCATATGAAAAATCTAAAGTAGATGAGTTAGAGGTTACCAAGGAGGAATCTTCCTCAAGTGCCATGAGACAAAGGTTGGCCACTTCTTGTTCGTCATCCTCCGATGACTCCTCATCACTCCAAGTAGCAAGTTTGGCTTTGAGTTTCTTCTTCTTCTCAAAGCTCTTCTTCTTGAGTTGAGGGCACTCCGAACGGATGTGGCCGGGTTGTTTGCACTCATAGCAAATGATGGGATCCTTTCCTTCTTCTTTGCTCTTGCTCTTGAAGTCCATTTTTCTTTGGATTTTTCTACCCCGGTTGGACCTCATGAATCGTGAGAATCGTTTGGCTATCATAGCCAATTCTTCAAGTTCGTCCTCATCACTAGATGAGCTCTCATCAAGTTGTGAAGCTTTAGCCTTGAGAGCTATTCCCATCTTCTTCTTCTTTTCAACTTCAAGTTTCTCTACTCTTTTCTCTTCTTTCTTTTTCTCATCTTCCCTTCCTTGCTTCATGATCTCATGAGTAAGGAGAGAACCCACAAGCTCATCAAGCTTTAATGTCTTCAAGTTCTTTGCTTCGATGATAGCGGTTCTCTTCCCATCCCAAGCTTCGGGAAGTGAATAGAGTAGCTTCCGGACAAGCTTGTCTTCCGGTATGATCTCTCCATAGCCCTTTAGCCCGTTGACAATTGTGGAGAATCGATCAAACATCTTTGACACCGTCTCATCGGGCTCCATCTTGAAATTTTCATAACTAAGATTGAGAAGTCCAATCTTAGTTTCCTTGACATCATTGGTGCCTTCATAAGTGGTCTCAAGTGTGTCCCACACTTCTTTGGCATTTTCAATGGAGGAGACCTTTGAATAGATGTCCGGACCGAAAGCACAAAAAAGCATGTGGAGAGCTTTATCGTTGACTTGAATCTTCTTCCTCTCCTCTTCACTCATTTCGGCTTTCTTCTTCAACACCATCTTGCCTTCACCATCTTGCTTCAATGGAATGTATGGCCCATCCTCAATGACATCCCATACAAGGTAGTCACTTGACTTGATGAATAGCCTCATTTTGTTCTTCCAAAAGGAGTAGTTGTCACCATTGAAGAAAGGAGGCTTGGTGGTTGATTGTGACTCGTACATGCCGGAACCGGAGGTTGAAGCCATCTCTTGATATTTTGATGATCACACTCTTCCAAGGATCTCCTCTTGTGGTTGTTAATCCTCAAAGAGTTAAGCTCTGATACCAATTGTTGAGTGGATCGAAAGATCGATATTTACCAAGAGGGGGGGTGAATTGGAAATTTGAAGGATTGTAGTGGAAATTGGCAAATTAAAATTGAAGGACAAGGAATTTAGAGTGGTTCAAGTTCCAAATGAACTCTACATCCACTACCTTAGTCTCACTAAGGATTTGCAACAATTTCACTAAATTGATCTTCCCCTTTTCTAGGACAAGGAGGCAACCCTTTACAATATCGGTTGATTTTTCTACCCAAAAATCAACCCAACCCTCACACAAGAGAACAAAGGAATTTGTAGGCTAATTAGGTATCTCTCAATACAAATGATAGCCCCAATACAAGCACTCAACCCAATTTTACAAAATATGAATGAAGAACACAAATTGGGATTTTACACAAATTTGGGATTTTTGCTCTAATGCTTGAATTTGATGTTTGGATGTTTGCTTGAAGTTCAATAGTTGTTGCTGATGCTTTTGGATGTCCCTTTTATACCTTCTCATTGATTTCTAGCCGTTTGAGTGGTTGGAGAAGTAAATGGAGCCGTTGGAACCCTCTCTTACCACCATAAATGCACCTCTCCAGCTACGAGTATCGGTACTCGGGAATGGGTATCGATACCTGTCTCAGAAAAGAAAGAGCCGTTGTATGCATTTAATAGGGCGTATCGATACGCACGTAAGTGTATCGGTATTGGGTATCGAAACGGCAAGGCCGTATCGATACCTTTTTCTGAACTTAGCTCACTGTTAAAAGTAGTATCGATACGGGGGTTAGGCGTATCGATACCGGTCAACGGCATTTTAAAATTTGGTTACCAACCAACTGACACCAACGGTCATATTTTTAAACTGACTTAAATGCTTTAAAATCCTTTAAACCAGTATCGATACTGGTGTTACCGTATCGATACACTCTTGCAAACTCTTTGAAATTTAACACAGGGCGTATCGATACGAGGGTTTGCCGTATCGATACGTGTTCCGACAGTAGCCAATTTTGGCAAAAAGGTATCGATACTCCTCAATGGGTATCGATACTCTTTGACGATTTTCTATAAGTTTGGCTTGGAACACTTAGAAAATATTTTGAGTTTGAGTTTTACAAATCAGTTTTAAAGTGTTGGTGTTTCAAAACTTGTTAAGAGACTTGTAAAAGCAATTTTAAGTTTTTCAAATTGATCCTTAAAGATCTAGTTATATCAAAATCAAACATAGGTTTTACACAAGTTGATTCAGTAATTTAGCTCATGAATTACATTATTCTTTTTAAATATAACATTTAATATACATGGTTACTTGTCACATAAATTATCAAGATAATTTAATAGTTTAACTTGCAGATTCCAATATTAAACTTTTAACAAAGCCTTGGGAATCAATTATTCTAGGTACACGAATCCCCAACCAACTTTCGCCAAAAGAGGTACTCAAAGTACTAGTCAATTCCTCCTAGTGTCGCCAAGTGACCACAACACTTCCCTCCTATTGTCGCCAAATAAGGACCGTATTCCACCCCAAACATGAGCTCTATAGACTCTTGGCATGCTAACTATACCTATGACTAACTTGACACCAAAGCTTGTACTTATATTCATCAAATTCATATCTGATTCATAAGTGAGCATAGCTCCATGTTCGAATAGTACAAAGAATACATATCTTATTCTTTAACTCATCAAGGCTTGTAATTATATCCATCGAATCATATCAAAGTCAGAAATAAGCATAATTCTATGATTATAATATCACTTGAACATAGCTTATTGTTTATTATGCCAAGCACATAATCAATCTATTATGATTCTCAATAAAATCAGGGTTTTCACCAAATTTTAGCTTAGTAGGGGTTTACTTATCAATCAAGTAAAAATATACATATAGGATTCACAAACAGTATAACCTCAATCATAAAGTCATGTAACATTTCTTTTTTTATGTCAAGGATGAGAATAGCTCCACATGCTTATTATCACGCAGGCAAGACTTATTACTTATCATATCAATTACAATATGCACTTCATGTATGGTTCTAATTAACATGTATCTTAATCGAATTTTAGCATAGAAAGGTCACTTATCAAGCATGTAAGCATGTATAGATCATAACATGAACATAAATCTAAATCGAGTATCGTATTTCATAGAATACTTAGCATTCAGGCACTTACCTCGAATCCAAGCTTATATATATATAAACGTATCTTCTCTTAATAGTAAATTATTATAATGAAAATAGTTAAGAATACTAGGGAAGGTTGTAAGCCTAGCCTGAGGCTTTAAACTACACTCACCGGTTATTCCAAGCTATTTTGACCTTGAATTATTCCTGACTGCTTCTCCACAACTCTACTAGCTTTGGATCTTGCCTCCTCTACTAACTCTTGATCTAACACAACAATAACACAATCATTCATCAAAATTTCTTCCATTCTAATCTTAATTATACCAAGCAAACACTTGGTAAACTAGCTTTTGAGACATTTCCAAATTCATGCAAGAACAACCCCTAAACAGTCCCTAATTTAACACCAAATAGATTTCTTTCATGATACAATTCAATCCTTTAATTAAGTTTATAAAACAGCCCCCTCATGAATCAAAACAGTCCCAATTTTCTGATTTTCAAAACAGCCCTTATACCTTGTAAAACAGTCCCTCCAATAATCTTATAAAAAAGTTCACTAATGTAGTAAAACAGTCCCTGTTTTATTTGCAAATCAGCCCCTGATTAATCATCAAAACTGTCCC